>KK499764.1:3724282-4472590 GCA_000688715.1 Glossina pallidipes | reverse complement strand
GCAGCCAGCCTTTCTATCGTTTAAATTTAAGTTTTCTTTTTTTTTTTTTTTTTTTTTTTTTTTTTTTTTTTTTTTTTTTTTTTTTTTTTTTTTTTTTTTAATGAATGAATCTGAAAATTGTATGTGATTTCATTTCGAATAAAAGGTATAAAATGTAGCTGAAGTGAAGGTGAAGTGAAGGAATTTGCTAAGGAACAAATTTTCTTATTTTGTTTAATTATAAGTAAAATTTAAATGGCAAATGTCGGCAAATTCTTCAAATATTTCAATTCATTCCTCTATTCACGCTGCATAAGTTACCTTATAATTTGTACAATATTCGTCCAATCCGTCCATTTGTCCATCTTTCTGCACTTGATTTTCTTAAAGTCGCAGATCTAATTAATCCGAGTCACTCGGACAAATCTGAAGAAATTTAAAAAATAAAGAAAGGAAATTTCACAAAATACTATTGCCGATCGGTTATCGTTCATTATCTTTCAGGTAAATCCAGAATAAAATTTAAAAAAAAAATCACACTCTCCGTATGTATGAATCATTCGAGTCTTGAAGCCTTGAAATTCACTTCTTCTCCTCAGATCATGTTCACACACGCTAGTACTTTCCAATTTTGATTTTTTATTATTTTCTTTTTCAAACTCCTTTACATATGTTTATATTTATTTTACTATTCTGATGTATCTTCCGAATGCTTAATCTTAATCATCGCAGATACTTTTAATTACAACGCTGCACAGCATCAATGCATTGGGTACAACTACCTTGGGTTCCAAATGTCAACACGATATGGATTGTACGGATTTTATTAAGGGCAGCACTTGCTCAGCACAGGGTTACTGCGAATGTGCACCCTATTTTGTTCAATACAACAACACTCAATGCCTATCATGTATGTACTGAAATGAAAAATTTCTTTTAATTTGTTATTGTTATTTGTCTGTCTTTCTTTCATCTTCGCTAAAATCTTTTTTTTTGCGTATTTTACAGCTCAGCTTTTAGGCGGTGATTGCACCCTAAATGAACAATGCTTCATGAAAGTCGCTAATAGCAGCTGCTTAGATGGTGCTTGCCGATGCGTTGAAGGCTTCTTACAATTTCGTAAACATACTTGCTTAGGACGTAAGTATTTGGTATAAAATTCATTAATGACTCTATTATCCTATGACAATATTTAATAGATGGATTTTTGTAATTTGTCATAATATTACGATAACGAATAACAAGCAAAAAGTATTATTATTATATTTTTTTCTTTTTTGTTATTGATAACGATAATGATGATTATCTCCATTAGAAAGCAAATCCGGTATATATTCTATTTTTATACTTATCACCGAAGGATGAGAGGAGACCCGACAAAGTATATATATTCTTGATCAGCATCAAATTCTAAATCGATTTAAGCATGTCCGTCCGTCCACCTGTCCGATTGTTGCAAATATTATCCTGGCCACAAAAATGAAACCATCGACTTCAAATTTCGCAAAACCATTGGAAGCTCTTGCATGCAGATTGGTATTGAAAATGGGTCATATCGGTCGAAGGACACGCCCACACCACCACGTAAACTGAGAACACCTCTGTTTTTCAAGTTTGGTTTTTTTGCTCGTTATTCATTAACTATAGCAAATAAATATACAAAAATTTGAACACATATTCTCGGGGCGATGCTGTAGCATTTGTGGAAAAAATGAAAAAAATTGACCACGCCTAGCCAATGCTATAGTGTATTAAAATTGAATTGTTTTTTCAATACCTTTATAAGGTGTAGAAACAAACTTCAAAAACCCCATAAAGTATGGGGATTCTTGGCCAATTTCAAATTTGGAATACTTCCAAACATGTCCGCCTGTTCTTCCGTCCATCTGACTGTTTGAGCAACTTTGCAGTATTTGTGGTAAACATTCTCCCGTTAGCGAAAATGAAGATATCGCTTATAAATTTGCAAAATAATTTGCAGTTGACCTAAACTTTTTAAAGGACACGCCTACAATGCCCACATGCATATGCAAGAAAAACATTTATTTTGAAAATAGAAGAAATCACCTCTCCATTCCCACTCCATATTATGGAGCATGAGAATGTTGTTCTCTTATTTCTTTTCTTTTTTTTCGGGGTAAACGGTGATGGGTATAAAGAATTCGGTCCTGACTGAATTTAATTTTCTGACTTGTTTTAATATAATATTTAATCAACCACTCGGCGAATAGGTAGAGTAGTAGTACGATTAGGGAACATTATATTAGATAGAAGGGGACCGAAAGGGAGTATGTAATGTTGAGGGGAAAGTAATAACAAAAAAACTGGATTGATTAAAAATATTTGCAATCGCTTTGCATTGGAGAACTTACGTTGTCTTTTTCAAAAACAAAACCTCATACATACTGATGCTTGTGTCCTTGATCAGCTATTAAATTTTGTTTGGCGCTTCTGTCGGGAAGCAAGACTTTCCTTTTTCTTCAAATACTTATCGTTTATGGTATGCGCCGCGCTGAATCCATTCATAATAAATTTTCATATTTTATGCCAGTGTACTCGAGTCCTCTTTAATGCGTAAGCATCTATGTACAGTGAAATTTGATTATGTCATTCACCATACTCTGCGATACGATAAGTAATAGCTTAAATTTAATAATAACAACAATAACAGCAATAATAATATTTATATAAATAATGCTACGCTATTAAAATGACTTAATTTTTCGTTATTACTTCATATTAATATAAAATTGCTTTCGCGTTTGTGAAAAATTCCTCAAATTTATATTGTACAAGCGTTAATAAGCCAGTGGCTGCCTCGGTACGGTTGCGCGCAAAATTTATCTCGATTTCTTTTTAACGTTAAATGAACATAATAATGGTGTATTTGTAATATATGCGAGGATGATGATGTTCATCTTTCTAGTTAGATAGATATAACATGCTTTCATGGACAGCACATACGAGTGCCTGCATAAGCATAAGCTCTTCATTTACACATTCACAAACACAAACACAAATACAAACACAAACACAAACACACACACACACACACACACACACACACACACACACACACACACACACACACACACACACACGCACGCACACACTCATACACACATCTACACATCCAACAACATACCAAATTCTTACTTCTCGCATATAAGTGTCGATTCATTCATTCACAGTCACACTCATCAGCTAATTATGTTTGTAATTGGTTTCAGGTTCTGAGAAGAATTTTTTTATGGGTTTCTTTGAATATTTTTTTTTTGTAAAATTTTTTTTATTATTATTATTGTTGCTGTTATTATAAGTATATTATAACTTTGCTAAAAGCAAAAATCAACAGACATGAAAACGTGATAATAATAATTATAATAAGAAAAAAAAATCAAAAAACAAAAAAAGTAGAGAAGAAGATCTCATATAAAAGAAGGAGAAATGTTTACATGCCTGTGATATAAGAGAAACAAAGAAATTTTTATACATTAGATTAGGGCCGCACTAGCTTCTCTACACTACATCTAATGATTGCAAAATAAAGCGTCAAGCGTCAAGCATCAATTCAAGCGTCAATATGCATAGCTTGGATATATAATCTGTTGTACCTATTGCATCATTTTGTGAAAATTTTGTGGAAATTCAAACTAGGGATCCAATTTAGATCCTTCATCTTATTTATACATAGAGTTTGTCGACTGATGAAAGAGCCTTTCGTCCGACTTTGTGTTAGTTACGATTTCTTCGATAAGTTTTTACAATTTTCAGATTATAATTTAGTAAAAGCAAGAACAAAAAACACACACACACACAGTAATCACTTTTTCAGCACTTAATTGCCTTTTGATTTCAATCTGATAAGAAATGTAGAAGATTTGAGATCAAGTTTACTGATTGCATTAGAATGTAAGATAGATAAGCAATTTTAAATTGATTATTGATTATTCATACCGCATATGCAAGTGTATGTAAGCAGGGACATATATATGCTAGAGCATTTGTCAAGTTTAATATATCTCCTGCATGTATAGCGAATGTATGTATATGAAAACATCATACAATAATAATCATGTTGTTAATCCAACACAACATACGCATAGACAGCAACACCCATAAATCGCGATACGATCTATATAATGCTTGCATCCAAATACATGCACATGAAGATTACGTAGTAACGACACAACACAGCGTAATATAAACTCGTAATGCCTGTCGTCGTTCGTTTTGGTTTGTAATGATGAAACTATCGGAATTTTTAGTTTATATAAAAATTAAACGTTAATTAGCGAAATAAGCTGCAATAAGATTAGTGCATTATGACGCCAACAAATGATACATACGCAGATTGAACGCTAATCAGATGTTTAAATAGATAAGCAGGTAAGAAAAGCTGCAAATCGTCGATGGACGTCGATCTTAGATAAGTAAATTAAAAAATCGTGATTTTCTTCTTAATTGTAGATAGGCGAATACATACACGAATTAAGATCATTTACAAGGCTTGCAAAAAAAAAAAAAAAATGTATAAAACATTATTTTGTCCAAGTGTCAATTGATGTCGATAGAAAAATAATAATTAATTTCGAATATATTCACGTATTCTTTGATTGATTTCCCTCAGCCATTAGCGCATTTATTACAACAAATCAAAATCATTGGCAAATTTTGTTCCCGCAATCGTGTTCAAATATCTTCAAAAACCTTTCCACTCAATGATATAAGCAAAAATTCATAAGACGCAAGCGATTTATGAAAACGATCAGTTTCATTTCCCTTAGTTAGGGCGTCGCCAATGCGTAACAATATCCCACATTTAACTATATTCAAGGACTATTTAAACTGATTTGTTGCTGTGTTATTAAATGAGAGCATTCGAATCGTGAACCGTTCGTTTCGCTCTCACGAGTTTCTTAAAGATATATTACAAATACACCGATAGCTTTGCTATCTTGAAGGAACTAAGTGTTTCGCAGCATAAGGCAAACAGTACGCTTTAGTGTTGTAATTATTTTAATTGAAATCAAGTAATTTGCCAGTCGGAATCCTAAATGAATCAAAGATATATATGTAATAGGTAGGAGCTCATATCGGCGATCTCCTTACCTTAAGTGAAGCTGCAGGGAAAACGCAGGCTTACGCAAGGATACCCTTGTACGTGTGCTTCGGCATGATTTTCAAGACCTTCAAGAAGATTTTTTAATTTTCAAATGTTTCTCAACAAATTCATCGATCAGCTGCCGCGTTTTCACATCACTTGCCTTCATAACACTTTCACTTACACTCATTCATTAGAAATATTGGATGCGAGTACTTTTGAACTATCGCGTCGATATTCTTACGGTATAGGGCTCATATCCCAATATCCAGTTCTCAATGTGGGTGAATGGATAATTGATTTTTTTGTAGCGAAATCGTTTCCCCAATCTTTAGCATAAGGAAATCGTTTATTAAGTTTTAAATGCGCTCTTATTGTATGGGTATGTAAGGGTAAGTAAGTAAATAGTAAGCTTGAAAATTTCGAAATATCACAATTTGAAGTTCTTTAGCTATAGTGCACAATAAAAAACTGTAAACGAGAAAGCTTTCACTGCGCTCGCTTTCCACTAAATACCTACATACAAACGTTTTACATATTAATTTATACGCCACTCTATATAAATAAGTATTTAATACAATTATCTGGAAAATTAAGCATGAAAAGCAAAAATTTTGGTTAAAAGAAAAGCCTTTCACTATATGCGCCACCTTAGTCACTATACCAGCATTCTCATTGCTCCACCACTCCCGCCACTATTTAGGTCAAACAAGCGACCAGTTGAAAAAGAAACTCTAGCGGGGAAATGATCCTGCCAATGACTGTGAATAAAAAAAAAAATAAAATAAATAAAAAAATAAAAGAAAAAGCAATGAAAAAGAAAAAAAATTAACACAAGTAAGAAAATTAATATTCGCCTTAAAGTGAATTTCATGGCAATCTCTCTCCCTCTCTCTCTCTTTTTCTCTCTTTCTCTCTCTCCCTCTCTTTCTCTCTCTCTCTCTCTCTATCCCTCTCTCTCTCTCTCTGTGTCTGATCAGACAGATCTGATCCCAGTAGTTAATTGCAGCGGCCGGGACAAACAAAACTCTTAAACACAATGTATTCTGGCAAACATATGCATCAAAATTTCCGATTCCTATGTAGAAAGTTATTCGAAAAAAGAAATTCATCGGAATTTTCGAATCTGCTCGGTTTAGCGGCATAAGAAAACGGCCCTATCTTTGTGATACCTTACCGTTTTTCATCTTGATGGGGTGTTGCAAATACAATGACAATATTAATAAATTCCTTTCACCCGTCTTTGCATTATATAACATTAATATATATATATAGATTTATATATATATATATATATACATATATATATATATATATATATATATATATATATAGGTATATATAGATATATACGAGATTAAAAAGGCAGCAGTGAAATATATGGAATGAAAAGAAAGTTAGCTTATCGGGAAAAAAAATAAAAACAATGAGAATGAGAATGAGAATGAAACGAAGAATCTAGTCAGGTGTATACAAATGTGCACAAACATATACAAAACATATACATGTATACATGTATACATGAGCGTGCACGAGTGTGAAAAATAAGAAGCGGTATTATAGGTTTTTTTCGTATCTTAATAAGGTTGTTACATTCTCATGACCAATGACCCCATCAAGAGCTTGATTTGATTTTTTTCCTAAACGTTCTCTCGCGCTTTACTCAATAACTAACCCGTCTAGGGTAGAAAAATAAGCTAAAAAAAAGTAAAACTAAAGAAAAAGTTAACAAATTAATTACGAGCTACTTTAGTGCACAAATTTTACTGTACATAAGTAAGACATGCAGACCTTTAAACTTGAAGCTGGCGTTTGTATGTTTTTATTAGCGAAACTAGTGCACTTTTCACACAGATATACATATATAATAATATATACCGGTTAAATTTTTTTCTCTTCTTTTGTTATTTACTTTTAAGACAAACACACACAAACACACACACCAACACACACGACCGTACAATAACGTTTTATTTGTTTTATACGAAATGAAAGTAACAGTTATAATAGTAAAATAAGTTCTGTTCCGGATTTCTTTTACACGATATAAAAATAGTCAACAATAGCAACAAACAAGCACGACATTTCAAGATTATTACTTATTTCTGTTTTACTTCATTTTTACAGTAGTAATAATAAAATAGAAAGAAATGCGAGCACATTATGATAAGAAAAAGTATGCCAGTCATACCAACTGAAACACAAGACCACACAATACAATACGATATAATAAAATAAAATACAATGCAATGCATTACATACAATACCACACCACAGTACACCACACCATGCCACACAATATATTCAAGCATCCATATGCGTTTATACATGCGCTAAACGTATGCTAACATTGTTTCATGTATATGTATATGTATGTATTTGTATAGTTAGTTATTAATAACTGTGACAATACGACATATATATATATACAGTTACAAGAATAACTATTCATTTTTATGATATGCTTTTTTCATGGCATTATGATCTTTTTATGTCTGTCTATATGTCTGTCTGTTTGGTTGCTTGCATGTCTGCTTGTTTATATATATATATATATATATATATATATATATATATATATGGATATATCGGTGCGCATGTGAGCGAAAAGCAAAAGTTATAATTATTATTTTGTCATTGTTGCTAAAGATGATCTACCATGGAACCGTGGTTTCTTTATGTTTTTCTCTTTTTTGTTTCTTTTTTTTTGTGTTTTGTTTCTGATTTCGTTGTCTTGTAAAGCTTAATGACCCATATTTTATAATTTTATTACTTCCTTGTCTGTGAGAAGATAAAATACATCATCGTGAAATCGTTATCATCATCATCATCATCATCATCATCATCATCATCATCATCATCGTCATCACCATCATTATCATCATCATCATCATCATCATCATCACTATCATCGTCGTCGTCGTTGTCATTACCATGGTTATTGTTATAGCCATCATTTTCAACCAGTTCGCTTTTTACTGTAATTTTCTATTGAAACAAAATAAAAAGGCGAACAGTAAAAATAAGGAAAAAAAAAAATGAGCAAAGAAAAAGAAAAACACTTGACGCATTCCACACTTAAGGTTACATACATTGCCATATATCTACACATCAACATTCTATTATGCGTGCCTATCATTTCTTGGGAAACCTGTCATATGGTGATTTCCATTAATTGATGAGAAACAACTGAAACAAATCGTCACATAATAAATTTTACTTAATAAAATTTACTTAATACGTAACCCCAAGTAAACTTGAGCATAGGTTTTGACAACAATTGTCAACGAAATTTTCTTTCCTATCTAAGAATCAAGAAGCTAGGATGGATGCCCTGAACTGGGAACTATCGCTTTGTTTACTTCATTTTCTTTACATCTTTCTTGCGATAAGTTGATATACTTAATGAGATTGATTGCAAGGCTTTGCAGAATTTGTGCAGTTATTCTTAGTACTAAAGTCATTCATAATATTTGAGTCCCCTCCTACTATTTATTTATTGCCTGTTTTTCCCCTTTAGACGTTTAGCGTACTTTATTAACTTGCACTTGCATTCTTATAATGAATTTCTTATTCTCGCTTCATTCTCTTATGGGCTTTCTTTATTAAAGTAGTATGGAAAAGTTCCAAGGTCTTTGTAGAAGACGAGCTAACAGTTTCGGGTCATCTATATGTCTAATAGAAAGCTTGATTTTGCCAGAAGACGGCAGATGCCGATAACTGATCTAGAAACTGAACTTGTCTTCCATCTATGGTCCTCTAAACAAAATTTTCAACGATTAGGACGAATGAGAATACAAGGAGGAAACGAAGATAAACTAATATTCTGCTACAAATGCTAATAAAAAAAGATGTTTTTTTGTTTTTTGCCTTTAAATATGTGCGTGATCCGTTTGCTTTACTGAGAAATTTGAAAATTTTTAAATGCTGCATGCAATTAGAGCCAACGATTGTCCTGCTTGCAGGATACCTATCACAATAATTTTGAAATTGTCCCTAAAGGATACGATTTGAGAGGCTAAAGATAAGCTGTGAACTTATTCCCCTTGTAACTGGTAGATAGATATTTTTTTCTCACCACATTTCACATCAATGACATACGTTCAGGAGGAAAATCTCATACGTTTGAAAACATGCAAGCCATGTATGGCATTCCAATGATAATTGGGTTATTTTAACCAACCATGGTGATGGACCATAATGTCACTTACTAATCAATCAGTCAATCGATCAATCACTTCCATCTTCTTCATCTGTTTCTTCATGCTCTCCAAGTGCTAAGCAATTCAACATAACAAAAGTGGAAACTTGTCTTCGATGCGAAATTCTTCTATCTTATCTTGTTTTATGCATTTGTTTACGCATGCGTGTATGTGTGTTTGTGTGCGCATGTGTACCTTTATGCGTATACGTAACATTTTCCCGTTTTTTTTTTTTTTTTTCAATGCTGACAATCAAAGTGAGTACTATAGCACGTAGGTATGCGTATGTATGTATGTATGTATGTATATTGGATGCAGGTATGAATGCATTAAACTTCCTTATTGTATATTTTAGTTTTTGTGTCATCTTTAATGGAGTTTTTCTTTGATTTTTTTTTTTCGTTTATTCGACCAACTTTTGGCTTAGGTGCATGCTACAGTTGATTTAGTAGAAACTAGTTTTGGGTTTGTTGTCATTCTCCTGCTTATTTTATGTGTAACTATAAATATTAGTCGTTGCGCATTCAAACTGAGCTCAAAACCTGATCAGTTGTCAACAAACATAATTTCGTGAGCGCATAGCTTAGTGTGCAGCGCATGAAGCGAAAAAGGGGAAAGAAAGGAAATTAAAGAGAGAGACAAGCTGATGGAGTGATGGGGGATGAGTATTTGGAGGGGACTTAAAAAGGACGCAAAAGCACATAGATGAACTGTTGAGTGCAGGTGGGTTCACCTTTTCAAAAACGCTATTTCCCCAATATAGAAATTGCCAGCAACGAGGCGTCGATCGATATAGAACTTTTCTTTTTCGTCTTCTTTGCCTTTGCCTTTTTTCAATATTTTGCGCCAAAAAAGGCACTAACGTGCGAGTTAACGGCTTCTTATGTGAATATGTAGCGAAAACTAATGGCGATGACTTGTAATAGCGCGATGACATAGACTTGCAGTTTCCACAAAAATTTGTGACTACATTATCATTATCGTAATGGCGAAGCTTTCAAGCAAATGCTTATTGTCTGCGATCTTCGTACGAATAGCGTTTGCGTTACGTTGCGTTCCGTTCCGTTGCGTTTCGTTGCGTTGCGTTACATTCCGCATATCTTTTAAATATTTTTTCCGCTTCTTTTGCTCTTTTAGAATATTAAAGTACGCTCCTGCCTACTGTGGCTAAGTAGAATGACTAACCATTGGAAACAGGTTGAGCGGCATTTTGCTTGTTGCTTGCTATTGATGGTTATTTGGCAGACTTGAAGCGGTCGATGCTTTTTATTGTTTTGCTTTTGTTGCTATTTTTTCGTTTCTTCCTTACATTTCTTCTGTGCTAAGATTTAGTTAAACTGCAGCTAGAAAAAAAGTGTGTCAGCTGAGATTAAAGCCAAAAGCAGGTGTGTTGTAATTGCTAAGTAAAAGAGCAGCTGGGCCGTGGAATGCCAACAAATACGGTGTTGGTAGATAAACCATTTAGGGCTTTTGGCACAAACGAACGGTTCTTTAAACAACACGTTAGTTGCACAATTCTCAAGCATTAATAATATATTTCTTTGTTAGCCACAAACTAGCCATCGCTTCTGACTGCTTTGATAGATCTTGCAGAACTTTTCCATTGTAATTTTCCTTTTCTTTCTATTGCAGCTGCTCCACCTGGTTCAGTTTGTTACAGTCATGCTCATTGTCAAATGTTTCATGAACGTACGCATTGCGATTTCTTAATACCGAATCTGTTTGGTCGCTGCCAGTGTACAGCGCCTGCCAAACTTCAAATGGGCCAATGTGTTGAGGCCATTAGTGAAGAGACGTCGTCCGTTCCGTCAGTTCCGGTACCCGAAACAATGTTAATAAATAATTCTAGTGAAACAATTTTGCATGAAACACCTATTACGGAGACTACGATCCACATTGAAGCCCATACTGAAACGTTACATGTCATGAAACCACATATTCCTACTGAAGTGCCATTAGCTGAAATAGGAAATAATGTGTCGGTAGAAGAAGCTGACTATGAAACCGACAAAAAATTATTGGGAATCCCGGAAACACCCGATGATATTAAGTTGGAGTCTACCACTTTGGAGGCCCTAATAACATCGCCTACCTTACTTTCACATACAGATGACGAAAGCCATCAAAGCGCTGACGATTATCCATATAAAGTCGAAGATCAATCAAATGAAGACAATGCAGAAGAAGGTGAATCTAAGGTGCCTCAGGAGGAGCAACAACCTGTTGAACAAGATAAACCATCTTCAGACTTAAATGAAGACATTGAAGACACGGCTCCCAGTCATACGGTCATAGACCATACTATGAATTTTGATTACGAAACTGAACAAAATGAATTGCAAGAACAAGAATCCATTGAGCACAACGTCTATGAACAAGAGCAACTTTATGATAAGGAAAGAGAAGATGAAGATGAGATCATAAATATTCAAACCACCGCCTCTTCGCCAATTAATGAAGAAAACTTTAATAAAACACCTTTAGAAACTGGATATAGCACCGAACACAATGAACCAGAACATCATAGTCATACTTCATCTACTGAAGCAGATGAGAAAGAAGGAGAAAGTGAAAGTGTTCAAAATGTTGACGTCGAATTGAGGCCTGAAGTTGTGAGTGCAAGTGATAAAGTTATTATTACTCAGCAACCTCATGCTAACGATGACGCAGAACAAGAAGCAGCAACAACTCGCCGATATTTTATAGATGAATTTAAAGAAAATGAAGCATTACCAGAAAATAATGTTGCTGCATCATTCAATATAGACGACAAGTCTGAGGTAACAAATGACTACAATAATAATAATAATAATAATAATAATAATAATAATAATAATAATAATAATAAAAATAATAATAATAATAACAACAGTAACAACAACAACAACAACGACAATAATAGTAATAATAACAACAACAATCACGTCGACTACAACAACCACGATAATGCTATAGGCGAATCAACAACAGACAACAGTGAAAAAAAAATAGACAGGGAGACAGAGACAGGGCCAGAGACAGAAACAGAAGCAGAAGCAGAAACAGAAACAGAGACAGACCAAATGCTCGCAGGCATTAATAACGTGCTTAACTATAGTTCAAATGAAGATATCGCTAACGAAGAACAAGAGATCACAACAAGACCTGAAGAACTTCTGCAACACTTTAGTAACTTAGAAGACAATACTGTAACGGATAGACAACAAATCGCTATTGAAAACGAACTGGAGCAGCTATTAAATGTGAATGACATGAAGAATGAACGTGAAACAAATGAAATACAAGATGTTTTAAGTGAAGTGAAGGAAACCGCACTTAATGCAAACGCAGAAGCTCTGGAATCCATACAAAATGGGGGAGAAAATGAAATTCATAGTGAAACAAGTTCTTTAGAAATTGAAGGTGATCAAGAACCTGTTACCGACGCCATAACAGAGGAACCCAATCAAGAAATGAATTCTGTTAAACAAAAAGAGACAGACGTTAAACATATTCAAAAGGAAAATGAGGAAGAAAAAGACGAAAAAGAAGAAGCAGAGGAAAACAAAGAGAAAAATGAAGAGGAAGAGAAGGAGGAGGAGGAGGAGAAAGAGAACGAAAACGAGAACGAAAATGAGGAAAAACGAAACGAAAGTCCGAATGAAGTTATCGAAATGGAGCCACAAAATGAAAGCGAAAATATAGACGGTGCAATGCAAGAAGGTCAACAACAAGAAGACGAAAAAGAAAATGATCAAAGTATCGAAACAACTCACGCTGGGGACAATTACAATGGCAATCCGCTTATAAATGCAGACATAATCGAAACACCTCTTCAAGAAAATGCAGAAAATAATATTAAATTGGATTCGATAATAGAGGAATTAACAGAACCTAATATAGAGGAAGACTCAGAAGGAATTCAGCCACACGAGCAAGAATCAATAGAATCAGAACCTACTACTGCGAATCCGAATATATATATGCAACTTTCCGAAGGTCAACATAGAAATGAGATTTTATCACACGCGCATACGAACGATATAATGGATCATGATGGCGAAATTGCCGAGGAAGCAAATTCGGAAGCAATAAAAGAGCACTACATTGATTCTACTGAAGACAAAGACACTTACTATGAGAACCCGTTAACGAATTACGAAGTTTACGCAGCAGAACATCAATATATCAGTGAGACTGAAGGTGACTTAAACTCAGACCAAAATAAATCCGCAGAACGGGATGAAGATATTGTAGAAGAAGAACAATCTAACGAGACTTTTAATGCCGTGGATGAACAAACAAGTAATGCTTTACAAGATTCCATTAATGAGAATGTCAACTATTCCATATCGGACGACACTAAAGGAGAGGAATCCTTGCAGGGAAATGTAATTAATGACGTTGAAGATGAAGGCCATCAAATCAAAGATGCTCTAGAAAGCTTTGAAGAAATTACGACAGAACCTATCGAAGAATCTTTGAGGACAGAAAATACCGAAGAAAGTGATCAATCAAATGTAAATGTTGCCTCAGCTACCGAAAGCGAAAATAAGCCAAGCAACGAGGACGTAGATAACCAGGAAAACGAAGTCGAAAATGATACGCCATCAGAACAGCCAGAGGATGAATGGAATGATCTGAATTCCGTTAAGGAGCAAGAAGACTTCAAAGACGTTACGAATGTCCCTGAACTTGAAAATATTGTAGAAGGGGAAGACATTATTGAACCGGAACAAGATCAATATTCGAATGAAAAAATTTCAGATGCATCAAATATGAATGATATGATAAAGAGACCTATAAACGATGGTACTACTGAAACTCACGATATTATTTCTTTGCTTGAAAATCAACAAATCGATCACCACGAAGAAGACCCTCTTCTAGGAAATATCATAGATCTTCAAAATCAATTGACAACTGATGGTCAACCGGAACACATTGAATTAATTGATCAGACACCTACCGAAAAGGTTATTCAAGGAGGCGAAAAAGATGAGTTTGTACCTGAAAATGCTGAAGTTGTAAGCGATATTAACTCGGTTTATGATGAAAATCCTCAGTTAAGTCATCAGGAGCCTACGTATTTCTACGAATATCAGCAAATTACTGATTTGCCCAAAACTGATAGTGAGATATTGGATGAAAAAAATGATATTCAAGTAGACATCGCTCAGCATGAATTCTTTGAACTTGCTACCGAAATTCCTTATAAATCCCCAGAAGAATATACCGAGACGGTGGAAAACGAACAACGTCCTGGAGAATCCATTAATCATTTTAGCGAAACTGAGAATAGTAAAATAAATCACGAAATTGAAAATCACAACGAAGTTGATGTCGAGAATCAGCGAAGGGAAGAGCATGACGAAAGCTCATCGGAAATTTACAATCAAAACTTCCCATACGAGATAAGCGCAAACAGTGAGAAAATAGTAGAGATCGTATCCAATGAAGAACACAACGAGCGGGACGACGAAGCGCAGGTTGGACAAGAACTAACTATACCGAACATGACACAGACGCCTGAAGCTGAAGCAGTCTATAGTGAAGATAAATCAGCGGGAACGACTGAAAGCCAATCTCAAATATATTACCAACAGTCTTTTGAAGAAACTAGTCAAGATAATCTTAATCAGCAATTGCATGAGGAAGAAAATGAGAAGGAAGAAATTAACGAAGATCAGGAAGACATCCAAACATTTAATATTTATAAGGAAGAAAGTGAGAAGGAGGCGATTAATAACAACCCCGAAGATATCAAAATGAATAAAATTCAAGACGTGCAAGAAGAAGACAAATTAAATGATTACTTTTATTTTACGACTCTGCCACCCAGTGCTAAAGTCGAAGATCGCGACCATATTAAAGAAGAAGAGGAAGAGGAAGTGGAAGAGAAAGAAGAGGAAGCTACTGACGGTTTGAATGTCTCACAAATAGTAACGGAAGCAATCGATAAAATCGAGGAGGAGGAAAGCATGCTAACCTACGCGGACTCTAAGATGAAAAATGACACCAGCGACAACGACCACGCTCATGAAACGAATAAGCTTGAAGAATACAATCTAATGGATACCGAAGAAAATCATAGTTCGCCACAAAACGTCAATAGCTTAAGCTACGATTTGCCTAACGAAAGTCTTAATATACCTATAGAGAATCTCAATACCAATGATTTGGAGACCCATATTAAACAAATCACAAACGATGAGCAATCAAATGAGTTTTTAGAACCCACAGGATCGCCTATAGTGAATATCTTAACCGCCACCGAAAAAATTGAAACCAACGAACTGGAAAGCGATAAACAACAAGTTTTGAATGAAAACTTTGAAAATGAAATCAAAGATTCGGCTTATGGTCAGGCATCGCATTCGGATTATGAAGAACCATCGAGTCAAGAATTTTACGAAAGTGAATCAATTGCAGATATATTAAGTGACCTTATGAGAGAAGACGATAATCAAATCACAATACAACCTGATCATTCCGCAGATGCAGAAAATCACCTCGACATGCAACATAAGTTACAGGAAGAATTTCCAGATCTTATAGCAGAGGATACGAATATTTCCGAAGAAAAATTAGTAAATCAAGAGTCTCCTGTCAGTCACGAAACGCCGTTGCTAGTAACCATAAATCCAGAAGACAAATTGATAACTTTTTACCCGGATATGCAAGAACAATACCAGCATAATATAGTTTATCCGGAAGAAAGTAAAGTGGAAGCTTCCGGAGATCATCAGGAGACTTCTGATCAGGAGACTAAGGTCAATATTGATGAGCAAGTAACGCGCACTATGAGACCGCTTGCCTCAGAAGTACCAATATTCGACATGTCTGGTGATCATATCTATCAAGCGCATGAATTCGAACCAGATAATCTCGTGACCGAATCTAGCACCGTAGGACAACGTGAAGAAGAAAAAACTGAGAAATCGTTTACAGAAGTAACAACTAGTGCCGCCGACATAGTAGAGCTAACTACGCAAACTATGCTAAATTTGGCCAGTCGTGTTACAGTAATGGAGCCAGCCGCGCCAATTGTAACCACATTGATGCCTTTAGTGCAAAGTGCTGCAGAAGATACTGATGTCACACCTGAACCTGTGTGGGATATATCATCAACTGACAATTCGGTGTCTAGCAAATTAGGCACAGGTATTAAGAATTAAATACTTTTCAATCATTAATTAGTAAATAATTTATTCCTTTCAGTAATACGTAAACGGGTAGAACTGAGCTTAGAAGCCATCTCTTTGGGGCTGAGATGTTCTAATGACAAACAGTGTCAATTATCAGATTCGAATGCGATATGTAATGAGCAAGGCGTTTGCGATTGTGCAATAAATACATATTCTCCTCAAGAATCACAGCAGTGTGGAGCCCAAAGCACTGGGTGCAGTCCTGGTACATTTCAGGTAAATGTAAAGGCTTCCAATAGACTAACAGTTAAGAAAGTTATCTCCGGCAATAGGCAAATATTTTATTATATCCCTTATTTTGATCGGGAAACAAAAAACCCTAAAAACAGTGAAATTTCCTTAATCTACAAGTTTAGTTGAGTGTGACAGGTTTTTTTCTGTTCGATAACAAATTTAACTTCGTAAAATTGAAGTCGATGCCTTACTTTTTGCTACCGGTTGTACCTTCGCCATCGACATTACACAGAACAAACACGGACAGATGGACAAACGGACATGCTTACATCGATTTTGATACTCATCAAGAATTTATATACACTCTCCATGATCTCTGAAGCTTTTTTATCTGCGTTGCATATGCTTTGAAAAAGTGAATATACCCTCGAAATGGGTATAAATCGTTGGGAAAATGGACTTAAAAGATCTAAGATCTAAAGGGAATTTAGCTACGCTTTCTTTAAGTTGTCGTTGCTACTACCTGTTGAGTAATGAGATCCCTTGCTACTTTGAAACCGATTCCCTTTCTTTTTCTTTAAAAATTATTTTTTAGTGTCGCTCCAGTGGCGTATGTATCTCGTGGTTCTTTGTTTGCGACGGTCGTGCGGATTGTAACGATGCCTCCGATGAAGAGTGTACTATTAATGCTCGCTTAAATCAAACTTGTCCTACGGAGGCTTTCCGGTGCAGCCAAAGTTCTAGATGCGTTTCCAGGGCAGCTCTTTGCGATGGTCGCAAACAGTGCCCGCATGGTGAAGACGAATTAGGCTGCAGTGATCTAAAATCCAATGAGAATTGTCCTTTACATACATTCCGTTGCAAGAGCGGCGAATGTTTGCCCGAGTATGAGTATTGTAATGCCATAATTAGTTGCCGTGATGGCAGTGACGAACCACCTCATCTGTGTGGCTCTCGTTCTATGCCCAATTTCTTTCTTAAATTGCTGACAGCCGGTGGCTTGACTAGCAACCCTATTTCAGCTTATTGCCCGCACCGATGCAGTAACGGCCGCTGTCGTTCCACCGCCATTGTTTGCTCAGGACGTGATGGTTGCGGTGATGGTACCGATGAACAAACATGCTCAGTATGCAGTAAGTACATCCATATATATACATATATATATATATATAGATATATATATATATGATATTTACATGTGTATCTCATTTTTCTAGGATGTCCTGCGCCTTCCTTCAATAAACCGGCACGCGTCACAAACTTTTTAGCCAGACATCGCCCAATGTTGTTGTGGTAGAGAACCTCGATATTATTATTATTTTTATTTTATTTTTTTATTATTATTTTTTTATTTTTTCATTGCATTTAAACGAAAGCATTTATCCTAATATTTAGTCTGTCATGGTTGGTTGATTTTATTTAAATTTTTGCACTACTCCCTAGTTAAAGTTAATTTATTCTAAAGAGAAAAAAAAAAAAGAAAAAAAAGAAATCAAACAAAAATATTGAAGCGCTTTTTAACTGCAATTGTTACCTTGCTATTAAAGGACGATAACAATAATGGCCATCCTTTAACCTAGCGATGCTAACAATTGTTAGAGCCAGTGCTAATTACTGTGACTATTATTATGTTTTTGTTTACCATCAAGCACACAACGTGACTAAAAATAATATTGTTTTGCTTAATTAGAATCATAGTGTTTTTTTTTTTCTTTCTCCTATATTTAGTCTTTCAAAGTTTGATTCGTAGTTTTTAATTTATGGAGAAAGAGTCCTTGGATTAATGTCGTATCGCTTTTATTGAATTATTACTTTTTAAATTGGAAAAAATTTAAAAAGAAAATATATATCCTAAACTCTTGTAAATAAGTTGAAATTCATAGAAACAATCTAAATTTAAACAAAAGATATTTAAACGCATTATATAATTTTATAGAGATGATATAAAGAAAATTGGAAAAATTATTATATTATTCAAGAAAAAAAAAAAAAAAAAAAAAAAACAAAAAAAAACAAAAAAAAAAACAAACTATAATTTCTTTTCTATTAATTGAATTTTTAAATAAATAATAATAAATAAATTTATCATCGGCAAGTCTTTTGTAAATTATTAATGGGAATAAGTTAAATTTATCCTTTCACGTATGCCAGGTTTAGCATACACGTCACCGCCGCTTGGTGAATAGCCGCAATATTGCACCTACCCTTAGAAAATACGTATGTATTTCCTTCACCTAAGACTTAAAGCGACATAATTGCTTACCTCAGGGTTTGCCGATTCAATTATCATTAACAAAGCACATTGTATTGTTTGATCATAGATCTGTACACTTATATATTACGAGTTATATTTCGCAATGTTCACAAAGCGTCTCTAGAAAAAATACATATTTATTTTTCTTATCTAAACAGACACCTTAAGTCTTATAGGAGCAAATGCAGCACAAAAAATATTTTTTCCTTCAAAATTGGAAGTTTTCCGTGACCGCATCAAAAAGACTAGTTAGTTTCGCTACCGACAAATTATAGGCTAGCATCTTCCCTGTTGCTTTCTAACCTTTCGAGTGCACTAGCGTCAGCAAGATTCAAATAGAAAGTTTTTACTACTTCTATGGAAAGTGTTTTCAAGCAATAATACTTCTAGGGGAACGGGGCCAGTTCTCTAGTGCACTAACGCGTGCAAGATTCGAATCTAAGGTTTTTACCTTCACTAGAAAGCATTTTCAAGCAATGACACGGTCAGAATTGCTCTACTAAGGGCAACGTGATCAGTCCGTCTGCCAAGAGATTGAAAGTGTAGAACTTACATGTAGCAAATACACGCACGTTCTAGCCTAAAACGTTCGGGGAAAAGTTAATGGGAGGGAATATTTTTTTAGAGAGTAGAGTAGAGTACATTGTAAAGCTTTAAACACAATTCTTCAAAACGTTTTTTAATATATCCATCCCTCACAAAATACTCCTTTCTCATTCGAATTTTTCAGAATATCTTTTAAATGAAATCATTTAGGGAAACACATGCAATTTTTTGATAAATTAATTTAAACATTTACCATCAGCAAGAAAGCATCGACTTCTTTTAGTTGAAAATTCAAATTAATATTTTTTATCGTGATTTTCTAGCTATGGATATATATAAGGCTATCGACTTTATTACAATCTCTACCTACGCTTGAGTAGTAACATTTTTAAAGGAGAGCAAGTTCGCATTTCTTTAGACAACGATGGAGTTAAATGTAATTGTTTTGTGTATCCGATCCGAATCACAATCCTTCTTAATTACTCCAGCCAAAAAGTTTTTTAAAAAACTTTAAAATATGTTTAATGATCCCCTCGAATGGCATTATTCTATAAAAAGTTCCGCTGTAAGAGGTCATACAGCCAGAAAGACAATAAAATAATAAAAAAAAACATGTAAAAGCACTAGAGCGAGCCAAGGACCAGCAGTAAATACCCTACAGCACGTTACTTAAATACATTTGTTCATATAAAGACTATTTGCGAAGTGATCCCAAAAGTGCTCTGATCTGTATGTTTTCAATAGCGTTCGACCTTGGGCCAAAACATGTCAGTGTAACCAATTTCATTATTTCAATATCTCAGCAAGTGCAGCCTGTAAGTTGAACAAATAAAAAGAAGGAGGACAGCATGACATACAAGCTCGGTATAATAATAGCTCGGTCTATCTCAAGCTTCTCTGGGCATTTCATACCTCTGCACGAAGTTAATATGCCTGTGTATCTTAACTGGTGTAGGATATAGAAATTTGTTGTTTATGGACCGCCTGTAAACTCCCCACTGCATGCATCGCCTCAATAATCGACGGCTTTCACTTCAAATGTAAAACATACGAGCGCCTTTACCCGCTATCGCGAACAAACTAGAA
Source organism: Glossina pallidipes (assembly GCA_000688715.1). NCBI lineage: Eukaryota > Metazoa > Arthropoda > Insecta > Diptera > Glossinidae > Glossina > Glossina pallidipes. Next base: position 4,452,058 of record KK499764.1, on the reverse strand, counting down.
ACCTGACAAACTGTATTAATAACAAGTAAGAAAATTAAATTCGGTTGGAACCGAATCTTTTATACCCATCACCGCTATTCTAAAAGAAAAGATAAGATAAAAGAAGTAAAAAAACAAAACTATCGTTCTCTACAATATGGAGTGAGCGCAGTTGATTTCTTCTATTTTCAAAATAAAAGTTTTGTCATAGGGGCATGTGGGCGTTGTAGGCGTGTCCTTTGAAAAGTTTGGCTTAGTTCCAAATTCTTTTGCAAATTTATAAGCGATATCTTCATTATCACTAACGGGAGATTGTTTACCATAAACACTACAAAGTTGCGCAAACAGACAGATAGACAGACGAATACGCGGACTTGTTTAAGGTGCATTCCAAATTTGAAACTGGCCAAAAATTTATATGCTTTATAGGGTTTTTGAAGTTTCCTTCTGCACGTTATAAAGGCATTGGAAAAACAATTAAATTTTGATACTATTGGGTAGGCGTGGTCAATTTTTTCCACAAGGCTACAGCATCGCCCCTAGAATGTGTGTTCAAATTTTTGTACATTTATTTGCTATAGTTAATGAATAATGAGCAAAAACGACAATCTTGAAAAATAGAGGTGTTCTCAGTTTACGTGGTGCTGTGGCCGTGTCCTTCGACCGATTTGACCCTTTTCCACTACCAATCTGCATGCAAGAGTTTCCAATGATTTTGCGAAATTTTAAGTCGATAGCTTCATACGTGGGGCAAGATAATATTTTCAATAATCGGACAGGCGGACAGACGGACATGCTTAAATCGATTTAGAATTTGATGCTGCTCGAGAATATATGAAGCAAACAAATAATTTTCTTATTTGTATATAGAAATTGCTGATGATATGCTACAGGGCACTGCATTAAGATCGTTACCGTATTTATTTTATTACTCAGGTATCCAACTACTTCATTTCATTGGATTCAGCATTTTTCATCCATAACATTGTTCTATCTTCTATTGTAGTATTCGCCAACAAGCAATCGTGCCCTCAAATATCGTAACTTTTTTTTCCGGAAAATAAATTTTGATAACATTCGTTGATTACGCAGACTAAAAGTGCAAGTCTTTATATCAAATTTCTTTATCTGGTATTTTATAGAAAATCGGAGCAAACTTTTTCGAACAAACTGTTAATTGTCAATATTAACGTATTTTTGAAGCAACTTTGCGGTATCTTGCTGCTCTTGCGCGAAATACAGTTTTACTACAACAACAACAACAAGCTGTGTACCAATCTTATCTGGCGCTTTTCAATTACGTGACTTCATATCGTCCGTATATCCATAGCGGTAATCAATCCATGCAACGATTTTATAACTGAAAAATTTCACAACTCTCGCTCTATATCGCTTATACGATTCACTATAATTAACTGTACGCTAAGTAGCTTGATTTGCATTGTTCCATATGTTATTGCTTAATGAATCCACCAACGTATTGTATGTACTTTGCTTATTTAAGATTTGTTTTTTTTTTTTTTTTGTTTGATAATCTTGTTTTCTCTCCCTTTGCTTTCTCAATTATATCGTCTAACCCTATTTGATGTTATTATTATATATTGGATCATGTGTATTAGATCATATAAAAAGTCTTTGCTGTCTTTTTTCACGGAATGATGTTAATGCTTACACATCGGACAATACTCATCTGATTGTCTTACTTACGATTATGTCCTTAAAAAAGTGACATTTCAGCTGACATTTGTTGTAACACTTTGCTCGCGAGTAAAAAGTTATAGTGATTTGAAAGTGAGTGAAATATCTGAAGAAATACGCTATGTGACGATTTTTTCACAATAAAAAAGGCAGAACATGCAAAAACATGGCGAAAAATTTGTGAATACTGTGAGTGAACGAATGGGGAAATCAAGGAGGATTCGATGTCAAAGATGCACACCTCGCAGTCATTGAAAAGGTCGATGAAATTTTGCAATCGATTGAGTAAGATCGGCACGTAAGCTGTGAGGAATAGGGGAGACATTAAACATCAACCACATGACAGTTTGGAATCATTTCAAAACATCAGGCTATAGACGGGAGCGCGAAACCGGAGAAACAAACCGCAAAGACTTTTTATATGACCCATTGCGATCTATATGTTTAATGTATAGCGTTTATGACGCTATTATATTGTAGTGCAATGCGTTGAGTAGTAGTAGGAGTTCTCGCAGTAATCTCTCATATTTTACATGAACGTATATGAAAATATAGGTAAACCGTGTTTTTACTTTCAAGAATCGGATTTTAAACTCCAAATAAGTGAATGCTTTACTGCTCTTACTATTACCACCACTGTTGGCGGTATTGACAAGAAATGAGAACATGTTTAGATGAACGCCATTGCATTAATTGTGATCATTAGTTTTGATCAATAAACATAAATTCGTGGGTACAGTTCTTCCCAAGCAGACCTTTGTCACGAAATTTCCCGAGTTACTGAAGATTTATACGACCTTGTACTGACAATCAATTTTCTTTCGTTTTATCTATTTTAGGCATTTGCCTTTGATTGCTTAATCGAGCATCGCATGCCGCCTGCCTGGTCAGCTCGCGTACGCTTAATCAAATATTATACTTATGTGAGATGACTTGTGTTAGTTAAACGGTTTCTCCTAGTACTTGTGGCAGACATTCGCACACCGACTCTATTCGATTATGGTTTCGTATTGATTATCATCAACATTCAATTTTGGCTCGGTTGAAATGATAATAGAACTTTTGAAGAATTATTGACGTAATACGTGATTGCCTCTTGATTGTTCCTTGTTCATTTCGAGCTGGTATTGTTCGTTGGGATATTAGAAACTATTTGTTATCGTAGCAATCCAATACAAGTCAAAGAGAAAGCAAACAATAATCTTCACTTTGTTAAGTCGATTATCTCCGCCTCATTTTGCAATATTTATATCGTAGCTTTGCGCTGCTGATTACTTCGGTGCGTACAATTTCGACTACCTGTGCGCGTCTTCTCGTAAAAGCGTATTGATGCATCTCTATAGAAGCTCTAACTTAACTGTAAAGGTTGCAGTTCCTCTGTGTCAATATCTATCATACGTATATCGCAGTAGGAATATGACAAATACTTGCTACTTAATCGTGTATTTCGTATGTTTCGAAAAGCTTTTCTGTTTTAAAGAATAAGAAAGCTTTTACATTTTTTTTGTTTTTTTTTTTTTCAAAGAACAAAATAAATACCAGCGTTATGATGCCGCCAGTAATGTTGTCCATATACACCCTTCCTGTAAGTGATTGCAAAAGTAGGGAAATTCAAATAGAAAATAAAATAATTTCTATAATGCATCCCTTCTCTCTCTCTCTCTCTCTCTCTCTCTGCCTGTCTTAGTTTCGATCTCTCCTTGAACAAAGCTTAATCGCTTAGTAAGCATTACTCTTTCCCTTTCCCTTTCCCTTTCGCTTTTGTTATGCCTTTTACTTGGGGGATGTTTAAAAGGCGCTTGCGCGATAATAAACAATTACATTACAAGCAAGGGGTTAATAACGCGCTCTATCGACGAGATAAGGTTTGTTAATGAATGAATCAAATGCATTTTACTGCTTAATTTATTCATGCGCTCTCAGTAATATAAATAAAATGTGTGAGTTTGGATATCCTAAGCAAAATATAGACGTGTAAAGGCGATGTGTAACAAAGTGCGATTATTATTTACTCAGTAAATATATTGCAAGGTACATTTATTCATTTGATATTTCAAAATAAATTCCTTTCAAATGATTGCAAAAAATAAATAATAATTTTTTCTAATATTCATAATGTAAACAAGAAAAGTGTGTGTGTGGCAAAAATGATAGAATATCAAAACAGTTAATGATTTTTTCTCGTCAACCTTTTTCCTTTCAAAGGACATACCGAAAAAAGATTCTTATGTGTGTGTAAATATATAAACCGGAAAACTTTAGTATGTATATTTGATGTGTCATCAAAAAAAAAAAAAAAAATACAAAAAAATATATAAATAAATAATAATAATAATAATAATAATAAATAAAGTAAAATTCAAGATAATTAAATTTTTTCGTTTTCAAAGAGGATTAGAAAGACATTTTCTCATTTTGCTTAAGCGGCAAAATGGTTTAACTTACTATACACAAATATTTATGTACCTATGTGTTTATAAATAATAATAACATATACACACACATATATATATATTTATATATATATAATACATGTATTGTCTATATCACATCGTTTGTACCGTTAACCGTAAAATGAATACATATTCCTTAAAGTGCCTTCGCTGGGTCCTTCGGAAATTCGAAATTAGTGTAATACCATCTATTTGTTCGTCTAATGATTCGATTTTCGCATTATTCCCAGCAATATGAATACGGTTTAATTAGTATGTATATATATATGTACGTATGTATGTATGTATGTATGTACGTATGTATGTATGTTAAGTCCAAGTGCACTCTTATATTTTGTAATGAAAATTCCATATTCCTCTTCTAAGTGCACTTAAACATGAACGGCGTACGTAAGCAGCTTTTTGACTAAATAAAATCCGCTCATCATTGACTGTGTCCTTTGGCAATCATTTTTCATTCAAATACCTGATGATGTGGCTATTATTAAGGATTCCATTCACAATTAAATGGAGCGACTTATAATGGAAATCACTTGAAAGACATTATTATCGAAACATCACCTCATATATAGATAGGAATTTGCAAATGTTTAGATAAAATTAAGAAAAAAACAACGAAAAAAATTTCGCAAATATTCGTCTTTATGGATTTTATTTAATAATTTATGAAATTTCTATATTCATTATAAAATCGAAATTATGCGCATATCTGATCAGCGAGTTCCCTTTTGCTTTTCAATTTTATGATGTCGAAAGGCAAAAATCTTGTTTACATAAAGTTATAAAGAAAACGTAACGAATAAAAATCGTAAAGTTTGAACGAATCGTAGAGTCCCTAGAGCGCTGAGCGTGAAACACGAACGCGTTAACGCGGGTTTCGCGATGTCTTCGAAAGCATAATATTTTTAGATTAACAAACAAACAACAACATGCAACATCTATCGAACTATTAATACACTTGAGTACTTCGTCTTCTTTGTCTTTTCGCGATTAGCTCAACTAGAGAACTTTTTAGATGAACTTTTGGAAAGAAAAAGAAACATAAACATTAGGAATTAATAAAGTAAAAGAAAAGCTTTTTCATAAACTTTATGCACAGTTTCTTATGCTTATACAGCACGGCAATCATATGATCATTTTGTGACTTTGTTTGTGAGAAAAAGCAAAGCCAATGTCATTTTGCCATAAGGGACGTCAAACTATTGGCTGAGGTAATAATAATATCAAAAAATTCCTCTATGCACGGATCAACTCAACTAATTGTGATCTAACATCCTTGGGCTATTTCGATACGCGATGGTTTGAAAGGAATAGATCTGATCAGATTCTCTTCTAGAGCATTAAAAACAAAAACTGATGAGTGCCGCTATTGGTGAAATAGGCCAGATTTAGTGGACATAGTTCACGTAAATTGGGAATACAAAGATCCCTTGCCTTTTCTCAATTCCTTTAGTGTATGTGCTTTCTTTCAATTGCTTTAAAACAAAAAAATACAAATCATGTCCGTGTAGAAAAGGGGAACGAAAAAGAAAGACAATTACTTTAGATAGCCGTGTACGGCAACAATTGGTCGACTTTTACCGCTTACTAATCTACTAGTTGTTGTCGCTTTTCAAATGCTTTACAGGGTCTTACTAAGCGTTGTTGTTATTGTTATGGTTATTATTTAACAAATACAGCAACAATATCATTATAAACGATTGGTCGGGCATACATTTACTCAATTCAACTGATTCCGCTTTGTCGTGCATTAAATGTCGTGATTTTTCATCAAACGCTGCACCAGTATTTAGGTTTTTATTTAATTTTCATTTCTATAAAATATGTGAAAAGCAAAAAACAAAATAAACACGAAAAGAAAAGAAAACATATTTCTTGCAATTAAAGCGGTACGAAAACGAAAATTGAAAATTTTTAATAGAAACAACAAACATTTAATACTTGAAGTTTTCCTTAATAGCTTCTTTAGCTAAGCGAGGCGGCGAGCATCGTTAAAAAAGACATTTAACATACTGCAGGTGTCTTTGTTATAAGCTTTTGTCTTTTATTTTTATTTTTTTAATTTTTTTCTTTTTTTTTTTTTGTAAATTTATTAAAAAGAAATTCAAAACTTTGTATTTAAACAAAAGATGCTGCCATCATTGTTGTTACCATGAAGGAATCCGTTAAAGAATCGCATAAATTAATAAAGGACAGTAAACAGACGGAACATAGCAAAGCCACTAAAAATTCATCCCGAGATATTAATAAAAACATTTTAAACGATCGTAACGATCGTAGTCGTACATCATTAAATAGCGCGGTATGGTATGAAACGAAGAAACCGTTTCGTTGGCGACCACTTGCATGGAGACGTAAACAGTGGCTTTTATTATTGTCTTTGGCAATATTTGTGTTTCTTGTAAATGCTACATTAAATCATTTAGACAATGGCGATCCCGACAATGGCAGCGATCTGGACAGGGATGGCGATGAAAAAAATTTCAGATTGCAGCACTTGCACTCACACGTGCCGGGTATGAAAGGTAAGCGAGCATATATAGGGTGCAAAATTAATGTAATGCGTCGTGCGATGTTTTTTTTTTTTATTTTTATAATTTTTATCTTTTCTCTGTTGTTTTCACAAAACACATCAAGATGTTTTATTTACAATTATTTTTTTTTTGGTTTGCCACCTAACCGAATGGTATATAAAGTTGCTTATTTTATTTGTAATGCAAAAGTAGAAAACAGCTATAGGTTTTTTCGAAAATCGTAAATATTGAGCACCTACCTATGCGTGGAGTTAGTTAATTTTTGAACCAAGTGAGTGAGCGCTTCAGCTTTGTTTCTGTTCAAATGCGGCTCGTAAAAACGTTTGACAAGACTTCACCAACAGCTCGGTTCCCGTCGAAACGATTTAGTTTTTATTCGCAGAAAAACTTACCCCAAACAAAAGACTTATCTTGGTAGCAATCGAGTATCGATCACCTAATTAGTTCAGCTTCGAAAAAGTCCGAAATGTTTGTACAAAGTGACAACAAATATATATATATATATATAGAGTACGATAAATATATATATATATATATATATATATATATTTATATTATTTACCTTGTCATGCTATAACGTTTGGGGCTATTCGTTTATGTGCCGGCGTAGCTTAGCTAGGCATAGACAAAAGGAAATTAAGTCAAATACGAAAAAAAGGGGAGAGGCGCAAAAAAATACGTTCATCCATTTCACGTCCATCTCAGGTTATTTTTGTCCATCCATTCTAAAAAAAAAATCCAACATTAGGTATGTATTCCCCTCGGTTACGTCATAGTCCAAACCCGTTCTCCTATTGTCTACTACTTCTAGCCCACCTAATTGTTAAAATTGTAAAAAAACATACAAGAGAATTATATTCGGATGTGACCGAATCTTATATATATCTACGGTCTTTGTATTAAAATAGAATATGGAAGTAATTATTGTTACTGTTTATGACGAATGAGAAAAACGGTGCTTTGAACTTATGCTGCACTGTAGGCATGTCCTTTGACCGACTTGTCCCATTTTCAATGTCCATCTGTGCGCAGGAACTTGCAATATTTTTACCAAATTCGCAGCCGATATCTTTATTGTTGTGATTAGGATATTAAATAGGCAGGCAAACGTTTTGGCAAAATGAATACACCTCCGCCCTTCCACTGATCGTTCAATGGTGAATATATGCAATAGTCACCCTGTGATAATGAAGCAGTTCCTATTGCCCATTCTCATCCATCAAATCATAGGATAGCGTACGATAAATCTATAATAATATAAATATTCATGTCTCACTTACGAACTAGGTCCGATAAAATGATCTGCTTCCTCTTAACAAACCTTCGAATAAATGCTTCACAATCCAATTGCATGGACAATGTAAATCTTTCTATTTTCGTTTGAAATTAACAGCAATCGCAGAACAATTTTTAAAATTTTCTTTCAGTTTTAATGACTCATAGCGTGTGTGCGTGTGTGCACTGCATCAATATATACGTATAAAAAGTATATTTGGTTTAGCTATTAGTCAGCTATTAGTTAGTTTGAAGGTATTCTTCTTACACGATTTGAGATTTATGATTACTTTTCCTTTCTCTGCGAGTGCTTCCATAGATCGAGCAGAAGGGTGTTTCTCGCGTAAGCAACTTTGACCACTGACTTTGATGTACTTTTAAATTTGATAGAAACTAATTTGAAATTTGGCAGAAATATTTGCTTGTGTTAGGAAAGGAAGAAAGATTGTATCTACAAAGCCCATCGCATGACCACCAGTATCTTCACATAGCCAGAAAGAAGCTTTTGAGCTCCTATAAACTACGTATAAATATATTCTTGATCGGTATTAAATTCTAAATCGATTTGCATTGGACTATCTGTCCGTCCGACTGTCTATCTGTATGCTCGCCTGCCTGAAACGGTTTCTCGCACGAAGGATGGCATTGAAAATGGACCCACACGCTCATAATGCCATATAAATGGAGAACATCATCCTTTTTTTTGGCTTTTCTGCTCATTACGCGTAAACTACAGCAGACACATGATAAAACTTTCCAATGTAAGTTTTATAAAAATAACATTTTTTTTGCTTCTTTTTTGCTCGTTTGTTTGATTAGATGTCAAGTTGTGTCAGTTCATTGATTCGGCTCATTTTTATGCTGTTCTTTCAGCTGGCTCTGGGATATGTGTGTGTACTGGGATAAAAGTCAACGTCCCTTAGAGAGTGTAAGAAACAATTTCCTGCCTATTTTGAGCATGTTAGCAAGTTAGCAGGAGAATGATCATGTCGCCACTTGAATCCATTCAAGATGGTTCCGCGTATTTTTTGTACTTGTTGTGAACCAACTCTTGATCGATCTCTAAACTATAGGGAAATATATATGTTGTATAGTTCGACCAACTAGCATAACCTATTCACAATTAATGATCCACGGAATTTTCAAAATGTTGGCTTTGAATCATCTTGAAAAGTAATAACATGTGGAAAAGTAAAGAGGTGGACCTACGTAAAGCGATATGGAATGTGAAAAAATAAGAAGCAATCGAAAAATGAGGTTCTTTTTCAAGGAATTTTCGAAAATGACTATTCAAGTAATAGCAAAGCGGTTTTTATATATGGAGAGGAAAGGTTTACCACACCCAGACGGACGCTTCAACGACGCCGTTTAATTACATATAGATTCCGTTTCCATATCCATATCCGTTTGTCTGCCATATCTATGTAGTCTCTGTGGTGAACAAAAGAAGCTCTTAAATGTAGGTTGATATTGAAAATCGGGCCAAATCGGTGTATGGTGGAGCATGAACTAAGAACACTTGTGCTTTTTTCTTTTATTTTTTTTTACTGCTCATTACTCATAAACTGCAACAATCAATATTTGCATAATCCATCCATGATGAGCATAAAAGATTCGGCCTTAACCGCATATAAATTTCTTACTTATTCCGATTGTCGGCGTGCAATATTTGTAACACATTTATATTGATGCCAGATGCAGCTTTTGAGTTATCGGAAATAATATTTCTAATTCTCTTTATACAGAATATATTAAGTTTCTGCGGATGAATGTAACATTCAGATGCGATTTAATATTGATCAACCATTCAGAACGGCGTTTGGATCGAGAAAAGCTAAGAAATAATTTAAGAATTGGTTAAGCGATATAATGTAGGGTGTTTTCTTCTTCTTCTAATTTTGTCAGTTTGGTTTTAAATACCTAGGCGCTGATGGTTTAACTTGATGTGTGACAAAAATATCAACGTTGTCTACCCGCATTATATAGTGAAATTATTTCAAGGGCTAATACTAGTCGAAAATACATATCAGTATATATATATATATATATGAGGATGACTGGCCGTTACAATCAATCGGTACTTGATTTAATACAAAGATGTTTGTAGCTGAGCTAATAAAATAAAAAATTATTTTTCTTTTAAAAATCGTTTGGAAAACTTTCTTTTTCCTAAAATTTTTCACATATGAATTATTGAATGTTTTATTTTCGAAAAGAATTGATTTTAAGTAATTTTTTTTTTTTTTTTTACGTAAAGAGAATTGTCATACATTTCATTTTTTGTTGATTGCTCTCTTAACCTTGAGCCCTTAAACGCAAGACGGGTTGAAGGTGTAGAGAGTAGTCGCATCCTATTTTTTTATTGTATTTGTTTTATTATAACAATGTAACTAAAAGTTTCTATTTGCTATGTTCTTTTCTTTCTTTATTTTCTTCATTTATTTCTGGCTATTTATACACTGCATGCATGCACTGTACGTTTGCTATTGTTTGCGATTTTATTTGTGCGCACTGATTTACGTCAATCTCTCACTATGTTGCTCTCGTTTGCCATGTATACCCACCCTTGCTCAATGTGTGTATGTATTCGCAACGATTTAATTGCCGATGTGTTAGCAGCGGTCCAGCTGCTCTCACAGCATTTCATCTTTACCAGTAGGACGGCAACCACAACAGAGCATAAGCCTCGTATTGCTACAAATGATCTAACTTTATCTTCCTCGTCTTCTTCTTCTTCTTCTTCTTCTTCTTCTATTTCTACTTCTTATTTTACTGAAAATGTTTCCGCTGCCCATCATTCTCACATACCTCCGCCGCCGACAGGTTATCTGGTTTGGAGTGAACGTTGCAAAATGCCGAATTTGGATCCATATTTACCCGAAATGATGCGTCATTTTAAGCGAGAGAGATATAAGCCATGTCACATAGAGACGCCCTTAACGCGAATAGAATTCAATCAAACGTTCGGCCGTTACACCCTAAGAATCAATCAAGAGCTTGTTAAAGTGTATAGTAAAAAGAAACCTCTGGACTGTTGTTATCAAACCATTGAGCGTAATAGCACAGGTGGCAGGGCGGATTGTGATGTGAGGTAAGGTAGGTTTGAATTTTTTCCATCACTTCAAACAAAAAATTGTTATAAATTTTGCATATTTTTTATCGCTAGTCTATCGGAGTGCTTAAGTTTTCGGGATCGTACCCCGCTAGCTTCTACCATAGATAATATTTTGGTTACTTGTCGCGCCAACCGTAAACAGATTTATAAAAACGGTCACCCCTTAATGCCAGAACGTCCAGACATACGAGAACGTCTGAGCGCCTGGAAGAGATATGACAAAACGCATAACCGCAAAAAACCGCCAAATGTGCTGATGATTGGCATCGATAGTATATCAAGGGTAAATCTAATACGTGCCATGCCCAAAACAGCCCAATATCTATACGATAATGAATGGTTCGAATTGAGCGGCTATAATAAGGTAGAAGAGATTCTTTTAAAATCGTCTATTAAAAAAAAAAAGGGTCTTTTGCAGATTGATGACAATACGTTTCCCAATTTGATGGCTATACTTACCGGTCTCAATAAGACTACTGCCTTAAAACGCTGTAAGCCCACTGTCTTGCATGGTTTGGATAATTGCAATTTTATTTGGCATACATTTCGTAAATATGGTTATGTTACCGCTTATGCTGAGGATGAGGCCAGCATCAACACCTTCAACTATCTGAAGGTGGGCTTTGAGCAACCACCAGCTGATTATTATCTTAGACCATTTCTATTGAGTGCCGAGCAGCACTTGCAAGTGAAGTTGAAATCAAACTTAATATATTGTTTGGGTTATCAGCACTCCGCCGACTATGTTTATGAGTACGCATTGGAACTATCCAGACGTTATCGTAATGATACATATTTCGGTTTATTTTGGACGAACACGTTTAGTCATAACGCCATCAGCGATTGTACTAGTATGGATGGTCGCATGGTCGAGTACTTGAAAAAGTTTGCCGATTCGGGAACTTTAAATGATACCATAGTGATATTTTTCAGCGATCATGGTATGCGTTACGGACCCACGCGCAAAACGAATTCGGGACATTTGGAAGAGAGATTGCCATTCATATTTTTATGGTTACCACAGCAACTTAAGCAGGAATATCCGAGCTTTGTAAGTGCCTTAAGTACGAACAAGAACCGTCTGACAAATCCATACGACTTGCATATGACTCTTAAGCACATACTTGCTTTAACGGGACGAGTGAAAAATAAGCTAGACGAACTTGCTCCATCTGAATCGTGTCCTCGGTGTCAAAGTCTTTTAAAACCTGTACCCTATAATCGTTCGTGCGACGATGTGGCGATTGAAGCTCATTGGTGCACTTGTCTACACTATCAAAGCATTTATAAAAATTCCAAAACTGTCGTCACCCTTACCCACCTACTCATCGACCACATTAATGAGTATGTCGAAAATTTCCAGAACAAAAGCTTTGCAAAACTATGCGTACCATTAATGTTCGATCATGTCGAAAGCGCCTATCGATCACAATTAGAATTACCCGATAAACAAACTGGCCCGAATACCTATCAAGATATTTACCGCATTCTATTCTACACTAAACCCAATAAGGCCCTTTTTGAGGCTACCGCCATTTACAATTCCGTAACCGGTTATATGAAAGTGACGGGCGAGATAAGCCGCTTAAACTCTTATAGCCATGATTCTGAATGCGTTTCGGACGGAGGAGCCAAAAAGTACTGTTCGTGCCATAAGAAGAAAATATTCTAGCACAAAATTTTCATACGGAAAAGCACAAAGAATGCACAACATAAAACCAAAAAATTGCAATGAAATAACAAAAAACAAACAAAACTTTTATGTAAATATTTATTAATTTAATTAAAAAACAAAACAAAAATTACGCTCACATATATATATATCTATACTTAAATTAGATAAAATGTTAATTTGCAAACTTTCCTATTTTATATCCACCATTGGACGATACGAGTATTTGAAGTTAGGGAAAACGCGATAATTTATAATATTTGGGAGACCGCAAACTACCAATTCACGTCAAGGAGAGTTGGTTTACAATCTATTTTCCCACCATATCGATGAGTTAGTTTTTGGTGCTTTAATTGGTGGGTATAAGTAAAGTAACGTTTTTAAGACAAGTATACACAAATACGAAGCCTCGTCAGGATATTTGTTTATATTCAATTTTCTGTCTTTTTGTTTGGAGGTAAATTTAAGCACAAAAATCTGTTATATAATAAATTTTAGTCGTTTCTGTTTTAATGCTTATACATATGATATTATAACAAAATATGCCAATTTAATGCCATAGATTCAAGTATTCATAAAATTACTAATTACTAAGAGAAAATTTATAATAAAGAATAATTTTTTATAAACTAAACTTTTTCAGCCTTCATTATCACAGATTTACGCATTGCTTGATCACAATTCTAGGACAAGAATCGATGCTAAGATCAAATCAAGTCCCAATTATATATAAATGAAGAGAATGTCCTTTTCAAACTTCTGTTTTTAGCTGCAGTATGGTTAGTGAAGTCTGTTAGGTGACCGTGCCTAGCGTTGACTTAATATTAGTAGCGTAGTCTTGCCGTTGATTGATGTTGGATTTTTCAAAAAGATCATTTACTTGCCTTGTCATTGCAATCTTCTCCTTCCACTGTCTTTTTGGCAATACATCAGTGCTAGTGTCTTTTGTATGATGTGTATGCAGAAAGACCAAAACGCACTTTATGCACTATTTCTGAGACAATTGGTTTATTTGTTGCACTCAGTCAGAAATGTATAATTTGTTAAAAATTCAATAACAGATTATTGAAAAAAAGAGCCCGGAGCGGCGATTTACAAAAAAAAAAAAAATCCAATTCAAAAGCAATAAGAAAACGTAATCAACAACTGAATTGCTCATTTGTCTTCGGATGTCCCGAGTCGTCGTAGGTGTCAGTTAAGACACTTGAATTAAAGATGATTGTATTGCTTCTTTAAGGCTGAAATTTTCGATAATAAATTTCAACATGTGTTAAAGAAACGCCATATAGGATGTTTCTTCATTAAAGTTACGGCAGGGGAACCATTCGGCAATGTCAGTTTGCAGATTCTCTAAAAAATCTTGATGCTTGACGCCAACGTTACAGTAATGGCCCGTATATCACTGCGGCTGAGAGGAAATGTAAAATCAATGCACAACTTTTTCATTCGTTATTTAAAACTATATCAATAGTGTCCTCATCGCTAGCATAATTGTTCGATCTATTTACATAAGCAACATTTACTATTTACTATTCGTGATGTGGTCTATTTAGGATTGTAGGGATCATATAATAATTTTTCATATAACTCTCTTGCTGACGCGTTGGTATTTTCCTCGCATATGTTGCAGGCGTAAGCGAGACAGCAGTGAAAGTATTCTTTATTGTTTCTAACCATAGATCTGGCTATGTTGTGAGAAAGATTAAACGGATCCTGAATACATACACAGCGGTCAATTTCGAATTGTTGAGCATCGTCGCCAAAATACTGACTAACTGTTATCAGTTGATTGTGATATGCTAGAAACGCACATTTGTCGTCAACAAAATCTTTGCGTAATATATAGCTACCCAAATATGGCGACAATACATATTCGGATATATCGAGATTTTTATAAAAATTAAAAAACCCTTTAATTAAATCCAACGTGGTAATAGAAGCCGGCAAATAGACTCGATTTTCTTCACACTCTATATCGAAGGAGTAATCTATACCTTGCACCATACGTGCAGAGAGATTTTGTTGAATTCTCTGTACTGGCAGTATGATCGAGCGATCATGGCCCTGCAGTGGCTGTTGTAAATAAAATACCGCTAAAATTATCAGACAATAACTGGTGACATTGGCGCGATTAATGATTTGCATATGTTTTGCCCATATTTTTAGAAACAATAGCATGGAATGTATACGATTGTCACTTTCAACTATTGCCTGCAGAAAGCGAGTATTTTCCAAGCTATTCGGACAACTGATATTAATATCAATACTGAAGCCCGTGGAATTATGTTTGCATTTGATTATTGGCACCCGAGCGCTAGGTATGGGCCGAACTTGTGAGAAATTTTCACTTTCCCTCAAAATACGATAAACAGTATTGAATATTGTGTCATGTTTACTTGAGTTCCGCATAGAGTGAGGTGAATTTAGTTGCCCTGATGTTTCACTAGCCTCCTTTAACTGCATTTCTTTGACGTCCAAATAAACGTCAATGTCACAATCTGAGATTAAGTAAAGATTATAAATCATTGCATAGTCTGAGGCGTAGCAAAGAAAAAGGTTACATTTACCTCTTAGAGCCAGTTTGCTTACAATTGAACCGAATGCATGAATTTCCAGTTGAGCTCCCAAGTCTTTTAGTCCACTATGCAAGCAAGCTTTTATGCGCTCGAACTGTAGTTCTAAATTATTATTGTTCATGCAGAGTATTTGGAAAATGGTTAGCAATTCATCGCCTGCATTGCAATGATTAAGACACGCTCGTACTTTAGCGCGCTCTTCTAATTTTTCCGGCGTTGTTAAAAATTTTAAAGCAGCTTTGCAAAGATTGTTGAAGCCAGAATTCATTTTCTTATTTTGCAAACTGTGCTCTAGCAGATCGTGCTTCAGGCATTCTTGTAAGGTTTTGAAGGTTTTGCAGCATGCATGACATCTTCTGTTCATGGCTGATGAATGATGTTTAATAACGGACGCGTTCACACCACTGCTGTTAATATTGACCAAGCCAGTAAGAAGTGGAAAGAGGACGAAATCGAAGGAAGAAACGTTCGTTAACCGTTAGAAACTGGAATATATTTACTACCATTATTGTTAATTTAAACGAAACTATTGTCTTTAATTTCCTTACTAAGCATAAGAATCTTAACTTTATCACTATTTTATCTCATTATATATTAAGACTTTTAGGTATTTTGCAAATACTTAATATATATTCATATATATTTCTTTTTTTAAACTTACCGTTCTTGTGCACATCTAAATTAATTTCTAACCAAAGACTTGAAAAATGATTATGCCGAAAAAAGTCTTCTTCTTCTTCTTCAGTTATTCAGCAAAGTAACAAATTCGCAGCGATGTGTAAAAAAGACCCAATGTGAGCACAGAGTTATTTGTTTAGGTCTTAATAAAGTTGGGGTTAGATTTGGTATACGATATTATTATTTATTTATTTTAATGATTATTTGATTAAAGTTTTTTTTTTATACTCATCCCCGAAGGATGAGGGGTGTATTCATTTTGTCAAAACGTTTGCAACGCCCAGAAGGAAGCATAAGAGACACAAAGTATATATATTCTCGATCAGCATCGAGTTCTAAATCGACTTAAGCATGTCCGTTTGATCGTCTGTCTGTCTGTGTAACGTCTGTTGTAAACATTCTCCTGGCCGCAAAACTAAAGCCATCGACTTCAAATTCGGTAGAAAGAGTGGAAGTTCTTGCACTCAGGTTGGTATTGAAAATGGGCCAAATTGGTCGAAGAACACGACCACCGCACCACGTAAAGTGAGAACATCTGTATTTTTCAAAGGCAATGAAAAATTTGCGTTTTTCTCATTACTCATACACTAAAGCAAATAAATGTGCAAAAATATGAAGGCATAGTCTATGGGCAATGCTGTAGCATTTGTGGAAAAAATTGACCACCCGATATACCCGATATTATAGTATATAAAAATTTAATTTTTTTGAAAGGGGCAGAAACAAGCTCCAAAAACCCCGTTAAGTATATAAATTTTTGGTCAATCTCAAATTTGAAATACATCTAAACATGTCCGCCTGTTCGTCTGTCCATTTGTCGGTTTGCGCAACTTTGTCGTGTTTGTGGTAAACAGTCTCCCTTTAGCGAAATGAAGATATCGCCTAAAAATTTGCAAAAGAATTTGGAATTAAGCTACACTTTTTAAAGGACGCGCCTACGACGCCTACATGCCTTTACGACAAAAACTTTTATTCTGAAAATAGAAGAAATCAACTGCGCCCACTCCATGTTATAGAGAACCACAGTTTTGTCCTTTTACTTCTTTTGTCTTTTTTTACCGGGTATAAAGGATTCGGTGGACATATCTTAATCAAAATATTTCCACTATTTTCTACAACATTTTACAACATTTTTGGCAACATGGGGAGATCATGTCGAAAGGACTTATATTGGTTGGACAGCGATTCACCCAGCGATTTCTTTTCGCTCTTCTTCAGCATTTCGAAACCGCGTGCCAGCCAGGCCATGTTGCGTCGATCTGAACAAATGGTAATCAGGAGGCGCCACGTCTCTTGACTACGCTAGGTGTGGTAGAACTTCCCATTCGATGTGCAACAGTGTATCCTGGACAATTCTCGCAACAAGTGTCCAAAAAATGGCATTTACAGTCAGTTCTTCTCGCCACTTTTAAACCGTTGAAACCAAAACCGACAATAGGGATATGATGGAACAGGATCACCATAAGCCCCTGGACGTGTTCGGTGGGCTTCGGCTGCAGATTTCTTCAAATAAGCAACAAAAGTAATGAATTTGGAAGAAGAAGAATTTTGAGCGCTCCATGATTAGCGTCGGCGTACGCTGAATAAATCAATAATATTAAATGGATAATTGTCGTTTTATGTGGAGGAAGGTCAAAATCATCGAATTGGAGCGTTATGTATACTGGTATTTCCAATTTCTTCATCATTTTTACCTGCAGAAGTCGCTGATCAAAAGTTTTGCAAACACGTAATACAAAAAACATTTGGAAGAAGAAGCCAAAGAACGTCAAAAGTAGTTGTACTGTATAAAAAACATACGAACAGAACATGCAAGGCATTTAATCAGTTTGCTCTTATTTATTTATTTTGTTGTATATTTTACACTTAATTAGAGGACAGTAAAGATTAATGTTTAATGTAAAATCTTTTACTTTATCAGGATAAGTACAGGAATTGTAAGTATTTAACGTATTTTCTCTTTGATTGGTGATCGAAACCTCGTCTAGGGCGTTGAATCGGATTTCAAATGTTTGTTTATAAAAATTCTCATAAGAAGTTCGATGACAAGAAGATCCCCTTCCCCTATTGTCATTAAACAACTAGAAGGGAATAATACGAAGTATTCAAGGATATAGTTTTATAATTAATTTAAAATTATTTAAATGCTATCGAATTGTTTGAAAGCATGATTTTAATTATCGTATTTGAGTAGATTTGCTTTGCCTTTTTATCTTGCACTATATTATATCACGTTATTCACCCGGAGGCGGTAAAGTTTATAATTGAAAATTTGTCACAATCGGAGCACGATTTGCTTGCTGTTTGTTTCGACTGCAAAAGCAGTGTATTAGACTAATGTTTATCTTTTATGGACAGAAAATATTTAGTCAACATTTACTATTTTTTTTATTTATTTTTTTCCTGATGAGAGGGAGGAAAAATGATTCATTTAATTAAACCGACTTGGAGTAGCAATTGGCATGCTTTTATTTTTACCCCTCCCTATTCCGCACGAAAACTTACGATTATATTGATGGTTTTGTTAATAACTCAATATCTTTGGTATCATATCTCTTCGTTGCTGATAAGAAATGTCGAAAAGGAAGAGAAATGTACACATTTGTTACAAATTGAACACATTTGTATGTGCATATGTGTCTAGAAAAGTATATACAAATAAAAAAGTATATACAAAACAATTACATCGAATAAAATTGACATTTTATTTAGTTTATAAACGACTTCCTCAGAGTACGAGACCAAAATTTTCAATTCTTTGTTTTTTATTAAACGCTAATAAGATTTTTCAGAGCGATTTCTTGCCTTTAAACGTGTACGGGTTGTCGTGGCATTCGTTTTAAATGCCTTTGAATTTTATGGATCACCGTTAGGTAAATTACAAATCCGTCATGAATCATTTGAATGTTAACGCTGCTTCCGGTTTGACAAAGCCTTTTAAAATACTACGTTTTTGGTGTTTATGCGCTGGCAGCTTAGGGTTGGTAAGCATTCCATTCCATTGTGGATAATAATGAATTGCATTTAATTTACTTGTATGATCTCTCTGTCTCTCTCTCTCCCTCTCTCTCTCTTTACGTGAGACCAAAGCAATCTCTTATGAAAATTGTGCTCATTATTCGTGAATGAGGCCGAGTCAAATCCTTCGTTTTTCCTTTGAAAAGTAGAATTCATTTTTCCAATTTTACATCGTTTTGATAGACTTGTCTCGGGATTCCTACGAATTTATGATGAAATATAGATGAGATGAGTTTTAAGATTTAATATTTGTGAATTTATAGAAATGTGGTGAGCATATTCCTTTTCCATTTAAAAAAATTGCTGATCTCAAGGTATCAACTCGGAATTGATGGGAAACTGCTGCTGAAATCTATTGATTGCTAATAGAGGCGGGCATGCTCTAGCCACGCCAAAATAGGGAGAGTGCTTTAAGTGTTTCAGAAATCATATCTTTTATTACGAGATCAGGATTAATCAGAGCCGAGAAGAACATAGGGATTAAAAAGATACATGGCCCAAATTTGAAATGTATACGAATGCTGTCCAAATTTTTAATCACCGCAGGAATGGTACATCATTAACTCGTTATTGACGATGTAAACACGACCATAGACTATCGTTCACATCAACATGATGGAATGCGGGGAAGCTACAAAACTAA
Organism: Glossina pallidipes; assembly: GCA_000688715.1. Classification (NCBI taxonomy): domain Eukaryota; kingdom Metazoa; phylum Arthropoda; class Insecta; order Diptera; family Glossinidae; genus Glossina; species Glossina pallidipes. Next base: position 4,432,417 of record KK499764.1, on the reverse strand, counting down.
TTGAAGCTTTGAATAAGGAATGGCGTAATTAGTGAAACTTGTTCGGAGAGTTTGCACGACAATGCTCGGTAATCGGTTATCGAGCTGGGGAAGGAAAAATTGTAATCGATTGATTACTTGCTCGGCTTCAGCTTCTCAAGATATCACTTCGCGAAATTGGGAAAAGGCCATCATTAACGTTGGACAATATCTTACGTCAAACATACCTTCATGCCGTGTTCATAACGCAATTACCAATGAGAGAGAAAACAAAAATGAAGGAAATAAAAATTAATACGTTACGTTGGCTCATTTGTCCTTAAGTTTAACTGAACAACTCATCTTTTGTTTTCCAATATTGTGGTCAATTGTCCTAGACGGCTTATATTGGCCGGTTATATACAGTCAGCAAATAAATTCACTTGAATAAAATGTTTTTCTCATTTCAATTAAATTGTTACAATTCTCATAATATTTTAAATTGACATTTGCGCAAATAGAAAAGACAATAAAAACGAAATCCTACTTGATTATCAAATTGTTGATTACCGTTCGCTATCAAATAATAATAATAATGTTTTTTTTTTCTTTTTTTAATTTAGTTTCAGTCTCTCGCTTGGATTGCATTGTGTATTGTTGGCATTTTATCCTATAAATGCGCGATACCAGTGAATGTAAATTTAACCTATGGCTCCCTACTACAAACAGTGTATATGGAAGCGTATTTTAAAGGCAACTGCACTCCGCTTTCCTATCCTAAATATGATCTTACGCTACTTCAAACCGTTCAAACAGTGTTAGATGTTAAACAGATATTAATATGGAATTGCGTATATTTAGCGGTGGCCATATGTTGGTGCATGACCTCAACTTGGATGTTAATAAGTAAGTTTGCCTCCCACTATAAAATTGTGGTAACTTTATTGCGGAAAATTTTTTATATTTCACTTACTGAGTGAGAAGTTTTGGAAAATCCAGTTTAGCTAATTTTTATTCGTCTTAAGGCATTCAGTCATATGGTTAAGTCGTCATCTTCAATTAGTGGCGTGTCAGAGAAATCATGTTGGAGATCATTAGCCGATTATTTGTATGCCAATACAAAGTAATTGCAAGCAGACAATTTTCACTTTTTTCACACACAATATAACAGGGAAACTTTAATGAGAACAGGAATGATTAAAATATTGGTATTTTTAGTTATCAAGCGAGATGAATCCGAAACCATAATAGCTGCGGTTTCGACCTGGATTGCTGTGATGCTTAGCGTTATCGTTATGGATTTTGCTTTGGCCATTATATTCAGTATTGATTATAATCGCTTCAGGCAAGAAGCAGACAAATTCACTCCTGACGACCCTAAGGCAGCTCTATTATTTGCCGGCATGATTGCGTCCATGACAATGATGATTCTATCATTTAAAGGATTTGTTTTATGGCTGATTAATGTGGCTGTGTTGACGTACCTAATATATTTTTTAATGAAAATAACTAACAATAACAAAGGAGAGGTAAGATTTTAACCGCCATACAAGTTCCGAATGAAATTGCACAGGGTCATAGTAGCGAAAACAAATTGAAACAAATTTTTTATAAATGTTGAGGTTATGTCCTAATTCTTCAGCTGTTAAAGAATTGATTGTTTTAATGCGTGGAAGAGTGATATGAGGGGCTTCCTTGGAATCAAAACTAACAAAGTACTTTCGACGCACTCTTTGTACAATATAGGCGAAGAGAAAAAGCGATATGCACTAATAAAGCACATTCTGTCTTTCCATGTTTTGTTTTTCGCAATTTTCATTTAATACATATTTTTGGAAAGCTATTATATTTTCTCTTTATTTTTATAGCCACCACTGTAAGATGCGGTTATACTCATTTTGTTTTAGCTTTCACAATGTATGTAATACCCGAAAGGAACCTTCGGAGACCTTATAAAGTATATATAGTTTTGATCACCGTGAAATTCGGAGTTGATTCACCCATGTCTGTCCGTCTGTGTGGAGTTTGTTTTTTGCAGTCTCCTGGTCGCAGAAATGAAAATATCGACTTCAAATTTGATAGAAACATTGAAAGTTATCGGCACACAAGTTGGTAACGAAAATGATCCAAATTGGTCGGAGCAGAAGCCTGCAGTGTAGTGTAGTACAAGCAGCTTCGCTTCTCTCAACAAAAATTTGCGGGTTAATTCTAAAATAAATATGGTGGACATCGCGATTAATTTTTTAATAATAAAATATTTTAGAATTTTAAAATTTTTCAAAACTACTAAATAATAACTTTTACTATGAACCTTCACTTTTATTAATTTCTTCTTCTTTTGAGCTTAGGGCTAGCGTGCGATTAGAGTCAATCCTCAATCTCATTATTAATGCATGAAAGTTAATATATTTTTCAACTTTTTTTAGAGCAATTGGTTCGCATCACTTATTAGAAAATCTTCTTCTAATAACCTAGTAATTAGGCCGCCTATACAGGCTTATAAAGAGGATGAAAAGTTCGTATCAATCAATCAATCAACTTATATATATTAATATTAATATTAATACAATAATGATTAATAAATTGTTATAGAAATAACGGCGTGTGTCAGGCATTTACAAATGACGGTTATGAACCTGATAATAATGATAAACTTGACGTCCCTGCTGCCTCTGCTACCCACGCTGCAACGACCAGAATACGACTGAATGAAGAGCCTTTGGCACGTGCGGCTCGGGTATCAGCCAATGTTTCAATTATGGAAAGACGTTTTTTTAATATAGAAGCTTATCAGCAATATCCACCTAGTACTCGACCAGAATCTTCGATTCCTGAAGAAACAAGATCAAGGCCAGAATCTCCGGCCACTTTACCACCACCCGATTACACACCGCCACCAACAACGAAAAGCAATCACAGTGTACATCGTAATCAAAGATTTTCATAAAAAAACAATGAATGCCTTTCTTTACCAAAATGAAGATTTTTGTATTTATATGGAAAACGAATAAAATATCAGGTCTTTGCTATATAGCCTCAAATCTAATGCATTTTGTTTTCCTTTTCTCTGGCTGCTCAGTCACATGGGCATTCTTGGCAATACTACTGCAGATAAAATTGCATCTTCCAGACCATCACATTTTAATGACCGTGCTTTGATTTCTGCAAATTTGAGGCCAATCGAGACGAAACACTCACTTTTTTTTTGGCAACAGCGATAGAATAACTCACCTCATGGTCATCATTTATACTCTTTATTTCCACAAAAATAAATCAATCTCCTTGACTTAACCATCGTGGGCTCAGATGTGACCTTATTTGTCTTGTTCACAGGGTGGTGTTTAATCACACACGATGTAATTATCATCTATTCAGAATTAACATAGTGGATATACCTTTATGTACATTTGCATGTGGGATCTTGAAATCTCCGGATCATATCCTATTGGTCTTTCCTAAAGATGTCACTTCTATTCCCCGTTCCAAACTTTACAAATTGTTTATATGTAGTCTTCATGACCGCAGTATTTTTGATATTTTGCGTTCATACAACTTTTCTCTGCAACCTTCTCTTTCTTTTAAATCCTGTCATCAAGGTATATAATAGTTTGCAGGCAAATTACGAACCTACTCCCTTTCACAGTCTTTTCACTCTCGCACTTATCAGTTCTTTCATATGACACTTTATATTCATGTACTACATTACTTCTTATTACTACTACAAAATTTACCCCACGCTCTTCTATCTTACATGGCGGACGCGTACTATTCAAAATTAAGAAAAATTAAAAAAACAAAAATGTGATGAACGTTTAACACGCAATATTAACAAGACATTAGACTTAATAAAATAAACAAATAATTATAATTTATACTAAAACTAACCCTAAACTTATTAACGCTCAAACAAAGAACTTTGTGTTCACCCTTACACCTTTTTTGCATATCACAGCGAATTTTCGATTCTTGAGTTGCTGAATAGAAGAAGAAGAATGAAATATTGTACAATTACGCACTTACGTTTTTATACATCAATTAGGGGAAAGATACTTTTTATTTTTTTATTTTTTTATTTACTAAAAATTTAATAAAATTGCGAATTGATCATGAAGATGTTTTTGGACCCCAGCAGAGTAATGATATTTATTTTTGACATTTACTTCTGATCGACAGCAAAACGCTGGCCTTGTCCTGTTTATAAGGGAAAAGAAATTATTTAGATATTGTCAAGAAGACTCAATACGAGTATCTATATAAATGCATCATTTTCAAGCGACCTACACATTCCTGCTCGATTTTTTCTTGCAATTGTTTTCAGACAGTGCAAAGAGATCTATTTATTACTTATGTCAATACTTTCATATATTCTTCGTACTATTGTGAGAATACTTCCCGCTTTTTACACAAGAACAGGGTAACTACTGATGAATATTTGATTAATGTTTACTAAACGAAAATTTTGTGCGTTGTGCCAATATTTTCATAATTGGCCCAACATTTACTTATATGCATATTTAGTTTACATCGACCGACCTCTACTACTACTACTACTACTAATATTTCCGTTCCCCCAGCGTTGTTGTAGTTAAGCCGTGATAACCTCGAAAGTGTGAAGTTCATGACAATGATTAAATAAAAACAATTTACACACTGATAACAATTTCGTTGGAAAAACTACCCGGGTTTAAAAAAATTGTCATCACAATCATTCGTGTTTGATTACCGGTAGACAAAGCAACCATAGCTGACAATCGTGTTTCAAAAAACAAAAAAGAAGAGAAGAAAGCATTCATAAATAAAGAAAATGGTTTTTCTCACACGATTTGCACGCATATTACAACAGAGTGGAGTTACTGTAAATACATTAAAATACACAGCAAATTTCCGTCAATTTCATGTAACGTCAGCGTTTCAAAAAGGTAACAAAATGAAAAGTTCTGTTTTATGCAACAATCAAATGCCATGTTTCTAAACAGATGATTTTTATTAATAAGTGCAGAGGACAGAGCTGCCGCAATTAAATTAAATAATATCTTATCTGTTTTTAATCAACAGATCGTCTTTTTACGGAAAAACATGAATGGGTTGAAGTGAGTGGTCAAACGGGAGTCGTCGGTATTTCTCAATATGCTCAAGAGGCTTTAGGCGACGTTGTGTTCGCTCAATTGCCAGATCCTGGCACTACTCTAAAACAAAACGATGAATGTGGTGCCTTGGAGAGTGTTAAAGCAGCCAGCGAAGTGTATTCACCGGTCAGTGGCCAAGTGACGGAGAAAAATTCCGCTGTTGAAGAATCCCCTGCACTCGTTAACACAAACTGCTATGATAAAGGTAAAGTTACGTAAAAGATTATTTTCATGTTTTACATCTTCAACGCTCGCTTGATTTTTTTTTTGTTTCTTAGGTTGGCTTTTTAAGGTGAATCTATCGAATCCCGCAGAATTGAAAGGCTTGATGAACGAAAAACAATACAAAGAGTTTTTACTTGCTGCGGAACATTAGGGGAAAAAGCATAGTCGAATCTTTTTATTTACTTCATTCATCTTCAAAAATATCATAGTTTTTTTTTCTTTTTACTCCGTTTCTCAATGTTATATAAGAATAATCGCTTTGTTAATTGCATTAATTATCGTTTTTACTCTCATTTTAATATAAGGTGCGCTTATGTTAATAATTTCTAAAGGAAATGTTTAAAAAATGAATACAAATTTTAAAAAAAATGGCCAAAATTCCTTTAATTTAAGGAAGGCAGAAATTATGAATTAAATGCATTAAGAATTGTACTCAGTTATCAGGCAACTTAGTCGGCGTGGGGGTTTAACAGAAAATGACAAACAAAAAAATGAATTGTGTGATTGTTTAACAGAAATTTCGCGACGTGTGATCTCAAAGGAATAATTTTTAAGTTCATTGGAACGGCTATACGCTAAAATTGATTTGTTGATTCACTTTGCTTTCTCTGATTTATGCGAAATGTGATTAAAAATATCACCCTATCAAAATATTAGTGTCGGATACAAATGTACAAAAGAGAAATTTGAGACCTAATAATAATGTAAGCTAAAGCACTCTATTCGATAATATTAGCCTTAATGTAAACAATTTTTTTGGATTGAAAAGTTCTTTTCGTATTTTTAAACGCTTGAATTAATAATTGTAAGAAATTTAAACGTTATATTTGAGCAAGAGCGTTTATTAAATAGCATATATAACATCAAACATTGTCGTATAAAGTCTGCAAGATGCGAAAAATCGATCTACGTAATGTGAACTTAATCTTCAGTCGTAGTGTGTTCTCGTTTTTATGCCACTGGGACAGTAATAATTCTGATTGAGAATTTAAATATGTGGTGTTTGTCTACACTGAAAGTCAAAGATACATTTTTTTAAGTATTACTTATTGTTTGAGCCTGAGTTAAGTAAAGCATAACGCTTCTCCTTTAGCAGATGATGCCTGTGGCTTAGAGTGGATTTTTGGTACTTTGCACAGGGCAAATTGTTGTCAATAAATTACTTCGTGTTCCTTGTAGTATTATTGGAAATTTTGATTAATACGCTAACTTTATTTGATTAAAAAACCATATTTAATAACCTAATTGGTATTTAGTTTTCAGGTCAATTAAATAAGAAGGGTTGTGTGATCTACTGATATCTTCTCCTAGTACATAATTAGTGGCACAGACATATCTCCCATAGACATCATGGGCCGAAGGAGATCATTAGGCCGGGCGAGTGTATCGGTCTCATATGCCTGCGATCCTTCTAAAGTGACATTTTCGAGTTGCCTTAAAATTTCTGCCTTTCTTTTTTTGTTCTCTTTACCTCTAATTTTATTTCCTTCTCCTTTCGATTGTTTAAGAACATTTTGTATTATTGTACTTAATTATCGCACCTATAATTGACACTGTAATCTTTTATAATAGGCCTTAATGGCTTCGAGGATACATAAGCCTCAACAAATAAATAAAATGATAAATAAATATGTCAATGTGAAGGGGTGAGCAATCCGTACATATGGCGACTTACAAAGATCTATTGTACTCGCTTGTATTCCCGGTCCGATTAATATACTTTAAACCGGCATGAAAACGACTAATATTGATTATGTTGATGAAGCAGGCACATCGAAAATATCTACAATGTAGCAAGCGGTAGAACAGCTACACTACTACTTTTCAGGATATGCCCTATACGTAGATATATTAAAAAAAGTACACTGTGAAAAATGTTTGACTTTCATGACCAGGCAACATTTTATAAGCAGTCTACGGAGAATTTTCATAACTTTCACAAAAACTAAGACGCAGAAACGTCATATCTGTAAGACTCCAAAAATTGAATTTTTAAAATATACCGGTTGCAATATGAAATGTACCCAGCTGGATATTATGAAAATAAACATAAATTAGATATTGAGAATCTAATTTGTGATAATATGAAAAAGAAAAGGAACAATTAGCTTACCACGGACGATGATTGCAGCGAGTACAGACCCGCCTTACTGAAGTTTACGTTAAGAATGTTATTGTACAAGAATTGCGTAAGCTAGAATTAGGGACTAGTTTTCAATACACTATTCATTTATTTAATTCTTTTATTCTCGAATATATATAATATAATGATCATATAATGTAAATAGGAGTCCTTTCGACTCATCATGTGATATAGAAAATTGGAAATATGTGTGTACAAGCAAATAAAATTAATAAATATATAAATAATAAGCAAATTAGATAAATTATTCTTTCGAAAATTTTCATTGCAATTGATCGAAGTATTTGGCGAACATAAAATTGAGAATTCTTTAAAAAAAACGATGGAAAAAAAAAAATTATATTTGCCGCATACATACCTGTTGTTTAATCTTTTTTCGTACTAACACTTACAAGTATACTATAACACATGTTCACTTAAACACAGAATTGTATATGCTGTGACTTTGCAAATGTTTGAGAGAATGCGAAAAAATCTGTGCCTATGCAAGTAATGCGAATGAAAGGCAAGCTGTCAAATGGCTAATAATTAAAAGCATTATTATTGTTATCCATAATAGAGACACAAAAAGTCCGTAAAAATCTCCTAGTTTGAATTTTGTCGAACCATCTATGTATTTCCTTGTCTCTACTTATATTTTTACTTTTTTAGCAATGAGTAAGCGAATACTTATTCTATAATACATTAGGGTAGCCAACACTTCATTCGCTGTGAGGCATTGCCAGACATAACAGTTTGCATAGAACTTACAGAAGAGAAAGGAAACTTGAAAGTGCACATGATTAATTTGAATTAATTTATCGAAAAATCGATTACTAAAAGCGCTTTCTAACTTTTGAAAACAATGTATATATTGTTGAAATCTTTCACTTTCCGCATTGTATTTAAAAGGATGATAAATTGATGATTTAATAATAGTAACACCTGTAGTTATGTCAAGCTATTAATTAAGAAAAATCTCAACTTTAAGGGAAGGAGCGTGATAATTATGTCAAACCTTCTTACCAGATGCGATCAGATACCATGTTTTGTTCAACATAAAACATTTAAATCAATTTTCATTACACTGGCTGGCTAGGAAAACCTACGGTAACAAGGAAAAATGTCTCAAATTCAGATTTTGATTACTTATTAAATTTCCGCCACCGTTATTTAACACATTTAAATGTTTAAATGTCCCTTAACTGTGACTTTGTTCCTTTAAGCGGAGTCACAAATTCATTTCTCACAAGCCACCAAATGAGTTCTTTAGACTCGAAGGTAGGTACATTCAGAAAAAATACTTTAATTGTTTGAATGAAAAGGCAAAGTAGAAGATATATCTGTTTTATGGTCATCTATGATTGAGGGTGGGGGAAAGCAGTTTTGGAAGGGCTTGAGATTGTTTTTTTTTTTGAAAAATGGAAAAATTCAAAATTAAAGTAAGCATGTTAAATTAAAATAAAGAAGGAGTAGTAGCGAAACAAATAAATTTTCATGAAGCTAATTATATTAATTACCCAACCCATCCGATGAGCCAGGCCGGAAAACATGCGTTAGGTTCGTGATTCAACAACTTACATCCTAGTATAGCTTAGATAAATAATACGTTACAGGATGGTGGTATATTTATTATGTCAAAACGGTCGCACCTTCAACGAAGGATGCTTCAAAGACGCCATAAAATATGTAAGCATATCCATCTGTCCGCTTGACTGTAGTAAGCGTTCATTTGGTCACAAAAATCAACCTATTGGCTTCAAACTCATCAAGAACATTGGATGTTTTCTTCGGGTGGAAGTTTGACATTGGAAGTTGTTGCACGCAGGTTGACAATGAGCCAAATTGATTAAAGGACACGTGTAACAGACATTAAGAGCATTTCTGTTTCTTAGCTGTTTTGCTCACTACTTCTAAGCTACAACAGCTATATCATCAAAATTCCCATGTGTTTTCTGTAAAAGTGGTAACACTCAACCAGGCCCAGCTAATATTATATAGGATCATTTTTTTTTTTGTTTTTTTATTTTTTTATTTTTTTTTATTTTTTTTTATTTTTTTTTATTTATTTTTTTTTTTTTTAATTGTTAAGGCAAATATGGTGGATATAAAAGATTTGACCCTACCCGAATATGATTTTCTTATTGGTTTGTAAGTGAAATAAAATTTGAAGACAGAATATTTGTAATTTGAATGTAAAAATGAATGCAGAGATTTCTGAGAGGTTGTTGCTAAGCCGTTAAACACGTATTTCTATCCTTCGATGAAGTCCCGCTATATCGTTACAATACGTGTTAGCAGCCAAATTGTCTCATTCTTCATTTTCTCTTTCTCAACAGAAATTTCTTTTGAATACAGTTTTCTAAGACTAATAGGGAAATTTCTCTCTTGCTTCTCATTTATTTTTATTTTCATTTATGTTTTTTCTTTTTTTTTATAGGTTTATCTATATAGAAGTGTTTTTTTTATCTGTGAGCGTAATATTTGATCTGTATGTAGAAAGCATTTCCTATCTATAAACATATTAGTCTTTTTATCTCTTTTTCTCTATATATGCATTTAAGTATAATTGATTTTGTTAAGTACAGATAGTAGTACTGTTGAGTAGTGAGCGTAAGTTCCTTTTCTATGTCGTTTAGATTTTACTCCTATTATTGTATGTTTTAAGAGAAATGAAATAATGTATCCTTGTTTCTCTTTGCAATAACTCTTTTAATTGCATTTTCTCTTTTGCACTCGTGACATTGAAATTTTTTGAAATAATTGTAAGAATCTTATAAGATATACACAACACAACAATACAATAGCAAGCTAAATGTTTTGCTGCGAAAAGAAGGGCGAAAGCTTTTTGAAATTAAAGTAAAGCTATATTGAAACTCTCTAATGAATTATACATGAATTCAAATGCAATACTCAACAAATACGCACACATATACCCATAAAATTGAATACATAAATGAAAAATCGAATTTTCAAAATTTTCGACGTTTAGTAAGCGAAAGTTATTTCAGAAGTAAACACGAAATATAATAATAAATTAGTTTAAAAAAATTTAAAAAAATAAATAAAATAATAATAAAACTACAATTGCTTGGAAATTCTTCTTTAACAGTCAAGTGTGAAGAATATTCAAAAAAAAGTAAAGTTTATAATAAGTTAATTAATTACACATGGTCGAGCAAAACCAAAATAAGGCATAAATATTTAATTATTTTATGTTGTGTAGAGCAAGTAATTCATTACAAAGGACTTAAGCCAACTGTAACTTATATACGCAAACGTAGAAAAGGTGTTTATTTGTTTTCTCTTTTTGTTGCAACAATGCCATCGGAAAAATCAATATACAATCCAAATCCGGCTATCAGTCGTAATGCCTACATATCCAGTTTGGATGAGTACAAAAAATTCTATGAAGAGTCATTGGAGAAACCGGAAGAGTTTTGGTCACGTGTCGCCAAACAATTTCATTGGGAAACTCCAGCTGATCCTAAGAAATTCATGCAATACAACTTTAATATTACGAAAGGACCCATCTCTATAAAGTGGATGGAAGGTGCCTCCACCAATTTATGCTACAATCTTTTAGATCGCAATATACGCAATGGCTTGGGCGATACTATAGCATATTATTGGTAAGTTTATCATTTTCATAATATTTCGCCGATGATGATGATGAATACATTTCGTAAGATGACGCATTTATTTGTTAAGGATACTTGTACAAAAAAATATTGATTTTTTTTTTTTTTCATTTTCTGCTTAAAGATGTTGTTGTCGGTTTCTGTTTGTTGCAGTACATACTGCATACTGATGCAGTAATGGCGTTATGAAATCATAATATTGTTTTACTCTACGCAGTTGTTGTTGCGTTGTTACTAATATTTCTGTTTAGTCTGAAAAAACGAAATAAAAAAAAAAGAAAAGGAAGAAAGAATTAAGAAAACCATCAATAGGTTCTTTATAAAGATCAAGACTTGCGCACTGAAACACATTCATCTCAAGGATAGTGCGGTGAATCAAATTTATGTTGTTTGAGAAAGGCAAAGGTAGATAGCATTTGCTATAAACATATAAACATTCCAGAAAAATATACTTCAAATCGTTTTCGTCAAGTAAATGACGAATGGGTGAATAAAGCCAAAAAGAATTGTTCGCAAGCGTCCGTCGTTAAGCCGTTGAAAAATTATATTAAAACCTTTTTAAAATGCGTTTAGCGTTACTCTTAATATTTGTTGTTATTTTTTAAATTAATTTTTAAAATGTTTTAATGCAATACAAAAAAAAAAGAAAAAAAAGAAATGATTTTAAGTAAACCCTTTCATCCGTATTTTTCCATTTCTTTTTTTGCTTTGTATTTTTGTTTGCTTGGGAGGCTACTGACCTCATATGAACAAATTTATATGCATATTTAAGTATATTTTTGCAAATGACTATAGAAAAATTAATGATATTTTTTGTGAATAAAATAATATATACAAATTTGGCTTAAAGCGAATTTTACGTGCCCGCTACTGCCATTGAAAGCAGTTATCGCGAATCTAAAGAGAATGATTCTGACGTCTTTGCTGAGCTCATGACAACTGCTTCTGGATATTCATCGATAAGCATACGTCTTTGTATAACTTTTATTTATATGTGCTGTCGCGCTTTACTAAGTGAGAGATTAAATGAGATAACGATAGATAGGTAGATAGATAGATAGTTGCAGTCTTAGAAACTAAGTCATTCTTGCGGTGGTTACTACAAAAGCTAAACGGAAATCAACACTTGTGCTGCCCGCCACAGCACAAAACAAAGGCAATAGACAAGCAGTGATAGGCAGGGAACGAATCGATTGTATTTTACGTCAAAAGAAGGAAATGTTTCTATCCCGCCGTATAGACAGACGAATAGAACATTACCTATTATAGATTAATTGATTACTTAATTCGCACGATTTAATTGAAAAAAGAAAGAAAGAAAGAAGAAAAAACCCTAAGCGACAAACGTTTGAAAACGAAATTTATTCGGCAACATAATCTATTCGCGCTGTAGCTTTTGCTTTCAACCTTGACCGTGACATTTATTATAATATTTCAAGGCGGCGGAGAAAGTGCTTTAATAATACGCAAGAAATTGAAATTGCAATGGCACATATGTTCCGAATATTGTTGGAATTCTTTAGCCTAACAAATAATAACAAATCGACAAGACGTGTGGACATTGCATTAGTAAACAAACACATAACGTTAACCACTATCGACTTGCAAGCAATCGCCCACTGACCACTCAACAACAAAATTGTCACAAAGGGAAATAGTAAAAGAAAAGAAGAAGAATTGTTAAGTTTTGCTTACTTAGTTGTCATTATTCATGGTGTGAATATTTTTGAAATTTAAATGAAATATTTTCACAAATAGATTCAATACAAGAAACAATAATATAAACACCTATGAAATTTGAACTCATAAAATAATCGATCAAAACGAATTATAGCGAGAAGAAGCAAAAGCCATGGATGGACATGGATCCATAATATTGAAAAACCATCTTTGCTTAATTAATTGAGAGAGTGAGTGTAGAGCAGTAATCGATTCGTCCAGTTAGAATCATTTTCAAATTTTGATTTGAAAACTTTCCTATTATTTCAAAAATCTTAAGACTTAATACGTCCCCAGCTATTACTGAAAAATAAAAAATAAAAAAGAAAAAAAAAAAACGAAAAATTATTCTCAGCAACTTCTTAGTTGTTACAATTGACTAAAAGGCCTCAAAATTCATCGCAAGTGTATCTGATATTTATTAAAAATCATCTAAGCATTCTGATGTAAGGAAGATATATAAGATCGGTTGGTATTTGACGGAACACTTTGCTTTTATAACTCATTTATTTAATTAACGCTAAATGGATTTATATTATAAACGATCGTCATTGTTGCACTCTTTTTGTAAAAATCGCGTAATCATAACAATTGATTATAATTAAATGGGCAAAGCATGTTTATCTTTGTATTTATTTATTTATATTTTTTATAAATAAAATTTAAACTTAATATTTACTTAGTTCACGACGTCTCTGAGAAATGTTAGCTAATTACTGAGTTATTGCAATTACATCAAAAAGGTTTTTTTTTTTTTGTACGTCATACACTTACAACTTAGCCCAACTGACTTGACTACAAGTTTTATTAAAGAAAAATTATCTTACTTTGTATGAAGGGCAGAAAGAACGATTCTACGAAAGCTATCATTCAATCTGAGGGCATTTACAAATTGTTATAAGTCAGGGTCGACATCACACTATCGCTTTAAACTTCAAAATAACTTTGCCAAGCAATTTGAAGCTAATCCAAGTGTAACAAAGTTATTGTGTGTGTGTGTGTGTGTGGTTTCGATTTCGGGGTTTCGGGTTTTCCAGAGAGAGAGAGAGAGAGAGAGCAAGAGAGAGAGAGAGAGAGAGAGAGAGAGAGCGAGAGAGTTTGGAATCGAATCAATCATCCGGGTAGTTTAAAATCATCATCCTTCGGCTATGGGTATAAAAATCGGGTTTCATTTCAATTTTTACCAAAGCCAACAGCATATCGACGGATATATTTGTGGAAAAAAGTGAAAAAACAGCACCTTGCTGCGAAATCGTATCAAATCTCACGAGAATATATATTCAATATATTTCTTCGAACTGACTTTCGATTCGGATTCGGCGAAAACACGATGAACGAAACGGTAAGAAAATGGTTTTGACATAAGCCACTACTTCCTCTTCCGATGTATTTCAAAAATCCTTTTTAAAATTTTTGAATTCTCGTTGAGGCATTGTTTTTCTGACAAGAAATGTCTCTATAATCTCGTTAATGTTAAGCCACGAATCATATAAGAAATTTAAAATTTTCTCTTTCATGTAAATCGTAAATATGTATAAAAATTTTACGGACATTTTTTGCACATTTTTCAATACATTTTGACTTATATATATATATAGATATATATATATACCTATATATATATATATACCTATATATATATATATACCTATATATATATATATATACCTATATATATATACCTATATATATATATATATATACCTATATATATATACCTATATATACCTATATATATATATGGTTTTGATTTGTATGAAATTATATACATTATATAATTTCGTTTGGAATGAAAGTTTTTGGAATGAATTTTTTTTGTTTTTTTTTGAAATTTTATTAGACCAGTTTTTATGTATACATATATTTTTATTTTCGCCTTTATAAACAATTTATTGAATTATTGAAAAAATTTAGAAAAATATTTGCATTCGTTACACGGATTTGTAAGTCATACCAGTATGAATATAGTATAAGTGCGTCTTTTGTTCAAATTTGGTACAAAATATATTATGTAAAATATTCTCCATCGTTATTCGTTACAATTTACATTTTGTGCTGAAAGATCAAGGCGAGGCAAGGGATCTTCTTTTAGGATATCATAGGAATTAAAGCGCTTCTTGCTCAGGCAATAAAAGTCATCGTCCGCGAAACAAGTTTTGATTGAAAGGAGGAAGGAATCCTTCCAGGACACTATTGATCGGATCTCTTTCTACCGCAAAAACGCTTCGTTATTTCTTCTGCTATATTAGAGTCAGCTTGTCTTCAATAACCCGTTCAATTGCATCAGAACTGTTTTAATAGGGAGCCGTAATGTTAGGCCGGTTGATTTAAACCTGTTCGCCTGTTGGTTTCGTAACAGCTCGCCGAATTACCATACATACTAATCAACATAGTTTCCACTATTTTCGGCAACATTTTACAACAATTTCCTTGGCAACATTTGACAACATGGCGATGTCATGTCGAAAGAACTTATATTGGTTTGGTAGCGATCCGCTCATCGACCCATTTTTGCACTTTTTCAGCTTTGCGGATCCGCATGCTAGCCAAGCCATGCCGCACAGATCTGAACAAATGTGAATCAGGAGGCGTCATGTCTGGTGAGTACGCTGGGTGTGGCAGAACTTTCTATTCGAGCTGCAACAGTGTATCCTGGCCAATTCTCGCAACAAGTGTCCAAAAAATGGCATTTTCAGGCAATTCGTGTCTCCACTTTTGAACCGTTGAATCCAAAACCGACAATTGGGATTTGATGCGGTAGCATCACCATAAGCCTCTGAACGTGTTCGGTGGGAGTCGGCAGCAGATTTCTTCAAATAAATGATGAAAGTAATGAATTTGGAAGAAGAAGAATTTTGAGCGCCCCATGATTAAAATTTTTGCAAACGCCTACTACATATAATATGGGTCAATAATTACCGGAATTAACACAACATTTTTTTGAAATTTTCAATCGTCCGTCCATCATTTTTTAGTAATGTAGGTGCAATATATTTTGTTATTTTTAAAACAATGGAAAATCCCGAATTTACCATAGGGATTAAACATTGCGTCGCATTGAGGAGACCAAGTATCGTTTAAACTTGGCATTCATCCACTTGAAAACTTTGCGCCTTTGATAAAAACTACTTGTCGATGATTCGGCGATTTTAAAGCAGTTCGACCGGACACTGCCGATTTTCGATAATCGAAAAGTGATCTTTCCATAGCCAAGTGACATCCTAAAGATGTGTAAAAGCAATGCATTCTCTATTCGAATATTAGGCATGGGGAATGGGTATCGCGTTAGCAAGCAAATTTGGAGCATTCTGTCCTATGTGCCAAGATTGTAGTTGAAAGAAAATATGAAATCTATTAAGTTACAGACATAGTATTGAAACGATATTTATAGTAATTTGAACATCTCGTAGTTGGCAGCGATTGATTTAATAACTCACAGGAGGACAAATGCACCGCACTATAAGCCGAAGGTTAAAAGGAATTGTTGTCGCATCCGTGGTTTCTTTTAAGCCGGATAGCTAGAGAAAATTACTTGTTTGTAGATTTCAAAGGCATGCTCCAGGGCAAACAGTTACAACTGAATGATGAGATCATTGCGAAAAATAGAACGCATTTTGAGATTTTGGACAAATTATTGTCTTACATCACTCTTGATGAAGAAAATCGAATCTTGCAAAAAAAATCAAACAAATATTTTCTTCGTCCGAGGAGTTGTTGAGCGATATATTTTCGATAAGGCTCGCGGAGTTATGAATACTCGGTTCTGTCTTCTTGATTTCTTGTGCTTTAGATTGTCGTAGCGCCTCCATTTTTCATCATCCATCAATATTTGGCAACATTTTCCGTTGAACAAGAAAAGTAACGTTATGTGCAAGTGACATTCTTCGATACATAATCCACATCAACCTACGGAAACCTCAAAACAATTATTTGTTTTGCACTTCAGTGAGACAATTTGTACGGTGAAGTGAAACTTGACGGTAATAAGATAGACTTCAGTCCGTCCCAGCGTTATGGAATACGATATCAAATTAGTTCCTTTCTTGGCAAACCCCCAAAACATATTTATACCTCTAATACTACTTTTATTTTCATTCTAATTTTCATTTTTATACCCCACACCACTTGTGGTACAAAGTACATTAAGTTTGTGCGGATGTATGTAACAGTCAGAACGGTTTACCTCACCTCGCTCATTTTTTCTTATGTCGATCCTGTCTGCCTTTCATTATACGGAGCCGGTCTGACCATTTGTCCGTCTGGTGTCTGTCCATGTAAAATTGTGCTCAACCTACGGGTAGCAATTTTGGAGATATTTTTATGAAGTTTGGTATGCACTGACGTGTTTTGACTTGAGGGCGAACGCTATTGAAAATGATTCGGATCGGTCCACTTTTTCGTTCACTCCCCATATAAAGCAAATTGCAAGTTCGATAAATTGTCCGCAAAAGTCGCTGAGTAATAATATTCCGCATTCTAAATTGGTACGAAAAATTTAATTTCGGCGGGGTTGAGTTTATTGATTCCCCTCTCATATAACCGTTCCAACGAAAACTAAATCTTTATAGGAAAAAAAGATATAATTTTCAATATTTCATGGAGAAAATTGATTCGGAACAGAAAGCAACCCTGCCGAATTTTTATCACGTAGATTCATTTCTTGAATAGCACCGCATATACGGACCTTCAGGAAATGTAGCCCCGAATATATCAAAAATACCTAATTGTTAATATTTTGTGATGAAAATGTATTCATGGTAGTAGTTTGACATAAAAATGAAGTGAGCCAAATTTAAACCATATGGGTCTACTTTTTGGAGCCCACTCCATATAAGATTCCTCATGATTAGTAAGCCCATCGTGAAAAGCTAGCCCTTACATGGAGAGAAATCTTAATTTTCCACTGACGGAAACTGAAAAATAAAAAAAAATTTTTACTAAGTAAATTCATTTTGCTGAAATTGGATCACGTCGTATAGAGTATCGGACGTCCTTCCCTAAGCGGGCTTTCATGATGCGGGCTTTCACATTTGCCTGCAAGTAGTGTGTAACTTTTGGTGTATTATTACCAAAATCGGCGAATAATTCTATTAGGTGAAGTAAAGTAGGCTATCCAATGGACGCTCTTGTCCGACTATACTGTCCTTATTTGTTTTATTTATTTATTTTTTTTGCTTTCATTTGATCTTTTTTATATATAATAATATATATATATACATATATATGTATGTATTTATGCATACGTTGGCAAATAACATCAAATGACTTAATGAAGGGAGTCATTAAGTAGCAAATAACGAACTGGTCATTAGCCCACATGTTGTTTTGCTGGTATCTATGTAAACATACGCATGCATGTATACATATTGATGTGAAATATTGGCACGTGCACTCTTACCGACCGATTCACTATTTTGTTGATAATGCGGAAAGATGAAAAAAGCGAAATACATTTTTCTTATCTCTTTCTCTCTCTTGCTGCGTACTTTATTCATTTAATCGGAATAGTAAGTTGATTTTGTGATTCCGTTTGTAAGGGATACACAAATACGCAGTACACTATACGAAATCATTTCACTGCCAAGTTATTATGTGTCACGCCTAGATTGGCGGCAGAAAGTGTCTCTTTGTGAACGATTTTATAACGAATTCATTTCTTCGGATAGAAACAATTGCATCTAATTCTTAACTTATCATATATAGTCTATCCAGATTCAGTGAGTCTAGTAAAGTTTGGAAACAGATTTACTTGTTTGTTGTGGTCTCATTGCCAAGGTAGATAAGTAAAAATGTTCTTGTACTCTCAAGAAAATGTCACTGAGTTTAATGTCGAGTAATCTTGATAATGATTTCATCATTCGCATATTGCGACTAAAGTGAGTTCTCTTGGCGATGCGGATCGCAGCTACTATGTAAACAAAACTTATTGAATTTTTAAAAAAGGTATTTTTTTTATCATTCATTTATTTATTTTTATCAGATTAACGAAAATTGTTTGCGACTTATGAAATCCGAATTCTCACCTTTCCGAATGATTGAATAAGGCAAACACACATTTCAAGAATCTTTCTAGAAAAAACAAGAACGCATTGATGTGCAAAAAAATTCGATAACCTTAGGATATACAAAAACGTAGAGTCGAACACTCGAACAGTTTCAAATCGAAGATAATTGAAATCTTTTGTTATTGCCTAACCGATTAAGAGATATTAATAATTAATGAACCGATTTACTCTACAATTGCCCTACAATTGCTCGACAATTTGCGAACTTATTTACAAATCATCTGAATATCGTATGATTCATGCATCATCGAATATTTGTGCTAACAGTCTTACATATGTATCGAAGCACTTAACATTTATCACATAGGGGGGGGGGGGGATAAAAATTACACACGACCACTACATAACCTTACTTTTACTCTCTTAATGGTTGGCGAATGTGTTGTCAGGCGATTTGGTAGCATTGTGATCGCGTGATTGTTTATAAAATATTTGTTGTTAGCTTTTAGTCAAGCGAATTTGTATTTTTTTGCATTTTTTTTTTGTATTTTTTTTGCATTTTGTTTTCTATTTATTTTTTTTTTTTTTTGCTTTTGTTGTAATGCGTTAACTAAAATTTCTTTTGAATAATTGCGTCAAGCAAGCAGGCATACATAAGACATTCCTTGTTCTTCATTTTTCTTTCTGCATTATTAGAGTCCTTATTGAAAAAATGGGATAGGACGGGAAGAGAGGGAGGAGTTGTTTTGTCAAAATATTTGCAGCATCCCGAAGAAAAGTTCAGACACCCTACGAGAGGTACATTAATACATTATTCTTGATTAGCATGATTTTCTGAATTAAAATAAGTATTTCCGGCTGTTCGTCCACTAGACGTCTGTTACCGTCTGTGGTAAACAAAAAAAGTTCAGAAACCTTACGAGAAGTATATTAATATATTATTCTCGATTAGCGTGATATTCTGTATCAATTTAAATATTGTCGGGTTGTTCGTCCACCAGACGTCTGTTACCCTCTGTGGCAAACATTTTTTTGGCCGAAAATGCGTAGCTGTCGGTTTCAAGTTTACGAGAAATATTCGAAGTCTTCATACGCAGGTTTGCATTAAAACGGGCAAAGTAAGCCAAAGAACACGCCCCTGGCGCAACATTAGCTGAGAACGTCCTTGCTTTGAGGAGAAGTGATGGGTGTAACAGGATCTGGCTAAAGCTAAATAGAATTTTTTTACTCCCTTTTATTATTATTATTATTAACTTAGGGAAAGACATACATTCTAAGGGTAAAGTCTTAAAGCACTAGCATCCAAGGCTATCGGCTTTATTGCAAGCCCTGCCCCGCATTATCATTGAGTTGTTTGCCCACCCCGCAAAGGACACTCGCATGGTTTCATGTACACAACTTAGAGATATTTTAAGTTTGTTGTCGCTTTTGATAAACTTTTTAGTGTAGGGATAGAAGGCAGTAGAAGGTACAAGCCTCAGAGTCAATAACGAATAATCTCGTTCATAGCAAAAGTTTAAAGCAGCCAAGTTTTGTTATCACATTTTTTTGCGTTTTGTCATTCAAACATAATTGAATCAAGAATGTTCCTATTATTCGTTCACGTGAACGTGACAAATGTCTAACTGAGTTTCGGATCTTAGAGCAGTTTTGTTGCGCCTCGTGCACTTGACTTAATACTTTTGATCACATTCAGCTGTCTCTTGGAGGAGTAATTTTCTATAAAAAAACTTCTTCTTCCAACTTGGCCATAATTCCATTTTCACTTGGCTACTTGATCAGCCTTTACTACAGAGATTACTACATCTCCCCCAATTATTGCGTAATTCTTTTTCAGTTAAATTATTTTATGTATTATAATTTCGCTATTTCTATGCATCTATTCGGATGGGTCGTCCGTCCATATTCTTATAGGTTACTAACGCGTCACCGAATTTTATATCGATCTATTTTTCGAATACAAGTGCGATCTACTAATTGATAAATGATAGAATTATCATTGTGTCGAGGGCAAGTCGCAAAACTGCAATCGCACACTTTACTCACTTCCTCACTCACACTTACTTTGATTCGTAACATCATACTTTTCCTTGCACTAACACTTGGTAACTGACAACATTCGCAGAAAGTGCGCAAATTATGTTCAGCCGTTTCAGATGTAACCTCTGAGGTACATATACTTTTGCTTTAATACCCAAAAGAGTTGAAAATATATTTCTCGATCTACTGCAATGAGTCGCGTCGGTTCATGTGATTTGTTTACTTTTGTATTAAAACGAGTTATATAATAAGTTTGTCAAGTGTCCTGAACACACAAAAATGAGTTGCAGAGGCCATTCATCTATGGTATTTTATTTAAGAACATTGGTTTGGTGAATTTTCCAAACGACTCACCTCCATTGCTCTGCTTATCGATTGAAATCTTGCTTAAACCTTTAAAACCCCTTTTATGACACCAAACCACAATTTACTGTTTTTATAATAAGGCTTCAATTAAGTTAATAAGCCAACGCTTTCATGTTACTTTTGCTAACAGTCTTTTATGCATGGCAATGCTAACGTATACGCTGTGTTGTAGTGATGAAATGATAACGGATGTGTACACGTGAACACGATGCTTGTCGTGGAAGATAATTGCAATGAAAAAAATTATAATAACAAAAAAAATTTGAAATTTTATTTATTGAAAATCAATAAAACCAACCAAGATTTGACCCAAACTGGATACACTTTTATACCCAACACTATAGGATGGGCGGTACACTCATTTTATGATATTGCTTACAACGCGTAAATGGAAAATGCATATTCTCTTGATCAGTGTGAAATTCTGAATTGATTAAGCTATGTCTGTCCATTTTTGTGTCTGTTTGGTGAGCGTTGTTGACACTCTCCTGATTGCAAAAATGAAGATATCGACTTCAAATTTGGTGGAAAAATGGACATCTTTGCACGTAGATTAACACTGAAAATGGTCCAAATTGGTCCGAGAACAAAGCCGAACAAGTTGTACTCAACTATTTATGTACAGAATGTTTAAAACGCTTTTGTACATTCTTCAAACTAAGGATATATTATCTTCATAACAGTGCATTAATTCTGAAATAAATATGATGAACACCGACACACGATCTGGTGGTTTAATTTTTTCGTTACATATATACTGGCGATATGGGCATCAAATAAAAGGGCTTGCGGTATACAATTCGAAAAGTTAAATATGTTAATTCAAAATGATTTGTGGTGGACGTCACGACATGGTGGATAAATTGGTTCTTTAAGGTACCGTCAATGTGAGTATCAACTAAAAGCGCTTGGAGAGTAGAATACGCAAAGCTTAATGTGTTAATTCGAAAGTATTTGTGGTGGACGTCACGACATAGTGGATAAATTTTTTCTTAAACACACTGTTGATATGGCTATCAAATAAAGGGGCTCTTGCAGCGTAGAATACGAAATTAAGTATGGTGGACGCCACGACATGATAGATTGATTTTTTTTTTGCCGATTCCTTTCAGCGAAGTAAAAGATGAAAGTTAAATATTTTATCCCATTGAATTTTTTGTGACAATAAATAAATGCATGATGCGTCAAATGGTTTTAATGATGGTGGGTATGTGAGATTCGTTCTCGGCCGATTATAATTTTCTTACTTTTTCTTTTTTCCTTATTTTTCTCATTTTTGTTGAAAAAACAGCATTAAGTTCAGTGAGAACGCATGACTAGAACAATCAATTTTATTGAATTCTTTATGACGATTTAACCGCACAAAATTATTCTTAAATACATAAAAATAATAACCTTTACGTTTAGTGTTAAGGTTGAATATTACATTTTGGTAGAAAAATTCCATTTAATATAGAAAGAAATCGAAATGCCTTTGGGTAAGAATGGGGTATATTTTTTTTTAATTTAATTATTAAGAGGATAAGAAGAAGTCGTTATCCAAATATTCATTCATTCTCATATTCATGCAGTTGAAATGATCGAAAGAGTAGTTAGGTCTAGGAGATGTCCCCATCGAACAAGTATAAGCACTTTTGAAGTGCTACAGGATCGCTTATAATATTTTTATTGTAGAATGATTGCTATTTAACGAAATATTGGTAACGCAGTTTATTTTTTTATTGATGACATGATAAAAGTTTTCGAACTTGTCCAAAGCATTACTTAACTGAACAAAATGTAAGAATGCAAAGGTTAGGTTGATTGCTTTAACCAATTTCAGCCTTTAAGTAAGCAACAATAAAATACTTATGAGCGCAGTGTCGAGCTTTATACCGCGAATGCGCTGCGGCATTATTTTCCTTTTGTGGTACAGAGGTATGTTAAGTTTGTGCGAATGCATCCAAAACAAAGATGAACTTAAGATAGGCTCACCTTTTATTATGCGAATCGATACACAGAATCACTTTTTGAGTCTCAGTCTGTCTGTCTTGTATTCTTGTGTTTAATCTACAGGTCGCAATTTGCCGATCGCAACACGGAGTCACTTTTCGAAACTTAGTCTATTGTCTCGTATTCCTTTGTTTAATCTATAGGCCGCAATTTTTGAGATATGTTAGTGAAATTTGCTACAACGCCATATTTTAGCTTAAAAATGAATGCCATTGAAAATGGTTCGAATCGGATCATTTTTTCGATCCCTTAACCTAACAGCTTAGTTTGAAAAGTCGTTATACGGAAATGGAAATTAATTTTGAGTAAAATTAATATTATTTTTAAATTCCTGGCATGTGTGCTTGTTGAGGTGATCCGATCTGCAACTACAATATATATTCAAAATAAAAAATATACTCAATTACGTTAAAACGTGCGTAAAAATGTTCATCAAAGGTTATATTTCATAAATATATGTACATATATGTATTTACGTATGTATATATGTATGTATGCATATATGCGTTACTTTTTAGCATAAAATTATGCAGGCAATTGACTCTTAATGTGCAATACAATAGAAACAAATTTATCTCCAAATATCCTAAAAAGAATGATGGCATATATCGTGTGCCAGCATATAAGGCTAGCACTGCCTTATGAATGCATTGATTTTAAACGTTTGAAATTTGGAAAAATTCGTTTTTGTTATTCTTCAAAATGGTATCAAAGTACACATACAGTACACAACAAAGGTAAACTTGAATATGGATTAGTTTACTGTCGCTTGTTTACGTTATTAAATGACGCTTACGGAATGGAAATGAAACTAATAAACAACGTATGTCGATTTCGTCAATTTCGTCGTTTCAACATCCAAGCATATTGAAAATTAATGTGTGAGCGTAAGCAGAGGTATTCACTTTTTCGATAATTTAATGCTTTATAATAAAATATGTCACTAATTGAACTTTTGAACGTCTCTTGCTCGGTTATCAACGTTCATCCTTTTCCAATTAACGTCAATACTTTCGTTTAATTTTTGTCTAATTTTCGTCAAACTCATTATTACCCAATGCTATCAAAATATATTCAGTCGCTTGGTTATGTCGCTAAGCAACTTCGCAAAAAGATTTCGAATCTTGATCAGACACCAGACCAGATTGTTTTGAACTTGAGGAGCGCAGTAACCACAAGAAAGTTTGATTTTTCAATATTTTTTTTTCTTTTTTTGCTAATTTTGATCTTCTTCTAGTTCGCCGCCGCAAGAAGTAAATGAGCTAAATTAAATTACTGGTACACTTGCCTGCCCGCCGTCATTTGAACACATTTGCATATTGTATATATAAATGTGTTTGTCGCAATGTAAATTATATTATGTGCAATTGACAGCATTTATGGTCGATGCGATGTACGAAGATCTTACAATTAGTGTTTAATTTGTTTTAATTTTTAAAAATTCTCTATCATACAGACTGAAAATATAATCGTCTCGCGCGATACTCAATAATATGCGAGAGATAAACTATCTGCCTTAATCTTGACTAGGATGGCATTTTGAGCCAACTATACTTGTTTACTTTCCATTGCCTCATAAGATTTGTTTCCAATTTTGAAAAGCTACTGTAGGATCATCCATAAAAAATGCACGGTTCCTTTACGTGGTCTATGAGTACGCTGCGTGCGGGTAAATGTTTGTTATACGCAGTAACATAAATGGACAGACAGACACACCGTCGAATAGCCATGCTTAGACCGATTCGGAATCTCATACTGACCAAGAATGTATAGACTCTTCGCGGTCTCTGAAGTTGCCTCTTGGGTTTTGCAAACGTTTTGATAAAATGAACGCATTCACAATCTTCGGTGGCAGGTCTATACATAGGTAAAAAAAAAAAACAAAAACTTAAATTGTATACAAAGGTCAGCTCAATTATAAAAATTTAACAAAATTTAAAAACTCTGAAATTTGTGGAGAGGTAATGACAATAACAAAATATGCATTGGAGATCCTGTCCTGAAACAACATAGAATTCTGGATCGATTTAACCATGTCTTTCCATCGGTCCTTTGCTCAGGTTAGCTCAAGCTTATCAATCTAAAATTTTTTGTAATTATTTGTAAGGATCAACAGATGGAGCGATTGTCAGACTCGAAGCTAACTAGACAGCTTCATCTAAAAGCTCATCATGAAATATAATTTTCTTACTTTACTATTAACATATATAATATTAACTTCCAATAGTAAATATTCACGGTTTAGTTTTTTTGACGCGAACGTAGTTCTCGTGCTGATCTGCATTTTTTTTCTTTTTTTTTTTGTTTTCAGGGAAGGGAATCATCCCGATGATTATTCACGTGGTCTCACGTATCGAAAATTGTTGGAGGAAGTCTGCCGTTTCGCTAATGTTCTCAAAGATCATGGCGTTCAAAAAGGGGACCGTGTGTCGATTTACATGCCTATGATTCTAGAATTACCGATTGCCATGTTAGCATGCGCCCGTATCGGGGCTGTACATTCCATTGTTTTTGCTGGCTTCTCTCCGGATTCGTTGGCTGAACGTATGTTTGATTGTAAAGCCAAGATTTTAATTACCGCCGATGGTGCTTGGCGCGGCGAGAAACCTCTGTACCTGAAGGCTTTATGTGATATTGCTTTAGAGAAAGTCGAACAGATGGGTCATTCCGTAGAAAAATGTATTGTCGTTTCACATTTAAAACGTGTTACTCCGTGCCAGGAAAATCATGTCGAACAAGATATTCCGTGGGCTGACGATCGCGATTATTGGTGGCATGAAGAAATGGAAGATAAAGAGCCGGCCTGCTATCCTGAATGGATGGACGCCGAGGATCCACTTTTCATGTTATACACTAGTGGTTCAACGGGTAAACCGAAAGGTGTACTACATACCACGGCAGGTTATCTGTTATATGCTGCCACTACCTTTAAAATAGTGTTTGATTATAAGCCGGGCGATGTTTATTGGTGCACTGCTGATATTGGCTGGATTACTGGTCATACTTACGTAGTCTATGGGCCTTTAGCCAATGGCGCCACATCAGTAATGGTATGTTATCATTAATTTCTTTCACTTGAGACTTTTACAATCGTTTTCGTTTTTATAGTTCGAAGGCACTCCTTTCTATCCGGATAATGATCGTTATTGGGCTGTTATCGATAAATATAAGGTCACCCAATTCTATACAGCACCTACAGCCATTCGAGCTTTAATGAAATTTGGTGAAGGGCCTATAATGAGACACAAATTGGATAATTTAAAGTATGCTAAAAGCAAGATAACTGGAATTTTTTGCTGAATTTTCAAATTTTTTAATAGGGTTTTGGGTAGCGTAGGCGAACCTATTAATCCAGAAGCCTGGCTGTGGTATTATCGCAATATCGGTAAAGACAGATGCTCAATAGTGGATACTTTTTGGCAAACTGAAACTGGAGGTCACGTTATCACACCTTTGCCCGGTGCTACACCCATGAAACCAGGTTCAGCTGTAAGTATATAACCGGAAAACAAAATATACAGTATATTAGGTAATTAACACGCTCTTAAGCTTGCTCGAACGCCCACAACCAGTAACAATTTTGTGTCATTCCGCATCCAAGTATTTTAAAGGATTTCTTCAATACTTCACATTCACTTACAGTAATTAGACAAACGGGAGAGGCACGGAAAGCGAAGAAGAGTGGGAGGAGAGGAGAGAAAGTGGAATCTGATTTGAATGACTATTAAGATAGTTTTTCACGTAATAGTTACTCTACGATATTATGACACATCCAACACTCTCTTACGGTAGTAGAAAGCAAGCATTAGGGTCGAAATAGCAACGTGTAAAGAAGTACTCGTCGTAAAAGAATTGATGTGAGATAAAATTATATCCATTTGTAAGACAATTTATTGAGGATACTATTGTTATACAATAAAAAAAAAAAAAACGAATGAGAATAGCAATAGCAGATCGACAACAATTAACACTAGCAGCGTTCGTAGTACTATTGACAGAAATGACGGTAATTGTATTAAGAATAGTAAGAGTGTTGACCTTTCCGCAGTACTACACCATACAGTCGACATTGACTACTATAAACTGTAAGTAGTAGTTGATGGTGTTCGTTTTTGTGAATATTTTTATTAGTACGACCAGGAGAAGGAGAGCTTAATAAAAGCATACACGTAATAATACAAATTCTTTGTTGCTTTCTTTGCAAATTTGCAGTCCTTTCCATTCTTCGGAGTTAAGCCCACATTATTGGATGAAAGCGGTACTGAAATTAAAGGTGAAGGTGAAGGTTATTTGGTTTTCTCTCAACCCTGGCCGGGTATGATGCGTTCATTGTTTAATAATCATGAACGTTTCGAGGAGACTTATTTCACAAAATTTCCCGGTTATTATTGTACTGGCGATGGTGCTCGGCGTGATGCTGATGGTTACTTTTGGATAACCGGCCGTGTCGACGATATGCTTAATGTATCGGGTCATCTAATGTCAACAGCTGAAGTAGAATCCGTTCTAACCGAACATAATCGTGTAGCGGAAGCGGCTGTCGTATCGCGACCACATCCCGTTAAAGGTGAATGTCTTTACTGCTTCATAACGCCTAATGAAAATGAAACATTTGATGCAAAATTGGTGGGTGATTTAAAGAAATTGGTTAGAGAGCGAATCGGACCATTCGCTATGCCCGACGTTGTACAGCATGCACCCGGTTTACCGAAAACTCGTTCTGGCAAAATAATGCGTAGAGTTCTACGTAAAATAGCGATTAATGATAGAAATGTCGGCGACACCTCGACATTAGCGGATGAAAGTATTGTGGAACAGCTGTTCGCTAATCGTCCGCAAGAGACTAAGTAAGAAATTTCGCAATGTAATATCATGAGAGTAAAATAAGGAAATGCAAACACAATTTGGAAGATAAGATAAGTCTTAAGAAAAAAAAAAAGAAGCAAAGCTTTCCCTATAAATCTAAAACATGTCTATGGGATTGGCAAAAAAGCAAATAGAAAGTTGCTTTCAATTCATTGTTGTTGTGATTTGTTCTCTAACTTTCTCGCGTTCTCTTTCATACTTTGTCTCGCCGCCGCTGGCAACCTCTAATAAAAATTATTATAAAATCTCAAGCTTTTATGTAGCCACACACACAAAACACACGTATATATATATATACACGTATATTTGTTTATATATATATTTGTTTATTTTATTTTTATTATTTATTTATATTAAATATATATTGCTTTTTTTAAGAGGAACTAAGCTTAGAATTGTAAGTCTTTAATAATATATGAAACGAATGTACACAAGATTAAACATTTACGCACACACATACACACACACACACACACAGACACACAGATACCCATTCAATAATAATATTTTGCACATTCTTCAATTCTTAAAACGTGTGAGTCATTATTATTTGTTTTAAAATGCAAAAGGTTAACATAGGCATACACACACACACACACACACACACACACACACACACACACACACACACACACACACACACANTTATTATTATTATTATTATTATTATTATTATTATTAATATTTATGCATAGGTGAATTACTTGCTTTTGTTTCTTTGTACACGTATGTACGCTTTAGTTGCATGTAATTCAATTTTTTCCCTCTTTAGTCTCCATTTTTCACAATTATATTTGAGCAGAATATCTCTTATTTGTAATCCTTTGGTTTCAAACTGTTGAATAGTAAAATAGAGAAAACGAAAATGCAAAAAAAGTAAAAAATCATTATTATTAACAAAAATATTTATGCTAACAGGTTTTAAGTATTTTTGAAAAAAAAAAAAAAAAAAAACTAAAATATATATATATATATATAAATAAATATATATATATATATATATATAAATTTATAATATATATATATATATATATATATATATATATATATGTATATACATACTGATAAAATAAAATGTATACCATTACATAATAATAATGCTTACAATTTCATATAGAATATATATATAGAGTTGAGTTTCCTTTTATATACATATATACATTTGAAATTTACTTTCATTTTCCAATATCACTTTTTCTTAGCCTTTTCCTAATATTGGATTTTCCTTATATTTCTTTTCTCTTTTTTTTTTTCGTAATCCTGCACCATCAGTACGTCGTACTGTGTCATTTTCTAGCATTTAAAGTTACCAAGTTTTTGAAAAAAAAACAAAAACAAAAAAAAAGCAAAAAGAAATGTACGCTTTATTAATTTGACATTTACAAATAAGATGAATAAAATTAAACAAACCAGAAGGAAAGTTATATTTGTCTCGAGGTGAATTGCCTTAAATCATAAAATGAAAAAAAAATTTCGCCAAAGTTTGCCAGATGGCCAAGGTGGAACTTTTCGAATGACGCAGTTAAATGTGTTTTTTTTGTCTTTCCTTAAATTTCAAATCATTTTCGAATCCATTTTTTTTTTCAATTATCTTTTGATAAATGGGTTTTTGAATGAAAACTCTTTGAAACTGATCCAACAACTGATCCAATATAGATATGCGCAAAATGTAGTTTTCTTTTGCTTCACCTTGTTAGTTTCGAGAGTCTCAAGACTGGCTGAAGATGACTCAATTCACCCGAAATATTAAGGATGGCCAAAAAAAAAAAAAAAAGTACACATGATTTATGGTCTCATATATATTTCGAGGTATTACAAATTAAATAAATGATAAAATTCATACGCTGTAAGTTTTTTTGCAAGAACTCAGTTTTCTTCTTATGTCTTCGCTAAGGGAATAATGGGAGGAATGCATCAGAGACTCTATGAAGCACACGTATATTTGATCCGTAGTATATATATATACTTAATTTTGAACATTTGTTTGTTCGTCCGTCTGCTTATTTTTTTTATTTTCTTTGCATACTTCACAACTATAACTAAGCGTGTCTGTGCTTACGTCCATGGCACAAAGCTCTTTTGAAAATGAAAATAATTGCTTTTAAAATATTTAAAAATTGCAATTATCTCTCTCTTAAAAAAAAAAAAGACGAAAAGAAGAAAAAACAAGTAAGACCATTGCAGTCGGGGAAGGCCGATACTTATATACCCTGCACCACATTGTCTACCACTATTCTTATTTTTATTTTAGAACACAAAAATTATATCTTGTTCTCACAGAAAGTGCGTATTTATGAGGAAGCGGGGTCAAAACGCAATCTAATGTAGTAAAAGTTTAATCCTTATATAGGATTTATAGGATAGGATAGCACAATCCAAAAATAGGCGCAGGTGCTACCAATTCTGTAGAGTTCATTTTTATACAAAATTACTATAATATTATGGGTCAATCTTCATCATCACATATTAAACCTTGGACTTATCTGCTCTACAAACGATCAATTTTCGTGAAAATGCTTATTAGGTTAGGATCCAATAAATAGTCCAAGATGGTCCAAATTTGGCACAGTTAATTTTTTTTTTGTTAAATGACTACTATGATACAATTTTCATCATAAAGTATGGAAAATTATACCTTTTTGTCGTATGAAGTTCAGTTTTCGTTATAAGCGAGGAAATTCAAAAATTACCCCAGCCGGTTCAAAGTTTTCGTACCAGTTTGGAATGACGAAGTACTCCTTATTACTTAACCACTTTTGCCGAGAAATTTTGAAAGTTACAATATTTTTCCATAAAAAGATTTTTCCGAATAGAGCGTTATATGGGGTGTGGTCGAAAAAGTCGACCGATCTGAACCATTTTCAATAGCTTTCGACTTTGGGTCAAAATACGTCAAAATTGCGACCTGTAACTAGAACAAAATTTACATGGACAGACATCGGACGGACGGACAGGCTTAGATAAATTCAGATTACGATTCTGAATCGATCGGTATATAATGAAACGATCGGTATATATAAAACATACGATCTCCATCACAAGTGGTGTATGGTATAAAAAGAAGAAGAAGAAGAGCGATTTGAAGAAGGTAGTGTTTTCAAAATTAAGAAAAATACTTTCACTACAACCCCCTCAGAAGGCGATTGCAAAGATAGACATTTATCATAGCTTGTTAATTAATTTGAAATAATTAAGGAAAAAAGTAAAAACTAAGATTTTAAATGCGAAAGACTATGAATAAATTAATTGTTGTCGTAACCTTAAGGCGAACTTAAGGATCAAACTCAGGATATTGAAACTGGAATCAGAATACACATTAATAGACAAACAGGGTACCCTGCTCGAGGATTTCTCAGACTTGAATTGAAAGCGTGTACTTTTTTAAAAAGACTTTTTGTTGTTTTTTTTTTCTTTTTTTTTTGCAAATTGATAAACGGAGAGACAGTCTTCGTCTGCTTCTTATGCTTATGTTGTTCAGAAACGTGCTGTCATTAATGCATCAACTTCAGTGCCGAATGTTTTTAAGATCAGATCCTATTCAGACAGACGAACATACATACACATGTACACCCGCACCCACACACACACACACACACACACACACACATACAGATACACAAGCACATCCATTCACATATCATTAATTAATATTTCTTCGTAGTATTTTCGTTGAGTAACCAACTGAATAGGAATTGTAAACCAACGTAAACATTTGAAGGATCTGTGAAAAGAAGAACGCATAGCTAAACAACATGTAACCTCTTAACTGTATAAATGTAATTAATTCCGTAGTACGAAGTCTTTCAGCCGCTCGTTTTTCAAGGTATTTTTCATTACGGCTTTTAGACTATGCACCTGCAGTTCGATTTTATATCACTTACGTATAAAAGTTTAAGTAATAATTGATTTGCTTTAAAATATATAAAAATTTATAATACATAAAAAGAGCAACAACAACAATAATCGTAAAAACACAATGTGTATAATTGTTTTATTTAATAGAATATTTTTTTTTTTGTTTGGTTTTTGCATAAAATAAGACTTCCAGTAACGAATACATATCATGGTTTTTGCATCTATTACTAGAGTGCAGCAAATTCTACTCTAGCTTTTAAACGAGACAAAAAAAAACTTTTGTTTTTTTTGTTTTTTGAAAGGTTTACGGATATGACAGATTTTTGAAGCAAGGTCAACAGGTTAACAGCAATCAATTGTTGTTCTGTTCTGTGTATTTTGTATAAAATATAGGAAACATAGCTCAAAAAACAAAAAAAAAGGTTTACATTCCGTGACTAATTTGGTTATAAGTTCGAACGAGTATAAAGTATGTAAAAAAAAATAAATAAATAAATAAATAAACAGAATATGAAATAAAATCGATGCAATTGTGTTTAGAAAAATGTAGCTGAAATAAATAAAATTTGAAAAATGAATTCAAAGCAAAAATAATTGAATTAATGAATGTATTAATAAATGTTAAACGAAATTGAATTCACTCTCACGCTCTAAACCCCATGACATTACGTGGAATTGCTAGGTTAGTAGCAAAACTCTCTCACACGAGGTAAGTATGTTGTAATAATGAAGGGGAAAACCCTTTGCTAAGAGCTTTACAAATAAAGTGAAAGTATTATAAATACAAGTAAAAGAACATTATAGTCGGGTAACGCCGACAATTACATACCCTACACCACGTCGTCTAGCACAGTCATTCGCTCGTTTTGACAACAATACTCCAACACACATTACACATTATTTTCGTGCAAAGAAACAATTTTCATGAAAACTCGCTTATTGGAGGGTTAGATTTTCTTTCCATATAAGAGTTTGCATTTCATAGACCTATGTTTTAAAAAAATTAAATTTCATCATAAATTATTAAAAATTAAGCTTTTCTCAGAAGGGCTTACTACTCATGAGATATGAGTGGGGCCAAGAAATAGATCCATATGGTTCAAATTAGGTCCACTTAAGCTTTTTATTTAATTACAATCATGAACGAATTTTCATCATCAAAAAATGAACAGAAAAGGTTTACTTTTCATGAGAATCCTTATATGTGGTGGTATCCAAAATATATACCTTCATGGTCCAAATTCGGTAAGGTAGATTCCTTTGTCAATTTACTATTATGAGTCAATTTTCACCATGAAATATGGGGAATCCAACCTTTTTGTCAAGAGATTCAAAAATTTACCCAGCCTCTGGTCTAAAATTTTCAAATACTACTACTTAGCCGCTACTGCCGTGAAATTTTGAAAATTGCAAATTTTTGCATATAACGACCTTTCAGAGTAGGGTGTTATACGTGGAAAGCTCGAAAAAGTGGACCGATCCTTGGCCCAAAATACGTCTGTGTATCAAATTTCATCAACATATCTCAAAGATAGCCACCTGCAGCTTGAAGACAAAAATACATGAACAAAAATCAGATGGACAGACAGATAGACAGGCTTAGATCTATTTAGAAAATGGTTCTGAATCGAACGGTATAATAAAAGGGGATGGAGATGAAGTTGATTCTTTTTGGGTAAAGAAAGTACTTCCACATGTTGCAATCAGGTCTCATAAATTTCATCTCTGCTCTATCTGTGTTCTAAGAGAATTTTTGCATTCTCTCTTCCAAGAATACTAGGAGGTTAAATTTGGCAATATTTTCTCTTCCTTTGAAGCCACATTTAACTTTAAGTAAAATAAGTTAAAATTTACTTGACCCTTATACCATCATCATCATCATCATCGTCATCGTCATAGCTTTTATAAAACACAATTTATAATTTTCAGATGAGAATATTGAATTTCAATCGACGATTTCTTATGGGGTCTCGTTTTCTAATCTTGCTTTGCTACCCAAAGAATTTTTACGTATCTAAAAGCCTTTAGGGAAGAAAATCGGATAAGTTTGAGATTAGAAAGAAAGATTCGCAATCTTACTATTGTTACTGGCGTGATAGGGTTGAAATAAAAATCTGTAAGAAGATGATATATAAGTAAATAAATGTTCGGTTGGGATCAAATCTTTTACACCCATCACAGTTATCCTGCAAAAAATTGAAAAAAAAATCAAAAAAAAAGAAAAATATTATAAATTTGCATATTCCATAATATTGGGCGGGCGTGGTTGATTTTTTTCTATTTTTTTTTTCAACAATTTTGCAGAAATTTATATCAATTATCTCTCGTAGTTTATGAGCAACGAGCAAAAGATATCGAGAGCAAAGGTGTCTTCGATTTTATTGTATAGATATGTGAGCGTTGCAGGCATTTTCTTTGACCTGTTTGGTCGTTTTGCAAACACTTTTGCAATTTTATGGGCGATATTTTCTGACTGTGTACCACAGATACTACATAGTTGAACAGATGGACATGCTTAGGTGTGTTCTGAGTTTTACACTGGCTAATAGTTTATATACTTTGCGGGGTTTTTGAAACTTCTGTCTTCGCCTTATAATGGTACTGAAGAAAAAATTAAACATTAATAGGCGTGGTCAATTTTTCTTATTTTTGTACTAGGACTATAGCATCGTTCGAATTATCTGCTATAGTTTATGAGTAATGAAAAAAAACCAAAGTTTTATTATTTTGAGCAGAGGTGTTCTCAATTTATATAGTACTGTAGTACGGTACTTTCTATCGTTTTCGCCCATTTTCAGTACTAATCTGTGTACAAGAATTTGCAATGATTCTGACAAATTTAAAATCGATAGTTTCCGCTATGCGGCCAGGAACATTACATGGATGGACAGACGGACATGCTTAAATCGATTCAGAATTTAATGCTGATCAAAAGTATATATGCTTTGTGGTCTATCTAAAGTTTCCTTATGGGCGTTGCAAACGGTTTCACAAATTGAATATACCGCTCATTCGTCGGTGATGCGCATAGTTACAGAATTAATAATGGGGCTTGAAATAGATGAATAAATGCCTGCGTATCTAACAGATTTCTTATTACATCACGGTGGTGACGGGATTCGATTTTTTATTATTATTTCGTTCGCTAAGGGTTAACATAACGCTTGAAAACCGTTGAGATTTTTAGTTAGAAAATAATAAAAACGCATACGATCTTCTAAGCAGAACACAACTTATTGCAAGTAATTCTATCTATTATCTGTATCTCATGCTATGCTTTCAAAGTTGCCATATTTTGTTTTTTTTCTCTCATTCTGTTTCGTTAATCAGCCTTATGCATATGTTAGATATCTGTTGTTGTTAGTGTTGTTGGTGTTGTTGTTGCTGTTGCTGTTGAATTCATTTTCATTTAATTTAATTAGATAAAGTTGTGGCTAACGATAATTTCGTGCGAGAAGTACTTACTCATCATTAATGAAATAATATCGCTTTTATTATACATAGGCTATGGTTAGTTAAGTATTTTAATTTAATAAAAATTAATTCGCCATTCGATTGTTGAACGTTGTTAAGGCATATGGAGGAAAAGTGCGAAGCTATCGATTTAAATAAATGCCATCAAGTGGTCAGTGATTTAATAAATAAAGCTGGTGAAGTATGTAATTATTTAACATTTTATTGATTTATTTTTCATTGAAATTGAAAATTATTCACTTTATTAGATTATTGATACCCGCAATGCCCACAGAAAGGAATTTCTTACTAAACAAGGTGATATCGATTTAGTTACCGAAACCGATAAAGAAGTTGAGAGTCTCTTAATAAAGGGCCTACAGAATGAGTTTCCTAATCATCGGTAAATATACTTAAATGACGATGCATTCATATATTATGTGCTTTGAATAGATTTATAGGTGAGGAGGAGAGTAGTGCTGAAGGCGCACCGAATAAGCTCACCGATTCACCTACTTGGATTATCGATCCGGTCGATGGGACAATGAATTTTGTGCACGCTTTTCCCCATTCCTGCATATCGGTTGGACTGGTGGTAAAGAAAGTGACCGAGTTGGCCTACGTTTTTAATCCTATGCTGAAGCAATTATTTCATGCACGTCGCGGTCAAGGCGCCTTCTACAATAATCAACCAATTACCGTTAGTGGGCAAAAGCAATTATCAAATGCATTAATAACAAGCGAGTTCGGCACCTCCAGAGATCCCGAGAAAATGCAAGTGGTTAAAGAAAATTTCAGTAAATTAGTGGAAAAAGCTCACGGGTAAGTGAAACAATTGTCTTTGATGATGAAAATACTATATACGTATACGATTATTGTATGCTCCAATGATGACCATGGAGAAGTTTTATATTCGTGTTTGCTTGGATATATTTTTTTTAAGAAGTCGAATGGGAAAACTGGCTTCTTCTTCGTGCAGTGCAATTGAATCAGAAAGAAAAGGTCTGGACAGCAATTTAGCACAAATTATAAAAGTTACAAATTTCATATTTGGTTGGACGCCTTTTGTTTTTAAAAATAGCTGGACATCTTCTGGTCATACTGTTCACTAGAGACATATAACGCTCGTCAAGTCTTTTGCATTTTCGTCCATGGATTTTACTCTCTATTCAAATATTGCTCCACATCCGTTCACCAATTCTCAGCGATTGAGGTGATGCTTGCGGTTCTGTCCCCAGCAATACTACACTATGTGTGTCCAGTGTGGCATGCTTCCTAACCTAACGCTATGCCGCTGTCTACTGTTTTCCTTTGGTCGTTGGTCTGATTGAAAAATCCTTTACCCAAACTTACCAATTAAAACACGCACACAATCTCACTATTTATTAAATGTACAAAATTTGTGTGCAGCCACTGTTTAAGGATTACTTGCAAGTAAACGAGAGTGAAAAAAAAGGTCACTAAAGAATTAGAAAAAGAAAAAAGCAAATAATGGGGAACATATTGATCACACCATAGGCAATACTTCAGAACAAATATTAAAATTGGTCGTGATGATCCAAGCAAGCGATCGATTTAAAGGATCGAATTTAAGGACAAATTGCAACCGATAGGAACCGATAGGCGAGCATTTTAATTAATAAAAATCTATTTGTTTTCCCCATTAAATTATTGCTTGGTTATCAGTTGGCTTATGCGTGAACCTCCAATCGCCTTCAATTAAAGTAAGAAATTTTCGTTTATTTACGTTTTCTAGCATTCGTATACTGGGTTCGGCGGCCTTAAACATGTCAATGGTGGCTTTGGGTGCTGCAGATGCTTACTATGAATTCGGTATACACGCGTGGGATGTATGTGCTGCCGATTTAGTTGTACGTGAGGCGGGTGGTGTCGTTATCGATCCCGCCGGTGGAGCTTTTGATATGATGTCTCGTCGTGCTCTGGCTGCTGCTACGCCCGAATTGGCTCAAGAATTAAGTGCCATTTTAACTCAATTCTATCCACAACCACGTGATGATTGAAAAATATGAATTTTACCTTTTTTTTCTTTTCTTTTTTGTTGTTGTTTGTAATAAACGAATACACTTAAAGTAAAGAATTTTTCTAAATAAAGTTTTAAAGAAATTGAATATTAAAGTTACCTTTACTGCCCTACCCTTTCCCTCGTTTTATAACAATGAAGAACAAGAATTTTATTTTAATTTAATTTTTAATTAAATTATTTTTTTATTTTCTTTTTTTATATTTTGTTTATTTATTGATTTTTTGTTTTTTTTTTTTTTGCTTTTTTTGTATTTTCAAATTTGTTTTAAATGTTAAAAAAAAAACCTAAATCATAACTTTCAAGTTGCAATTTGATTATATTCCATTTTGAATTGTATTCCATCAGTATTTTCTTCTTAATTAAGTTTATTTCATTTATTTATTTATTTACTTTGTTTTCTTTTTTTTTTTGTTACTTGAAGAGTAGTATTTAAGTTTGGATTTCTCTGGTGTCAATGTGTGGGGATGTATGAAAGTATGTGTGTGTATGCGTATGTGTGTGTGTGTGTGTGTGTTTGTGTTTATATATGTGTATGTGTGTGTACACTGTAGAGAAAGAGAAGCGAGTTTTTTGTTGCTTATTAATTATTTTCTTTTTTAGCGAGTTTCCTTTTTGTTTTTGTTTTTCGTTTTTTTTTTGTTTTCTTTTCTTTTTTTTTTTAATATATTGTTTAATATTTCGTTTTGGAGATTAAAAATGTTCACATTTAGATTGTTTTTAAAGTTAAATATTCAGCGAGCAAATATTCATTTTTAGGAAATTTTGTATGTTTTGTTTATTTTATGTTATGTATGTAAGTAGTTATGTTTACCGTTTAAACCTCAAAATGTCAAGATTATCCCATTCTTTTCTTCCTTTCCTTTTACTTTTTTACAATTTATTACTAATCTAAGTAATGAAACATTCATTTAAGAATAATACAGTAAAACCTTTCCTAATCACTTTCCAATGTCGACGATTGTCCGGATTGCACAATATTCGCTTTACGGTATTTCGTCGTGAAATAATCACAGATAAAAGTCCGCAATTCACGCGATGCTTCATCTTCCCTATAAGTAATCGAAGAATACACAAAGGCATATAATGTAAAAAATTATAAATTTAAAAATCTCTCAAAAAAAAAAACTCAGGCATATCTAACTGTGCATGTGCGGCAAATTCATGTAAGTCGGACATTTCTTACTGAGACGTGCCCAGCCGCTCACGCTTACTTCATCATTCGATTGACAAGAGGCATTTGAATGCAACCTCCTAGTGGTGAACAAGCTCAAAGGCTTGCTCGTAAAATGCCTTCAATTTCATAAGTTCTTTATAACCTATAACCTCTTGAGCCATAAGGATGTTAGAGAGAGGGATTAAAGTAGGTGTGGTTCATAGAAATTAAAGCACTCTACTCGTCATTAAAAGATTGCATGCATGCACTACATGCATGTGAAGATGTTTGCAAGACGGCTACTAATCGCTTTTCCCTACACCATTTAATTGCAATATTGATGATGTGATTTTCTAGATTCGCGGAGTTGCACGCATAGGTGTGTACATAAGCAAACAATTCCTGACAGCACGTATGTCAATTTCTTTCTAAATTGATTTAAAAGAATGTTCTTCTTTTCTTTCTTGTTGTTCTTGAAAGGAGGGGAAGAAGGTCACGTCGGTCAGCACTCTCATACGGGAAGCCCTATATAATTTTTATATATTATTCAAAAGACTGACTTTGACTACAAGGATGTGGAAAGGGATACTAGAGAGGGATACTGATTGTGTAATAGTCACAGCTCAGGTGGTCATGAAATATAGAATAGTATTTTTAAATATCTGTACAGTGGGTAGTTAGGAGCATTGATTTAATGCAAAATCGTCTTTTCACTTGTTGCATGCAACGATAAATAATCAACAATTGCCTAAAATGGACATTTTTGTTCATGTTGCGGTGTTCGCCTGTGAAAGAATTCAAAATATTGCAATCACGTCGTTCAATTACGGTATCGTATGTGATGTGAGTGTTTTTTTTTTATTTATTTATTTATTTTTTTTTCTTTTCTTCTTTTGTTTATTATCAAATATTGTTAGACGTGTACGTTAAGGAAAGATTTTACTGTTTGTTTTTTCTTTTTTAATATATATATATATATGTATATATATATTTAATATATATATATTATGTCTGTTAAAGTTGGTGTTTTTTGCTATGTTTTCTCACAAAATTATGCACAAAATTTTCATTTAACTACAAACTACACGTTATTTATTTATTTATTTATTTTTTTTTTTATGTTTTACAAGTTTTCTTTAATATATTTTATTTATTTGTTTATTAATTTATTTATTTTTTATTTATTTATTTATCTATTTTCTTTTTCTTTTTGTTTTTTTTTTTTTATGTAGCAAATATTTTCTTTAATATAAAAAAAAAATTTGACACATTTTCACGAAACAGTTTCTTCTTTTCGCTCTAATAGTTAATATTTTTATATATTATTATTCTTAATAATAAAGTGAATTTTTCATTATTATTTATTATTATTTAAGACAACTCAAGAGTTTAACAGTGTTTTTATATGAAATCTTTTATTTATATTAAAATATTAAATTTTATAAATGTAATTAAAAAAAAAAGAATAAAAAATTAAAAATAAAATTTTAGCTCAAGAAAATTTTAATATGCCGTCACTTAAGGTACGTGTTTAAATAAGTATGTCTTCGTGTTCTTTTCTTTTTTTATTTTTTCATTTGAAATTTTTAATTTAAAAATAAAATTTTATATAACTGAAAGAAGAATACATGCGCCCTTTGGGCGAATGATCAACGCCCATCACCGTGCACGAGAGTAAATAAAAATTTCAAAATACTTTAATAATTGTAGTTGACATGGACTTTTGAGGAAATATTTATATCAAATTCTCGATCGATGTCTGCTATAGATTGTAAGTAATTCATTATAGTTTTTTTCTTTTTTTTTTTTTTGCTGTTTAGCGATCGTGAGCATATGATGCCCTTTTTCAAAACTAATCTGATACCAAGATTCAACTTTTCATAGTAATTTGGTAAAGTAAATCTCACACGGATTAAGATCAAAGTTCGTAATGCGTGCTTTTTTTGTTGTTTTTTATTTTTTTTTTTTTTGACTGATATAAGCACATCTTGCTTCGGTGATGAGTAAAGGCCCGATGTTTTGACCGTTTACTTACTTAAGTTTATTAATAGTTTTATTATTTATTTATTAGAAAAAAAAAAAAAACAATATTTTTTACGAGTCTTTTGTTTTTTATTTTTATTTTTTCTTGTTTTATTCTAAGCATACAGAGTAAATTAAAACTTAATTTAAAAAAAAACTTATATTAATTATTATTACAAAATGAAGATAACTCTTTTACACCCGTTCGAGTACAAGTGTCAGGGTGAGGGTGAGTGTATGTATGCTTCTTTTTTTTTTCTATATGAAATATATGATGTTAGCACCAATTAATTCAATGAATGCAACACAACTGATTGTACAACATTTTCATGATGATTTCTTTCATTTTTTTTTTTTTTTTGTTTGTTTTATTTATTTTTATAATTCTTTTAAATTTCAAAACTTTTTTTTCTTTACTTTACTTCACTGTTTGTTTACAACTTATTTAAATTCTAAAAATATTTTGTTAACAACATTTAGTTATCTTGAAAAATTTATTTGAATTTAAAAAAAAAAAAAAAAAAAAAAAAAAAAAATATATATATAAAGAAAAAAATTAAATCTGCATTTCTTATACACGAATTGTTTGTTCGGCTGTTTTTTTTTTTTCGTTTGTTTGTTTCTTTAAAGGTATGTATTTCTAAAAATGGCTTTTTGTGTCTCAACTACACTTCTTCTTAACCGATATTTGTATATATAAATAACACGTGATTTGAAATCATTTTATATGGAAGGCTGCAAAATGTTCGCTTTTTCTTTTTCTTTTTTTTTTTGTGTTTCGAATATACTCAGGGTGGGCATGCATGCATGTATATATGTATGTATGTATGTATGTATGTATGAATGTATATATGTATGTATGTATGTATGTATGTATGTATGTGTGTGTGTGTGTGTTTTCTTTTTTTATGTATGCATGTATTTGTGTGTCTTGCATATATAACTAAGATGATATGTAAAACAAATCTAATATTAAACCATTGATAGATATTGAATGTTAAAAAAATTTTAACTTTCTTAATTAAAAAAAATTCAAATTTATAAAGAATCTTTTATGAAAAATACCATCTGCTTATACGTTAAAAGAGCATAACTTATATATCTTTAAAAATGAAAAATAACATAATAATTTTTTTCTTTATTGTTTTCAAACGGCATTATTTCGCTCTACATTGGTAACAGTAGAAAAGTTTCAAGATGTACGAAATTAGTGGCTTTATGCTTTTGCTGCAACTTTTTTTCTTGTAAGCGTAAATGTGTTTTTCTTTTTGTGTAGAGGATTCTTTTTCCCTTATGCAAACATCCCGATATTCATTACCACAAAAAAATGTAATCATAAGGTTTATCGTGACGAGGAATAACAGCTTGTGCCATTTCTTATTGATATCAAAAATTTCTGGTAAAGGCATTCAATATAATGAAAGCATTTATATTAAACCTAATTGGCTTCTTTTGCTAACTAAATATACCACGTGTTGCATACTACACAGAAAACTATTTGGGCGTTGAAGGAAATCACAATTTCATTTCAACTGCCACTGTATCTTCAGGTGTTTTCACGACAAACAGCACAAAGTGCAGAACTCTTTTCAGACGGATACCGTAAGTTGTATATGAAAATATATTGAAATGTTCGGTTTTTATACACATCACTGTAAGATGGGGGTATAATCATTTTGTTTTTTTTTTCATAATATACGTAACCTCCAAAAAGAAGGTTCAGAGACCATGAAAAGTATATATATATTCTTGATCAGCGGGAAATTCTGAATTGATTAAGCCATGTCTGTCTGTGTGGTGTTTGTTGTTGGCACTCTCCTAATCACAAACTAAAGATATCTACTTCTAATTTGGTAGAAAGATTGGAACTTTTTGCACGCAGGTTGATATTGAAAATTGGTCAAATTGGTCAGAGTGGAAGCGGGCAGTGGAGTATAAACTGAACGCAACTCAGTTTTTTTGAACAAAACTTTTTGGATTTTTGCTCGTTATTCGGGATTTATGAAAGTTAGCAGACTGAAATTTTTCACAATTACTTTACGAAGCACTCTACCTTTTACACAAAGTTACAAGTGATTAAATTTTCTTTTTTCCGCTTTTTTGACGTTTTATGCTCATTTATCATACGGCAAGCAAGATAGAATACTTAAAACTATTTCGTACATTCCTCAACTCAAGATATATTATAATTTCCCTAAAAATAGGTTGATTCTAAGATGATTATGGCAGACATCGCGACAAAGTTTTTCTTAATAATATCAGCTCTGTGTGTATCGTGATGAGTATACGAGATTTGGCCCCCCCCCCCCCCCCAAATGTAACTTTCTTGCTTGTTTATTTTTTTTTTTTCACTTTTAGTTTCCTACGTAAAGCAAATATGATGACGAGACGCATGAAACGCCGCTTCAAAGATGGCCAGAAAGTTAATTGTCTTAAAAGTTTCAGACGGACCAAATCTATTTTATCCAATGTGCGTTCTTATTGTTAGAATAGAGTGGCAAACCACTCCAGTTTACAACGTGCACTCATCTTGTGATTATTCTTTATTCCCTACATAGTGTCGGCTAGCTTTCATTCAATTATGCATTCGACATATTACTGATCGTCGAAGATATTTTTTTTTAAATTCGTCCTGTTATTTTCTTGTCGCAATTTCTAGGCCACGAAATGAATGAAAGTGAAAATGTGAAGCCTTTTAATCATCCTTTTTCAAGACCATTCCGTCCGGTCATTTAGTAAGCAAAACGCTAATTTTTTTTCTTCTAAAACTTTCACAGGTGCCACGTTTCCGTAGATGCCTTGGAAGAGTGTAGCGTTCTGTTTAAAAACAAAAAATATAACGTTAGCGAAACTGTTACCATTTAAGTAAAGCTTAAAATTTGATGTTCCCTTGGAAAGCAAATCTTCATTAAAACTTAAAAAATATCCTTTCAGATTTCAAGTCAACTTTAGATTTCAAATATTATTATTAGGAAAATTGATCGTTCTTAGAGTAAGCGATAAAAACGAAAACAGTCTACTGCTACGGAAAGGAAGGTAACTACACAAGAACTTTCACTAGTAACGATTCAGGAGAATATCTAACTAAAACTGTTTAGATTTTGCAAATTTTCGCAATAAATTAATTGCATCTTTAAACATAAAAAAAAAAAAAAATAATAATAATAATAATAATCGAAAATTATTTTCTCTCTTAACAACTATACTAAGACAATTTGCTTTTCTTTTTTTTCTTTTTTTTTCTTTTCTAAAAAATCCATAGTTTAACTTAATATTTAATAATAAATTGTGCGAATATATAAAAAATGAATTTATTTACAATTTTTCCCATTAAACGTTAAGGAATATATATATATATATATAAATATATATATATATATAATTAAGTTATATATTAAACGCATGCAAACTCGTCACAAACATTTGCCAACCAAAATTTTTAAATTC
This sequence comes from Glossina pallidipes, assembly GCA_000688715.1. Classification (NCBI taxonomy): domain Eukaryota; kingdom Metazoa; phylum Arthropoda; class Insecta; order Diptera; family Glossinidae; genus Glossina; species Glossina pallidipes. Next base: position 4,388,383 of record KK499764.1, on the reverse strand, counting down.
GATTTTGAAAATTACACTAAAAGCACATCCTTTCTTATTATCCAGCAAAACATTTTAAAGTAGATTTTTAATAGATTAACAAAAAAATAAAAGATATAATTAAAAGTCGTACCACTGGCCAATGGAAAACAGCACTTCATTATTAGTCGCAGTCTAAACAATAATAACAACATTTTATATGATCTATAGACGTGAGAAGCTATATAATACCACGTCGATATATAGATAAGTAATGCAAAACATTTAAAAATTTTCAATTTTATTTAGTAAATTAAGAGTAAGTAGCGATTTTAATCTTGATTCGGACATGAATTGCCTTGGATTGATTCGAATAAAATGAAATTAGATCACATACACAATTCCAAACAACGTGTAGATGATATTTAGATAGCATTGAAGAAAATGTCTAATTGAAACCAGATATCGAACGAGAAGGGGATCGAATATCTCTCGAAGGTTTACAATTAAAATGACATAGCATTCCTTAGCCTTTATAGGAACTAATCGCGTTAAGTAATTCTTCGGCTTATGACTTAAAATTTCTTATCGAGTAAAGGTGAAATTTTGCGTACCGCTTCTGAAAGTTTTTTTTTTGTTTTATTTTTATAAGCATTACTTGGGTTTAAGATCTTTTTGTAAAGAGAACCGCAAGCAAAAGGAACAAAAAAAAAATCGTTTCTGCTGACATATGTATATGTAAAAATAAAAATAAAAAGAAAAAAATGATTAATAATAATAATAATAATAATAATAATAATAATAATAATAATAATAATAATAATAGTAAGTGAAGCGTTTTGCATAAACTTCCAAGTTTTCAAAAAAATTTTCTATGGGAAATTGTCAAAGCGCTCTACGCGGTAATAACTTTTACTACAAACTATTCGGGAAGAGCATTGAAATGCGTTAGGACTCACTCTTACTTGGTTTGCTGGACGAGATTAAATGTCAGGAAAATCAAGGCCACGCCCTTCGTGGGGTTTCTTATCCTATCAGACTCGGATGCCTTATGGGGTCTGCTACTCTGGCTCGTGGCAAATGCTTTAAACGAAAACTCGTAAGCAGTTTTCTACCCCTTTTTGAAAATATGATCGTTTATATTGTACTGTAAAGTACTAGGCATGGCCGTTACTGCAGGGCTACGAACGATATGACGTAAATCTTCCAGGTTTAACCGAAATACGTTCTTTACAAATCCCGGTACTGGCAAAATAAGTACGTTACGTACTATCAAGTGGATGTGGTTTTTCTAGATTTAAGAATCCTTAATAATAACCCTTTGGAATCACTAGTTTTGCTGGATATAAAAAAGCCGAGCTATTCTTAAAATATTGCATCAAAATAATAATAATAATAATAAAAATAATTATTATATTGCATAACATATGATTATTATTATATAAAAAAAAAAAAAAATGAAAATAAAAAAAAATTAAAAATAAAATAAAATAAACAACTGTAGAAAAAAAAGTAGTCATTTAATGATGAAAGTAATGATTCACATGTAACATCTCCCGTCCTTTCATTAAGATTTTTTTTTTTTTTAAGTTTCATTTATTATAGTTTATTTATTATATTTAATAAAAGTTTTTAATGCGTTATGTAGTTACGAAAATCTTTAGCTTTGATTGCATTTAATTGCAGTTTTATGAAACGTTTATTAATCTAAAATACTCTTCTTCTATTATTATTTATTTTCATAAGAAAAAAAAAAAAAAAAATATTATTGTATTCATAATGCCGATGTCGATGATCTTATTGATGGTTAAAGTTGATCGATCATATGAACGGTTTTTTTTTTCTTTCTTTCAACAATTCGGCATTTTTTAGACTTTACGTTAGTTGTATATTAACTTTTTTAGGTTTCACCTCGAAATGTTTTGATGATTATGCAAAAATGCTTGCGTATGCGTGAATTATTTAATTTAGTAATTGTTCTGGTGTTGTGTGGTTCCTCTACGCTTTTTTTTCCTATTTTATAGTATATTAGTTTTCGAATTTTTGTTTTTTGTTTATTTTTTTGTTTTTTGTTTTTCCATGCAATGAATATCTAGTGAGTTATTGAATTCGCTTGTTTTTCAATTAATTTTAAAAATATTTTTATAAATATACTTATGTAAGTAAAATCTATGTATGAGTGTATGTATAAGAAGAGTAAAGCTTAAAGAAAGTCAATCTTTTTTCATATTCACTTGTTTCGCTCTACTTTACTTATATATTTTGTTCTTGCTGCTGTTGTTATTGCTGTTGTTGTTCTTGTTGTTGCTGTTGTTGTTGTTGTTGTTGTTGTAAATTTTGTTAGTATTTTGCTAGTCTTGGTTGTTTGTTTGTGTGGTAATTGTGCTCCCGTTTCCCGTTTTACGACTCATCCTCCATCGGTATATCGAATAGCTCGGCAAATAGCGGAGGCAAACGCGGTTTGGTCATACGCAACCAACCGCAATGGGCGTTATGTTTGGCGCCCAATGAACGCAACTCTGGTATCTTAGCTTCGAGAGCAGGCATTAATTGTAGCGCTTGTGTCGAAGCATTCCGAGAACGTACGATCTGCACCCGCAACGCTTCCGTGATACGTTCTCTTGTACGTGCTATCATTTTTGATTCAGATATACCAGGTCGATCCGATGCCAACAATACCATGGCCGAGAATAAACCAATCTCGGTATCACTTAAACCGTAAACGTTGAGGGTATTGGCGAAATTGAATAACGACACCACAAAATCGGTCTAAATCGGTTATAGATAGATACGTAAAAATATTTGCGTGCGCGTATAACGAAAAAATTTGCTTACATCATATATAATCTCTAACTGTTGTCGCGTCAGATAGGTGCCGTCATCAAATGTAAGCGTAGAATCCTTAACCAGACGGGCCACATGGCTAAGCCACGTTTCAAAGAAACCCATTTTAATGAGTATCAATTGATCGTCTTGGGTAAAATCACAGAAGCCAGGTAAACGCTTAGCAAACTCGACAACACGCTGTACGCCGGGCGTAACACGAGCTGCGTACTGCTGCCAAAGCCAGATTTTTTGAAACTCCAAGCTTTCCGACACTGACGACATCAGCTAAATTATAACATAAAGGTAAACGAAAAACAAAAGAAAAAGAGAAGGAGAAAGAAAGAATAGAATTTTTATATGACAAGAATTAAAAATATCATCGCAACATTCTTACTCCATTTGGTGGGACATTTAAAGATCGTCTCATCAATTCCCGCGTCTGTTCTTCAGTGTACGAGCAATTTAAGCGATGCGCTTGCGATACACACATTATAACGTCGTATACGGATAATTCGGTAGCTGGGCTGGCCATCATGCCGTCATGGTTCTCAACACTATTCAATTGCTGGGCGTTCAAGCCGCCAACGCCGGCATTGGCTGGACCGCCGAGACCATTATTATTTGTATTGTTGTTATTATTCGTGGCGCTGCAGCCGCCACTTAATTCTGAGGGTGATGATGCTATGGAACACATTTGTGGAGTCTGTGGTGTATTCGGTGTTCCCGGTGTGCTGACACGCCGCAAATCACACGAATTTACTGTTGCAATTGCCGCTGCTGCTGCCGCCGCTACTGCTCCTGTGGTAGTGGTGTTTGCTGTGGTAGTGTCGTCTGTGGATGAAGGCGTTGTACCGCCATTCAGCTCACGCGAACGTTTTGGTACACGACCATAACGCACAGCTGCAAAAGAAATAGATGAACAGAAAAAAAAAAATATAATTGAAATGAAAAAAAATGTGATAAAAAAACAAGACATTTGCGTAAACATCTAATAAAATATTATTGTTAGGCAACAATCGGGTTTTAGTATATATCCTGTTTACACATTTACATATAGCTTTTCGCAATTCTTTAGTCTTTAAAATCAATTTAAGCTTGTCCGTCCATATGTCTACCATCTGTGTATTATTCATGGTAAAAATTATGTTGATCGCAAAAATGGTGCTATCGGCTTCAAATTGACGACGGGCGAAATCGGTCAAAGGACACACACACAGTGAAAAATAAAATGAAGAACTCCGCTGTTTTTAAAGCCAACAAAAAGTAGATGTTCACTCATTATTTGTAAGCTACGACAACGGATATAACTGTATAATCTGAACATACATGTAATTCCCATCATATTAACTTTAATATTTTCTTGATTAGCTTATAATACGAAACGTATGCAGAAGTTTTTGTTGTAACTTTCAGTTCTTCAATAATTTGCTAACAATCCTCGTATTATAAAAAACTCATGCATACGTGTCTATGTGTCTACCGACAAAGAACAACAAACGAGATGTGCATAGTCTACAAACGTTGGCATAGAGATATACAGGCAGTCGTACAAACGTATATACACTTTCATTCTCAAAGCGTATAAAAATAAAGAATTATGTTAGAATGTAATAGTGACAGTTTGAAAAAGTGAATTTTTTACGCTCGACGAGCCAAATTAGTTGAAATTGGAATTATTCGGTCTTAGTACTATTTTATATATAAAATATATATGTATATACATATATTATGTTTTTATACGTAACTCAAATGTGTCGGATTCGTTTAATTTACTTATGCGAACACATTCACACATCCATAGAAATATATGTAGAAAAATATTGTATCGGAACCGTGTTAGAATTGTCGCATATTTTATGCCGTGTTCTATCGAAATTGTGCTTTGCCATTACTGTGTTAAGCTAGGCAAGCCCGCTGCATACCGCTGTACACAGCTTGCGCCAAAGCGGCATTGCGGGCAATGCGTTTAAAGAACGATTCATTACAGCGGTATGTTTTGTGGTGCCTCTCTTGACGTTGTCACTGAGAAGGGCTAACCAATCAATCGGTCAGAAAGTGGAACACCATAAACTAAAATTTTGAGTTGCATCTATTTTTGACTATTCGATTCAATTTCGAGCTCAATACATTTTTTTTTTTTTTTGTCAATTTCTCTTTTTAAGATTCGCTATATACTAACTTACAGCTGCGATAATTTTCTTGCAATGGGGAGAAAAACACTATAGTGGTTCAAAGCATGGAATTAATACCCCATACCACTACTTCACTTAATGCATGTATCGATTTCATAATAAGGCGTTATGCGATGGAAGCGATCAAAAAAGTGACTTCGAATCCAAACCAATATTTTCATATAGCGATCGTCCTTGAGCCAAAGCACGTCAGTATACCGAATTTCATTAAAATACAAAGTTATTTTGAATCGATCGGTATGGATGTTGCCTACATCCATACAAACTTTATATACCCTTGTATTACAAATTGTGTAGAGTACAAAAAAAGACATTAAATCTATTAGTTCATGACAGACGATTTTTGCAGATGATTTGGAGCAGTGTGCGTTTGTGTGTGTGTTTTCTGCTGTGTTTATGAGCTGCGTAACCAAGCTCAGCCCGTTTTAATACCAATGCAAGCTTGTAGTAGTAAGTAAATAATACTCTCACCCTGTTTTATATTAAATCGATGCACAACACCAGCTTTGATGAATCGATACCGATATCGAGAAGTAATTTTGATTCTAATAGAGTTTTCTTGCGATTTTAACAGACTCAAAACTATCGTCTTGCGTGAACAAATTTCTTACATGTAAGTAGTTATGTTGATTTAGATCCTATGTGCTCAACAAAGCGAAACGCTTCTCATCTCATCGGAACAGTTAATTGTTGATCTACCAAAACTCAATTATGGATACAGGAAGTCATCACTGAATTGTTTGAAGCTCTTGGAGCTTCTTAATTAATATGTGCCCAAAATAACGTCTAAGTGTTAGACTTTTCTACTTTTTTAAGGTACTTAGCTGATTGAATCGTAAATCAAAGTATTTGCGATATCACTTTGGAATCCATAGCGTGTTCATATGGTGGATGAAACTTGTCAGAAATAGTCGATATTCGAGTTAAAAGTGTACGCCATGTGATAGGTGAGAAAAATTCTGAATGAGTGGACGAGGACTCGCAAAGACAACGGTGCTTGTATTTGAAATGCGACTGGCTCTTATGTAAAATGAATTTAAAATTATACAAGTACAGCTTTACGACCCGAACAGCATCGCAGTAATAAACTTAGGAAGTTCGGGGAAAATATTTAGGAAATTTCGGGGAAAATGCGTCAGGATTGATATTAATTCTTTCATTTCACACCTTTAGGGTTTTTCTTCATAAATTAGTATACTATTGAGAATATTGGGAGAGCAATGAACTTCAAATTTTAATAATAAAATTTAAGTTAAAAGAGACTTAAGAAAATCTTAATATCATCATCATACGTGAACGCGTACGTAAGTAAGTTTATATGCCTGTACAACAACCAATCACCGATAAAATCACATAAAATATTTCGTTTTAATTATTTTCACAATTAATTTTAATTTTATAATAATAATAATAATAATAAAAAAAAATAAATAAAAAAGAAAAAAATATACGGAACTCTTTGTCATTACATTCTCTTATGGTTGAATGGTATGAGCAATACATTGCGACCATTTGTGTATCTGTAGACAAATATACATGCATACACACACGTATATATACATATATATATATATATAGACATATGTATGTATATATATATATATATTGTGTTTTATATATGGTAATGTGTTTGTGAAAACCAATACACGTTATCAGTTGGTCTCGGTGGTGTTATTGGTTGATTGTGTGCTCGACTGGGACATTGACCTACTGTTCTCATTTTAATTGTAAGCCACAGTTTTCAACATCACCACCATCATCAACAGCATCATTATCATCATCGTCATCATCGCTATCATCATCACTATCACCATCACCATCAACAGCAACTACATCGTCATCGTCTCAATATAACAACAGTGCAATGCATTCGCTTTCGCAAAAAATAAAAAAAATATATATACAAATACAACGTTTCTGCATTTGTGCCAAAATGAAATGTACGTCTAAATGTATATGTATATATATATATATATATATATATATATATATGTATATATATGTGCATAGATAGATGTTCGGAAAAAAATATTTAAAGTTTTTATTTATTTTTTTTTTGTTTCATTCCTGTTGAAAGTAAGACAGACAAATTGTTGTTCAGAGAATGGTTTGGCCGGTTGCTTGATTGTTTGATATGTAAGCACACATGTATGATTTCATTACTTACTTTGTTACATGTGTATGTACATGCAGTCAAGTGAATTAAAAACAGATTGCAACAGACAAAAGAAATATATGTATACATATATATATATACGTATATATGAATATACGAAATGTGTAAAGTGAAATGAAACGAATAAAAATCTTTACATTACAACCGGAAAATAGATGAAGTGAAACTCAGTGTAGCCTACTTTTCTGCTTAAAATTATAGCAATTGTTAAAATTTTTTTTGTTATGTATTTTTCCCATATATATTTTCATTGCATATGCATACCTCTGTTACATACGTACATAGTTTTCATATATATTTACAAAGCCTAAATACAAAAGTTAAAATGGATTAAGACGCTACTTATGTACGTTCCTTATTGCATCCAACGCCCTGCGAAGAGATTATATAAATTTCCTTTTCTTTTTTATTTCATTTGCGGCATGCAAGGATGTATTTCCGTCCGCCGTAGAACTCGAAAGCCATTTAGCTACACCTCGCTGTTTGTGAAATACTTATTTCAAACAATGCCTCTTATCGGCCCGTTGACTAACAATATATTCAACGACCGATAACGTAAGGTATCAGTCTACACTTCTGTTTAGTAACTCACTTAGATATAAATATTCGGAATCGCAAAAAATTTGTGTATTATCAGGGGCACGTCGTATTTCACCATTCGACAGAAATTGAATACTTTTTCCTTGGTTTGGTTTTTCTTACAATCGGACTTGATTCGAACTTATGGAAAGATTGAGGATTTTCAGGGAGTGCGGGCAGGTGGAGGTGGGAAAAATTGAAGTTTCGAACTCCTTAAATGAATTGCACAAATAAATTGCGGGGATGAAATCAATCTAAAAATAAAACATCTCAGCATAAGCTTAATATTAATGGGGAAATAAAATATTTATATGGTTTGCAAGTCAATGAAACGCAACATTTTCTGGGTTACTGATCGAGACTGTTTTCACATAAATATGTGTAACAGATATCGGATTAATATCCGGCATAGAAATGAACAAATAATATTAATTTTCGAACTTTTGATGATTGGAATCTCGGCTTTCAAACTCAGCTTTTGCTATGCACGTCTTTAATAAATAAACATACGAATCGGCCATTGTGTGATAATGTATGATGTGTATAGCGAAAGAAGGCATTCTAAATTTACCATTTTGTCATTAAAAAATTCTTGCTTGCTTGCAAGAATTCTTTTTCTGTTCTCTATTTAAAAATTATTTCTGGGTTCTGTTCGAACCCAGAAATTTTATCTTCATTGTAATAAATTGATTTTAGCTAAGAAAAGGGTGTGTGAATAACTAAGTTATATTTAATATAAAAAAAATAAAAAAACAAATGTTGTTCCTTTACTTTTTAACATTTTTCATTTAGGTTTTATGTGAACGTAAACGTAATTGTTTATATGTATGTAGACATATAAACATGTTCTATATACCCATATGCTGGGGTACAATGACCTTTTTTTAACATTTCATGTTTAGTAATTAAGTTGGTGTCGTTATTGTTTACACATTTATATGCATATATGTACACACACATATATATATATGTATGTATGTGTGTGTATGTAGATATCATCTATGTAGTCTCATATAATTAGAACTCAATTATAGACTACTTACAGAAAGACCGAATTATCTAGATGTCCCAAGATTTTGTTCAAAATTGAGATTAGGAGAATCTCAGGCACTTTTTGTGTACATATCTGTTATGAATAACAGTACTAACATTGATAATTAGCCTTCACTTGACAGCTTGCTTTCTCATCCTCATTATTTGTATGGGCAAAACGTTTAAACGTTTATAAAACAGAAGCCTACCTAAGTCTGTTTTTTTAAGTGAATATACGCTATGGTATACCTATAACTTTATTTATAAGACCCGTAGCTAGGTAGAAAATATGATTTGTATGCTATCCATCATTTATTTGATACTGAATAATTTTTTCTCAAACGTTTCCAAAGCAGAAGCATACTTAATTCTATTTTTTGACGTGAATATGCGCTATGGCATACGTATAAGTGTATTTATACGAGTAGTAGGTACGTAAGTAGCACATATGATTCATATTCCTTCTATCGTTTATTTGATATCGAAGAATTCTTCTCCACCAATATATTTCAATGAAATATATGGATGTTGTAGACCATTTTGGAACATATATTACAATACGATAATTGATATATGACATGGAAACTTGCAGAAATATATCAAAACATATGGGTAAGCAAATGAAATTATTAAACATATAAATAATAAGTAAATTAGATAAAGATAAATTATTTTCTTACAACAATTTGTTCACATTTCTTGATATGAAAATTTTCACTGAAATATATCAAAGTATTTGGTGAACATTAAATTTAGATTTCTTTAGTGTGAAATAAATTAGCAAAAAAAAATTATATATTTTACATATATACCCAATTGGTTTGGTCAGTTTTCGTACATACATACTTATATGTCTATCATAGCGCATATTCAGTGAAAGACATAGAATTATATACGCATTGATTTTGCAAACGTTTGAGGAAATGTGACGTCATATCGACAAACTGATAAAGAATTTTTGGCACATACAAATAATGAGAAAGAAAACGCAAGCACACAAATGGCTGCTTATTACCAGCGTTAGTACTGTTATTGATAAAAGATATGTTCACAAAAAGTGTCTGAGATTCTTCTAATCTCAATTTTGAGCAAAATGTTGGATCATCTATACATTTCGTTGTCTTTGGTACTTACTACAGTTAAACAAACATATACCCATTTACATTGTGCTTTTTAAAAATTGTGTCAAACAACCAAACGGATTTTAGAGAAATGTGAACAAACTGACCTCGTTTCGCGTGTGTGTTTGTGAGTTTGCTTTTATAGTTTTATGTGTGTGTATATGTTTTTTCGCTCTACAACAATTAATTTTGATAAACGTACACACATACCTATTAAAATCCTAAAAAAATGTTGTGTTAGGTATCTATTTGATCTGTCACCTATAGTCGGCAAAAGAGGGATAATAGATATATAAAAATAAATGAACAAATAAATATATACAAATAAATAGATAAATATGTAAATAAAAGAGCTTATATGTACATGTATATATGTAAAATGTAATATTAAAATAAATAATTATGTATAAGTAATTATATATATATTTGTGTATTTGTATAAGTTCATCAAATTTAGTTCGGTAGACTTTAATTAAATTTATATAAAGTATGCATATAAGAAGTTAAACGTGTACAGGCGCCCAGTTTTCCACTCGTTAGTCTGTAGTTAAAAAAAAAAAGAAGCGATTACCAACACAAGCTATCATATCACATGTTGTGACATACATCGCACACCTTTCAATAAAACATAATATAAAAACAGCAAAATGCGACCATAACTTCATCCATAATCTAAACAGAGTAACTTAAATTGTTAGGCATTCGTATTGCGCACTAAACAAAGTCTATGAACACAATAACAGAATTTAGGTCATTCTTCCCGCTTGGATGGTTGAGTGACTAAGTTAACATTTTACTAACACTAAGAAATAGACAGACAAACGGGTGAAAAAAAAAACTGACGGTCTAAAAAACTTTACATGCACACACATACATACATGTATATATGTATATATACATATATATATATATGTGTGTGTGTGTGTGTGTGAGTGTGTGAGTGGTGTTAACTATTGCCAACAACATCATTCTAGATGTATATATAGTAAATATATATATATATATATATATATGTATATATATATGTATCGTAAATATTCGTGTAGTTAAATTGGAAATGATAGATGAGTGAACGTAAGTGCATGATACTCACCCATACAGACATATATTTGCAATTGCTTGCTTTAGCTTATGTTTTACTTAAGCCTTAAGCTTTTTAAGCTCTAAGAGGTCTATGTATATAAATTTTTGTGTGTCTGTTACATTTAAATTAAACGACACAAACCATCACAAAAGAGGGTAATGGACAAATTTAACACACTTTATAGCGTCTTAATCATGCATACAGCCGCATCGGCATCTATAAATATGCGTATGTATCTGAGCGGCACAAAAGAAATTTCAATCACTACGCTCAGCATTTTAGCCTTCAAGCAGTTTCGATTTATATATATATATATATATATATATTGTTTTATATATATACGTTGCAGATATACGTATGACGTTGTCGTTAATCGGCTAACAAGCTTGAAAGTAAAATTTTCATTAATATGCATACATACATACATATGCATATAGGTATAGATTGATTTACTAATGACAATGAGAAAACAATTGCATTGTAGAAATTTCATTTTTGACGTAGCATAACGTAATGCATGAGTCTAATACAATTGTAACGTAACTCAATGTATAGTTTATCTTGGAACTCAATGTATAGTTTATCTTGGAAAGTATGGCTAGCGTACTATGGATAAGAAGAAGAGTCGATTACGAATTTCCTTTATAGATTCTCTGAGATTCATTGTCTTAGACGTCGCAAACGATAGTTTGAATTTAGTGCAAATCCATTTTTCGGTGAAAGTGCTCCTACTCTATAAACTCGAACTTTTTTCATCTATTTAATTATTATACTGTAATAACTTAACGGATCTTAAGTATCATATATATAGAGATATATCCAAATAAATATATCTGCTATTTTCCCGGGCGTAAATCAATCAATCGATTATACAATATTCTCAAAGGCAATTGATTTCTTACATGAGTTAATCATCCTATGGAGAGAAAGATAAAGATGAAGATAGAGATCGAATTAGAGTTGGAGATAAATGTTAAGTATTCGGTTAAAAATTGACTAAACACTTTTGGTTTCTTATATTTTTTCATGGCGATGAGTTGTTTCGGCGTTCGTTTTCATTTTTCTATTTGCGCACTTGATATGCTCAGTAATCACAATTCATCTAAAGCCGGATATATGGGCTTTACACTTGTGCGTTGTTCTTTATTGCAATGTAAAAAAAAAAAAGGAATTTTTTTTAACCCAATAAAATATTTTATCTCTGCTATCACCAAGTTTTCAAATATGCTAAATAAAATGAAAACCAAGTTCGTTACTCTTAATTAGATTCTTAAAGCAAATATCGTTTATATAATCATAACTATATTTTTCGTTTCATGCGCTCTTGTTTGCACCATAAATTTAACAGAGTGATTTATGTTTATCGTTTGTATGTAAGTATGCATACATGTGTTTGTATTTCGTTTTGTGAATGCTATAGTGGGTCAACCTATTAACAAAGATTTCTATAACTTATTCATTTTTATTGGCCGAACATACATTATATTCCGCTAAGCATACGCATACGCATACATATCTATGTATGTGTACGTACTTATAGTATTAGAAGATATAATCGCGTTGCGCAATAAGGGTTACGGATCTCAATCGATTTAAAAGTTTAAAAGTTTCATCGGATATTTGTAAATCTCTCTCTCTCTGTCTTTCTCTCATTGTTTCTGACCTTCTGAATTTCGCCTTTTCTCGTATTCTCTCATTTTGTCGACATTGTATATTTAAAATGCCTTCCACTGTTGCGCTGCAATAACGTGACTTCCCGCCGCAGCATAGATAATAATGACAATGATTTTACAAACAACACTTTCCTGTTGTAAAAATTGCGTAAACGAATACCTATACGGAAATTTGTAAATAAGGGCAATGTACATTTGGCAGACCTGCTAAAAGTTATTCTTATTCCTATTTATTATGCTCTACACAACTTTCGGTATAGGGTATATTCAGTTTGTGCGCATGTATGTAACATCCAGAAGGACATAAGATAGACTTACAGTTTAATATACCGTTCGAATCGGAATCATTTTTAAAAAATGAATCTACGCTTGTCTGTCCGTCTAATGTTTGTATTGCAAATCTTTGAGACTTCGTTTAGGGAGCCACTTAGTCCCTTTGTTATTTATCCTGTACATCAATGACGTCCTTTCGATGGTTAAGTTCAGCCACATCGCCGATGATATAAAATTGTTTTTCCCATTTAACATGGAATCATCACTCCTCACTTCCTTCAGTCGGATTTAAATAACTTGGTTGCAGAATGATTCCGAAATTTTTGTGAAATTAAATTTAAAAAAGCAAGAAAGTTAACTTTGGTCGAGGCCGAATCTTTTATACCCGTCACCGTTCTGCTGAAAAAGGCGAAAGAAGTAAATGAACAAAATTTTCATGCTCTATAATATGGAGTGGGCGTAGGTGATGTCTTCTATTTTCGAAATAAAAGTTTTTGTCCTATAGGCACAAATACTGCAAACTTACGCGAACAGACAGATGTACATGTTTAGGTGGATTGAAGAGTTGAAACTGGCGAAGTGTCTGTATACTTTATGGAATCTCTGATGCTTCCTTCTGGGCGTTGCAAAAGTTTTGATAAAATGACTATACCCCTCATCGTTCGGTGATGGGTATAAAAAATTCAATTCAATTCATTCTCTAGGCGAAATTCATTTTCTACAGAGACCTTCATCAATTCACACAAATTGGAAAATGCGTGCTTATTTCTTGCCCAAAAACTACATTTTAATCTGCCCATTGAGCTATCTATGAATAAAGCTGGGTCCGTACTTGGCTTTGATGATCTGGAATGCTTGACAACCCACATATTGTAAGGAAACATTAGTCTTGTGAGACCAACATTTGAATACGTCTCAGTTGCATCCGGTCTTCTTTCTATGGGTGCCATGTTGACTCAATTAAATCAGTTCAGAAACTATTCCTGCTTTTCGCCCTGAAGAATTGGGTTGAAACACGCTTCTCCCGTTGCCTCCTTTCGTGCTGGACTTATCCCCATTAGAGAAATGTAGATTCTAGCCTTGGTGTTTCCTTCTAAGTTAAGTTAATAAACGGTACTCTTAAGTGAGATATACTTCAATGCTCCTAGTCGCACTTTTAGAAACTTTATTTTCACTAAGCTCAGTGAATGTAGGTGCAAAAGTCAGCTTTTCAACCCATTCAGTTGCTTTGGCAAAAAAATCTAAATTACATCCATAATTTAATCTTAATATCTGACTCTTTAAACTCCATCCAAGCTAATCTATATAATATGCGATCTAGGTAGAGCCAGGTCGTATTGAAACTAACTGTTAAGCGTAGATAGAACTAAATATGTTCACTATAACTGATTGCCAGGCTTCTACACGTTTGCAATAATTTACGGATTTAATCCCAACTAAGATGTATATACCGGTTGAAAGTGTGCCTCTGTGCTGGAGATTTACATCCCTTTTTTTTTCTCCCTTTTGCTTATATATAGATGAATTTTGTTTTTGTTGTTTTTTTTTTTTCTTTTGCTATATCTTACAAGCGCTAATTCGTAATAAGTGAATAAGATTTATTTTTAAGAATCAATTAAATTCAGCTGTAAGTATTAGCTGAATAAATAAATAAATTAATAAATAAATAAATAAAAATACGTAATGGTTTTGATTGATGATTCCATTTTACAAGTAAATTTAAAATAAATAAAAACGCTGTACGGGACACGGGCTAAATACCCTACACGACCTTAAGTCCTTCTGTGTTTTGCGTGCATCCGCATTAAGTTAATCTGATCTTGTACCACAAGCGGTGCAGGGTATAAACAAAAACGAACACTACAGTCGGGTATTGGCGATCTTTACATACCCTACATCGCTGCGGTTAATTGATAATACGTTAAAGACTATACGCTTTTATATAAATGCATAGTTGTCATGCAAGCCGTCATCTTGGAGGATAGTTAAACGTGCTCATGGATGATACCCAAATTTCGCAAACTTTACTGATTTGTCAAAGATTTCATTATTTTCAAGTTGCTTTTGGCATAATAAGCCACAAATTTGGTTTTGTCGACCCAGAAATGGTTTGCTTTCATGGGACCCTCTATGTATGTGATGCCGTCTAAAAGACAGATCCAAATTCCCTATGATTCATTAAGTATTAAAAATTATACCTTTTTGCCGTGTAAGGGCTTATTTTTAATTAGAGCTCTTACATGTCAAGCTATTATTAACCACGACTTTTCATCAGAAAGTATTGAAAATCAAGCGTTCTTATCTTGTGCCTGTGTAATCGAGTGGGTAAAAACCGCAGCTATTAAGTCAATGTTCGTGGATTCAAGTCTCAAGTGCGGTGGAGTTTTCTTTGGCTGTAGCTATAGTAAGTGCTCAGTCGGTAAATGCATAACACTTCTCTCTAGTTCCTTTTCTTTCCTCCGGGCGGACATTCCCTACGTGATTGATCATGCTACCAAAAAAAAAAAAAAAAAAAAAAAAAAAAAAAATTAAGATTCAATTTCCGCAAGAAGTGTTATATGACCAGTAGTCCGAAAATTGCCCTATTCCATCCAAACTTTTCACACCAATCTGGATAACTATTACGAAGAGTTTTTTGCCATGAAATTCTAAAAATCACAATGTGATGTACAAGGCAGGCAGATGAATGGACAAACTTAGATCAAATTAAAAAATGATTCTGAATTGATAGGTATAATAAAAGATGGGTTTATTGCAAATCCCCCTGAGTGTTACAACCGTCCATACAAATTTAATACATCACAAGCGGTGTGGGTATTGAGAAACGGTGAATACCACGTTGCTACAAGTAGGCCAAAGTAAGAGAATAAATATTTCTTCTTTACCACCGTATTCGTCAACCTCACAAAGATGTAATAAATCACAAGCGCGGTTTTCGTGACTTAATAACCTTTGTTTTATAACAAAATTGATGTTGGAAAATGCGCCGGAAAACCCAGCGTGGCTCAAAAGTGCAGAAGATATGACAAGACGACGTTTTAGTTCGGTTTGTCCAGAATAAAGCTGCAAATGCAGGGCAATGCCCGATCATGCTTATAGTTTAGAAAATTTCAACTTGCTATCGTGTAATACGGGAATATAATATAGTGTCTCTAAGATTTGACTTCTATTAGGGTTTAATAGTGTTTATTAGATTTTTGGAGACCACAACACCACAGACGTTTCATTTCATTTCACAGACACGTTGAAATTTGCTTTATAACGATGATAAGTAAAAAAGCTTGCAGAGCTCTTAGTTAGTTATTCGACAATGACTTCGTATAGAGTCAGATCTAAGCAAAAACGCCGACACAGCAGGCAGCTATCTATCTATCTTTCTATTATGATACATAGAGTTTTTGTGTCCTTAACAGTAAAGGCATGAGAATTTTTTTCGGAGAACCTAACATTGATCAGATGAGATCATACGTTTCCTTTTCTTTAGGGTAATCATTTCGCATGCTTCGAATTTGAGAAATGCGGAATATTGATGCGCTTTTCCCACAACGTACGCATACTTGCTCTCACTAAATAAGGTTTTGTCGATTTTCTTAAAGGATGAAATCGTATTTTTTTTTTTTGGAAACGTTTTTCAAACTCAGACTTTCCCCGGGATTCGATTTAGTTTTATGCAGAAGCATAAGGCGTGGGCAGGACAATTCTCGGAAGCGTTGAACCAGTACAGTTTGCCAGTTTTGTACCCTCTAATTGAGAACTTCGGGAGTACTGTGCCCTTTAAGGGAACGCATTTAGTCATCTTACTTTTAATTTCTCTCTTTCCTATCAATATTTTCCTTTAAGCTTAGGCCATCGAACAGGTTATTAGTTAAGCTGTGATAATGTAATGATTTGGGCAGCGAGTCAGCTACCGATCTACGATTTCTTAATAGTGCAATAAAACGCTTATATATCGCTTACAGCGAAAATCTACGGCGCTCCTAACATGTTGCAGAGCATTCAACTGAGCGAATCTTCTTGATTTTGGAAAACTCAAATAGTTTTTTTTATAAGTTTGATAAAGTTCTCCAATGATTTAATACTGGTACTAAGGGACGGAATATGTTGATTTGTTTTCCGCTTCTCTTTTCTATTTATTTATTTATTTTTTTTTTTTTTTGGTTTGTTATTTTTTGTTCCTTGTCTACTCGCGCTTATATGGTTTAGTTTTTCTTTCTCTGTTCTACAATTTTGTTATTCCCATAATTTTTAAAATTTTCTCTCAGTTTTTTCCATTCATTGTTGTTCTTGTCGCTGTTGCGACCGTCTTGTTAAGTGCTTGAAATAAAGAGTTCATTAGCTTATGTCTTTTGTTCTTTGCTTTTTTTGTATTTTTTTTTTAAATTTTTATTTTGTTCTTGTTGATGTCAGTTCAGTCAGTTGCAAGTATGTAAGTACGCTTCGGCGATGCATGGAGTGGAGAAACCTGAGTCGCACAAGTCAAAAATACCATAAACATTCAGAAAGAATTCGTTAATGTGCATGAATACATGTATGTATGTATGTATGTATGTATGTATGTATGTATGTATGTATGTATGTATGTATGTATGCATGTATGTATGTATGTATGTATGTATGCATATATGTATATATATGTATATGCGTGTTTGTTCGTTCGCCACATTCATTGCTCTACTCAGTTGAAGGACAGCCAAATAGTAGTAGAAATAAACAAACAGATAAACAGATAGAGAAACAGACACAGAAAAGAACGGCATGAAACCTATGAACGAACAGACGTAAAACAAACAAACGGCGAAAAAATATATTCTAACATATACACACATATATATTTAGATATTTGTTGAGGGCTTTTTACAGCTCGCAAGCGGGGCATAAACGAATAAAAGTTGCCAATGCGCTCCTTTCATGTACTTGCAACATGAAGAGCATCAACAAAAATGACGACGAGTTTGAGCGACGAACATGAAGATGAAGTAGTACTTGTGCGCTTGGTTATTGTGTGGTTCGGACTCACACACAACCTATCTTTTGTATCTATATTTTTACAACATAAAATACATTTATGGACATAGCGATGTACCTATGTATATACGATATATATATATATATGTATATATATATATATATGTGTGTGTTTGCGTTAACAGCCACAAAGCAACAACATCAACAATGTTAGCAATTTTATTGCATTTTGCATTTGCTTAATTTTTTGTTGTTGCTATTTTACTTTTAACTTTTTCATGATTTCGTTTTACATGATTATTCGTTACTATTTCGTTTGTGTTAGTACGCGTTGCGTACTTGCGTCGTCTTTCTTGTACGTGCATATTATGTCGAACAACAAAATATGTTGAGAGTTCAACATTGCTGTACTAAAGAGTTCATAATGATCATAATAAGATTATAATTATTACTATTCTTATATAATTGCCTTCATTCGATCCCATTCGATTATTGAGCACTACTGTTAAAAACATTAATAATCGCGATTAAAACAAAATGCATGATTAGTCAGTCAAAATGCAATAATTAATCATAAATATCATTATTATTACAGTTAACGTTATTATGTTTATCATGGTACGTTCATCGATTTGCTTATTGCATCTTTGTCATTATCTCATCATCACCATTCTGGCAGTCATTATCATTCTAGTTATTGCACACACGATATTCAGTACATACATATGTACTGTATGTAATCAACGACTTGTTAGTTTCATAAGGCAACGTTTAGTTAAATCCGACCCTGTTGGGCATTCATTCGCCACTCCGCATACAACGGGCAAAAGTAAACAACAATAACAACAATAGTAGCTACCAAACGAACTGCTAAAAAATGCTTTCAAAAAATACAACATACGTCGTTAACAGGCCCACACACACATACACACACACACACACACACATACACACACATGTATGTATGTATATATATATATATATGTGTATGTATATCTATATATATAGAGTCAATGCACTTGTTTTTATTTTGCTTCTAGAGATTTAAGGCATTGCTCGGGTCGGGCACTTGCTTACTCTGCTTCTATAGAATGCTAACACACACACACACACACACAACTTCACTCCGAATTATCTGTCTTTCACTTTTTTTCTTTCCTTTTCTTTCTTCTGCATCTACTTATTTTTTCTATACTTTAATTGTAATCATCATTACAACCTATAAAAATATGCACATTTTTCATGCACATCATTCTATTGTTGTTGTAGCTGTTGTTGTTGCTGTTGGTGGTATGTAAATGAAAGTGTTAAAAACGGAAATAATTCTCCCCAGACGAGTTTTGCACTTGATGGTACCTTCGTACGCATATAAAAAATAAAAAGGAATTTATGACCTTAACTTTAGTTTTGAAGTTTAAAAATATTAACAGACAGCGTCAGTCACCGCTATTTGTTGTTATATGGATGACGTAGCGCGAGAGGGCAACATTCGTAATTCAAAATAATGAGAAAGAGAGAGAGAGAGAGAGAGAGAGAGAGAGAGAGAGAGAGAGATAGATAGATAGATAGATAGAGAGAGAGAGAGAGAGAGAGAGAGAGACCGCAAATTAAGAAGGCATCAGGAAGTTCTTTATTAAATTTTAATTCAAACATCATCAGCTTTTCAATCATTTTAAGTAAGAAAATATAGTCGTTGAACTTCATCCGAAGAAAGGTATCTAATGTCTAATATGTTCTATGCTAGTGTCTATCCTTTACTCAAGCACCTTTGCCGCCAAAAGTTACTTATCTGTAAGGTCTAAGATATCAATGCTGCGTGATTATCTATCTAGTTATTAGAAAGAAAGAAAGAAAGAGATAGATAGATAGATAGAGAGAGAGAGAGAGAGAGAGAGAGAGAGAGAGAGACGGAGAGAGAGAGAGAGAGACGGAGAGAGAGATAGAGAAGACAAATTTCACGACACTAGATTAGGTAGCACTCGGACACTGCACAGTTGCTTCCTCAAGAAGCGAAGCGAACTTCTTATTGTGATTAAACACTACATAAACACTATTGCTTGGAAGGTTAAACCTGAAAAGGCACTAAAGAGTGCACTTTGTCGAAATCGAAAAAGTCGATGACATTTTGGCACAATGGAGCAAGACGGGCACATAAGCTGTCGGGAATAGGTGGTGCCCGCAATCATCAATCACATTTGAAAAGAGCAGGCTATAAAAAGGAGCTCGAAACCGCAGAAAAAACCAACAAAGACTTTTATACTTATGACCGATTATATACATGCATGTATTCAAAGAGAATTCCAAAGTAAGCAGCACTTTTTCAAACCAACATACTCGAATCTGCTCCGACTGAGTTTGAAAAAGTAAATTATTTGGTTTTTTTAATGTTTGGTGAAAGTCTTGCCGAAATGTTTCAATTCAAAAAACCAGTTTACGATTATGTACGCTTACGGTATAGCACAGTCCACGACTAAGACATTTATTAGCCGCTCAGACATCTATATATCACGTTGGATTATGGAAAGATATATACACAATCAAACAAGACAAGATATTTCTACGAAAAGCCGCTTTTGACTCGCGATATTTGCCTCATGCATTACCGTTCGATTCCAAATGTTCGAAAGACTTCATAACCGCTAGTTCGTCAAAGCACTAACTAAACGATTTGCTCTAATATTCTCAAGGACATCTCTACAGATTACCGAAATCACATGTGTTCGACATACTACTAAGGCATGGCAATTAAGATGTAGAGTCGAAAAGCCTATCTTGGATAAAATAAATAAGTTCTGCAAATTACTAAGTCTTTGCTCTCATTTTTTTATTACCATGGAACGCAAATAATAACCGCAAGAGTATCAATGTAATTCCCTGCCAGAAACTTACGCGCGTAAATTGAATCATTAAGTAAGTCTCTGACAGACAAACTATATTGATTGCTGACAGTTTTCGTCTCTCATACGGTAAATCCTAAGTCGATCTCTCAAGTCGTTTAGTTCCCCCACCTCATACTTGTTAGCTTCAAAGGAATAGAAATGCTGAAAAAATGCAGTGAGCGACTATTCACTACATTTATGTCGAAATTTTCAGAGACAGTGCTTCTTCATTGGTGGTAGCAAAAGAATATTTGAACATAATCGTGGAGACATTCATTATGATATACATCTCGGATGTCCAAAATCAGTTGTCTGCAGTGGTAGCGAGAGATAATTTAAACGCAATAATAAAGACATTCATTATGTTATATATCTTTGACGACCAATATCAGTTATTTAATCTTAGATTAACTATCGATTTTAAGTTTCGTTAACGCATTACTCATCTAAATCGGATGAGTGGAATTCGTGGCAACGATTAGGTTTGGAAAGCTATTAGCGAGAACTGACTTCAGACATGGAGACAAAGTACGATCGTGTTAAACATAAAGGAGAATATATTGCCGAATAACTGCACTTTAACTTATTGTGAACACACTAAGCTGTTATTGGTAGGCTACGAAATTTTTGGATTTTCTATACAAAATCCAAAAAAAGTGTTACTTCCCGATTTAAATGCTACTAGAAATTCTTAATGGTGGTGACAGTTTGCATGGTTAATCCCTTTCTTCGCCTTTACTGACATTGTCCACTCGTTTCAATTTGATCTTTAATCGTCACGTATTCATGGCAGTCACAAAAATAAAGTTGGAAACTGAACGTTAACCCAAAACATTCTTTCACCGATTAAGAATTCAAGATTTAAAAGATCGGAACGACAAACACACCCATAATATAGAAGATGCTGAGACAATCTCAAAAAACATCCTTCCCCCCCCCCCCCTTTTTTTTTTGTGTGGCCCAAAGGCTTGTGTATGGTCACAATCGGTTCACAATTAACAATCAGATTTTATATGTCATCGACATCTCAAAGACGTAGAAGAAGAACGTAGAAGTAAAACTGATAATAGGTATATATATATATATATATATATATATCTTTCATATAGAGAAAAGTCACATGCACCATCTGGGAGATTTACTTAACTTATAATTATTTTTTTGCAACTCGAAAGTCAAATTGACTTATGCGGTCACTTTGGGGTTAAAAAGTCACTTTATCTGACCTTTGAGTAAAGGTTTCTTAGTAGAAGTCTTCCACCTCAACATTCGATTTTAGTCATTTTATTCTTATGTCAGCATGCCGGAGATATCATATGCCGGTAGTCGTGCATATTAAAAAAATTTTGGTCAGATAACGTAACCCCGCAAACTTTTTTTTTTTTCACATTCAGTGGGTATTAATCATGAAATGGGTGTAACCCAAATTAGTTTTCGATAAGAAATTTGCACGATTTCAAGGCGATGTTTGTCTACACGAACGAATTGAAACGTGAGCAAATCCTGTCATTTTGTGACCTCAAAAGAGGTCAACGAAAATTAGGTGATGCTTTAGAAAAAGACTCGACTATTCAGTTTTATTTCCTTGAATTTTATTTCAACTATGATATGTCTTTGCTGTCGTCGAATCTTATTGAGCACACCTTCAACTATGTTGGATATTGCATCTCCAACGATATTAGTATAAAGGAAAATACAGATTCATTATTGAATTATTTTTGAGACTTTTTTTGTTTTTGTGCTTAAAAACTTAAAAAATCTATACCAACCATACCAACCAACTTATGACCTAAAAAATTTTATTATATTCAATATTTAGTTTCGTTTTGTTTTTTTTTTTTTTTTAACATTTTTTCCTGGTAGCCCTTCACTATTTTATATTTCAGTATATAATGACGATAACAATAACAACCAATGTATGTCATATAAATTCTGAGATGTATTCTGTTATTGTTCTTGATGTGGTTTTTTTTTTATTTTTATTTTTATTTTTTTTGTTGATGTTACTATTATTATTGTAGTTGCCATCACTGCTATTCTTGTTGGATTTACAGCTTCAATGTGAAACTTTATGTTACTACAATAATTTATATGTATGTATGTATGTATGTATGTATATACATATATATGTATTTTTATGTGGTTTGAATTGTTTAAATTCTTGGATGATTATATATGGAATATGTATATATATACACATACATTTTATATATCTTTATATGTATATATAAATGTGGGTGTGTGGGTGTGTGCGCGTGTGGCTTTGTGTATTTTGTACCATTCTTGCGCCAGTTTTTTAGAGTCCATGTTCCATATACGAGATATAAGTATATTCGGATATATATATATATATATATATATATATATATATATATATATATATTTATAAAATGAATGCTGTGACATACCATGTGTCGTGCGCTATGCTTGTAGTAAAATCTTTTACTGTTCTAGTACTACTGCTAATGCTGCATCGGTTCTTAGTGTTGTTGTGTTTTTGTTTACTTCATCATCTCTTTTAATTGAGTCTGAGCACATTTTGTTGTATGGGTTCTGTGCTCTGATGCTCTTTACTAAAATGCACACAGATCTCTGTTTTACCCTGTTCAGCTTTGCGTTTATTCTTGTAATTGTAGTTTTCTACTCCATTCATTATTTATTTTTATTTATTTATTTTATATTATTTTTATTATACAATATTGACCTAGATTTTATTAAAAAAAAAAAAAAAACATTCTTTTGTTTTTTAATGTTCTCTTTCTTCCTCTCTGTTTCGCTTGCTCTCTCTCTCTCTCTCTCTCTCTCTCTCTCGCTCTCTCTTTCGCGCGATGTGCACATGTATTTATATATATATATATATACATATATCTACATATATATATATATATATATATATAGATATATATATAGATATCTATATATCTGACCATCTGGTCGTTTCTCTTTTCATCTGCACAGAGAAATACACTGAATGTTTGTTGATTACTCACTGTTGTTGCGTTATTGTCATATTTTGCAACATATACACAAGTGAACCAAACATAATACATATATCATAAATATAAAAATCTCTAAAAAGCAGGCCATCGTAGCACACACACACAGCGGCGACACATAAAACGTGTATAATATATATATATATAAGTGTGTGTGTTTGTGTGTGTGCGTATGTGTATGTACGTGTATGTGTGTGTGCATGTGTATGTGTGTGTGGTTGTGTGCGCATGTATATATGGATGTATGCCCCTGCTGGTACAAACATCTGCAACAAGGTGTGTTTCATTTGCTTTGTTGTGCGAAGTGGGGTAAACTTCACTAGAAATCTTGAATTTTTGTTTCTTTTTTTATGTACATACAAATATACACATATACATGCATATATGTGTGTATAAGGTTACTTAACTTTTAGTAGAAGCGTAAAATAAAACTTTTTATCACACTATGCTTCCATATAAATGTATATGTGTGCTTGCTTATGGAGGACAAATGTCAGATAGGCTTGCAAAAGCAAAAAAAAAAAAAAATAATAATAATAAAAACAATAACAAAATAGAAGATTACAAAAGATTTGATTTATATCAAATCACATTTTTTACAATGTTTGCTACGATTGAATGCAATACATATATATATATATATTTTGGGAAGCACCTTACCAGCAATTTTCATACGTACAGGTACAACATGTATGTATTTACTACGTATGTAATTTTTCAGAGGCACATAGCGTTTACGCATCCACATAATATATTGTCGTACATACACTCATTTTTATTGTACGGTACGTTGCAAACAACAAGTACATTATATGTGCAAACATACATACATACATACATATAAACATATATGCTTAATAAATAAATAAACGCGTACGTGAGTTTGCTTATGTTTAGTAATTCCTATATTTGTTGGTTTCCGCTCAGTATTGTTGGTTATGATTAGTATTAGCGCTTTTGTCAATGACGATATGGATGATAACGATAATGACGAATCCGTTTGTTGTGGTTATTGTTGTCTTGCAATCTATTTGATTTGTTGAACATTTTACATTTATTACCTTAGCAGTGTATGTGTGCGTGTGTGTGTTTTTGTTTGTGTGCATTGCTGCCACATATTTTAGTTTCTCACTTCTTTTTCATTAGCAAATCCGTCATGTTCTGTTCGCTTTTAACGTCGAACTAAGTTTTTATGCTCATCTTACTTAAGCTTGATTGCCGGTTGCGGTTAATATCTTATACCTATGCACATAAACTTAACATATATATGGACAATGTTTGAATGCGGCCTTATAACGAATGGCAACGGATGATAAGTAAGAGATTATATTGTACATATAGTTTTTTTTTTTTTTTTTGTTGCACAGCAGGCAACATTGATGGTGTTGCATAATTTCATTATCTCCAACATGTCATAACAAGTTGTTGTTGGTGGTGAATGAAAAGCATTGAAATCATGCAAAAATGGATAGCAATAGAGCAATGTTTGTATGCTATTCTTCTATTCAACGCATGCGAGCATGCATCGTGAAACTCGGTACACTTTACACGCTAAATCGGCTCATGAATAGCACAGAGAATGACAACGATGTTTCTATATTCATCAAGTTGTCTATCCAAACCTACTAAATTAATTTGCTCAGCTTCTTCTACTATTGGCCTCACGTTCTCCTCGTTCATTCTCATTAGTGGAATTTCAGTTCCACTCAAGGTCTATTCCAAAATTAACACATTATTAACTCGTGTGCACACACTCTTTGGAATAAATCTGTGAAATCTGCGCATCTTCAGAAATCGTAATATATCTTGTCAAGAGAGATTACATCAATCTCGTTCAAAAAAATACATGTGCCGTTCAAGCTTTCTTGATTCAATTTTAAGACCGTTTCAGAATCTCGCAATGTTAGAACACGATTTACTTCCATGTGCGAAGTAAATAACTTATCTAATAAACGTCCAGTTTCGATAGCCACCTTTCACTCATATAATAATTTTTCCATAATTCTATTACGTACTAGTGATTGGTTTTTTTTGTTACCCACTATTGCCTGGCGAATATGTTATGGCAAGGCTGTCATTGACTCATGGGGTGCATTACGTGAAAGTATTGAAAGGCCGTCCGTTTTGCCAATCCAGAATTTTAACCGACCGCTTAAGTATATCTTGACAGATGGGGTTAGGTACTATCTATAAGCCCACGTTGACACTCCTCGTTTTCTCGTTTCTTCATTATGTTTGCGGCAAACACACCTTTTACTTTACATTTTTGCAGGTTACGCAGCGTATGTCTCTCTTTCAATTTCCGTCAATAGTCTTTATTGTCCGTCTTGGTATTTCGGGCAGACAAAGAACACATGTTCAGCGCCTTCTGTAATATTGTGAACACTACACACAGGGCTGCATTGCATTTTAAGTCTATGTAAGCACGCAGTGAGTACTTGAGTTATGTAGAAATCTATCTCGTCCTGTCGCCTGATAGCTAACGGTCGTATATTTGGGATGAATATGTGAGCCAATCTGCCCCTCACGGATTTACCCCATCGCCGCTGTCATTCATCAATCAAATGACGCTTTGTCAACATCTGAAAATCGCAGTGTGCTACGGTGCTTCTTTGGTCTCCACGTCGACTAGTGCCACACTACCAATGACTAGGGTCGCGTCGTCGGGCTTAATGCGAAACGCTGCAATCACTCTTCGTGCCTACAAGCGGTATGCCACCAGATGTCTCGTGCGTAAACGCGCGAGCATTTGTGTTTATATGGTTTTTTTGAGGCGGAAATGCAGCAAAAGCCGCCCACTTTCGTAAGAGACTTTAACCCGCTGAAAATCATCTACATGCCTATCCCGTAGCCTGTGGCACGATCGTCTAGGTATACCTTTACAGGAAGACTCCAATAGATATGCGGAAAACGTTCCTACCATAGTTGTGCAGAATGCTTGTCACGAGGTTGTCTGGAAGAGGAATCTCTCCAATTTCCATCTGTAGTCTCTGTCGTTCGTTTTGATACTTCGGACAGACAAAGAACACGTGTTTAGTGTCTTGTGTAATATTGCAAATACTACAGAAAATGGTAGATTCGAATTTAAACCGATATGGATAGGTTCGCAGCCACCCATGACCGCTAAATAGTTGGGTCAAGTGGTAGTCTACCCGCCCGGACTGTCTCTGAATCCATTGGCTTACATTTAGAATCCACTCCAACGCGTCTGGCATTCGTTAATCAGTGGACGCTTTGCCAGCGTTTTGGCGTCGAAGTTTGGTAACTTTTCCCGTTCGTTTTATGTCTCTATTATGCATGCGATTACTCTTAATGCACACAAACGATATACTGCTAAGAAGTCCGTTTTTATATGAGAGGATGCTCATTACCTAATGCCACATAATGCATCCACAAAAAATTATGGATTTTACGGCTTTGTTTGGGCTCTCGCTTACTGGGTATTATTCGCATTAGTGCTTTCTCTGCATTCGGCGCTTTCTGGATGACATTGTTTGGGAGACGCTTTGAATGACTTTGACGCCTTAAATCCGTAGTCAATCTTGACACCTAACTATCGAATATCCTGTTGAGACTCTTTTCACTCTTTTTTTGGATGTTATTACGGCCTCTCTATCTCTCCCTATGTGTGAATGCATGTACGTGTGTATGACCTTACATGCTTGACATAAAAGTGACGATAGTCAGACCGAGTGTTCTGTGTTGGTCGAACCCATCGCATCAATAATCCCAATATTTTAAGTTAGTCAAAACCTATTAAGTAAAAGTTCTAACAAAATAGACTGAAAAACATAAGAAAATCATAGGAAACTATATTTAGAATCGAAATTTTTTTGAGCTCACGTAGATTCCGGAGAAGAACAAACTGACGTTATCTATGTTTTCCAGAAAATGTAGAAGCACATATACATACATATTTATATGTATGAAAAGCAATATCTAAACACATATATATTTACGTACTCAAGCACACACACACACACATATATATATATGCTTTTTAAATATTTAATTAGTGATTGGTTCGTTTGTTGTTTAGTTTCTTTGCTTGTGTGTTGGTGCGTATAGTTTTTCGGTTTTTTGTTTTTTCTTTTTTACTTTTGCTCATTCAAACCTTGAACTCATGGCTCACAGTTTATTGGCCGTTTTACTACAAATACCGTTGATTTAATTTTTTGTTGTTGTTGTTTTTTTTTTGCTTATTTGCGGTTTTATTTATTTTTTTTTTTTTTGACATGGTTTCACTCTAATCTACTAAATGAAAATCATTTATATTTTTTTGGCTGATTATGTGGTAATTTTTCAGCAAACAATTGAAGCAATTGAAAGGCTGGTCATTTGCGTTTGTTTGTGTTTATCATCATATATATTAAAAACATACATTCATATATATATACATATATACATACACACACACACACACACACACGTGCATACATACAAATTAAGACGATAAAGCGAACTTTCAGTCATCTTTTAAATATGCCTTCACTTGAATTTAAAAACTACACACTATGTTTAGCAATAAAAGAAAAGAGAAAAAAAATTAGATCAGACGACTTCTCATCTATAATTAATGGGTTAATGGTTGTTTATCGGAAATATAAATTATTTCTTCAAGACAAAAAAAAAAGCAAAGCAAAGACAATATAATAGGAAATAGCAACGCATCACAGACACCTAATAATTAAGCAAAGATTTTCATAAGTACAAGTGAATAATAACAAGTAAGAAAAATTAAATTCGGTCGCGACCGAATCTTCTGCACCCATCATCCTTTACCCCAAAACAAAGACAAAAGCAGTAAAAGAACAAAATTTCCATGCTCTATAATATGGAGTGGACGCAGTTGATTTTCTCCATTTACAAAATAAAAGTTTTTGTCCTATAGGCATGTGGGCGTTGTAGGCGTATCCTTTGAAAAATTTAGGTCAATTCCAAATTCTTTTGGAAATTTTTAGGCGATATCTTCATTTTCGCTAATGGGAGAATGTTTACCACAAATACTGCAAAGTTACGTAAACCGACAGATGGACAGACGAACAGGCGAAAATGTTTAGGTGCGTTCAAGGCGTATAACTGGCCCAGAATTTGTACACTTTAAGGAGTTTTTGAAACTTGTTTCTAAAGGTATTGAAAAAATAATTCAATTTTGATACACTACAATATTGGGTAGGCGTGGTCAATTTTTTCCATTTTTGTGCACAGATGCTAGAACATCGCCCATAGAATATTTGTTTAAATTTTTTTACCTATATTTGCTATAGTTTGTGAGCAATGAGAAAAAAAACAGTTTTTTCATTCCTTTTGAAAAATAGAGGTTCTCTCAGTTTACGTAATGCCGGGGGCGTGTCCTTCGACCGATTTGCCCCATTTTCAATACCAATCTGCGTGCAAGAACTTCCAATGCTTCTGCCAAATTTGAAGTTGATAGCTGTATTTTTGCGGCCGGAAAAATGCTTACAGCAGACATTACACAAACGGACAGATGGACATGCTTAAATCTGTTTAGAATTTGGTGCTGATCAAGAATATATATACTTTATGAGGCCTCTGATGCTTCCTTCTGGGCGTCGCACACGTTTTGACAAAATGAATATAATTTATGAGTAATAAGTAGAGATATTCTCACGTTCATGTTGTGCTGTATGCGAATGTGCTCTGATCGATTTGACACCTTTTCAATGCCTATTTCCAGGCAATACTTTCTAAAATTTTTAAGGGAAATTTCTTCATTTTTGGTGAGCAAACAAAATGTTCAATATAGATCATATATATGTACGGACAGACAGACATGCTTAAATCGATTCAGAAATTGTTGCTGATCAAGAGTGCAAATATAATTTCATGTTTAATTTGAGCTTTGAGTCTCTAAAGCTTCCTACTGAAAACACTTTCTTACATATTTTCATAACCGTAAGTTGCAAGTCTCGCTAAACGATAGTTAATTTATTCGAAAAATTTCGAATTTAGCGAACTTAGCATTACTTGGGTGCAAAAGTCTTGTTGATAAAATAAACTGAAACGTGACAAGTGCTCGAAAAAAAGATTGATTTTCAGCGATCAGTCAAATCGTTCATGGACCGGGCCGCTTTTCCAACTAAGTCATATTATTTTTCGGATAGAATTGTTTCGCCGCCGATAAGAGGGAGCGGAGCAATCGAGAAAGAGGAGAAATTTCTTCGAAAAGCAAAGTTAATTATCTATGTATGTAAGGACATAAAATTGTTGTTAACAGAATGTTCGACATTCTGTTGCTGCTTAGAATCAGGAATAATGTAAAGAAGAGTATTTTAGGCTTGCGTTGAATGTAACAAAGAAATACGTTTCTGTTGCAAGTATTTAGTGAAAATTTACATATTTCTCCGTTCGATTGCTAAACGCAATTAATGTTTTGTTTCGCATTTATCTT
Organism: Glossina pallidipes; assembly: GCA_000688715.1. Classification (NCBI taxonomy): domain Eukaryota; kingdom Metazoa; phylum Arthropoda; class Insecta; order Diptera; family Glossinidae; genus Glossina; species Glossina pallidipes. The sequence goes on along the minus strand of KK499764.1, from coordinate 4,358,217 downwards.
CTTCTTCTTCTTCTTCTTCTTCAAGATCTTCTTCAGATTCAATCTAACCCACCTACACTAGCAGACATGAATACACCTGCTATTCTCGTATATAAAACGAGAATGTTTGAAAAATGTTTTTCTGCTTCTTTTTGTTTTTCATTTTAGCATTAATTGCCAGTACTTTGCGTAGCGTGGCGTTCTGTTATTTGTTTTTATTGTAATTATTTTGATTGATTGTTTAGTGTTCGTAATTCTATCAAAGAGCTAGCTATCAGTTTGTTTATAAGCACTTTCAGTTCAGCTCGCTGTTACCTACCTTCCCCCCGTTTCGATTTCTAATGCTTTGTACCTTTCAGTTGTTGTTGTTTTTTCTTCTTCTCCTTCTTCTTCTTTTTATAGTTTTCATTTGTTTGTTTGTTTTTTTCTTTTTCGTTTTAAATTTTAATTTGCCATATTATCATACATTGACCTTTAATTGTAAAATATGTACGTATTTTATACGTATACATACTACATATGTCAAAAAAATCAAAAAAAAAAAAAAAAAAAAAAAAAAAAAAAAAAAAAAAACGAAAAGAGATCTAATAAAGTTAATGGCCTTCCACTGTGTATTCGAATTAAAGACTAATAATTGCGCGTATTAGTAAAGCTAATGGGATATCAATGGAAACTTATTGTCGTTTTAAATATAATTAATTGTTATTAGTTGTTGGTTAAGTGACGTATGTAAGACAGTGCCAGCCAGCACTTTCTATTTGGAACTATATATGAAATTGTTTTGCTTATTATATTTATTTAAGATAAGCTTTCTCATTATTCTCGTAATTTCTTCCGTACATTTTCAAGGGCAACGCAGTAGTTGGCTCAATAAACTTTATCTATAACAAAATAATAAATATTTAGATGAGATAAAAACAAAAAAAAATAACTAAAAATTTAAGTTTTTTTCGATAAAAATTTTTACGTATAATTCACAAATCAAGTCGACTTGATTGCCTTGGCGACACAACTGAATTATGTCGCTATGTTTATCAACATGGAAGTATGGCGTTATGTTACTATAAGCAATGGATCGGCTAACATTATTTAGATGTGAATGTGTCACATGTAAGAATTTAACGCGAATTAATGCGTATAACTGTGTTAGTGCAAACCCGACCACTTTATTGATCATTAAGAGATTAAGTGAATCAACGCAACATAATTAATTTTAAAACGGGAAAAATTAATGCAATTTATATATATTTTGATATTTTTATGTAATTAAAGTAAGCATTAAATTTTCATAATAACAGGTATGTATTGGCGCAGTAGGGAAAAAGCATAAAAAAACCATCGGTAATTGGATTTGAATTTGAGAACAATATGAACAATAATTTGTTGTTTACAAAGAAGTTAAAAAGTTTGAGTTTCTTTTTCAAGAGAATTTATAGAATAAACTTAATTCATACTTTTATTATTATTATTATTATTATTATTATTATTATTATTATTATTATTATTATTANTTATTATTATTATTATTATTATTATTATTATTATTATTATTATTATTATTATTACTATTATTATTATTATTATTGAATATATTAGCGATGATTGTGGCAAGAAGAAATAAAATGGCAATAATAATGATGATAATAATTATGATGATAGAACGCTGAAGATCAACATAAACTATTAATATAATAATGATGTTGTTTAAGAATAAGAATGAGAATAAGTATAAGAAAATGAAAATAGAATAAAATAAAAAATAAAAACAGGTTCCCCTTGATTTTACCAATAAACAAACATTCATACAAAATAAACCAGCCAACCAGCCATTATACTCAGCCGCATACATATATCTATATATATATATATATATATATATATATATATGGATACATATGTACATTCACATGCATGCACCTATATATTGTAAACAAATTTAGAGTGCAACGAACCTCTCCTCCGAACCTCTTAACTATAAAATCATATAAAAAACATTTTTTTTTTTTTTTAAACTCTGGGCAAATTTAGTTTACTTGCTCATGCAAAAGCTTTGAATTTTTTTTTCTTTTTTTCTTTTGCATATTTCTTACTTCTCTCTCTCTCTCTCTCTCTCTCTCTCTATTTGTTTGTGTGCGTGTGTTAGTGTGTGTGTGTTAGTGTGTGTGTGTGTGTGTGTGTGTGTGTGTGTGTGTGTGTGTGTAAGCACTGGGATGATTATTATATGTATTCGTAGTTAAAAAAGAGTAAGTGGTACAAGTTATATGAACGGAGACAGACATCGTTTTACGTTTAATAGGCTCAGGAATTCTTGCACAGAGTAGAATAGAGCACCAAACAAACAAATGGCAGAAAAAAAGGTCGTTAAATTGAGCCGAGAGGAAAATGAAAAAACAAAAACAAGCAAAAAAGTTTTAAATTGCATTGATAAAGCAAACTAGCATAAAAGTATTTATTTAATAAAGAAGAATATATTTGGCATAAAGGACAGTTTTAAGTAGAGCAATGTTCAAAGGTAGTTAGTCAGTCACTTATGAAATGAAAAGGCTTGTCCGTAAAATGATGATGAGAAGAAAAGAGGAGTGAAAAAGAAAAATTTCAAATATGAATAATAAATACAACTAGGAGACCAATCGGCCAGACTTCTCCGATAAATCACACATTCTTTGATGCCAAACAGATCGTGACCGCATTACGAAATCTAAATAATCTTAAAATTTGTTAAAATGGGCTGATGATGATCTACCTCAAGTATTCATCATCATCATCATCATCATCATCATCATCATCATCATCATCATCATCATCATCATGATCATCATTGTAGCGATGTGTGTGAAGCAGAAAAGGAATATAATAAGCATAGATAATTTTCTTTTGGGGAAGACAGTTCCGCGTTTACAAGCTTTTCACAATTTCATGGACGCGAAAATGCTTAATTCTAAATCTAAAAAGCGCTTTCTTCGAAGGATGGCATTTATTACTACGAAGGCTTATCGCCGTTTTTTTCATTGACGGATAAATAAAACTATGTTTCTTGGTCCAAGAATATGTATATGTATGTTATGTTATATTTGAACTCTCTGTCGCAATTTTATAGTTGTGATGACTCAGAACATTGCCTTCGGGGTTTATATAAAGATGCTTGGACGTCAAATCCAACATTTATCAAGAATGTATGTACTTTAGGGAATCTTTGTTATAACAAAGAATTTTTTTTCATATCATGCACACTACTGCATAATATTATATCACTCATACGACATGCGGGCATCTTGATCATTCTCCCAAATTCTCCCTTAGAATCAGATATAGATGTATATTAAATTTATGTACTTTTCAAGCCCGACACATTGATTCAATAAGTAATTTCAACGAAAAAATTCATCGCTACAAAGATCGTTACTCGTTTTTCAAATATCACATTTACGTTTACTTGTCTTTATATATCATTCATAAGAGAATGTAAACGCCATGTCGCGAAATGCTATCAAATTAATTCCTTAGTGTTTACGGGGAGGCTAATTAGAATGATTATTATTTGATCAGGTTGGGGTGGTAATGGAAAATGATCGAAATACAAAACAAAACGGCTATGCTTTTCGCCTTCTATTTTCCACTACTTTTTGATTTGATACCCATACCGCTGGTATTATGAAGAAAAACTCTATCGCGATGTCTACCATAATCATTTTAGAATCAATCTATTCTTAAGCAAATTTTAATATGTCTTGAGTTGAGAAATGTACGAAATAGTTTTAAGCATTCTGTCTTGTTTGCCGTATGATAAATAAGCAAAAAACCTCAAAGAAGTGAAAAAAAGGGAAAATTGAATCAATTGTACCTTTGCCTGGGGATGGCAGATTTTTTCCATTTTTGCACGTAAAGGGGAGAGTGTTTCATAAAGTAAATATGTGAAGAATGTTAGCCTTTTATTTTTTATGATTTCCGGGCAAAAAAGCAAAAATCCAAAAATTTTTATTAAAGAGAACGGAGTCGCATTCAGTTTACACCCCACTGTCCGCTTCTGCTTCGACCAATTTGGCCAATTTTCAATACCAACCCCGCGTGCAGAAACATCCAATGTTTCTACCAAGTTCGAAGTAGATATCTTTATTTTATGATTAGGAGAGTGCCAACAACACACACCACAAAGACGGACAGACATGGCTAAATCAATTCAGAATTTCACCCTGATCAAGAGTATATATACTTTATAGAGTCTCTGAAGCTTCCTTTTGGGTATTACATGCATTATGGAAAAAAAGCAAAATGAGAATATTGCCATCTTACAGTGGCGGGCACAAAAGAAGGACAATAAGACATCCATAGCATCCCATAACCTAAATACATAAAATTTATTAAGAACTTGAAGACAAGAATTTCGGATAAGATAACTGAAAATTGAGACAACGAAAAAAGAAAATTTTGGATTTTTATCTGAACTTTTGCGAACTGTTGGATATGAATGAAATTCACGCATAATTGTCGATGTTTTCTAAATTTCTATGGACATATCTCGATTGCAAAAATTATTTTATTGATTGTCACATATATATATATATATATATATATATACATACATACATGAAGGGTCAACAAGGGAATTATATGTATTTTTTTTTCTTCATCAATCATCTAATTAAAGAGATATATGAATTTTCCTTGCACTAAAATATATAGTTGGCTTTAATTAAATCATGACATCTGTCCCCTTACTAAAAACTGAAACGGAAAACTGAGACATAGTACTTGAAAAATCGAGTTACTCGCTTGCAAACAAGGCCCCAAAAACAAAAAAAAAAAAAAAAAAAAATGGGTTAACAAGAACTAACAAAGTTCAAAATGTCTTGGTTAAGAAGCTACGAACTATAGCAAATATTGATCTGAAATTTGATTCGAGTATGGGAACTTTGAATATGAAAAATAGTTGATCTATAATTGATAAAAGAGTCTCATTGCCTTCGTTGTCATATAAGCCGTGTCGAGTGGTTAGGACAACGTTCTAACAGCGGGCATTGAGCAGCAGGTGTTTAGCAACAGATTTAATAAAATTCAGTAAATCATTGTCCTACAGAGTATGGTTGAAAATACCTAAGGAAGTTTTTACACATAGTATAATAAGTACTGTGTGTACTTGGGCTCGTATGAGTGTCATTCTTAAAGTGTGATCGACAAATAAACATTATTACAAATAAACATTAGAACATCCCGTCAAGTATATATGTTTAGTGGATCACCTTTAATATTTAGTTTGCTGTTAGTACTGTGCTTGAAAAAAGAACTTTGCCAGATTCACGTATATTTTAAATAGGCGTGGACCTAAACAACACAAATGATATATGAATATTTATTGGTGCTTAAAAATAATATCTTATATATATATATGTATACATGTATATATATATATCGCTTACAATTTACCATTTAAACCTTTGAGTTTTTATATCAAAAGTTATTGGCCTTCTGTGGCTACAGAAACTACTGGAAGAGATCTCTGCTGAAGTTATTCTTTTTTTCTTTTTTTTCTTTTTTGAGATGTCAAAAGCTGAAAAATCTGTCACGGATAATTGAAAAGGTTTTCTACTGCAATTCATATGCAAAGCGCTTTAAATATCTGATTTTGCTTTCTTGTTTCTTTTTAATTTTTTAAAAATTTATTTAACTTAAATTTTTTTTTTGCTTTTCTTTTACATGTGGTCACAAATACGTATGTATTTTCTTTTTATTTAATTGGCTTGGATTTTAGTATAGGAACCACTCACGCACGCACGTATGTACACATATATGTTTAATAAAAACAAACTAAAACACGGTCTTATACACACACTTCATATAAGTTTTTTATTGACGGTTTAAAAAAAAAAAAAAAAAAAAAAAAATAGCAATAATAATAAATAAATAAATAAATGAAACAAAATCCGAAGAACTGATTGCAAAATCAAACAATTCAAAATTTGTTCCAAAGGTCTGACGGGGTGGAAGGAAAAAAAAGCCGAACAGCAGAAATCAAAAATAAAAAAAAACAATTTGCAAATTCCACGAAATTTTAAGAATTTTAAATAATTCAATGACTATGAACTTTCGTTGCTCGCTAACACATTCCGTCAATTGAAAAAAAAAAAAAAGGAAATCCGCACTTTTACAACAGACACAACAATGTATGTAAATAATTCAAATTTTATTCTTTTCTGTTTAATTCATTTTTTCATTTATTTATTTTTTTTTTTTTTTTTTTTTATTTTTTTTTTTTTTTTTTTTTTTTTTTTTTTTTTTTTTTTTTTTTAAAGCAATTTAGAAATTTATCTATTTTCTGACAATTTATGTACTTTTTCGCAGAATCTATTTACATATGTATAAAAAGTTAAGTTTTATGGATGGATACGAGTATGTTTACGGCTGCTTCCAATGAGTAACAAATGATAACTGCTGCAAATGCCGACCGATACGGTTTGCAGATAGCCCACACCATCCACACCATCCACACCATCATCACACTAAACAGCAAATGGCATAAACTCCAAAAAAACTGTGTGTGTACACAGCAACACACATTTAAATGCACGTGTATATGTTATGTACGAAACCCACACAGCAAATGCTTGACAAGCAAAATCAATAACTAACTAAACATCCGAAGAGAGTATAATTGAACAAATTCACCAAGAGTCAGTTGCAATTGTATACACTGTACATTATATACATATATATATATATATATATATATATATATACGCATTTGGACTAAAGGAGATATACTTTGAGTAAAGACACACACACAGACACGCAAGTACACTTTTTTAAACAATAATATGTTAAGAGAGCGAATTGCGTCCCCCTACTGCATGATTTTCGTCTTTGCTTTTTTCCCTTCATCGTATATAGGAAACGCTTTGGTAATAGAGAGAAAAGCAAATACGTTGATAATGTGAAGCAAGAAATCTAACAAAAACAGAGAGCATGTTTTTTTTGCGTTAAAAGGCAAGAGCGTGGCCGTTTCAATGATTTTCTTATGATTTTAGCGTTTTTTTTTTTTTGTCTTCATCTTTTCCATCATTCACTAATTGCTTTACATGTGTACTACTGTTGCATTTGCGTCACATAGTGTGAAAAGATGACTTTTTTCAAAAATTATTTAAACTGTCCTCTCTAGTCCAATTTCTAACATTTCTCGCGGCTTACACATTATAATTCTCAACTTGATTCATTATACATTCTAATGAACTTCGAAAAGGTAAGATTTAAACACACTTATGATAGAGGATCGAAAAGAGTAAATTATGCTTAAAAATTTTTCAAAAAGATTAATATCTTCTTCACTTTCAACGGGCAAAGTATGTTAAAACAATTAAAAATTTATATTGGGTTTCTGGCGATTCTTCGTTCTATTCGCTTGTACGGTACCCGTGGACTGCATTTTTACAATGCGAAGAAAGGTGTTTTGTGCTCGCCGCCGATCAGAGGTCAGCCTTTAAAAAGTAACAAAATAATGATAAGAATTCAAGTAAAGGCTTTTATACGACCCGCAAAGTTGGGTTCGCTAACGTGCGAATCCCAAACACATCCATTTTGTACGATCAGGAAGCTATGATTGTTTCTTTTTTTTTTTTTTGCATATTTTCGATGATGATTTGACATCACTGATACAAAAGATTACCAATCACGTGCAAAAAAGAATTTAAAAAATAGAGAGAACGACGAAGAGTGAGATAGAGAGTTCGAAGAAAAGTGAGAGACAATGTATTAGTAGTTTATTGAACATAAATAGAAGAGTGTGAGATAAAAAGAGCAACATTTTATTGAGGGCACACATAAAGTGCATATTTTGGATATGTGTGTGTGTGTGTGTGTGCGTGTGTGTGTGTGTGTGTGTGTATGTATTTGTGTTGTGTGTCTGTGTAGGCATTGATACAGTAAAACATGTTATACATTAGGCTAAGAAATTTATGTCTCTGTCTCCAAATAAACAACACAAACTCATTTGCAATAAGCAGTGCTTTAGCTATTTCTACTATTTATGGATTCTGCAATATTTAGCTTTCGTTTTTGTTATTTGTTGGATTTTCTCAAATATTGTGAAATACTATTTCATACCTTTTAGAGCGGAGTTGTTGCATGTGAACTCTCCATATATATATATATATATATATGTATATGAATATTTCTCAACAGTACATATTTATATGCATTCAAGTATCTATATACGTATATGTGTGTTGGTGATACATTCATTTATCATCTCACAAATTTATGAGGCCGTCTACTCTTTATGCCGCTTATAGCTGTCGCATGCGTATATGCAACTCCTAAATGTGTTATGTAATCTGTGTTTATACACAAACACACATAATATATATATATATATAAGTTCATATTTTACAGTGCACATATATATATATATATATATATATACATATATATATATATATATATACATATAATACGAATAAATATGGTTATGTGTGTATGTACACATAGCCTAAATATTTTATACATTACATTATAACTAACATTTATTTGATGTGTTTATGTTTATATGTAAACAATTTGAGGTTTTCCTAGTTATATCAATGTATACGGATGTTTATCCCACATTTAGTTTTAAGATCTTTATGATTGATTATCATGAAGAGGGAAAATATTGATTTTTAGTAAATTTTTGTATTCACTTTTGCGAATAAATTTAACCTTGCCTTCCGCTCTGGCTTTCGAGTACAAATTTTATCAAATGTTAATGAAAGTAATTTTATCTTCTTCGTTCACTTCTACGAACGTGCGTATATGTACATATATTAAAAAAAGAAAAAAAGAAAGAAAACGAATCTCTAAAGAAGAAAATATTCTCTAATAATTGGTCACGCGCCGTCCCGAAAGTAGAAAAGGGGAAAAGGCGCAGCCAGTTAGATAACTTAATGCTTTGCATAAGGAAATGTTCCTTAGGCATTTTTAGATAAATCAAGGATCGCAAAAATATTCGTTAGGTTGAGAAATATGCATCGATGATTATCGGATCAGTGTCAGACTCATAAAACTCATTTTAGGCATTTTTTCTATTCGTAAAAAGGCGCTACAAAATACCAAAACAAAAAAATAATAATAATAATTTTTGCCTCCAGAAAAAGGACCAGACGCATCCAAATAGGAATAATGTACTCCACAAAGTATTAGACTTGGTTAACGTAGCTTCCTCATGTATAGAAAAATTCATCAGTTCTTTAAAAGATTAAATAGATATTATGTGGCAAGTTATTGATTGAATAAACAGGTTCCCTCCCTCTCGCATGATTAAGTCTAATTGAAAACATGAATTAATTTTATTCTTTGACAAAAAACAATTTCAACACATTTCACTGCAACATAATGAAATTTGTTTGTATACTTAGCCGTAATGTGCAGACAACACGCAGGGAGTCGTTGTTGAATGGTGTTTTTCTGCTTTTCTGCTTTTCTGTTTTTCTCTTTTTCTCTTTTCTAAGAAACTAATTAACTCTAAATTACACTCTCACGCCGAAAATGAATTGTCTCCTTCTCCTTTGTCTGGATGATTTCCTGATTACTTAAGTACACAGATTACACATGCATTATCAAAACCGCACAAGCACACACACACACATGCACATACCCATACACAGATATGTAGGAAAACATGCTCATGTAATTTAAGTTCCTTTGATTCCATTTTAAATAAGCATAACGTTTGTATAAGTTAATCGAGTGTCTTTCAAAAAACGACTCCCGAGCAGAATGAGAAATCAAAAGAGAAACAAAAGAATACCAATGACTTGTGTCACACACACATATATATATATAGATATTTACTCAGTAAATTTATTGTTGTATTGCTATTATTGTTATTGTTGTTGTTGCTGTTACTGTTACTGTTGTTGTTGTCGTTGTTTGTATTACTGCTGTTGCAGTTGCTGTTGCTATATTACAAATCAATCAACTGTAACGATTAAGTAAACAAATACGATCAAGTTGAGACATAATAAAAAGTCCGATGCACCAACAACAAGCAATTCATTCATACCCATCCATGCTATAGCATTATAGCAAAAATAATCATGATGTGGAGATCTTGATGATGACACTGATGACGCGAGTGTGGAAAGACAAATTAAATCAATGTTTGCATACAACTTTTTAAGTGTTGTGGAATTGTTTATATATACAAGCATACATATGAACATGAACACACACACACATACATACATACATACATACATACATACATACATACATACATATATACATACATACATACATACAAACATAAATATATTTATATATCTATATAGACTTTTTTATGCGGTTGGCAACTCAACGGCCTTTGACTTTCGTGCATTTCACTTTTCATTGTAAAAGATAACAGTATAATGGATGGCATAGCATGGTATGCCGTGGCATAAGCAACAGATAAACAAAAATAATAAAAACCAGCAAAAAGCCACAAAACCGCATTTATGGTAAAAGCAATTTCCGCGTTCCCCTTCTTTTTTTTTTTTTACTTTTTTCCCTCTTTCTTTCTTTTATTTAATTTTTTTATTTTTTTTTATTATTGTTATTATTTACTTTGTTGTTGCTGCTTACAAAGCAAGTGCATTATAAAGTTAAATCGTGAAAAAAGAAGGAGTCATTGAAATCATTACTTCAAATTATGTAAAAGAAATGGCGGCGGGGGGAAGGGGGGAGTGGGGGGTGGCACACAAGAAACCAACATCATCAACAGCATGAGCACATGAGATGGATGAATTATGAACACGAACGAACAAGTCTCTTCACGCCTGATGATGTTAAATGTTCCTCCAGTAAATGTGTAAAAGTATGGGAAGCAAAAAGGAAGAGGGAGCCAACAGTTCTGATGCTTTTAATGCGTTCAGTTCCCTTTTTTCTTTTTCTTATTTTTCTCTTGTTTTTCTTTTGGTTTTCTTTTTGCTTGCATTCCTTTTGCTGGTTCTTTTTGTTGATTGGTCTAGTAAGTGCTTAAAAAAAAAGTCATTGCATTAGCAGAGCCAATGTGAATGTATGTTATACAGGGATGTTCATATGCACATATTTATATATATATTTATGTATGTATATATATATTTCCAAGATGAAAGGAAGAAAAGGTCAACGTTTTCTATTACAAAGCGGGCACACCAGAAAGCAACGAAGCCAAAAAGAAGGAATTTCACTAACTTTTTAAAGAGTTGCAAGTAAAACGAATGGAAGATAATAAACGTAGAAGAGAGCGGGATCATCTTAAAGTGTTAAAGCCACACATACACACAAACATATATATATATACATCTTACCATCCATCATTAGATTACTTTGAGAATTGTCGTATTTAAGCTAACTGCTACTTACTTGCTTGCAAACAGAGGACAACATTATGTTCTTCTTCTCTTTCTTCTTTAATTGCTGACGATAGGAGCAACCACATAACCATTTGCAATGAATCTTTCGTTATTAATGATTGCCTCTAAAATGCGTTCCATAATTTTGCATTTTATACTTATGAGGGGTGTCCTCGTTATAACGGTCAATGCAAGCTCTCCACTCCCATGAATATACGAACGCCCATTAGCGCAAAAACTATATATAGCGCACTGTAAATGTTATTCCATTTATATAAAACCCCGATCTTCTGAGCAGGCCTCAAGACTTTCGGATCTTTGCTGCCCGTGTGAAAGCCTTTAAAATGAAATATTAAAAAAAAATCCAATCCTATTTTCTCTTCAGTTGGTCCTATCTGTTTTCATAATTATGTAGACTCCATTCGATGAAGATATCAAGCGTAGATAAAATTTGGATGTACGTTTATCCTTTTCCAACATTGGTGTACTTCATTAAAAAAAAAAAGCAAACCAAACGCAACGCAATTTGCATGAATTAAGCATAGTTAAGGGAATCGAATGATAGACTCGATAGATCGATTACGTAACAGAAGACGAGAGATGCAAGAATATTCAACTACGCACGCGCGCATCGATGCGCCAACCAATTCGCAATTAATTAACCAAAGTATGCTAAGAAATAATTTTTTGTCAAAGCTTTACGCCGTCCACGGCCTGACAACATAAGAAGGTGACGACGCGTAAACGACTTGTCTGGCTAAGTGCAGACACTTTTTCGCGCTTTACGATACAAAAAAGAAAATGACGAAAGAAAAAAATTTTCTCTTCAGTTAATCTTTGCCCTTTTCTCATAATTGAAGGGACGTTCCCTGGCGCGTCATCAGGTTAGGTTTGATTTCATTACACGATGCTGGCAAATTGTGTTCCGTGCCATTATATAAAATAGTAGGAAGCTCTTGATTTTCACTCTTTTAAAGTTGTTGCTACTGCTGATCAGTCAGCCATTTGTTACTTCTACTTCCCCTGTCGATTTTGTTGGTCTTGCATGTCTGGTAACAGTCTTTTCAGTTTATTACCGCAACTAACGGCATTTCTTTTATTTTAACAATAAGTCCCAAGTCACTCAGTGAGTCAAACAAATCAGTAAGCTACCCAGGCAGTCAGTTAGGCAGCCAGCCATCAAGCGAGTCAGACATAATTCACTTAACTTGGCGCATAGCTTGGCATAACTATCCGCGTTGGTTTTTTCTCTTTTCCGTGTGTTATGCGATGTTAAGTTGTGTTGTGTTGCATTGTATTCAAAGCGAAAGTGTGTACAGCCTGTGAAATTTTGAAATGTTGCATGCAACAGTTGAACGGCAAACAAATGCGCAATTTAAGACCCCTCCCATCACGAGTCGCTCTCCGCCTCCGGTCCCCCTCCCCCCCCCATCACGCTACCGCATCTTACTTATTTTTTTTTTTTTACAGGTTAAACACTTCAGAGAAGATATCGTATGTACGTACATGTATACATTACATACAAAATGTGAAGCAATTGAAAGAAGGAAATTTTTGTTTTTGTTTTCTTAACGGATTCGAAATTGTTTGCTATGCATATTTTGCACGTTTCGTTAAATATCACGGCATACAAACTTATAAAGTCATGCATATATGTACGTACACATACGGTGGATAGGTAGGCTTCCGGGTGCTATAGGCATTCAAATACAGAGATACGCGCGCAAGCATACACGCATGAAAACTTTGCATAAGTACGTCTGTACATTTCTTAGCGGTGGGCTTATCTTTTCAATAAGTTTATGATTGTTTTTGTCTTTGCTTTCGCTTCATGAAATTGCGTTTTGCTGCAAACAAACAATTTACGTGGGAGAAGAATCATCATCTTTTCACACAAAAATTCCAAAAACAAAAAAAAACGGTAATAAACCATATTACGGTTCAATGAACCGTTCGGTGTTATAATCACTGCTTTACAAGTTTTTTTTTTTTTGGTTTTTTTTACGTAAGATCAGCATGTTGTAAGCGATTTAAGTGAAACATTAATTGAGGTTATTATATATTTGAAGCAATTAAGGGTCCTTGATAGGAGAAACTCGTTGAGATGGAGACTGATCCCGTTCGTCATATTTACATATAGTGAAAATAACAGACCTTTTCTCTCTTTCTTCCTTCCTCTCTCTCTCTCTCTCTCTTTCTCTCTCTCTCTCTCTCTCTTTCTCTCTCTTTCTATCTCTCTCTCTTTCTCTCTTCTATTCAAATTACGAACATTTTCTGGTGTCATTGTCTTGTGTTAGTTGAGAATTATTATTGCCTTGAGTGCGACACGTATGAATATTGCAAAAAGTACACAATAATGTTGCCAGCTACTCAGTTAGGCAAAGCGTCAGTTAGTCAACCAGTCAATCATTTAAGTTACTAGTGATGACTGATAGTATATAGTTCGCAAAAAGGCTAAGATCAATGACCGTCCAAGTAAATAACTATTGCTGCTTACATTCGCGTATATATATATATATATATATATATACATGTACATAAATGTCAACGACAATAACAACGACAAAAACAACAAGCAGCTTTCTAGTATGACTGTGACGATATCGGCGACAACAACACTTAATCAATTATTCTCCTCTAGACAAATAAACAAACAAACAAACAAACGTTAAGAATGTGCATCTAAATCATGATTCAATCATGTCGACACATGCGCACACACACACCTAAACGCACAAATGCACGCGTTCATATGCACGTATGCAAACGTACATCTCTGTATTCACTCAAAAATATCTATTAAAAAACACACACACACACGCACACACTTATATTCATATCTATGTAAATATACGTTTGCCTTTACAAGTGCATAACACTTAAGTCATGGGATCAAGTGAATGCATAATAATAACAATAATAATTGCAAAAATCAGAAACACCCAAATAAACAAACAAACAAACAAACAAATAAACAAAAGATATCAACAGTAAGCAAAGAAAAAAAAAAAACTTTTTTTTTATTTCATTATTGTTGTGTGTTATGAAATTTTCATCTCTTGCAATAAACATAATTTTATGCAAAATGCTGTGCGAATGGTTACGCATGCTTAATGTATAATAATAATAATGAAGATTCATTTTTGATTTAAGCCGCTCGTTCGCTGATTACTAGGTCGCTGCATTTGAGACGTGAAACGTCTAAGAAAAAGAAGAAGACGAATTTATAAAGCGCATGAGCTTGGAAGGTTTTTATTAAACAAAAAAAAAAAAAAAAAAAAAAACACTTCCATCATCCAAGTTGGCCAAGCACTTAACCTGATTAGACTACAATAGCCAGCACAGGTATGAATGTCTCATTTGCCAAATCGATTAACTTCGTAAAACTAAAAAGCAAAGGGAAAAGTGATAAAATCGTTTATTCACAATTTTTTACATCGAGTGTCTGGTAGCGATAGAAAACGATTCTCTTATCGACTTTTCACTTTTAATTGCTTTGTTAGAAAGGGCTTCAATTGCATTGGAGTACAAAAGGATGGCAGTAGATGGAAACAAGCCATTCAATCTATTATTCAATCAGATATTTTTCATTTTTAGGGAAATTTGTTTTAGGAGCCAATCAAATGCCTCGATATTGTAAGTAAACGAAATGCAAAAAGTTGAGTTAATCGATTTTGCAAATGAAGCATTCATATAACTAACAAGATTTTCATCTTTTTATCAACATTAAATCCAGGAGCTTGAATATGTTGTAAGGTATAATAGGTTTTTTTTTTTTTTTTGCTTTGTATTAGAACATAGCATGATATCTAACCAACGAAGAAAACATGACTCCTGTTTTGGTGAAATATCAGAGTATCATCATAGGAATAGGAGTCCTGCCTCGATAGGCAATACATCGTCCGTTATAAAAAATAGTAGTCGGAAGGAGCAATTTGTCGCGAACAAAGCGAGAACGTAGTGAGTGAACGGTTTTGAAATATGTGACCGAATCGTACTGAACCAATAGCCATTTTGTCTTCTATTTTCGGTCTAATGTTCAGTTTTGTTCAGTTGTTTTTGATAGCATGCCCAAGGTAAAGTCGCGTTTGTTGGGACCAGCACATAAAAGACTATACCGATGTGTGATGGATGAGAATATCACTCGACTTATATTAAATTTCTTAAACTAACTTTAGATAAAAGTTGTAATCGAAGGATTTATACCCGGCACCTTCAACTTAAATGTTGGAGTACAACAGAGCTTTGTTCTTTCTTCTACGCCCTTCTTAGTTGTTCATTAATGTACCTCTATGGGCGATAACAAAGGTTATTTATTAATTCGCAGACGACAGCACCCTGTTCTCTTTCACCACGAGATCCAACAGCACCGAAGTACACAACAAGCGTTGAATGATGAATGAGTGGCACATTAAATCGGAACTTCGTAAAAATAACAGGATGGAAGTCAAGCTAATGCGGTACACTGTAATGCAAGGCAAATACAATGCTGTCTCTTAACGCATGGAGCAAGTGATGAACAATCAATCTCTCTTGGTGTGCTGTCAATGTCCAAGAATCGACAATCCTTAATGTTCTGGACATGAAAATACAAAATGATGTTCGCTGAGTAGATGATACGTTCGCGGTGTCGAGAGCTTGAGTCAAGGCCATTGGTTTTCAAAGCATTGCAATCGATAAACCCACCATTTACACATTCCATATCCGGTCAAAATTAAAGTTACAACTCACCTCCAAATCTTGACTGGGTGTCTGTAAACGTGCATGAAAGGGCGACGAATGTGTTCAAAACCTTTGATACCCTCGAGCATCCGCGTAATATCGGTACACCCAGGGCAAGTGATCTGCAGAGATACAAGAGATTTGTCTACCAATTAAGTCTTTTAATAGATTCACTAGGCTTTCGCAGTGTACCCATCCAGTTGTCCTGTAATTGCCTGCATATCGTACGACACACTACCGCAACTTGTCATTCTTTAATCAGACTTGACTCCACGGTACCGCATGGCCATTAATCGGCCGTCGCAATCCAAAGAGTAAAACTCGCTTAGCTTCTGCGAGTCCAGAACGTAATATCATGTCATCTCTGCAGGTCAAAGCGACACGCATCTAAAATCTCTGACTCTCTATGGAGTCAACACTGCAAGCGGATGCTTATGCACAGTTAGATATACCTCCCTTGCCTCTCCTGCGAACATCATCAAACCTTCCAATGCGCCCTTTCCAAAGTAGCGTGGATTTGCTAACGCCCATGCTTCCAGAATAGTTCTGCTCAGACATGCGTTTAAATTTAGATTTTTAGTTTCGGTTGGAGAAGAAATATTGAAACAGTAGAAAACATGCTGCCATGTTGTGTGCGATCCAGCTGATCGTAATTCCATCCGCCTATTAAAATTATGATTATGGCGTCAAAGCTTTGACTAAAACAATGAAATTAATCTCTTTTTCTCTCCTTTCAATATTATCACTGAAGGTGTAGGACTTAATAAAATGAGTAAAATGAACTAATTGCTCTCAAATTGTGCAAAAATGTGATTTAAAATATTTTGTATTGAAAATCTATTTATTGTTTTATATATGAAAGGATTTTCCAGTTTCTTCGCTATAAGCAAAAGCGTAATAACTTGAAATACTAACCGATGCGGGATAAATGAAATAAAAGAAAAAAAAAAAAAAGAAATGACTCTAATCGAATATGATTTCTATGTGGTATGGTATGTGTGTATGTATATATAGGGGAAATCAATTACATGTTATTACTGTCGCATCTGTATGTCGCATTTGCTTCTCCAATGTTATTTTAACAATTCGTTGAATTACTAAACAACATCAACAGCTCTTGCATTAACAGAACGATCGTATCTAGGTTACCTAGACGTTTCGTTATAAAAAAAAAAAAAAAAAAAGATGTTGGGAAACTTTTTCATTACCTTAAGTAATGTAGGTAACCTAACCTCTCGTAGAGATTTTGCTTAAACGCCTAAACACTTTAAATGACATTTAAAATGAAATAAGCGAACTTTTTTTTTTTTTTTCACTGCTTATAATAAAAACTAAAGCAGAAACAATCTCTTGAAATTAATAGCACGTCAAGCGTGGCGAACAGAAAATTGATGTCAATCACACTCAGAAAAAAAAAAAAAAAAAATGCATCGTAGCATCGTGAGCGTCATACTGATACTGTATATCCGTTGTATCCATAAGCCCGTAGAAGTGAACGGCCGTGTGCATCTAATGCTAACTTAACAATTTGCCAATTTAGCTGCAATGCATTTTCAGTAAATAGAAACCAAGAAATAAAAAGCAAAAAAAAAAAAAAAGAAACAAATATTAAAACGAAAACTTTTAAAATCAAACTTAATAAAGTTTCGTATGCCAGTGCAGCAACAACGCACAAGAGTCAAATGGAAACAATGAGAAATAAAAAAACTAACTACATTAAGGGTATAAATCGGATTCGGGCACGTTAGAAACTTAACGTCACCCGACAGCAGCAACAACGCGAATAGAAATAGCAATAGCAACGCCAACGGTAACGGTAACGACAACGGCAACAATAACTAATGAAAGTACGTTTCTATGTAGATTTCAATGTAAGCTTATTTCTAGTACTTCTACACTTCCACACTTCCACACTTCCACACTTCCACAGAGTTCCACACATCCACGCTTACACGATTGCACACAGAAACAATACGAAATAAAAAATAAATAAAAAATTACAAACTTGATAAGTAGGTCACAGAGCGTCAAATCAAATTTTAAACTGTGCAAAACGCGAGAACACACAATGTATATATAAAAATTTCTTCAAAAGCTGCTGCGAATGCTGCAAGCATTGTAATTTGGCCATTTTTACTATACACCGAAATGCTCCCGGTAAGTTGGTCAATACAACAACAACAACAACACAAACAAAAACCAACAACAAAAAGAAAACAAAACAAAATGCAGTCTTTTTTCTTCTTGTGAAGTTTACAATGGGACACAACAATAACAACAACAACAACAACAACAAAAGCAACACCAACTCGAAATTGGTGTATGCAGCATGAGGCAATGGATTAAGATTGATCGTCTCGCGTTTCAATGAAAATTAATTTAATAATTAAGTCGATTGCATTGATTGGGAGGAAACAGAGCTTTAAGGAATGTGTTAATTAAATAAATGTTACTTACAATCTCGGCTCATTCCTGCTGATAGACATTTTTTAAAACGACAATATTGACAGCGATTACGATTTAAACGTATCACCAAGCATTTACCGTCCCGCAGGCAACGATATTCAATTTGCTTTTGTATGCTGCGTCGAAAAAAACCCTGAAAATATATGAAAAAATGAAAAAAAAATTTTTTTTTTTTTTTTTTCAATTTAATGTCTATTTGATGCGATTTGATGAAGTTTTACATAAGGGCATAAATGATGAAATTTGCTTACAATGCGGATTACCCCCAGCAGCAGCTTAATTAACCTAACTTAAGCAACTGTTGATCGTCGTGCGATACTCAATCAACATAGTTATAAAAGGAGATCAATAACTGATCTTTAATCGCTAAATAAGAATAAGATCGGCGACAGATGATTCTAGCAGCGAATCTAATTTGAGGAAAATACATTCGACAAAAAGAGTAAAAAAAAAAACATCCCAACATCAAGTTACATAGTGAGCTCTCTCAAGCTTTTTACATTTTTTTTCTTTTTTTTTGATTTGTGAAGTGATTTCCAGAATCAATCATACTTCGATCGTAGATACTACTGGAGATAGAACAGTTATGCTTTTTATACCACCCATTATTATTTGTACTTGCAAATTTTAAAAGGTGAGAGCATACTGCACGAACAAGAGGACTTAAGAAAGGAAAGAGGAAAACTTGGGGAATGCAAACACCGCAATAACTTCATATAATACTCGTCGGTTATTGTTTTTTTTTTCTTCAGAAATAAATGCGTGAAAACTATGTCGCTCTCATCCCGAAAAACTAATGCCATGATCCTAGTGAGAGACGGAACTATCTTCCCGTTCTTTGGACCATTACTTCGACTTCTGCTTTGCGTCTACCTGTTTTTACGTAATGGGCTCAGGTTTTGTCCAGGATTATAAAGCGCGACAAAGATTCAACCAATGTCGACTATTTGACGGAATCGTCTCGGGCCGCTGTTTTTATTCCCTTACGAGCAAAAGTGCCACTCAAGTTGTGCGAAATATTTTCTAATCGCCAACTTTTCTGCTAAGATGCGATGGCCAGAAGTTTCCAAAAAGCGAATCATGTTCGCGGACTCGCATCTTTCCCATCGATTCCCATTTAATGGTGTGTTATGCACTTTCTTTATTATTTCTTTTTTTTTTGTTTTTGTTATTTGATTAACCAGTCAGGAAATGTCTCCTACGCAAGAACGAATGGCGATGCGCAAAAAAGATTATAGGCAGAGAAGGCGTTAACTATGTTTGGCGTGGTCGCACCGTGTATGTTTGACCATTGCGATGTTCGTATTGCATCAGAAGAACCAATATTTCCGCAGTTCTTTCACACTTCCAAGTTAAGCTTTGCTAAAATTACCCCTTACCGACGGTAGATATTTTATTACATTTTCAAGCAAGTGCCGTTATCGATATATCGAATCGCGTACACTTGTCGGATAATTAGATTGGATTGAGAAAAAGATAATACTAACCTTGCAACCCTCGCAGGATGTTACGCCGTAATGATAGCCGGATGCTTTGTCACCACAAACTTTGCACGGTACAAATGATTTTGCTACCGCACTATTTGTATTTGAATCAGCAATGGCAAATTGTTGTTGCTGTTGATGTTGTTGCTGGGATTGTTGCTGCTGCGCTAATGTTTGATGCGATTGATGGGGCTGTAGATGTTCTAAAATTGAAAAGGCAAATCGGTTCTATTAGCGGTCGCTCTTTATCAAAGTGTGAGGGAAGGTTTAATAGGGTTTTTCTTTTCCTTTTTTTTAAATAAACAAATAAAAACATCACCATTTCCCTTAATAGAGTTGTGCACTTTAGATCTTTATACGCCACTTATGGTGTTAGGAGAGGAGAGTTGCTTGAAAAGATGATCCGATCCAAGGCATTTTCACTAGCGTTCGTCCTCGAGCCAAAACATATCGTTGCAAGAAATTTTATTAAAATATCTCCAAAATTATGATCTGTGTATATACAGGGATACCCATCAGACGGATAGACCGACAAACAGATAAGCTATCTAAATCGATAATGAAAAAATGAGTTTATCTCAAGTCATTCTGGATGTTATATACACTGGCAAAAACTTAATGTACCCTTGCATGACAAACGATGCAAACTTCCACAATCCTGCCTAGAAGAGCAACATAATCTCAACAATGGACAATAGATAAATAGATAATAGTTAGGAAGGAGACAGAACAAAAGAGGACCAAGACTGAGAAAAATAAAGACGAGCAATGCTCAATTAACTACGGTTTAGGAAAGCACACCGGTCTACATGAATTTTATTTGGTGTGATCTTGGGCTAAGCGCACTACTCATAATCTCGTTCTCAATAAAATAATCGATTAATACTTTTTAATTGACGAAACGTAACGTAACAGTCTTCACGGCAATAAATTACAAAAACTAGTAAATTTGGTGGCAACCAAATGTGCCTAAATGTGTGTGTGTGATGCTTAACAAAAAAAAAAAAAAAAAAAAAAAAAANACTCATAATCTCGTTCTCAATAAAATAATCGATTAATACTTTTTAATTGACGAAACGTAACGTAACAGTCTTCACGGCAATAAATTACAAAAACTCGTTTTTTTTGTGGTAACCAAATGTGCCTAAATGTGTGTGAAAATTTATTAATAAAAAAAAAAAAAAAAAAAAAAAAAATATTTTATTTTTTAATACTTTTTTGTTCTTTCTTATATAATAAGAATGGAGACTGCATTCTTTTTTAATTGAATACACAATCAGAACTAAATATTATATAACATTAAATAAATGTTAAAATATATTAGAACTAAATATTATATAACATTAAATAAATGTTAAAATTTAAGTACTTAAAAAACAAAGAACAAAATAAATAAAAAACACTGCAATTTATACAAAAACAGACATACACGCACACACCCGAATATACGCACGCGACTTAAAATGCAGATATGTATTGCTAATATTATTATTGTTATTATTATTATATTTTTTTTATACAACTGTTTCTGTTTCGCTATCAACTCGAGATAAAACATAAGAATAGACAATGCGAAAACAAATAAATAAAAACCCTATACCGGGCTACACATTAAATACCCTACACCATCCTACAGTTGTTCATATAACAATTTTTCAAAATAACGCGTGATATGTAAGGTGATCGAAAAGGTGGTCCAATTTGAGCCATCTTCAATAGCGTTCGTCGTTCGTTGAACCGAAACACGTCAGTCTATCAAATTTCATCGTCAAAATATCTCAATAATTGCCCGTTACAGTTTGATCAGAAAGAACACAAGACATGCAGACGGACAGATGGGGAGAAAATGATTGTGAATTGATTGGTATAATAAAAAGTGGGTTTCTCTCAAATCTTTCTGGCCATTGCATACGCCCGCACAAAGTGAATAGACTTTTGTATTGCAAGTAATGCCCGGTATCAAAAGTCCAAGATATGTTCTTCGAAGTTAGCCTTCTAAATGAAAAAGATGACTAACAAACAAAATTTAGGACGCCCCCGAACGACTCTGCTTAGATTATATAAGACGTTATCATAATTTGCATAAACGTATGGAAGGTAATCATCACACGTGGCAAAATCGCCAGAATCGGTCAGAAATAGATCCATGTCATTCAAATTAGGTCTATCGTGAACAAATTTTCATCGCAAACAAATTAATGGCTGCACTGTTCTGGCATAGAAGGTTTTAAATTTCATGAATATCGTTATATGCGATGGTAAAGTTTGACCTACATGGTCCAAATTCGCTAAGGTAGATTTCTTTGCCAATTTACTATTATGAGGCAACTTTCACCATGAAATATTAGAAATTCGACCCGTTTACAAAATAAGGCTTCAGTTTCTGTAGGAAGCTAGCGTGTATGAGAGGGGGTCAAAAAATTGCCCTATCCAAAGTGTTCACACCAATTTAGGATGTCGCAATAAATTGCAATTTTTTTCCATATAACGACTTCCCAGAATAGGGAGTGATTGAAGTGAAAATTGGACCAATCCGAACCATTTTCAATAGCGTTCCCCGTCGGATCAAGACCCGCCAGTGTACCAAGCTTTATCAAAATATCTCGAAAATTGCCATCCGTAGGCTGAGCGCAAAATTACATGGACAGACACCAGGACGGATAAACACACTTACATCAATGTAGAAAATGTAAACTGAGTCCATCTCAACTTTTTCCGGGTTGTTACATACGTCCGCAATAAATTAATAAACCCTCTACTACAATGGGTGTAGGGTATAATAGATGGCGAAAAGAAAACTTTTTGTAATTTACTCAAATATTTACAGAATTAAATGCATGCAAGCATAATTTCATTTTGCATTGAACGCGAATGTGTTTGTGTTATTTCTTAAAATTTAAAAAGAATTTGAAAAAATTGTGAAAATTGAAAATCATGGAGAGCGTTGAGATTCTCTCTTCTTGTATGAGCGAAAAATGAACCGCAATGGGAGGGAATTCAAGGTGAAAGGTATTTCAGGTTGCTTCACCGTGAACACCGTTATTTGCAAGTGATCAGGTGAACATCAACTTCTCAATTAACATACGAAAGTCGTAATGCGGTAAAGGAAGAAAATTTGAAAAAAATTCCAAATCAAATATTTTTTTTTTTTTTTTTTTTGTTGTAAAAGTGAACTTTCCTCCACTCGAGAAAAATTTCACTGCTTATGCGTAACTTATCAAATTTCTATCTGCGAATCGTAGAAATATTGGATAAAGTTCATAGATGGATATGGACAGAAATACTTATGCACATTTTTATGCTCACATCTCTATTTATTCCAATATGCGTGCATTTTTTTGCGAGAATTAAAGTTTCTCAAGTTTTAAAAAGGCATCTAACGATTGCTGTCTTCATCGTCGTGGCTTGAATTGATTCATTTATTGTTAAATGAAAGTAAACTGCCGCCATGAAGAAAAATTGCATTAAATTCATTTAAATTTGAATTGCAATGCAAATTAAATTACAATGCATTTTAATAGCATTACGGTAGAAGCATATGAAGTGAATATCATTTTGTCTTTTCTTTTTTTTTTTTTTTTTTTGCTCTTTTTTATTTTGATTGTAAATTTATTACTCAATTATATAACAAAATGAAGAAGAAGAAGAAGTAGTTGTCGGACTATTGCCAACAGCAGCGGTAGCAGCAGCAACAGCAACAGCAGCTGTAACCACGGCAGCAATTTGATTCTAATGTCATTTACTCGTTTGCACGCTGTAGTGGTTGCTCTGAAACGTTTCTACTTAACCGAGAGAAAAGTGAAGAAATTTCGCAACCGTTTTGCATTAAAATATATTATCATAAAAAATAGACGATGAAGATGGTGATGAACAGAAAAAAAAAGAAAAAGAAAAAAAAAGGACCATAACATTTTACAAGTTTGGGTGAATGTGCCGTACAATCCTCTAAAGAAATGCAAAACAGGCGTTTCGCATTTGTTTGATATGAAGAGCTCGCTCGGTCTTCGGCGCATTGTGCAGTAACATAAT
The DNA here is from genome assembly GCA_000688715.1 of Glossina pallidipes. Taxonomy (NCBI): domain Eukaryota; kingdom Metazoa; phylum Arthropoda; class Insecta; order Diptera; family Glossinidae; genus Glossina; species Glossina pallidipes. The sequence continues at coordinate 4,334,198 of KK499764.1, read as the reverse complement.
AAATTTTTCAAAGGCAAAAACAAATTTATAGCAATTGGATTGTTTAGTTGCACAAACATGTCTGCACACAGTTCCACACAATGCCACACAAACGCCATACACATTTAGAAATGTATACTAATATTGCGTAAATATACAAACACACACATACACACGCGCGCGCGCGCGCAGGCACACACATATAGTTACACAGTCACAGATACAGACACACACACACACAGACACAGGTCGAATCAACAATGAAAGTAAATATATTGAAGAATGAACAAATAAACTTAAAGTTGAAGGAGTGTAAGAGCGTTCTTGTAGTTATATCGTTTCGTTGCTTGTTTCTGCCTATGAATATATGAATGATATGAAAATATATCGGTTGTATTGTCTGTCTTTGTGCTGAGTTTAAAGAAAACAGAAAAAACAAGCTAATAAAAAATGCCAACCAAAAAGGTAAAACCAGAAAAAAAAACCCTTCAATAGTGCTGTAAGCGCTTTGCGTATGTGTGCGCTGGTATGTGCTGATATATTGAGTTTTCTAACGCTTCTATTGTATTATACCAAATGGTATAGTACAGAGTGTTGATGCCTGTTGAAAGATAACAGCTTATAAAGGAAGTTCAATAGACACTTCAACTAAATGGGAATGAGTGGCAGGGCATTGTACTCCTATAACTTTATGAGTGCATGCGTGTATTGCCTCTTTAACCATACACACGACAACACAGCAACGTTAGCTTGTCAACGACTTTTAATTTGAATTGTTAAATTAGTTGGAGTTTTAATGATTGCAGCACACAACACACGCACACACACACACACGCACACACACACAGAAAATTAGGCTCATTAGAGTGCTCGTAAATTAATATTCAACACCATTTCAGTTGCCACTTCGCAAAAACTCAATTACATCATCGACTACACGCCTTTTTATACCGTCTTACTGAAATCCCAGCTAACACATATTCAAAAAAGTGGCTGCTTGACAAACTCAATTCGCATTTAGCAGTTGCATTAAGGACAGAATTAAGTTTTCTCAAATCTTTGACTTCTTGTACAACAAATTGTACCGAACGATCTCTGAGTATTACGGGTACTCTGTATAAACGTAAATGGACTCTAAGGCACTCATCACTGAAAGTGAATTTCAATAAACTTATGTATGCATGCAAGTGTGTTAAATGGGAAACAAATACTTCAACGTGGGCCTAAACGAGAGAAACGACACCTAAAAAAACTCTATATATCAGGGATAAACCCATAGAATCACTTTCCCAATCGATTAAAAATTCTCTGTCCGTCTAATGTCTGTCCATACATTGTTGTATTCAACTTACAATATTGCAACGACTTGTTTTTGCCCAAGAACGCATACTGCTGAACATCATTCGCGTTGCGACACTTTTCCAATCACTTCCCATACAATATCGTATTTTGCAAAGTCGTTTATTAAGCTGTCTATGTGTCTACTGCTGTATCTACATGCATGTACAAATGTATAAATATTAGGTTGACGGAAAAGTTCTTTCGTACTTTAAATAAAACATTTGGCCGCGAAGATGTTTGATGTGTTGCTCAGCAGTGAAGTGGTTAGATGTGTGTTACTCTCCAACATGCACCGCAAGATGTAATTATCGCTCATATCGAACATCTTCTCTGAGATTTAAATCTTGAGAACGAAATTTGTCAAACCATCTATGGCAGGTCCCAGCATTTACAATTTCACTTCCCAACGTGCCACATAAGTTCTTATACAACAAACAATCAACATATTTCCTCCTCTCTGGAACTTATATCAAATGCAATATCTTAAATGCAATTTATCGCCTGAAATTTATCCTATCTCTGCACTTGGGTATTAAAACTGATCCCTTGATAAGTAATAAGACTAAGTCTAAGTTAAGTGAAGTAATGAATGAAATCATAAGTTGTTTTTCCTTAGCCAACAAAGTTGATTTGCCGGTTGGAAACCATTATCAGATTCAGAGACCTGGAAAATACTTCCAACTCAAATTCGATATTAGATTTTGTCCATATAAAGTCATCTGTTAAAAAAGTAAAATCGCCCTCTGGCATCTTAGAAAAGTGATCATAAGAATTCAATGATCTCCATACTATTAAGTGCTTGTGCACCCCTTTTCTTAGACTAATACAAAAGCAGTTTTTCGTAGTCAGGAGGCCAAACGAATAAGTAGGACTCACTACTGCCAAGTCAGTGTTCGCCAATCGAAATCTTAGTGCGATAAAGTGTGCTTTTGTCGTAGCTATAGTAAGGTTGCAATCTTCTCCCTATCGCGTTACGTGTATAAGGGAAACCCCATGAGTGCTTGGTCATATCAAAAAAAAAAAAAAAAAAAAAAAACAAACTACAAATTTACAATATTACGTAGACCTGATTGAATAGGTTCAATGAAATTATTTACTTATTGTCTTGCGCGACCTAAGCCTTCATGTACACTATCGTTCTTCTTAAAGATACGGTAAAGCTTATCAATGTACCTACGTTCGAAAAAACATGTGAAATTGCGTTTGTGTTGTTTATTCTAAAATTTACTAAAAGTATCCTTTTTCTTACATTCTTACCTCAAAGAATTTTACTTAACTATGACGACGTATGTGGATCTATACACAGATCCCAGATAAAGATATAGACGAAAGTAATATACCATGCAAACTATTACGTTTCGGGAACTCTCTAAGATGTATCGTGTAATCATAGACTTAGATTGTTCAATCCATCACTAGATTCTATTCATAACATAAAGGGCTCTATTCTGCCAACTGCCAAAGGCCCGTTCTCGTTGAATTCAAAACTACTTCGTATTACATTCTTTCGTTATGATTAACCCATGCCGTTGAATTTCAATCCATACGATCTTATATTATTTGCTTAATGCGGCCTATTTGTAACTTTATTTAGAATGTTCATATCGGGCAATTTGCTCCTCACTACATTATTGTTATCTGATATGCTTATACGAAGCAAACAATATTCTTGAGAGTTATTATCAATCTTCATATACGATTTTTTGTTTTTTTTTTTTTTTTTTTGAAATTTTTCTCTCCTCACTCACACACTGCTTACTATCTTAGGTTTGTGTGTTGAATTGCCGTATAATTAGTGCCTTTAATTTAAATATGAATGCACATGAATTCATATTTATTTCTGTCCAGTATTTAGTTTAATACCTAATGTACTTAACGGATGAAGTAGTTGTTCACTTGAATTTATAAATAAATATATTGGATCGATAACATTTCTCGGCAAATTGCAAATAATATAATCACCGTTACGATACGAAGGAACGCCTTCATCTATTGATGATATGGTTATTCATTCAATACAACAACAAGGAAGAAATATCATCAATTGAGTCAAGAATATGATAAATGTTTCGTTAAGAACGATGCCTAAAAGTAGGCCACACTTTTTTATATTTATATATATATACATATGCACATATGTACATATATATTGTGAGCTAGAGAACATGTAAACAAAGTAAAATCACTAGAGAACCTAAACACCGCCAACAGAACAGCGTACGTTGGTTGCTTTTCAGATGTGCTCAATAACTGTCTTATTGAGTTAGAGAAAAATTATCAATCTCACCAACTCAGTTCTCTAAGTTTGCATTGAATTTGAACTTAAATTGCTGCAGCAATTGTTGCGAGAACACAGACTAAAGTGTATATGAAAAAACATTAAATTTCCGATTCTTTCAATGTAACATGTAAAGGAAAAGGAACAGAGTGGTGTTTCTGCCAAACACCTGTTTACCGCAAACTTTTCCATACCAGCATCATCCAATTTATTATAAATTTTTTTATCCGTCAAAATGTCAAAAGTTATGATTTCGCATAACTGTCTTTAGAAATTTCAAGCGCTTATATATTAAAGAGTCAATTGCGCTTATTTCGTAAACGTCGAAAAAAAAAAAAACCATGGCGACGTTACCGTTCGATATTGATTGTAAAATTTAACAGGGAGGAGGAGGAGAGAATTGTTTTATTTAGAAAAACATTTTTTAGAAATCTTGACATACAATATTTAGCTTCTATTTTAACGATTTTGGAAAGCGTAGAGTATAAGTCACAGTTTAACAAAAAAATATACACATATCCTCCATATCGTACGTAATAACTTTTGTGTATACCATGTTAACATTTTTAAATGGAAAAAAAATTTCCATTACCACTTATGCAAAAAACAAGATAAATATTTTTTTCTAACATTTTTGAACACAACTGACATTAGAAATAAGGAAATAAAGTAACTGTAAAATTCGCTGTAGCTTCGGCAACATTCGCAAAATGTATTTACAATATATTGAAGGAAATATTAAATTGAAAAGCATTAATACATACATACGTACGTAATATTGCACGAATTGAATTAAAATTGAAGCCAACAATATTGCGCAAGCGTGCACCTACTCAAATACCAGTTACACACAAACACACAATACAACATAAAATTCATTCCTCGGCAAATTTTATGTAATCGCGGTGATGGCAAACACAATAACAAAACAGTGGGAAATGATAGTAACAACAATGAAGGGAAAATAATTATTACGGAAAATTTTTACACTAATTATCGATCTGTCATTACGTTTGTAACGCATCACACTACTCGTCACCATCAATCTCACTGAAATTATCTGAATATTATCTTTGGCGAAATTTCGATGAAAAGCCGAAGCTTGGCATAAAAAACGCTTTTTGTTCTTAGGCATAGATCACATTTAAAAATGACTATCGGCAACGCAGCCTAAAATACTAGAAAAACCGTTACCAACAATTAATAGTGAGAATGGATCACTAAATTTTTACGAACGACTATGCGAAAACATTTATGTGAGCTAGTAAATAAGGCAAACATATATGTATATATATATGTCCTAGAGTCGATTGGCATAAACGTTCCCAATCGGACACAATTGACACGCCGTAGTTCAACAAAATATCTTGCAATCTTAAAATCTTGGGTACCGCATCTTAGGTATATCAAAGTTCCGTCTTAGAGAGAAAATAACTTTCTTACATATTTTAATTTTATTTTAATTTTATATATATATAAGTCATTTATTTCTTTTAGACAAATGCAACATCAATAGAATTCCATGTTACAAATATAGTCTAGACAACGTGGAAGAATAAACTGGAATGGAGCGATCTTAACTGATGAATCAGTGGTTCGTAACGAAAAATGGTCGAAAAATTGGCCCACACTGAACCACCTTCAATAGAATTCATCCCTGGGTCAAAACAGATCAGTGTGACAGCTTTCATTAAAATATCTTAAAAAAGATCAATGGAACCTAAAATTACATGGACAGATATTAGATGGACAGATGGGCAGATAAATTTAAATCGATTTAAAAAATGATTCTGAATCGATTGGTACAATAGAAAGTTGGTCCTTCTGGATATTGTAGATATTTGCAAAAACTTAATTGGCGTAGGGCATAATTCAAATGAATGAAACAAGCATTAGAAGCATTGGAATTCAATACTAAAATCCATTAAGAAGCAGCTGTGAGTCTTAGACCTCTCTTAAACCTCTAAGATTGTCAGATGTTTTACAGGTGATTTAAGGTGAATGAAAAACTCGATCACAAAATATTACATAGGCGTTTTGAATTATATACTTCTGTATATGTATGATGTAGGAGAGCTTTTTTATTCATTTTATTTACTCTTTTTTTTTAATAACCAGCCATTCAGGAGATATATAAGCACGATGCTGGTCGCACGAGAGAGAAATGGGAGAAGAGAAATAAAATACGCGTCAGCAGTCTGAGAGGGGTATCCCCGATCGATAAATGCCATGCTTTCATCGAGCAAGCGCTCATTACAACTACAGCCACATGATCATGAATGATAAGCACATTTTCCTCCTAAGTGATAACAAAGAATAACATAAAAAATAACAAACAACGACAATGCTTTTTGGCATCCAGGCGTAAAAGAAGTTCCGAATCCAATGTACGGTCAGAGGTCGTCACCTATTCGATAGAATGATTGCGAATCATCAGTGTTCAGAAAGAACCGGATTCATTCCGAAAGACAGTGGACGATGCGAAGGAGACAATTGAAACTATAGATTCCATAGACCTAAGATGGAACAAAGCGATGAATAACGAAATCCTCTGTGTTCATTTCATGTGCAATTCGAAAATTCACAAGTACTGCCAAGCATAATTATCGTTGTGAATATGGATATGGAATATGGATTTATAAGACTTCACTTTAATAACTTATACAGCAGCGAAAATGTTACTTACACACATATGGAGAAGGAAATATCGGAAGGCTTCACGCCTAGTGAAGCTAAAATGCAATAGACCCAGAACAGAAGCATATGCGAATTCCACGAATGTCAATGTAAATGGATATGTCCAAAGCAGCCCAGATACGGCAACGGCAAGACATTAATTAGATTAGACCTTGAAGGGAAGATTTTTTTAGCAGGAGCAAGATTAAGAAGATACCGTAAGAAACAGACGGAAGTACAACCCACAAATGACTAAATCACTTAAACATCTTTATAAGAGAGCTGAGCAAGAAAGTCCGTACGTCTGACATATAGCATTCCTGAACCAACAAGCAACGAAGCAACATCATAAAAGTACAAACTATAAAGTGTGCTTGTAAAATGAAGGCAACGGGGGAAACACTCACAACACAATATGATATAACGTCCACTCCTAGTAGAAGATTTTAAAGCTTGAAAGCTCATCTAACATATAATTTTAACATATTTGTTGGAAAAAAATTGTACTGCATGGATTTTAAAGTGAGCGAATTAATAAATGATGTTATTGATAGATCAAATTTATTTCCTCTTGCAACCACAAAAGGCACCACAAACCGCGTACTAAATAATTCAGCCCTTTAAAGCGAATGAAAGTGATTTTAAACTGCATAGAATGCATTTCCACTATCAACTTGTCTGCCGTATGGGGCATTGGACTACTTCTTTACCTAAGCTGAGAAGAACATAGAAAATTGGCTGAGAAACGTCACAGGTATCGTAATGATAGTAAACATTGGAAACATCAATCAATCGAAATCAGCAACTAAACGACTGATTCTCCCCAGACACCGAAGAGGCAAATAGATATTAATTAACAAGTTGAGAGGGAGAGAAGAAAAAGATCCTTCTGTTACATCTGGTAAATATCGATTTGACCGCATTACACGAGCCGATTGGAAAAACGGTAAATGTATAGCCAGTCAGAAACTTCAAACTGGTAAACGATAATAAACCTTATTATAAACATCACCCGGCATCGGTATTCGTAAGCAAAGCCGCCCTATCCGCACCGATCGTAGGCCATAGAAACTAATAGATCAGATATAATGCTTAAGAATAAGCAAAAGGAAAAGAGGTAGCCACACACCAACACATACAAAGTAAAGATTATGGAAAATTTGAAGAGACACCACTTCAACTGCAGCTATTCGATACATATGGGAAGTGAACTGTGTGCGTGTCGTACCAACAATAATATCGAACACTGCGCCGATCACTGCAAACATAACAATCGAAGAGAATTGGAACTGATTGTCGAGACATGCAAAAATTACTAATCATTGCGAACATACAAATATTCGGAAAATCTAGAAACGAATAGCAGAGAAAGAGGGAGTCGAACCTTTTTAGGTCAAAAAAAATTAATTGAATTTGTGTAAAAGTGTGTTAAAAAGGAACCACTGTTGTAGCGCTTTAAACACTAATGTAATAATTACTCAATCAATTAATAATCGAACAGGTTTTAGAAAGAACAACAAACGATTCCAGGAGTCAGTGCTTTTCATACGCTTGTTTGGACAAGATGGCTCAGGCATGGATATTTGCGAGCGATAAACATTGGAGCCACGGCTTCATGGGCATGTGGGATTCGCTTCAAAACACGTATAAGCATTCCTCGATATAGGAATGGAGAGATATTGCTGCTGTCGTTCTGTTATTGTTGTTGTGTAACAAATATTGCAATATAAAGCACGAGTTTATCAATAGCATCAATTGTTTGTGTATTCAATAGTCAATACCGCGTCAAGCCAAATACATGCGCATACATACAGGCACGCAATAATAAATGAATACGAGAAATGTAATAAATTCGCAAATTTAAAATTGGACAAACATATATGCGTACGCGTATTTATTCCGATATGCATTTGTGTATGCATGTATAAACGTAATTATATGTATGCGTTTATGTACACGTATGTATGTATGTATGTATGTATGTATGTATGTAATTATTTATACATCTATGAGTATAGAGTTGAATAAACTTGACTTCGCTATAGACAGTAAACACGACGTGCAGCAAAACTCACTCGGAATAATCAACCAGCCACCCACTCACTACGCTCTCATATATTATCAATTTGACTATAGGCAAGATTATTATTGTTGTTGTTAGTGTTGTGTTGTTGTTATAGTTTCTTTCTTTTTTTTTTTTTTTTGTTGTTTCTACACCAACATTAGCAACAAGGAAGTTACAACATGTTTACATGCTCAGCTGTTTGCTGTTATTACTGCTCCTCACCAATCAACACGCCGCAGTAGTTCAAAATGAAAAAAAAACAAAAACAAAAACAAAAACAAAAACAAAAAAACAGAAAGAAAAAGAAAAGACAAAGTGAATACAGATGGCGTTAACCCCTCCACCCAAATATATACGTATATGTATTTATGTACGTATGTATGCATGTACGCATGTAAATCCATTTGAACGACATTGTCTTGGAATACCTTTTGGTTTATGTTAATCTAAGCAACGCAAGGAATAAGAGCAAAAAAAAAAAAAAAAATTTGATAAGTAAAATACTCTCTGCAAAGATCAGCAAGTAATATTATAATTAATTATAAATGTATTCTGTTGCTTGAGTCGGTTTTGTTTGTGTTGTGTTACAAAATTTCTCTTACTATACCTGCTGTTAGCTTGATATTGGCCAATGAAGCTATTGAGGATGACGAAACTGTTGTTGATTGTGTGTGCTGTTGGCTTCGGTTGTGGTTTCCAATAAAACGCTCAGCAACCAATGTTGTGGGTGTTGATGTTGAGGCTGGTGAGGCCGTTGCTGCGCTACTGGAACTAATTGTTGTCGATCCAAGCGGGGTACTGTTACCGTAATTGCCGGCGTTATTGCTGTTGTTGTGATTGTTGTGGTGGTTATTGATATTGCTGGCGCTGCCACTCGCGCTATGGTTGCAAATGCTGCTACTGTTGCTGCTGCTGGTGTTTGAAGAGGTTGAAGAACACCCGGATGACGACGAATTCGTTGATGCGAAGTTATGGCCACTGTTTGTGGTATATAATGCACTTCCACCATTTCCAAGATTTCCAAATTGTGCTACCGAGTTGCCACTTAAATTTGCTGCACTATTAGTATTAGCGAAACTTGAGCTAGTCGACGAATAAAACGTTTGACAGCTATGTGTCACTAATTGACTGAAGGAGTCCTTTCTCTCGCTTTCGCAAGTAAATGTTGCCCTATCAATGTTTGGATTGGATATAGCACCTGTAGGCGTTGCGGGCGATTCCAAATTTAAATCTGTTTCGGACTCTGCCGAACCGGCATCGCTAAATCCACCCTGAGTTGATGAATCTTCCGGGGTATCAAAGAAATGTAAATTAAAATCGGAATTCGCATCAAAGCTTACTTCGGGCAATTTTTCATCTAAATTGTCCTCTTCATCCAAATTGTCACCATCGACCGTATTCCGTGAATGCTGATCTTGTATTTTGCCGGCCGCACCACCGGTAACACCAAGATGTTCTTGTCGTTTATTTGTTTGGCTAGTGTTACTACTGCTTTCTACAAGACTCGAACCTATTTGCGCTTCTTCCAAATCTAGTTTGAACACATCCATGTTTCATCCATTGACCATTGTGCCATTATCTTCGGCTTAGTCATTTTGTATGCGTATATGAATAGTGTAGGCGCCCTCTGCTCTAGATTATTCACAAAATTCTTCATACAACTTGAAAAATTCAGCTGATATCGCTTATCACTCAACAGCATAATAACAACAATGCTTACAGTCTTCAACCATAGATCATAGTTTATCACAGTTTAATTCACTTTTTATTATTATTATTATTATTATCTATAACTTTTTTGTTTTTGTTTTTCTTATTTCTCTTTTCTTTTCTTTTTATTTATTTATTTATTTATTATTGTTATTATTGTTATTATAGTCTTTCTTTATCCAATTATATTAGTCAAAATCATAAAACGTGTTAGAGTAAAAAATTTCCTAAAATACAAAGTTTTACAAAACGTAAACACTTCTACAGCTACAATGCCAAGATCACAATATCGTAACATTTATTTACATGGAAAATTTCAAAGAAACTTTCACAAGAACATTGGTTGGTCCAATATTTACAAGTTTACATACTCAACCAGTTGTGTTTATGGTTGTACAGCATGACAAACAAACATTTATAATCGATTATCGAAATGGACTTACAAGTCCAGTTTCAAATTATCAAAGAAATATATTTCGTTTATAATGTAAAAGAGAGAATGAATAAAACGGTTTGTTAACTTCGTTCGCTGTTGACTGTTAAACGTTCAGTTCCGTTTGCCTTTCACATTATTATCACAGTCCTGCCAAGCTTTTCTTCTTTTCTTTTCGTTTCTTTGTTAATACTTAATCCTCGCCCCACGATAACTGAAGTAATCCTTAAAACTACATAATCAACTTTCACGCATAAAGCGAACGTTTGATTTCTTTCACTGTCTACCAATAATTATTTAAAAAAAAGTAGCATAAGTATGCAGGTAGGTAGGTAGACAGATAGAATCTACCCGGCATGAATCGAATGAAATTTGGACATTTAAAGTGATTTTTCACGAGCCTTCTCACGAGCAAGCTCACCCAATACACTTACAAGTTACTATCAGGATACATATATAAGTCTGGTAAGCGGCCTATAACATTTGAAAGTGATCTTAAGTTCACTTAAGTATTAACCGATAAAGTAATCCGTCGCATAATATTGCACTGAACGTTTAACGTTTTGCATCGAAGAATATTACAAAGTTTTCATTTATTGACAATAATCGAAATCGAATATCGTTAATATAACAGTTATTTTAACAAACTAAATCAAGTCTATCTAAGCTTATCGTATCAGTCAATGGAAGTAATGCAACCAATTAACACATCATTCAAACAAAATCTCCTATCTAACACATATTGGGCAACACTGTTGGCCGACACATATCATTTCTGGAGAGTACTAATCTTTAAACGATACGTGCCAAAATTTCATGACATTTTGACAATTAGTTTATAGGTTAAAGTTGTTTAAGTGACTGTAGTCTTGTCAACAACTTTTCAAAACAATGGGAAAATCTGAGGAAGAACTCTGTTCACAAAGGCTTGGCATGAGATATGTTCTGGCGAGTATTGTCGTTTGAAAAACAAGCCCACAAAATAGTTTTGAAAGATCGTACAATGAAGTCGCGTGAACTAGCTGAGACCTTAAAGTGTATTTACTATTTTGCATGAACATTTGATCATGAAAAAGCTTGGTTCGAAATGGATACCACGTTTACTCATTTTCGCCGACAACGTGTTGATGACACGGAGCGCTATTTTCCTAATGAAGGCAACATGGAATCGGTTAACCGGGCCGAAAGTGAGCGAAGAAACAGCGTCACTAAAACGACTGTCACTTTTTAACTAATGGCCGGAGTGTCATAAAATTGTGACACGTCACGTTTACACGTTGATGCTGAATAGAAATCGTATGGGTTTGTCAACAGTGTCAGACCAAGGACTTATTGAGCGATGTCATACTATAAGAAATAATTTTCAAAATTTTGCAATGAAATGCATTAAATATTTTTATAATCAAAAACAAACTAAAGCCTTAAACAATTGTCATCAGTCAGTTATTCGATTTTATTATAAATGAAATTTTATTTCCTTTATTTATGGCATATGATGGTCGATATTCCGTCAAGTTCATAATTAAAGGGAGCGATTATACTAAACGTGTACGGTGTTCCACCGCGTTTGTTGTTGTCGTTGTTGCTTTATTTTTCAAAACGCATTTAATATAAAAATTGAATCTACGAACGGGTTTTCCAAAGGTAAAACTTAGAAGTGATTATGATCCTCTTATGAAATCACTTACAATAGACAAAACACATTAGCCATCCCTACCTATATAATAGATGCCGATCCTACCATCTATTCGAGTCTGTCAAAAATTTTCATATCTAATACAACCACAACTAATAAAATACTCTGCGATCATTTTATGTTGATTTAAGGGCGAAGAGTATCCATAACTTGTTCTAAGGCGCATATAACTTCCGTGATAATTTTCTTTTTTTCTTATATTTATTTTTTCCGATACCCAAGATAATCAAGAATTATGGAAATTATTAAGTTAATTCTCATAAAGGACATGAAGAAGGATGACGAAGCGCTAAGCGAATGTTAACCAAATTAATTGCAATTTATGCACTTTTTCGTTTAAATGTGAATTAAGCGCAATTTTTTTTTCTTTCTCTCTTCTTTGTTCTAACTCATCAAAATCGATTTCCAACACAATTATCGAAACTTGCCAAATAGATTATTTAAATATTTTTCGATTTAATTATTGTGGAAATCGCGCCTAGTGTTCGACTACAAATTTTTCTTATTTATTATTTAATTCTTTGCGTCTCTACGCCTAGTCCAGATATGAAATGGGATTATGAAAACGGGCGAAAATATTTAATTGATTGATTGATTGAGGGGAAAAGGCAACCATGTACGAGATGGGCCATCGCGACTAATTTATCAAATTGAGATCGAGAAAAACTCAATGATCATTTTTCGATCGTTTTTATTTTAGAAACTTTTTTAACCAACTGCCAATCAAACAGTCATTGTCAAGCAAGGACATCTGAATAGACATTTGCTTCATTATATATCAGTCTAATCATTATTACATTTTTTTTTTCAAGTTCTTTTTTCAAAACTAATACGTCTTGTGTGCTGTGCTATTAAATACGATAACGAGAAGTAGAGGAATTTTTTTGTAACGCTTCGCTTGCATGAAGTGAAGTTGAAGTGGAACCTAATAGCATAAAGGATTCGTCTCGAAAATAATGCAAAAACATTTCAATTCGGATAATATTGTGTGGCTGGGAACGGCCCTCAAAGTACAAGTCAACCAACCATTCATTTTTCTAGGCATCGAATTGTGAACTGATGCCTGTGAACAAGCATACGAATCAATAGAAATTTGAAGAACATTCATTTAGCAGTTAGTTAAGAGTTTGTCATTTAGGGCTCAACAGTTTATTATTGTAAACTGTTGAGCTAAAATTTTTACATAATCGCATTATAAAACGGTTATTATCAAAATCTCCAAAGGTATTTATAGAAAATTTCGCTTATTTCAGCATAAGTATTAGGAAATTATTAACAAAAACGTTTTGTAAAAATATAAACACAACTGATACTTATACATGTGCGTATGTATATACATATATACATATATACGATTGTGTATATATATATATATATATATACATAAATATGGTAAATAAAATGTATATATGTATATATATATATATATATTTATATATAACTGTATATATATATATATATGTATATATGTATATATATGTATATATATATATTTGTTTATATTTAAATTTGTAAATAAAATTCACTTCCGTGTTTGATTTCAGTAATTGGTTTGAGGGCGCTTATAGGTGTGTGTGTGTGCGTGTGTATGGGTGTCACGTTGTATATCCAAAGAGAGACAATGATCACACAGAATACAAGCACCGATTTAACCACCACCAAAGTTGCTGGAACTTGCGTAAATAGGTTCAAAGACAGGATTACCAAAAAAAAAAAAAAACAAAAAAGAAAGAATTAGCCGTCAACACCAACGCAGTAAATATATATATAGATATGTATATATAAATATATATATATATATATATATATACACACATATATATATATATATATATATATATATATATATATATATATATATATATACATATATATATATATATATATATGGACAGTACGAGAATAAACATAAAACGTTTCTTGCAGTACAATTATCGTTAAACGATTTTCTTTTTAAAGGAAAGTCCATTAGAAAGTTAAGTTGATTTAAAGGATTGATCACTAATGATTTTTTGCTATTTATTATTTTTTTATTTTTGTTGTTTTTTCTATTTTTTTTTTTTTCCTTTTTAACCGATCACACGACGCGATCACAAATTTTTATAATCAACTAATACAATATATAACGAACGTAAAACGCAAACGTTTTCAGCTAAAAAGAAGACAGAAGTAGACGAAAAAAAATGTTAAAGCGCTTCAAATGAGCACACAACATAAAAATCCCGATCGTACTAAAGAAGAACCTTTGAAGCGTATTAAGAACTCAACAACAACTCCCTGCTATACACACAACAGCTCGAAGTTAGAACTCGCAAATGGCACAAAAGTACAAGAGCACTAAAACAGCACAAGTGAGGCCTAGACGGGATGGATAGAATAGATAGATAGATGGTTCGTTGGTTGGTTGGCTGACTGGCTGGCTGGCTGCCTGGCTGTGGCTGCTTGGTTGTTGTTTCGGTTAACGTTGTGTTGTCGACGCCAACACATAGACAACATTATTGTGGTGGTCATGGGCATCCATACACATGTATATACATACATATACACATGCATACACACATATAAACATATATACAAATATATATATGTGCATATGTATGTACACATATATATATAAAAAATATACACATACATATACATAATAAAATATACATACATATATACATCTAACACATAATATATACACATGAAAAATATTCTATTATATATATATATATACATATATATATACATATACATATATATATATATATATATATATACTTTATAGTCAGTTCTATCGCAAGACTGTCTCGATACAATTTTTTTGTTCTTCCTCTACTGCTGCTGATTTGTACTGTTGTTGTCATTGTTGTTGTGCCATTGCTGAGTGTGTTGCTCTTGTGCCGCTCCTCTAGTGTGTTGTTTTCTCCTACTCTGTCCTTTTTGTTCTAATCTTTTTGCAATTCTATGCAAGAAAGTAAAAATTCAAATAGAGAAAATCTAACAGCAAGTAAAATATAAAGAAAGCAACAGCAAGGAAAAACATACGTTTTCAACCAACACACTAACAACCAATAGTACTTACATACCTACATACAAACGTACAAGCAAAGAATATGCACTTGGGAAAATCTCCAACAACAACAAGAACAATATAAAAGCAATAATAATACACTAACGAAGCACATTCGGTTTTTTTTAAACAACATCTCTATATGCACATAAAGCACTTTTTCTTAAGCATATGTATGCAATATGTGTATACTGACATACACATATCCATGCATATAAATGCATACATGCATACATTCATACATTCATATATATATATATATATATATATATATATATATATATATATATATNACATTCATACATTCATATATATATATATATATATATATATATATATATATATATATATATATATATATATATATATATATATATATATATACATACATACATACATACATACATACATACATACATACATATCTACATGCATGTATGCACATATATTGCATTTGTGCTTGAAGTTGTTGATATTCTTAAGGCAGAGAAGAGCTCATATGTCATTGTTACTGTATATTTCGTGTTTCTGTGTATCTGTGCGTGCGTGTTCGTTTATGCGAGTATGCGAGCGAAACTTTCGTAGAGAATATATTTTCAATTTCTTTCAGGCGCAACTAGAACGTTTATTAGTATATTAGTATTAGTGCATTATCTGTCTTAAGTAAAGAAAAAAGGAACAATTTTTTTTTCTTTACTCACAAACACATACACACTCTTACGTTAACACATATAGAAACTATCTTCAAGTAACAAGATCAACGACATGCTTTATACGTTATTTAGTTATGGGTATTTCCTTGACACTGTCTTTTTCAAAAGCTTTCAAACAACGTTTAAATATCAATTAATCATGACATAAATACAAAAGCTTCCTTCCTTCGAAAAAAAAAAAAAAAAAACAAATCTCATATCCTTACTATCAGCCTGGCGTCCAATCGTTTTTTTTTTTTTTAAATAAACATTTGTCATTTCCCCCCAGATATGAAATATATGCCGATTTTCATCTCCATACATCCCTTAAAATCATGGATTCGTTTTTATCAATACCTTCGTTTGTTCATTAGTCCTTTGTCACGGAGCTAATATTTACGATCGCCTTCTATCTATTAAAACACGATGCACCGTCAATCACATTCGGTCTTTATATGTAAGAAGAGTAACACGCCATTTCACAAGCACTTATATGGAAGGCAGAAAGCTAAGCTGCCTTTACAGTTCCGATAAGTGAAACTAAAATTTCTTAATTGGAAGGAGAAAATTCTCCAAGTTTACTTCAATTACATTTTTTTTTTTTTGTTTTTTCTTTTCTTTTTCTTTAGTTTAAGTAATTGATGAAACGAGAAAAAGTTCGCTCAAAATAAATGGGTCACAACGACTTATGAAGGGCGTCGTATGTCGTATGTATCGATTTCATTTCATTTTACCGCCCACACACACAGAGATATAATTGCACTTTTACGACCCATTTTCGGCATCATATCATTTCAGAGAAATTCAAAAAGATCGTCAAAATCGCATAGTTTGGCGACATCAGACGTTCATCTCCATACAACAGTCATATATCAATTATACTTTGCTGGAGGATCGCTTGATTATTTGTACGAATAATGTGACATGAACTTTTGCGATATTACGCCGACAAATACTCTTCGATTCAGAAACGTTATCCTTAGGCAGTCAACCATATTTTCTCTTCTGTTTGCTTAGATGACGTATGAAAGAAAAGCGAAAATGTATTCCTTCCCAGCACGTGTCTCGGGACGATATCTGTTAAGAATGCACGTACGTTACTGATCTATGAAAAATCTAATGAAATTTTTCATTGGTTTAAGTCTCTCGCGGATGTATGAACTTCATAAACCAAATAAGGATATTACCTTACCTTGAAATTGCTTTCCAAGAGGAAAATTATTTTGGATAGTCAGACAGGCAGTTCGTTGTAATTACAAGTCTGCAAATTGGCCCTTTTTGTTGTTCTGTGATGTGGAAGAGGATTTAAGAAGTGAGTGTACGAACGTGAGATTTAATTTGCTTTACACACAAGCGCGCACACACACACACATTCCACAATTTTCTTTTCATCTTTCCTTTCTGCCCTATAGACTATATATGTATATATATATATATATATATATATATATATATATATATATATATATATATGTCATATTTACAGGTCTTCAAAGGGGAGTACTCCCATGTGGAAGAGGATTTAAGAAATCTAACCCGATATTGTGGACAAAAGTGTTCCTACTAAGATTTAATCTGCTATACACACACACACACACACACCGCAATTTTTTTTTCATGTCTTCTTTCTGCTCCCCCACAAGCCCCGGCATCCACCTTCTCGTCACCCCTCACCCCTCACCATCGCTCTCTGTCTGTCATTCTTCTTTTTTCTTTCTCATTTATAAGAGAGCTTTATAAAAGTTATTTGAATTGAAATTTTTACTTAATTTAAGCAAAGTAATTGCAACGAATGACCCATATTTTTATGAAGCAATAATAAATAGTGAAAGAACTCTTTCACTTTAGTTCTTACACTCTTGCAAAGGAATGAGAACCGTTACTATCGGTAGATGACACTGAAGACAACCGTACGTACATATATATATATACACAGAACAAAACAGTGAATCTTTTACTTGTATTAAGTAATAATTTGCAGAGAATAATACAACAAAATTAAGTGTATGCATGAATGTGTATATTAGATAATAATATAAGCCACAGAGAGAAAGAGAGAAAAGAGAGAGAGGCGGTAAGTACTCTCAAAAATCAAATACAAAAAAGAAGAAAGACAAACAGAAGTACAAATATACAATAATAAAAACGACGACAAGCAAACAGGAAGAGTTTTTCTTTACAAAGTACTTTGACATTTTACAAGATAATGTCAAGTATGTGGGTATATATTTAAAGTCAACAACAACAACAATAACAACAACAACAACAATAGCAATAACAACAATAGCGATTAAAAAATGAAGAGAAAATGAATAAAATATATATAATAATACATAATATAGTAAATAGTACAACAACAACAATAATCATTATAAACGAAAGTAGTGAAGATAGTTCGCTCTTTAACCAGATCAATAATTTCATAGAAGAATCTTTTCAATAAATTTACGCGTGTAAACCGTTGCAGACCGTTAAACTTTTTTCTTGTTGTTGTTGTTTTTTATATATATTTATAATGAGGGTTAATGACCGTTAACTACGCTGTTCTAAGAACAGAGAGCTCTCACTCTCCGTCTAACAGTACAAAAGCTTTCTAGTTTTACAGCTATTGTAAATGCAATATTATATGCGAGTGTGTATGAAGAATAATAACAAATATTCACACATAAGCATATACTCTCTCCTTGTTATGTAACTGGTTTAGCAAAGAAGGAGAAGAAAATCGCAAAAAGTCAATGATCAAGAAAAGTGTGTGGTTTCTGTGTTTTTACAAGAAATACCGCATTCAAAGGAAACTAAAATCTTGGAAAAATTGTTCAAAAAAAAAGAAAAAAAAATATTTAAAAAAACAGGGAAATAATGATCGTCATCATCATCGTCGTCTTCATCATAATCACGAATATTATTATCATTACTAATAACATGAAAAATAGAAAAATTATTATGCGGAAAGCGAAAAATAACTAACAAATACATATATGTATATATATATATATATATGTATATATATATGTATATATGTATATGTTATAAAGCACAGCATATAAGCCTGTACCGCCCACTTTACACACCAACACCAAGAGTCAAACCGTCCAGTCAACACCGTACAACACAATATAACACATAACGTCATCATAACAACACATGAACAAAATAAATCTTTATATGCTTTCCCTCTTTTTTTTTTTTCTTTTATTTTTCTTAAGCTTGAGTGAGTGTGAATATATTGCGAATATCAAGCTAAACACAAATTCAACTACAAACACAAATGCAGGCGTAGAAATGTGTCTACAGTAAACGTACTTGGATACATATATGCATATGTATGCAAGTAACACGTAACACTCTATTTGGATACGTAAAAGTATTTGTATTTGTTGCTTGAACCAGGAAGAGAATGTTCGTCTAGAGTACATTGGTTTATTTGTTATTTATACAGATATATAAATATATAAATGTATGTACATGTACATGTACATGTATGGTAGTGATATTGCACAAGTGATATAGGGCTTTAAAGGGGCTGCGGATCGATTCGGTTGATTGTGCAATAGTAAATTACTCGAATTATTATGCTTTTATTAGTGTTGTACATTATCCATAAGATTGGAGGGATAAGCGTTTCTATATATATATATATATATATATATATATATATATATATATATATATGTATGTATATCTATATATATACATATATTTCTTTTTTTGCTTTTGTTTAAGATAATTTTTGTTTTTTTTTTTTCATAATAGAAAGTGCGCGTATTCTGAAAATTCGCTTTAATCGAAATATATATAATAAATAAAAAATAAATAAACTCTTTTTTTTCAATCCCAAGTATCAAAACTCTTGTATTTAGCAATGACAGGCTTCTTAGTACGCTTATCCTTTTCCATCAAAATAGAATCTTTTTATAAAACTGTTACCGCAGAGACGTAAGACTGGTAATCTACAAGCACTGACATTTCATATGCGGCACACACACACACAAAATTATGTTACAACTCTACATCTGGTTTAGTGAGTCCTGCTAATTAAATTCATCAAAGGGGCTCTGCCTGTTTGTTTTGTTGGATTATATTCGAATATATAAGAATTAAGACTGATGGACAGAAATTTACAAAAACTCTTGCAAGTTAAAAAAGAAAAATTATAGAGTTAAAATTTCCAATAGATTTTTATCAATACCTAATGCAAAGATTTTATACAACTTTCCAAGGCACGCTTCGATATCGATCTGCATCCAACGTTGATAACTGATAAATAACTTTCAGATATGGATGTATTCATGTTTAGCGTGAAAATTCCTTATGAACTCAAAGCTAATGTTTCAAACAGTTTGTCAGAGCAGAGATCAGATTTCATTAGAAAATTTTCATTTAATTTCCTATGGAGTAAATGTATTGGGAATGAGCCGGAAATAATTATGAAACACTGTTCAGTATCTTTAGCTGGTGGTATGGATGAAAATGAATTGATTTTCTTTAAATTCTTTAAATCCCACAAACTATCTGATGGTCTTAGCATTAATAGTTTTCCATGTAGCATGTAAAACAAAAGCATTTTAAAGTTCAATGACTTATTTTCCGCAAACGTCATGGCCAGCAATGTTGCTTCGCGATCATGCTAAACGTTCAAATTGCGCATGTGCTTGTGCTTGTGCTTGTGTATAGATATGATGATTATAGTAAATTTATGGCGCACACATATACAAACTCATATTCATAGTCATATACATAAAAACACGCACACACTGTAAAGCAAACATACCATATACATATATATATATATATATATAATGATAACAGTAGTAAAGTGTATTAAAAAGAACAATTTCTTGTAAGAAAAATGAAAAGAATTTCACAGCTGTGGTTTAGTTCATGAAAAGTTGTAAAGTGAAAACTAGGAAGAGATGTAGACACCACAGCCATAGGCACATAAATAGTGCAAATTTTTAACTAAAACTTAAGAATACATTTTTTCTTTTTATCCCATTATACAATACAACTAAAGAATTTTATTCCCTGAAAATCCCCCCTTTATTAATAAATGTACAGTGTGGGCCACAATGCACCATTAAGTACCCAACCCAACCCAAAAGTTATTTTCAAAATAAAGCGTTATATGGGAAATAGTCGAAAAAATGGTCTGACCCAAAGCATTTTCAACTGTGTTCCTCCTTGCACCAAAAGACGTGGGTACAGCTAATTTCATGAAAATATCTCAACTATTGCGTCTTACGCAGAATGAACACAAAAAACAAGACGGGCGGACGGACAGACAGGCAGACAAGTTTAAATTGATTCAGAAAGTAAGTTTGAATCGATCAGTAAAGTAAAAGGTGGGTCTATCTCAAATTCTCTGTGTCTTCCGTACATCCACACAAAGGTAATAATAAAAGGTTGTACCACAAATGGTGTTGGCCATAACAAGCCAGCAGAAAAACAGAACGCTTCTCCCATTATCAATACCTATGGACTTATCGGACAAATCAGTGAAAAGACATCTAAATTATGTGCAAACGCTTGGATCGTCCACATCGCTAGAGAGGCATATATCTGACTGACGAGATACGAATTAACAGAGCTGTGCACGAGTGCAGAAACAACGGATCAAGCGTACAATGTAAAGCCCTGGGGTGTTTTTTCTTGCCACGAAGAAGAATTCATTATAACGACACAGATACCAAAATGGAAAAGATTACGTATTTCAAAAAATCTAATAGAGCTAAGGCCATGTACTTTTGCCTCTATTCCAGTGAAATTATGACAAATGCGTCAAGAACTATGAACGATTAGCTTTCGCAAAGAGATATTACAGTTTTAGAATGGAAAGCACAAAACTTTAAAATTCGTTTAATCCGGCTACGAAGTATGCTTGAAGTAGATTTGGTATTCCAAACCATAAAGGATGTGTCAGAAGTTAGAGCCAAAAACGTATGACAAAATAGTGCCTAAGTAGTAAAGAAAAACACAACTAATTTTTAACTATTATTATAGTGTACCTTTTTTTTTTTCAAATAGTGAATTTTTATGCTGACGATTATTTCTGCTGCATATATTTTTATACCCATCACCGAAGGATGAAGGATGGAGGTATAAACACATCAAAACGCCCAGTAGGAAGCATGAGAGGCTGCAGAAAAAATACATATTCTTGATCAGCGTGAAATTCTAAATGGATTTAAGCATGTTCGTCTGTCCGTCCGTTTAATGTCTATTGTAAATATTCTCCTGGTCGCAAAAATGAAACTATCGACTTTAAGTTTAGCAAACACATTGGCATTTCTTGCACGTGGATTGTTATTAAAAATGGACCAAATAGGTCGAAAAACACACTCGCAGCACCACGTAAACTAAGGACACCTCTGTTTTTCAAAAGAGAAAAAATTTGGTATTTTGCTCAATACTCATAAATTGTAACACATGAATATACAGAAATTGGAACGCACATTCTATGGGCGATGATGTAGCACTTGTGCAAATATGAAAAAAGTTTACCACGCCTACCCAATATTATAGTGTATCTAAATGTAATTTTTTTTCAATACCTTTATAAGGCGCAAAAAAAAGCTTCAAAAATCCTATAAAGTATACAAATGCTTGGGCAGTTTCATATTTGAGATGCACCTAAGCATGTCCGTCCATTCATTTAGTCCATCTGTTCGTCTGCGTAACTATGTAATATCTGTGGTAAACATTCTCCCGTTCACAAATATAAAAATATCGCTTAGAAACTTGCAAAAGAATTACAAAGTGACTTATACTTTTCCACGCCTACAACGCTTACACGCCTGTGCGACAAAAACATTTATTTTGAAAATAAACAAAACCATCAGACGCGCCCACTGCATAGTATCGAGCATGAAAATGTAAAGTTCTTTTATTTTTATTGTCCTTATTAGGATAACGGTAAAGGGTAGAGAAGCTTCGGTCACGACCGAATATAATTTTCATACTTGCTTTATTTCAATTACTCATTTTTTGGGTTTTTTTTTTAATGTAAAGTAAACTTTTTAAAATGAACTGTGAGCTGTGATTTATATGTTCCTGGCTGTATATATTATGTGTACCAGTATGTGTGTGCGTGTGTATTTTATAGTTACATTTCTGAAAAAAAACTCTGTAAAAAGTGTTTAATTTTTTTTTTTTGTTTATTCATTTCATTTATTCAATCGACGCCTAATATATTTGATTAAATAATTGATATATTTGAAGCTAAGTTTATCGTCAGGATTATCATTGCTAGGCTCAATATATATGAGGCTATTTCTCAATAATAAATAAATTTATTTAATATTTATTCCGAAGGAATACAAACACTTACCTGTTGTATTTTCACTAGATGTTGTGGAGCTTATTGATGCATGTCCGTCGGGACTTTGCGGTGCCTCCGATGATGAATGCGGACTAATTGGTGTGGGCGGAGTCAATGAGGGCGAAGCCGATGATAATGATGATGATGATGACGATGATATACCGTTTGTTAAAGCGGCACCTGACGTTGATGCTGTTACAGTAGCAATTGTTGTTAAAATTGTGGTTGCTTTCGTTAATGATGCCGCTGTCAATTCAGTAAACACTTCGACTTCGGTTTGCGGCAATTTATAAACGTTCAAAAATGTGGAAGAAGTTACTCTAAAAGAAAAGGCAATAAGGTATAAAAAAGATGGACGAACATAAACACAGGACCTACAAAATGCAGAAAATGTTAAGTAAATTTTAGAATTAACTCTGAAAGTTAAGATCTCTTTTGTTTTATGTACAATAGAAATCAGAAGAAAATCCGTTAGACAAATTTTCGTAAGCAAATTGTGAAGGAATTCGTGTAACAAAATTTCAGCAGGTTGGTAATGATGGACCTTCTGTTTTCAATTCATTTCCCAACAAACAGCGTGAGACGGTTTTTAGCCCATAAGAAGCTATTAATTGCTGCCAGATCATGGCAATTAGTTCAAGAAGGTGAAGAGTAAAAAGATTTATTTTGTACTGCATTCTATCCCCTTTCGAGCTGAGAGAGGGTCAATCGCATCTACTTGATTTTAGAAGTCAGTGCCAATACTTTGGAATTTCAGGTGACACTCATTATGATCGCAGTGCTATGGATTTGAAAATCCTCCAAAACTTTGCCTTTGATTCAGTTTAGTTGAACACTCTATTAACGTGATTTATGTAAAACCGGATTAACAAAAAAAAAAAAAAAACAATTATGTTACATAAGAGTAAGGCATAAAAATGCATAGGTTGTAATGTTTGCAACTTTATTGCATGATTCGCAAGCAAAATTTTTTTAAACTTCCATTTCTTAACCCGCACAATCACAAAACGAGATGAAAACTTTTTGTAATGTGGATTGGCTTAAAACTCCGAGCCAATTTAAGTATATTCGTCTCTGCTCGCTTAGCTTAAATATTAAGACGAAAACTGAAATTTGGAGCAAAGATGCTCCTCATTGGTAGCTCAAGAATCAAATTAGGCAAATAAAAACACTATAGTGCACCAACGTCCATCATTAAATACCCTACAACACCGTATAAACATTCATAGAATAATCGGAAGTTATATCGGAAGTGGTCGAGAGAGTGTTCGTATCCGAAACATTTTCAATAGCATTCGTCCTTAGAACAAACTAAGTTGGTGTAAGAAATTTCATCGCAAATATATCCGAAAGTGTGATCTGTATGTTGGGCAAACAAAAGACGGACAGACAGACAAGCTTTGGTTATGCAGGAATTACGTATGTTATTATATCATATGTATATATATGCATATAAAAAGTGTGTCTATCTAAAATCCTTCAGCGTGTTGCATACATCCGCACAAACTTAACATAATGATACAGGGTACAAGAGTCAACGTAATTGATTTAATTCTTTCATATTTCGTACCTTTTAAAAACGCAAAAATGAAAAAGAAATAAAAAAATAAAAAGTCTTGTTGTCGGAAAAATTATTTTCCTTTTATACGATATGGAAATTATCAAGCGACAAGGATGATAGCGATTAGGCGTAAATTATCTATTTCAGTAGTCGTCGTGCGGAAAAAAAAGTTATTGCCATAATTCGTTGACCATCGTTGACCAATATATTTTTCGCCGCATTTTTAATCGCAGTATCTTGAGCCATTGGTCTAATGCTTCTGCTTACTGCAGAGACTTAATATTAAATAAGAAAACTCAACATTTTTCCTATTAATTGAACGTTTTAAACTTGAATATGTAGTATAGACTTTTCACTTCACATTTCAATACGAAATGTTTATAAGTTTAGAAGAAACACATCCCATATATCGTTTATAACAATCATGGCCCAGAAGCTTTTGCGATTCGTTGCAACTTTAAAATAAGTGCTAACAAAAACAGAGGAAACGTATTCTTGATTACCTTTCATTATCTGCAATTGTTGTTTCTGACGCACTATTTAATGCTGATGTTCTTGAATACTCCATGAGTCGCCTGCCCTCATTGGGGCTGGCACTGAATTAATAATGCAATTTAAATACATTTAAATTGTTTCGTTTAACGAATTTTTTAATTGATCAAAATGTAATTTTAGCCTTTAGATGTTTATATTCTTATATTTTATTAATTTATTTTATTTAACTTTTGTTTTTTTTTTATTATTATTATTTTTTATTTTCGTTATTAAAACTTATATGATATGCAAGCACGCGAATACAGCTGCTGCGCTAAGCTTTAAATAGTTATAGGAATAAAAAAGCTTTATATTTAATTTTATAAAGGAATTTTATGTCACACTTCCGTTTCCGTTAATAAAATATTTTATAACACATTTTATTTATATATTTATTTATTTATTTATTTATTTATTTTTTTCCTTTTTTAATATCTCTGTTAATTTAATATTTCACCCGGTTTCTATTCCGCTGTTCGTACATCAACATAAACAAGCATACACACGCGCTCACACATACACACATAAATATACAGCTTTAATATGACCGCATTTGATTCATTTTTTTTTTTTTTTTATTCTCTCGTTCCCCACCGCTGTCACTAATACTTTAATGCAAAGCTTTTTTCGCACTGAAATGCACCACTTTTTGCACGCTTGTGAAATCGCATAGAAATTTTATGCAGCTGCGATTGCTGTTGCTACTTTAAAGCCGAAATCAAATAGGTTTGTTGTCTTTGAGCCGGTGGCCGCCGACTGGAAAATATGAAATTATTCTTGTTGTTGTCGTTGTATTGTTGGTGATGTTGTTTTCTCTTTGAGTGTTGCCGGGTCTCAACTACATCGTGCAGCCAGAGCAACAACGGTAACAACAACAATACTATAAGTCCTAAGGGAAGTAATAGCAAAGGAACGCTTGCTTACACTTTAAGCTAAAAAGGAAAAGTTTTCTTAACTTTTATCGATATTTCAAATTACTTTTAAATATGAGAAAGAAACAAAATCGTAAAAGGTTCCTTTCAGTTTTTTAACTACACAATCAACCTGCACACTTGATTTAGTTGATAAATTTTCTTACATATTTTTTTTTCCTTTTTAATACAATTATTATTACAAAAACACAATCTATTCTCAAAGCAATGTTATTGTTTTTCTTTTTATTTCTTTTTTTTTTTTTGTTTTTTTTTTTTTTTTTTGGAAAATTTTAAATATTTTATATAATTATTCACTTTTTAGCGTATTTGAGTTTAAGAATAGAATTTTTTAATATTTATTTTTAATTTCCTTTTATAAGCATAACAATCTTTACACTCGTCTCAATCCATAGCTCGACGGACCCATTTGAGTTTGGCAAACTGTTTTTCTCTCATACATATATTCTTATTAAAATTATAATATATTAGTAGTTAGATTATTAAAACAATAACAACACTTTATAGGGTAAAGCATCCCCTTAAAGAACAAAACGAAAAACAACATTATTCATATATACAATACGAAAAAGGCATGCATGAGTATGCTCTACTCTACTCTGCTCTGCTTCGTTACACACTACTGCAATGCAATATAATAGTTTTTTTTTTTGCTAAAGAGAGAGAGAGAGACAATTTGAAAGGAAGTGCGAGAGCTTAATATAAAACTCATCAGTTATAGTTTTGTTAATGCAAAAAGGTAATAGTTTATATTTTATATTTTTAGCTCATGGCATCGACAAAAAAACGCTTGAAATTCTATATAAATTCTATAGACAAACTGAATGAGGAGAAGCTCTGACTTGTATAAATATGAGAAGGAAACCATGGACAATCTATTAAAAAATTGTCCTGAAACAAACCGAAAAAGTAAATTAAAACAAATAAAACAAGCACAAAACTTAAATGAAGTGACTAAGTGTAAGACAATATGACTTATTCTCGTATATTGAAGTTATTGGAAAATTATGGACCTATTTAGTTCTAATCCTTACGAATAAAATCTCTTAAGGACTTGCTTGTTTCATCATATTTCAATGATCATAGGTCCCCAGATAAAAATAAAAAATAAAAAAAATAAAATTTAACAAGAGCAAAATGATGGCCCGGCGATTAGGACATATCCTTGCATTTAAGTTTCTGATAGCTTCTAAAAAATTATAGGATCAATAGGTAAGTTATGAGAACTAAATGATGTGAAGGTTTCATTTGGGTTTTTTCATTTTCTTTATAGGCATAATTCAAAAGGAACAGATTGGTTTCCAAATTCGACCAGCGACCATCAGGCTACGAACCTACCGAGTTTAGCTTTTTTATATTGAGTTTTAATTTAATGGAAGCGTTTCGCAGGAAAAGAAGACTAATGCACGGGCAATGAGACGAACCATAATTAAACTGACGCAAAGCCATATTACAGCCCATGACAAGTATTGCAAGTATATTTTCCCCGTTTAAGGGATATAACACAAAAGGAAATTTTTTTCTGATTAATATTATTATGAGTCAGGGAAGGACGGAAATGTACTGATTTTACCATTCGCTTCGTAACTCCAGAAATTATCTAAATTTGCACACGAATGTATTTGACAACTTGCATAACTTCAAAGATCTTATGTAACTGTTAACAAATATCAATTCGAAATTTAACACCAACAACAATAAATGTCAACGACGTGTCAATACTTGAAGCCAGAATATTTTTTATCGACCTACTTTTAAATCATTAACTAAACGTTTCTTTTTCTATTTTCACTATATATACATATATATAACGATCATTTATAGCGTTGAAGCTAAAGTAGTTTCACG
This sequence comes from Glossina pallidipes, assembly GCA_000688715.1. Lineage (NCBI taxonomy): Eukaryota > Metazoa > Arthropoda > Insecta > Diptera > Glossinidae > Glossina > Glossina pallidipes. Next base: position 4,306,080 of record KK499764.1, on the reverse strand, counting down.
TTTACATATTTTATTTAACACGCAGGTATTGTCCTTTTTTCTAATTCCACACTTTCTCTCCTTAATTTACTTAACTCTCTTTGTCTCTCTCCTTCGTACAATTTGCTGGCTTTTCTGATTTCTCTTTGCTTTCGACCCTTATGCTTGTGTTCACCCTTTCTGTCACTTATTTATTAAGATTTTAATTGGGTCAGGGCCAAAGCTTTTAAATATTTTGCATGATTTTGCATAGCGTTACAAACAGCTTTCAACATAATAATATTTCGAATGAAGCTTTTAAAAAATTTTGTGTATATTGCCTACACAGCGTTGTAAAGTGCTCTAAAAGCTTACCAAAAAAATTATTTGACTTGTTGAAGAAATCATTCGTTATTCGAAATTTATATTTATCGGTTTATTCGTAGCATTTGGATGATTTTTACTCTAACTCATAATAATAAAAGAATATGAAAAGGATTTATTTAAGCGTTGCTCTCGAATCCCCTAAATCCGCAAATGCAGCAACGGCAAAGTTAAAAACAAAAAAACTTCCAACATCACGTCGGCTCTTGCATTGGTAAGCCGTCGTCTAAAAACAAAAATTAGATCACCCGTAGTGATAGCATTTTCGCTCCATTTCACTGCACCGGAGAACAAACATTCGAAGAGCAAGAAAATAGGATGAATATACTTCTTGGTGTAGTTTACATACCAATTATATAGATTTCCCAAACAAGTTTAAATGACGGCTTCATAATTACAATTTAATTCGATTAGCGTTTATTAAAAACAACATTTAATACATCTACATACACGCGCATAAATACTTAATAAGAGTTAAAACATGCTTTAGTATTCAAAAACATTTCACTTGAAAAAATGTTAGTAAAATTAAGAGGAAAACGATTGTGCAGATCGTAGAAAAATAGAATGTTATAAAGTCAATAAAAAATCTGATAATATTGAAAGATGAAGGCACATAATTTCAAGAGAATTGACAGAATCTCGGAAGGCAGAACATGCAAATATATTTTTAACGTTTCATTTTCTCTAATATCGGCACAACCATATCAAACTTGGGTCTTTTGCCGGGATCCTCATTCATACAGATGTTAATTAACTTGACCATATGTGGCGAAGTGCCGGGTGGTATTTTCACACGTAAACCTTCCAAGGCTATCTTCATGCCACATTCCATAGGAGACCATTCGGCAAAGGGTATTTCTCGTGTCGTCAATTCCCACAATAATATAGCAAAGCTCCACATATCACAAGCTTCCCAATTCCGTTCAGATGGTTTCCGTTGAAGAGCTTCCGGAGACATCCAGGCCGGCTGATAAATTCGACCTTTTTCTTGGAAAGAAAATTTTGCATCACCCATATTAATACGAGCCGTTAGATCCTCATCAATCTAAACGAAACTAAATGTTAGACAGCGGCAAACTTAGTCTTATCTGAAACTTGCCATAACATGATGACTATTTAAATGATATGAGGGTATAATTCGTTCCAAAGAATGCAAATAAGCCATACCTCTGGCTATATCTAAAGCAAAACGAACCGCTTGCGAAGTATCTACCACTACACCAGTAGCGGCATGCAGGAGGTTAAACAAGGAACCTCTCGGCATATACTGAAATTATAACGTTCTCCACTGTAATGCTTCTTTTTAAAATATTGCTTTTTTACCTGGCTAATGGTTATTAAATTTGGCGGTGAATTACAAGCTCCGATTATAGGCAAAATGTTTGGATGTGAAAATATTCTCAATTTTGGGAATTCTTCATTAAAATCCCTGGATACTCGCGACGAGCACTGACGCACTGTCAATATTTTGGCTATAACGTCATTTTTCTGCCATCTACCGCGCCACGTTTCGCCTGAAGGCGTAACCGCTATTTTCGTATGTAAATCTAGGTCGCCCATACTAATACCTTTAAACCGTGATAGAGTGGCATCACGTGATCGTGTCTTAAAACCCAACCAGCTTTGTTCTTTAAAGCTAATTTTTTTCATTTCTTGACCATTACGTTCAGCTAAATCCTCCAAGCGTTTAGCCAAACTGGGTTTGGCCTTATCCAACGGCGTATCATCGTCTTTATTGGCAATCGTTACTAAAGCTCCAGCATTCACTAAATCCTCGCAAATCATATCGTAGCCCCAAAAACAACCATAATGCAAAGGTGTATTGCCATGTTCATTAACTGCATTGACATCGGACCGTTCTTTCAGTAACTGAAAAAATCTAAAATGGTTAGAAATATTATAGCGGTCATGCAGAGTCTCACCATTTGTACAACATCTCGATGACCATGAGCAGCCGCCAAATGTAAAGGAATATCATCTCCCATATTGGTGGCATTTACACGAGCTCCTCTCTGCAGCAACGTCTCAACAAGTTTGGAGTGTCCTTCCTTGGCACACCAATGAAGAGGACTAAATCCATGATCATCTCTAAAAAACAGCATAGACAAGAACTCAAAGCAATTCGTAGTAAAAATTAGAATATATTCAAAAAGTATCTCTCTGCAGACTTCTTTCTACAGATAGAAAAATTTGCTAGCCTTGTGTGCTACTCGAATCATGATCTTTAAAAAACTCAATGACGTCATTCAATATTTGGAGAAAAATTTTTCTAGATACTTTTTTGGCTCAAAAACACTCATTTACCCTAAATTCATATCATGTTCTGTTTCATCCAGCCATAAACGCACTTGGATCGAATTGCCTTCGCGGCACCAATGAAAAATATCTTCCATATTGTTTTATAAAGCAACAAAGTTTCACAAGCTAATAATTCAGATCTTAATAATAATAAATATAAACAACATCCGTTTAATGTTTAGTTCTTTCACAGTAGGCTACTAAGAATTGTAGGCGTTAGTGTTACCATATTTCACCAAAATACATTAAAATTTTCCCCAATAAGAAGCTGCTTTCGAATTGCAATTTTCACAGGAAACGTTTATTTGAGAAGCAATCTTTTCGATATAACCTTATAGAGATAAATGAAATTACTTCCAATTTTTGAATTAACTGCAAATGCCTCAAAGAAAAAGACTATAATAGCACAATTGGCACCGAAAGTAGATGTTTGTTATTATCGCCACTATTCAGTCACAATATTCCTCACTTAAATTATCTGATATATGTTATCTAACTTAACCCTAAGATTGTTTAATTTTTTTCTTATTTATTAACAACCAATTGTTAACACTAGGCAGAGAGTAAACGCTTGGCACAATAATGCGTTTTTCCTGTTTTCGGAATGTAACTTTAAATTTGCCGACTTTTGGGGATATTTTCTGGAAATTGGCATATCCTTTAATTTTGAATGTATACACACAAATAGAACAAAATGAAAGGAATACACTTTCTTCTTAAAGAAATAAAGACAATTTGTTTTAGATACAAAAATTATTTATCTAATTTATGTTTAGTTCGTGCTAACTTAAAGCTTTTTTGCTTTCGACTCATTAAACCGAAAAATGGAATTTAATAATGTAATAATGCGCATCATTGAATTTACGACGTAAGTGATTATTTTCTCTTTCAAATCTTTCGAATTTTTTGCCTTTATTCCACGCTGTAGTTGTCATTGTGAAAGTTTGATAACTTGAAGCATTCCGATTGCTCCATTTTGTTTCAAGTATGTTTCTTTTTGAACTGTCTTAAAAGGGTGGGTATTAAAAATTCGGTTATCGCAGAACGTAATTTTTGTTACTTGTTTTATATTAGGGATATTATTAAAGTTATTTTTAGTACTTTAGTACTTAGTACTTAGTACATTAATGTCAATCTAAAGATAATATGGTCTTAATAATAATTGGTAGTGCATAGGCCGGCAAAATTTTCTATAGAAATAAAAATAATTACTAACCTATCTAATCCAATATCTCAACAATGGTATGGAAAATCGTTTGCTATATGGTTGAGAGATCTGGCAATGATACCACAAACACAGTATGTGTTTGCAGAAATATGATGAGCAAAAATAAAGGAATTAAATGCTACATATAATAGTTGCGTTATGCGATGGTTAGTGATATTGTTGTGACAATGCTTGAGTCCTTTGCTATTGGATCTATGAGCTAAGTCGAATCGTAAAACTCTGAATTTATGTAAACCACACTTCCTTGATCTTTGGAACACGCACATTGTTCGCTTATTTTCCCAATATCATATCAATAGATCTTGCATCGAAGTATCCTTCTCCTTCCATTGTTTTGCTGTTTATTGAGAAGTAATAATTATAATTCAAACTCTTTAAAATGATTTAAGACACACTTCCGAAAAATATGTAGGTGGCAACACAATGTATTGAATGCTGTTATTGAATGCTGTTAAATGGCAAAGCAATGTATTGAATTCTGTTAAATGGTAATGAATTCTGTTAAATGATATTGAATGCTGCTAAATGGCAACACAATGTGTTGAATGCTGTTAAATGGCAAACGGCAAACAAACAAAACAAAAAAAATCAAATTTTCTTATCCTAATATAATTCCAAATAATATTATTGAAAATACTAATATAAGAAATTATATAAAAAACGATTAATTTTGCATTTCGTCGATAATAAATTACTACAGAAGATAAAGAAAAATATAAATATACATTTAAATACGCACAATCAATTTTATTTTGAAACTTCGTTCGCCACGCAAAACGAAATCATTTTCTTTAACGTTTTAATCATTTTCCCTATTTTATGTCTTGTAAGAATAACACAATATTTTTTATTAGGCTAAAATATAAACAACCTTTTCTACAAAAGCTTTAATAGAAGCTTTAATAGAATAGAATATTGTCGCGGAAATATACGAAGTTTAATATATTTATTAATTTTTTTTTAAAAAGCTTTTCGCGGCAGATAGACCATTATAAGAAATATAGCAAAGAAAAATGTTTATTTTCGTGTGTTTGCTATGTAGGAGAAAGTGCTCTCTCCAAAAAAAAAAAAAAAAAAACTTCAATATCTGTGAAGTTAACTCTCCAAGCTTATAGGATTTGTTTATATTGCATTGATGGCGTTCTCATGTTAGCCTAAAGATTTTGCTAGAAATGGATTTGACATGTCAACTTATGTAGTAAGGATATGCAAACACAAAGAGCTGGCAACTATGCTTAGTTGTTTACTTGTTTCTGTAGACAACAACGTGCGAAAATATAGCTTTTTTTACATTTGCAATTGCATTGCATTAATTAATTGAAATGAAATTAAGTACTTACAATTTTCTAACTTCAAAAGCAATCAAAGGTGTGAAAGTCGGTTATCCTTTAAAATTAACGGTATGTAGCTGTAAAATTCGTAAAACTTTGAAATTTCCAGTATTTATTCTTCTAGATAACCAAAAAGGATGTTGTGGAGTCTGAATTCAATCCCGCTTTTATGGAACGTTTATTACCTAAACTAGAATGGTCTACTGTACATTTAGCAGCTCAGGCGGTAGATTTTTCAATATTAAATTATATTATAATAATCATTCACCTTTTTGTTTATTAAGGTTGACTTACCCGATGATATACCGGCTGAACAACCGGTAAACATAGCTGGGAATGCAGAACTTTTACAAAAATTGCATCATTTACTGATGGAAATAGATGTCGTAGAAGGACAATTGGAATGTCCAGAGACAGGACGTGTATTTCCTATAACTGACGGTATACCAAATATGCTCTTAAATGAATATGAAGTTTAAATGAACCGTAGTAGGTTCAGTTTGTAATATGAAATTTGTCATTATTTTAGTCTTAAGCAATGTTATAATAATTAGTTTTTATTGAAAAAAACAATTTGAAAAATGTAATCTCTTCAGCTTTATTTGTCTTCGGAACAAGAGTAATGATTGCTCTGTCAATGTAGCTCGTAAATTCTCGTGTGCTTTTCTCAAAATGCGTCCCTTACAGGCTTTTGTAGTTTAATATCTGCCGTTCAAAATAGCGCAAACAGTTTTTGTCAAGTCATGTATTAAAAAAAGCTTGTGTCACCAAAAATATGAAGTCTTCCTACTGACTGTTGTGAACGATCAGCTAAATGAATGTGGGAGCTTTTCAAGCGAATTCTAAGTGATCCTGGTATATTGCAATCTCCTAGCCGGTACAGTTTGAAGTTCAAGGGGACGAATTGAATTTCATTTGCTTACCGTAAGTTTGTAAGATCGCTTTTACGAAATTCCACCAACGCTGTTGGCATTGTAATCTATTGGTTAGTTTGCTTTTGCTGACTATTTTTGTGCTTGCAGTGCAGTTTTTTCTTCTTTACACAAAGGTTAATAAAGCAAATTCAAATCGGGGAAAAAATTAATTTATTGATTAATTTTGTTTCTTTATTTTAATTATTTATCATTTTAGCATAATTTTGCTTGAATTTTAAATTTATGCACATTAATAGCAGTTATTTTAATAAACAATTACATATATATTTATATATATGTATTATTAAAATTTGCTTGTAACACTTTAATTAAAAAACGAAAAAAGCAAAATGGTTAATAAACTTAAAAAGTAATTGAGAAAAAAATAGTTTTTGAAAGAAGAAAAACTTAATATGGCAGATTCGATTTGAACACAAAAATATATACATTGTTGTTACAGTGGAGGGGTGTAAGAATGTTATATATAAAGTTCAATTATTTTTTTTAAAGTAAAAATAAAAAACAAACGAAAAAAGAAAACTTAAAAAGAACACAACTTAATATTGTTTGTAATTACAAAAATTTTAAATAATAAGATTAACATTAAAAAAACTTATATTTGTAGTATTTCATTAGTTAATTTAAATTACATTTAATTTAAGATTATTTTTAAATTTTCCGTACGCATTTATTATTCCCTTCCTCTGCTTAGCAAGCTTAAGATAAAACAACTTTAAATATTGTTATTGTTTCACTGTTAATTAGCGAATTATAACAAATAGAAAGTATGCTTTGGTATGTATCCCGCTACTGCATAATGAAATTAAAATACATAATTGTGGCAGAAATGTTCGCATAGAAATTATTAATTGAATTTCAATGTTGAATGCGCGCTGTGAAATACTCATCAAAATGCTCGGACAATGGACCGGACAAGGCTGCCTATCCTTGGCCATTATTATGTCGCGGATGCCGTTTTTGATGACTGCATACTTTTTATTTGTTGCAATTAGATGAGTGCGTAAAAATTTCTTTAATGTTTTCGTGATTCATTTTTTAGCTGGCGAGGGTTTGAAATCGTAAGAGGACATTAAATAAGTGCGTGTGTGTGTGTATGTGTATGGGTGAGGATTTGTGTGAGTCTTAGCTTAATATCTGAATTGTCCTTTCTTTCCGCGCTCATTGTGGTAAATGCGTAAAGGTGAGTAACTGCTTCCATTGCCGGTACCGGTGCCATTAATGGGAGCACCAGCACTGCCTATCCCACCGCCACCGCCGCCGCCATTTGCAAAAGTTTGCGATGCCGACCCAGTAAGCATGTCGTCAATATGTGTCACCGGTTTGGCGGTGCATCGGGGTGCCAGTATTAAATTATAAATCACAAAATAAATCAGAGCGATCAGACAAGCTAAAACGGCTAAAGTTTCATGTAAAACGCTGGCTTGCATGTCGGGATATTTTTCATCACGTACCAGACCAATTAAAGCACCAAAGCCTTTTCCTGCAAAACGGGAAGCAAGATTTAAAACATTTACTGCATTTCGTAATTGCCTTTCTAAACTCACCTAAGCCAAAGAACATTATAATGGCTATGGCTTGACCAGTGGCAGTTAATTTACGCGGCATTACATGACGCATATACAGTATTATAGTAATCCATACAATTCCAACGACTACCGGTTCAAGGACTTCGGTCAGCACAATAAACCATACGGCATCCTTGCAGCTTAGTGCTGTAAAACGTATAACTAGCACCGCAAATCCAGCAATAAAGATGTTCGAATGACCGCAATATTCAATAAATTTATCCAGATTTAAAAATAACACCACTACTAAGAGCAATGCGGCGAAGGGTATGGCATAAGCCCCGGCAAAAGTCCACATCAGGTAACTATGTATGCTACTCCAGAATGTACCAAAAAGAAGGCAAACCAGGCATAGAACAAATATTTCCGGTCCATATTTACGTATGGCTGACATGGGATATACTAGCATACCGGTTTTGGTGTGCCACCACCATTCAGGAGGACTTAAAGGCATATTGGAGGCAATTAGTAAAACGATGGCAGCCAAAACAAAGCAAACGATAACCAATATTAGGGCCACCATAGCGGCCGTTTCCCAGGACTCCTGATTGAAAAAGAAAACATCTAAAGGAGAAATGAGCAAAACATATCCCACCGCACCCCAAGCATATTGACGACAAATTTCTCCACGTCCTTCAGAAGTTTCCCTTACTGCTACAACAATGGCAGTGTTTAACAGGGTTAACGCGGCCATGGGGAAAATATCACCCAAGATACGTATGGCCATGTAACCTCCAAGCGTGGCCTCTAAATCACCAGTGATTTTTACACATTCACTATGCGCCAAAACGCTGTCCTTGTAATCGTAAGGATTAACCACCTGGCACTCGATCATTGGTTTGCAATCACTGCCATTCTTCAACTGTATCATGTAATTGGCTTGCTGTAAGGGCACCTGACACTGGAAGCCATCTGAAAATTCGCAAATTCGTGTCTTAGGAGAAAGCAAAAATTTCAATATTGTAATGAAGGACCTACCCAATGGATAATTACACCAACCAGCACTGTGTGTGTCGTTACCGTCATTTATAGCTTCTCTCATTACAGTATCCACCAGTATGCTATCGGTATCGTCTGTGTAGACATGGCAGTTAGTCACCTTTGGCTCCTCATTAGCCGTCTTCTCTACCAAACATAAATGCGGTGGTTCCACATACACTTTGGACGGTGCAGATTTCACTGCTCTGCTTGGTCTCGAGTGCACTTCAGCACTTAGCAATTCACCGCCGAATTCAAGGGAGGATTCCGAAGTTTTAGCGGCACGGCGAGCTCTTAAACTTTCGGTCACTGCTCCCGCGGAATCATCTTCATAATCAAATTCTGAACTATGTTCGGTAGACGGAGACGGTGTAGGTATATGCTCCAACCAAGGCGTATACATGTTCTCATATTTCGTAGGATCCTGACAGGCGTACGTACAATTTGTTAGATCAATGCGACCGTGCCGTTCTTTTCCATGATGACACATGGCCTCATCAGAGCAGCGTTCTTGAAATACTATCGCACCATTGGCATCACAACCGAAGCTAACCCGCGGACGTCGAGCCTCTTCCCGTTGCACCTCGGGCACAGCAAACAGGCAAGCATAAATGATGGCAGCAATCAATAAGAATATTGCGGTTAGCAAGCGTAAGCAACGTCCAAAATTATTAGCATTTTTTGCCGCCAAACGATCAGCCAAAGGACCGACTATCAATGGGCCCAATATCGAAACGAATGGAGCTATAATACTAATTTTGCGATATTCTTCGAAATTAAAACCCAGGAGTAAAGGTTTAATAGCGTGAAGAATGTGTAAGGCCGTTATGCCTGGGGACAATCGTTAAAAGCCATTGATTAGAAGGAATGCACAAAGTAAAAAAGACAAGAAAAAATGTAATAAAACTTACCACTTATAACAAAGAACACGACCACTTTTAAAGATATCAATGTTCTATTGATCCTTGGTTTCTGTACGTAAGCTCCCATTGTGTCTTTGAATAATTCTTGTTATCTTGAAAATCAAAATTCTATTTTTTTTTTTTTTTTTTGCTTTTGGCAAAGTATTTTTATGGGGAGTTATTTCCCTATAAATTGTATATATTACCAGTTTATCTTAAAGACAATTTTATCGTTAAAATCTGAAAAAAGACAAAAAAAGGGGAAAATGTATTTATCTCATAATCAATCACGTATAAGTTTAGCATTTATTTCTTATTGTCTGGAAAATGGTTTTAATTACATTAAAATAAGTAAAAATTCATTGGCGTAAATAAAAGTTATGTAGTGTGTCTAGGTTCATATATAAACGTGTGGTTGCAATATCAATTGTATCCGCACGTTTCTATTAATAATGTTTCACTGAGATCGCTCTGCGGTTTCGTCGGCTTTTTCTCTTTATTCTTACTCCATAACAATATTCTGCTAAGCGGGTTCTTGCACGCTTTTACACGATTATACAGGCTTTTCTTTACCATATAATAGATTTATCTAGGCACACTGTTGATGAAGAACGTACAGCATGTCTAGGTATTAACTTTCTTACAATGTGTTGCGGAAATATATGACAAATAACTTGTTCTACACTACTGCAAAACAATGATCTAGGAATTAAAGTAGGAAAAGTTGTTCATCCTCATCCCATCACCGAGGGATGAGGCGTATATTCATTTTGTTAAAACGTTTGCCACGCCCAGAAGGAAGCTTCGAAGATCCCACAAAGTATATAAATATTCTTGATTAGCATCAAAACTCTGAATTGATTTAAGCATGTCCGTCTGTTCGTCTGTGTAACGTTTGCGTTAACATTCTCCTGGCCGCAAAACTGTAGCTTAAAAGTTCTTGTACGTATGTTTGTATTGAAAATGGGATAAATCGGCCGAAAGGCACGCCTACAGTTATATTTTTCAAAAGGAATAAAACTTTGTGTTTTTTACTCATTACTCAGCAATTACAAAATTTGAACGTACATTCTATGAGTGATTTTGTAGCATTTGTACAGGAATGGGGAAAAGTGACCGTGCCCACCCAATATGATAGGGTATCAAAATTTAAGTTCTTTTCAATACCTTTATAAAGCGTAGAAGCAAGCTTCAAAAATCCCATAACGTACGTATATTCTTGACCAGTGTCAGCTTCGGAATGCGCATAGGTACGTCCGTATCTTTATCTGCCCATCTGTACGTCTGCCCAACTGCGTAGTGTCTTTGTTACAGACTTTTCCAGTTTACAAAAAGGAAGACATCGCCTATGAATTTGTAAAAGAGTTTGAAAGTGGATACGCCTACAATGCTCATAGGTCTATATAAACAAAATTGGGTTGCAAAAATCGGCCACGCCCACCCAATATGTTGAAACATGCAAATCTAAATTTTTCCTGTTTTTTTCTCAACCTTTTTTAAAACGCAAACGAATATAATTTTTTAACTTGGAGCATTTAGAAGGCATTGATACACAATCCAATATAATATGGAATGTGGTTTGGCTCGGCAACTACAAGGAGTTAAAATGTTTTCTATTTATGGTAATCATCAAGAGAAAAAGCCAAAACATTGTAAAATCTTTTGAATGGAACTGAAGTTGGCTTATGGTTTTCAGTATCGCGTCAACTCGATCATAATTTGAAAATATTATGCAATAACAAATTTACAATCGAAAGATTTTGTTGTCATTCGGTAATAAGGAAACCTGTATACTTTATCGGCAGCGGTAAAGTCTCTACTAGCGACTTTACTCGCCCTTGGGAACCATAAACCGTATCTTGAATTTCACGTTATAAACAATGAATTTGCAGTTAAAACGCGCGAAATTTTTGCAACAGGGCTTCTGTAATAGTTCATCATATCTTAAATTACAGGGTAATGAGAATTGAGTCTTCTTTCCGTGAGAGTCGAGCATTTATTTCCAGTTAAAGTGAAATTGCTATCTCTCTCTGCTTTAGAGGCATAATCAATGAAATTATTATCAAATTGGAATGAATATCCAATGGCTTTCCTAATGGATGGCTTATATACTATTATGTTATGTATGACGTACAACAAAAAGAAGAAAAAAGCGGGAAAAACTAGAAGAAACTCAATTCCTGGGAAAACATTGTCAATCACTGCTTTAAAGAGAGGCAAGTTATATGTACATACATATATATTTAACCGGTTAACGGCATGTTAACGGTTAACCCAGACAATATAAAAACCAAAATCTGGAACACCTACGAGAAATCTGCTTATATTCCATAATAAATATCATTTCGTTTTATCTCATTTTTATTCGCCTACAAACCGCCCACACATACATTTGTGTAGTAAAAAAAAATCGTGAAAAATAATCCTGATTTATTTGAGTCTGGGTTTGCAAAAGAACAGCAGTAACAGCAGTAGCAGCAGCAACAGCAGCAGCAGCAACATCAGTAATAACAATAACAACAAAGCACAACGAGCAACAATACAACAACATGCGCTTTTATACATAATTACAATATTGAGTGACTGAGTTCTTGAAGAGACTGTGATAACAATAAGAACGACAAACAACAACAATGACAATAATAATAATAATAATAACAACAACAAGCAAACAAACAAACAAACAAACAAATGAAAAGCCACATTGACATTGTTAAACTTGATCGTAATTTTTTTTCTTAAATAATACAAAACAGATAGACAGAGGCTGCAGCAACATCAACACACTAATAGCAACAATAACATTAACCTTAAACTAAAGATTCCCTTTCAGTGAAATAAAAAAATGAACATTCACATAAAGAGAATAAGAAAAAAAAAAAAACATCAAACCTGAGACGCTTGAGATTTTTTATTTTGCTATTTTACAAACACATACACACTAGCACACATCTTGCTTTAATTTCTCTATAAAATAATTTAAAAATTAAACGAAAAACTCTCTATGGCGATTTATAAGTGTGTGTGCGTGTAAGCGGAATGATGGACAGACATATAGTATGGATATTATCAATCCGGATAGTGCATTGTATTGTAAAATAAGTCTTAAATAATGCAATCTACGGACAGACATCATTTCTGTTTTTTTTATAGCTTAACTAAATTTTTTTTCTTTAATATATTTTCCGCTGATCTTATTTCCATATAGAACGAAAACTATGGCCGTACATATCCATAGGCACATATAGAAATTAGTGTGCGCCTTTTTTGTATATATGCGTAATTGATGTTGTCAATGTTATTATAATTGTCGTTGTTATTATAAGTTTTGATCTGCTCTGCTTATTTAAAATAAAAAGAAAAAAAGAAAAAAAAAAAAAAGCATTCATCGAAGAGATTTGAGCAAAAAGAAAAATCTAAACGAATTGAATTTTGAAATTTATGTGAATGGTTTCGTTGTGAATGTTTTGTTTCTTTTGTTTTGTTATTGTTTTTTTTTTTTTTTTTTTCTTTTTATTGTTATTACCGATCATATGACATCATAGTGATGTCATAGTTTTTATGCTCTTACAAGCAAGCCGAAGCTAACTGGTTTTCGAACACTTTTGTTACCCTCAGAATATAGGCTCAGAGCATACGGCTCATATTTAATTACAAGAATTCACATTCAGTGGAGCAAAACTGGAATTGACCTTGGGTATCTGCCGTGAAGAAGAATAAATTTCAATTTTATATATCCGTTAATGACAGATAACCGTATACCGGTTTTGTAATTTTTTTTCTGAAACGCTAATGAATGAAAGGCTTCACAATGCATTGAATTTATGTTCAATAACTCGAGTCTTCTGTGATTTCGTGTTACATGTCCTGCAGGCCCCCGGGACAGGAGAACTCACAAACATTTCATTCTTTCAGTTATTTTGCAGGCCATCTTCGATCAATTAAAAAGACCAAAACTGAATATAATGGCATTGTTGTCTTAATCGAACGCCTTTATTTTGTTGATTAACTAAGGTCGGTGTTACCCGAAGATCGACTTGATCATACAAAATGACTTTGGGGTGAAAATTGTGATTTTTCTGATCGAAAAAAATACTGATAAAAAATGGTCTCGATGTTCGAATGGCCTTTAACAAGTACAAACGATAAATTCACTAAAGCTTGGCGGTTTGACCTCAACTAAGAATGAGACTAAAATCCAACATTTAACAAAGTCAGCTCCAATTTAGGATGAACATTGATCCCAAACGAATTACTTACCTACATATATATGTATGTAGTTAAAATGCAGACTATATAGCACATCATTCGATAAGTTCGCAGGACGAATATTGACGAATTCATATGATTTTTAAACGATATTTTTGTTTTTGCAAGACAAGAATGGAAAAATCGAAATTTTATGTGTAACGTTATCAGAGATCGCTGCAACTGGCAAATTAATGGTATAACACAGTACTCAATAAGTTCGTAGGGTGATATACAGAGGTAAGATGAATGTTGGCGAATCCATATGATTTTTAAACAGTCTCGACTTTTAAACATTACTTTTGGTTTTGCAAGACAATGGAAATGGAATTTCGCGTGTAGCGTCCGTGACCTGTAAATTAATGTTCGAAATGTCGTAAATTTTGCGATATTTCGTTTGGAGATCAATACCATCTAAATATCGTCTAGATTCGTGAATAGTCATCTATATGTCTGTCTGCCAACTTATTGAGTGATGAGTGAGTTTTGTATTCATTATAAAGTCTTGTCTACTTAAGTGAAATATAACGTACATGGGAGAGATTTTCATTGATTGAGTTTAGGATACGGAGTCACGTAACCCAAACATTGCTTTTAATCTAAATTTATGAGTATTTATGTATATATATGTATATATTATATATGTATATATGTATATATGTATATATTATGTATATAATATATATATATATATATATATACAAAATAGTCCTTATATATGTGAACATAGAGAAGATGTTTAGTTTAGGTTAGAGGTGGCAACATTGCTCGGCTCTGATGACTTAACAAAAGTGGAGTGGCCGAGAGAAAAAATAAGACAACTGCGATAATTCTGAAAATAACGAAATCGTTGCAAAATGGAGAGAAATTATATTTGATGTAAATGAAAAGGCTTTAGTAAAATTTCATCTTTCATAGATATTTAGAACAAAATAAAACAAGTTAGAAAATTATATACGACTCTGGCCGAATCTTCTATGCTCATGATTTTTAAATAAAAAAAAAAAAAACTCGAAGAAAATGAAATTTTGATACTTCATACTATTTTATTGGGAGTTGTACAAATACCATGCAAATATACCATAATGGAGGTGTTTATAGATTTCGTTGTACTGTAAGCGTGTCCTTCCATCGATTTGGTTCATTTTCAATACCCATCTGCGTACAAGAGTTTTGAATGTTCTTTGCCAAATTTATAATCGAGGGCACATGAAGACTTGAGCAGTAATGAACGAAAGATCAAAGTTTTTATTCCTTTTAAATAACACGGTTATCCTGATTTTACGTAGCACTGTAGGCGTGCCTTTCGACTGATTTGGCTCATTTTCAGTACAAACCTGCTTACAAGAACTTTTAAGTTTTTAAGATAGCTTCAGTTTTGAGGGCAGCAGCATGTTAACACAAATGTCACATTGACGGACGGACGGACACTTTTAAGTCCTTTCAGAATTTCATACTGATCAAGAATATAAATACGTTTCAGAGTCTCTGAAGCGTATTTGTGGATGCCGGAAACGTTTGAACAAATAGTATATATATTTGTATTTATATTTATTTATGATAGACATTAGAGATGAATGATGGATGAATCTTTAAATGAATCGGGTTATATGATACTTTTAATTACATTTGACTGCTTCTATGCGTGTCGTTCCGTGAGCTTTTCTCAATGGCTCTTCAAAAAGCATTCGAACGTCTAATAAGCATTAAGCATATGCTGTCTTCCTTTTAATCTTAATTGATTGTAATTATTGAAGTGGCGTAATTTCTACAAAAAGGCTGAAAGGGGCATAACAGGTTATCTCCCGCTAATTCAAATTATAATCCACTTAATTGTTATATTTTCCCCTTTTATTGTTTCTTAAGTAAACAAGACACCCATACCTACTACAAATAAATTGTTGTTCGAGTTCATTACGCGTACAACAACGGGAAGCACTCCATCATCGCAATACAGCCATAACGAAAGAACCATCAAACGAAGACCGTTTGGAAGAAACTAAAAACGTTTTTTTTTTTTTTTTTTTTGGTTTGATGGCTGACAAATAAGCCGACACACACACATACACATACATCGACCTTTCTCTACATGCCTACATGCGTAACTTTTTTAAATTTATGTATGTTCGAGTCTAATCAAAATTCATTATTAATTTATTAAATACAATAACAAGAAAACTATCAGCCCCATCGTATTTAATCGAAATAATTTCAAAAATTTTTAACCTAAAAAAAAAAAAAGAAAACAAAAAGCAGTAAAAGATTTCTTTCGTTTTTCTATTGATTTTCTATGAACTTAATGACGACAGCAACAATAGCAAATATTATCATTAAATATTAGTTAGACATACATATCGACTACGTGAAAAAAATGTTGTGTTACATATGTGTGCGTATGCGTAACTTTGGTTGCATCTTGCACACCTTGAGAATAATTAATACCTCGCTATGCTTGTGTGCTTACGATACTTGATGTTTAACACGTTTATAATGCTTGTGTTGTTTTCCTGCCCACTGCGGACACAGAAAGTACGCTCAGCTTGTGGAAAATTGGAATAAGAGTTTCACTCTTATGCCGCTCTGTCTGCATTTCGTAATCACAATTGTCTTACTGTTGTCACGTTAAATTCAAAGATGCGCTAAATTCCTACTCGACTTCACTTCAATTTCGATTAGCAAGTAAGTGAAAATTCCATATTACTATGTAGCTTGCTTGCGTTCAGTCTGTAGTTATGTTATATCCGCTACAAATGGCTTTAAATATGCTATGTTGAAGTAAAAGCTTGTGTTGCGAAGAACTTGCAGCGGACTAACGGAATGATTCGGAAAATGATGGTTCGTCTTTCCAGATATTCCGTCTGTCAAAATGGACATACAATACTAATGTAAACGGGATACTGTCGCACCGGTTCAGGGTGACCTCACCACGGAAAACGGGCTGGGACCGGGGAAGCTTTTGAATCCGAAGTGGAATCAA
Organism: Glossina pallidipes; assembly: GCA_000688715.1. Classification (NCBI taxonomy): domain Eukaryota; kingdom Metazoa; phylum Arthropoda; class Insecta; order Diptera; family Glossinidae; genus Glossina; species Glossina pallidipes. The sequence goes on along the minus strand of KK499764.1, from coordinate 4,289,273 downwards.
GGAAATGGTACATCGGCGATTCAAAATTGGAAAATGGCAAAACTGGGGCTCGAGAATGTAGTTCGAGTTTCCAAAAGGCCACACCAACGGGGCATAGTCCCTCTATTTTTCAAGCAGAAGTCTCCGCAATCACCGAATGAGCGTCTGAATGCTTAAGAAGGCAGTGCAGGAGAGAGCGGATCTGCATATACTCCGACGGTCAAGCCGCCTTGAAGTCCCTAAAGGACCGAATCATAACATCCCCATAAGTCTGGTGTTGCAGTGCCTTCAAACGCTGAATGAACTCGGCAGGCACAACGATGTGCACGTCATTTGGGTGCCTGGACATTCAGGTGTTGAGGGCAACGAAAGGGCAAACTGTCTGGCTAACAGAGGAGCTCGAAGGACTTTAGCAGGTACTGAATCGTACTGTGGCGTACCAAGCAGCCACATTGCCAGGCTAGCATCGTAATGGGCACAGAGTAAAGCGGAGTGCCGATGGAAACAATGTGCAGGGTGTCTATAAAATGCAAAAATGTTCACAAAATCACAAAAAAAAGGGCACACAAGCTACTGGAACTAAGAAGAAGTGACCTACCTTTAGTCACCAGCTTTTACACGGGTCATAATTCGCTCAGGTACCATCTGAAAAATGCCGATTCACGTAGATTCTGCTAAGGGACGAGAAAAACGTCCCATCATATTCTATGTGAATGTGAGGTCATCTACAGAATCGGATTCCAAGTGTTTAGCGAACTTTAAAAGTGATAAAGAAATGGGAAACACCAGTGTACAGAACGGTCAAATTCGATAGTTTTGACCCTCCTCTACATAAAATAATAGTTTTCCATTTAACATTATTGATGTATTCAGTGTATGGGGACGCTAATCATGGGAAGCTGACAATTCTTCTTCTTCCAAATTCATTACTTTTATTGTGTATTTGAAGAAATGTACTGCCTAAGTCCACCACACACGTTCAGAGGGTTATGGTGAGTGATGGCTGCCCCATCCTATACCAATTGTCCGTTTTGGGCTCAACAGGCGACACGAATTGCCTGAAAATGCCATTTTATGGCCATTTCTTGCAAGAGTTGCCCAGGGATACACTGTTGCAGCTCGAATGCGAAGTTCTGCCGCATCCAGCGTACTCACTAGACATGACGTCTTCTGATTACCATTTATTCGCGCGGCACGTGGATCCGCAAAGTTGAATAAGTGCGAGAAAGTGTCGGTGGACGGATCGCTGCCGAACCCATATAAGTTCGTTCGCCATGATATCGCCATGTTTGCAGAAATATTACGAAATGTTGTTTGTGCGTTGTGTAGAAAATGATGGAAACTATTTTGATTGCAGCAATTTTCCACAATAAATGCCTTTTTCAAGTGAAAAAGTGATCAAAATTTTTGCAAACACCTAATACAACAACAAGAAAGGTGTAAGATTGTGTGCGTAATAAATAATATTCGGTAGAACACTCAAAGGTACCAATTCTTCTTCTTCTTCTTTTTCTTTCTAACATACGCAAAGGCTTGCTCTTTAAACGGTTTGTGGACAAAGAATTAATTCGGAATTTTATTCATAAGAGAGCAAAGTTCTTGGTCGCGCCAAGGTGCGATTCGTGATCACACACTAGCTATTAATTAGTGCATAGTCGTCAATATTCGAATTTATTTTTGAACAGCAAAAGCCGCATTCATGGTCGCGGAGGTCACGTCTTATATCTTCTTGGGCCTTTTGCAATGTTTCCTCTTTTACCTTCAGAAGGTTTTTATAAAATGTTCGAGATAAGAAAAATTCCTCATCGAATTAATTGCAAGTAATGTGACAAACAGCAAAAAACAAAAAAAATAATAAATAAATAAATTTATGAACGAACGTCTCCATGCGTTATAAATACTAATCGAGGCTTAAAGCTATTATTAATTGTAGATGAAAAACGAAAACGCGAAAGAAGGAGAAGAGCAAACTTGAACTGCTAATGATATGGTCTCGTTGATTTCTAATAAATTTTCAAAAGATTGCAAATATAATCTAACTAAAGGAAAATAAATTATAGAAATACGTGATCAATGGCAAATTATAAGCAAAGATTTTGCATTACTCGACCGCAAACAATCAATATAAAAATTGTAAATAAAAACATTTTTTCAAGAACTATTTATTGTACATAGTGATGAAAAGATTTAAAATCTTGAAGGATGGGGGCTATATTCACTTTATCCAAAGGCTTTCAACGCCCAAAAGGAAGTTTCAGAGACATCACAAAGTACATGTATTCTTGAGCAGCATCAATTGTTGAATCAATTTAAGCACGTTCGTCTGTCCATCTGTCCGCTGTAATTATTCTCTTGGTCGCAAAAATTAAGCTATCGACTTGAAATTTAGCAGAAACATTGGAAGTTCTTGCAAGCAGACTGGTATTGAGAATGGGCTAAATCAGTCGAGAGACGCGTTTACCATACCATTGGGAATAACTCGATTTTTCAAAAGAAATAAAAGTTTGATTTTTTGCTCACTACTCATAAAGTGCTGCAGATAAGCGTTTATAAACTTCAACGTATATTGTATTGGCAATGCTGCAGTAGCCGTACATCAATTGTCCACGCCTACTCAATGTTGTAATGTATCAAACGCGTAAAGGCAAACTTCAAAAGCCCCACAAAGTATATAAATTCTTGGCCAGTCGCAAATTCGAAATGCATCTAAGCATGTTCGTCTGTCCGTTTGCCCAATTGTGTGGTATCTGTGGTAAACATTTTCCCGTACAAAAGTTGAGTTCTGTTCTTCCTTTTTCTTTAGCCTTTTTAGGATAGCGGTGATGGATATAAAAGATTCGGTCACGAGTGAATATGATTTTCTTACCTGATTCATATGTAACATACATATGTATAAAAAGTAAAGTACCGTCTGGTAAGCGTATGTATTATGCTTGTATGCGCCTCTTTATTTGTCAATTTTTTGAAATTACAATGACGACCGCTTAGAAGAATGAATTTACTTGCATAGTGTTTTTTTACTTTTCCTAAGAATAACCCTAAAGGTTACCTAAATTTATTTACGGGGTTCGTATACATTACATTAACTGATTTTTCGCTACTTCTCGAGTTTAGGCTTTTTCGATTTTTTATTTTAATTATTCTTCGGTTGCGATGCATTACATGAGAATATTATGCTGTGTTGTACGTTATGTTTCAGTAATAACTAATATACGGCGGCATAAATTATATACGTATAAGTAAACGTAGCTTTCAAGAAATATTCTAAGTTCTTCTACAGTTACCGTTACGCCACGGTGAGCCACGACTCTTATAGAGCTTTTTATCCTTACGGTGCTCCGGTCGCTTATTGTATAGCCCAAAGTTCTGTAGTCCGGATTCTTGTGAGCCGCAAAGAGCAGGTCACCCAAACAGAATTGCTGCTTGCTGTCATATTGCTTGCAATGCGTCGGCGGAGTACGTCTCACTTCTGACTTCTGGCTGGCAGGCAAAGGAACTTTGGCGCGTCTCGCGCATAGTGATCGTGGCGCCTGAGGATATTTTAGAATGAGATCTGAGCTCAGTCTCGCTTTTGCTAAAGAGGGGAAATTGCTTACATCATTTTATTCTGGCAATCCAGGAGCAGTGAGACCTCCCTATCGGGATTGAGCTGTTCACCGAGCGATATCGCTTAAGGTGTCATATTTAATGCATGCGTCATCGGACAGGGTTCAATTTAACAGCCATTTTTACAGGTGTCCACGTAATGTGCACATCTCCAAGAAGGCCATACATGTTTAATGAATTTTTTTTTTTTTTTTATCTTAAAATGTATTAGATTTGCTGTCGTTTTGTTTTCCGACAAAAATTAATAAGAATCAGTATTTTCGACATCTGCTCGTTTGCTTCCCTCGTACAGGCAGCAGCAGTTATAATGCTTCTCCAATTTTAAACGTGATACTAATTGCGTACTCTGGTTTATCCCTTGAGTTCAAAGGAAGTCAGTCGCCTGTAAGCCGTTGCAGAGAACGTGTAAGAAAAAAGCTTCGAGTATGCCAGGATATGGAGCCTAAAGTTGATGTAATCTCAAATATATCAAAGCAGCATCCCCTCATCCACTTTGAAGTGAGGAAAGATAACCATTTGACTTTGGTGGACAAGTCCTACGCAGACTACAGGTACATAAGATCTCCATTGGAAAAAGTTTAGAACCTTGTTTGGATGGAATAAAGCGTAAAGTGTAATGCGTTGGAAAACTCGCAAGAACGAATACTGCGGTCGAGACGGCTCAGCTACAGCATAATTCAACTAAAGAAGCACTTGATCGATAAAATCAAGTCATAATTTTTTTCGTGCTGCACACACGATATAACAGAGCAACTCCATCCTGGATCTAAACAATTCTTCCGGCCTTTTAAGGCAATGGATCACCATCGCCTCGAAAACAAGTAAATACAGGGTATCGGTAGATATATTCTTGGCGGTATACATACTTTTATATGTCTCTATATGATTTATAATTATTTTTATGCCTCTTGACATTTATTAACGGTAAAAATTATTTAAACATGAGTTTTTTTCATAATTAATTAATTGAATTTAAAAGCAACACAATGAAGTGACATCATGTACTGTATAATATAACATTGGGTACCGTTTGCTCATTTGTATGACGGTAGTGTGTTCGTCTTAAATCATGATAGTATGTGTGTAAGAGCATCTTATTAATAAAAAGACAATAACTTTTATTAAAGATGGACAGAGATAGAGAGGGCGAGGCAGATAAATAGATAAAGAAAGAGGGAGATAGTTACACAAATAGAACGAAAGAAAGAAAGAAAGAAAAAAAAAAAAAAAAAGAGAGAGAGAGAGAGAGAGAGAGAGAGAGAGAGAGAGAGAGAGAGAGAAATCGTAAACATGATGATTGTATGCGATATCTTCGCACAAGCCGTTAATTTTACTAAACATATAGTTTTAACGAAATTAATTCGAAAAAATGTAATTAAAGTTAAAAACAATGTCAGTGTAAGACTTTGCATGTACTTAAGTATTTATAGATGATACATAAAGTAAATGAGAACGCATTTTTTGGCATTTATTTAGAGCACTAATCAAATTTGAATGCATTTAGTTAAAAGTTATTTCAGAATATGACTAAACGAATAAAATGAGCAAACGATTGAGTGTAAGCAGAATTAATTGTCGATTAAATATGAAAACGACCCCAATGTAACTTCACGTCGAGAAGTTAAGCATGCTCTTTCGGGGATTTCAGAATGGACATTGACAACCATGGTGTCAGGAATAAGAAGCGAAAGAATTAATAAAAGCCGCTGGCTACAGTTTACAGGTCCTATATAACCTGAAGCTGACCTGAAAAATGCTGCTGAAAAATAGAATCAATCTATACTATGCCCATGGATATAGTATTCTCATTGGACGGAGCGAGGTCTATTCCTTTCGTTTAATAAAACTTCTGAGTCAAAAGAAATTTTTATATCGAACAAACTTTATATATTTATCAAATTGTGTATGCATGAGTAAGTGTCAGCCTTCTTTTAACGGTAGAGTCTAAGTAGCACTCTAGGGAGTTCAATGTCATTGTATACGCAATAAACTTTTTGAAGCTTTAGATAAATGTTGTTCGGAATGAACAAAATACTAGTTGTGAGAAACTGGGCGTCGCGCATCATTGTTTCTTCATAGCAAATAAAATGATCACTTGGGAAAGCAATTACCAGCAATTGGAATGGAAAGGAGAGTAATATGCCAAAAGTCATGATAACGCGTTAATTTTGGCCACATTGTTGAGCAAAGATCGCCCAGGATATCGTTGCAATTCTAACTTGTTAGAATGTTCTACTCGCCCCGCTGTTAACAGCATCTGCTGCTATTGGAACTTTGGTGCAAGCATCTTCGAATTTTTATTCTTACAACGTACACGTACAGTGGCAATCCGTACTAAAAGGAAGTTTCTGTGACACGATTTGATTCTCGAGCGATTCTCATCCGCTCTTTATTTTGCCGCACAAAAAAAAAGTCTCTCCGGCGCATGTGAGAAAAGCGATGACAATTCGGTGTAAACGTTTTGTACGTTTTTGCATAAGCGAAACATAATAGACAACATTTGTTAATGTTTTTTTTCTTTTAATCATTTTCATGTCATTTGTGTTCGCTAAAAGATTTTTTACGATTGATAATAAATTTTCTAAGCCAGTGATTTTTTTTTGTTTTATTTTAATTTTGTGCTAATATTTGTCGTTTTTTTTTTTTTTTGAATAATTCACGTTCGCTTTTTGTTTTTTATTTATTTTTTATGTAACCAAACCGAATAAACAATACATGTCTCACAATTTAGTTTCGGTATGAGCTTACTTTTGTGCTTTTGTACGCTTCTGGGTTCAGTCAAAAAACACAATGATTTTATATATATATATGCGTGTGTGTGTAAGTGCGGCAACAACCAACCGCTTTGCTAACTAATATAAGAAATGCTTATAATAGATAGCACTTTAGCGCACAGCACATATGTTTGTGCGTAGTTGTCTATTTATTTATATATTTATTTATTTTTTTTTTTTTAATTTATGTTAATTATTTAACATCGCGGTGTGGTGCTTGCTCACACACATTCTTGCACATGCAAAGTTCAGTACATTGCCTACGTTTTGTCTTTATTTGTTTAGGTTTCAGTTTTACAGATTTGCTAGAAACTTGGCCGGTATATCGGATGCCTAACCATTAAGGCTAGCGCATAACGGTAATGAATAATTTCGCGCCTTTGATAATAATCTTTCCTCTTATTTGTTGAATTCTTTTAATTGGGTTAGCGCATGAAAACTTTTGTAAGGCATTTTCAAATTGAACTAAATGGATGTGGGGTGCAAGCTTAAGCTTGCAATCATTCGTACGCGCGACCATTTAATTGCTAGTCGAGATTCTTTGCCTTCGGGCACTCATGTGCATGGCATACAAGAACGTTCCGTGAATATAAAAATTCGACATCTATTTACTACTTATTTCCTCATATTCCTATACATTGTTCTTATAACTGCGTGTAACGATCGATTTACTATAAACATTATCCGATTTGCAATGATTTGAAATTTGTATAATTAATCGGTAACGTTACGGTAACGATTTTCATAACTTGAGTTGAGAAATGCTATTTAAATTAAAATACAATTCCGTTTTCAATTCTTTTGATGTTATGCGTACTTGCATGCACAAACATACATATTTTTATCCCACATACACATACACATACACATACACACACACACACACACACACACACACACACACACATACATACATATCAAGCAACATGTGCTCGTACATTTTTTACAATGGTTTAGCTTTGAATTTATTGCTAAATAACTTATACGCACTGTAGTAACTGAAATCAATTAATGTTTTTCTCTGTAATATAATAAAGACAACGAAGTCACAAGATGATCCAACATTTTACACAAAATTCAAACTACGAAATTATTAAGGACTTTTTGTGGTTCTTTTATGAATAATCGTTCTCTAATTAGTTGTCATTTATTCAGGTTGCTTCTTCATTCTCGGATTCTATTAATAGTTTCTTGATTCTCGGAAATGTTTGTAAAACAAAAGCGTACACTATTCTGTATTTTCAAGTGAATATGCGCTACGATAATATACATAGAAGCGTGTATGTACAAAAAATATTGGACAGTAAGTGTATGTGCATAATTTGGTTTCTTTTCATTGTTTATTTTCAAGAGCTAAAGAATTCGAAAGCGTTACTAATGTTATTAATAACACATACACACAAAGTTCCTAGGAATCTCCTAATCTCAATTATGAAGAAAATGTTGGACTATCTTGTTTTTTCATTGTTTCTCGTAATATCTATAAACGCATGTGTGTGTGTGTGTGTGTGTGTGTGTGTGTGTGTGTGTGTGTGTGTGTGTGCTTGTGTATGTGAACTAAAGTGTGTTTGTGTCCTCAATTACTAGCTGTTGGTTTCAATTATATAGCCGGCACCCATAAGTTGCAAGTGTACTCAACTCGTTATATTGGTTGGAACGTCGAACAACGACGCACACAAACAGCATGCAAATTACAGGATTCCAAGTTGATTTCAATTTTGCGTAGCGAACCCATCTTCCGATTTAGTTGACTTTCCAGCTTCATCCTGCCGGGGCGAGAAGACTATGTTTATTCTTTTAAACAAAGTTTTGAGATCGTAAACAAAGGACGAATCGATTGATTACGCAATTCTCGAGATCGATCAGGAGACATACGCTTTATGGAATCTTCGTGGTATATATCTGTAAAGTATTTGTGTACATTTAAAAGATCTAATTGTTCGACATCTAAGTTTCGTTCAGAATCGATTATAATTTTTAGTATTTTTTGTTGATTTAACGATTTTTTTTTTTTATTATTCTGTGCAAATGTTTGTTGTTTCAAATAGAGAATACGGTTGGTTAATGGGTTAAAGAACAATGTCAAAATTTTTCATTATTTTTATTATTTTCCATTTATTTTTCAATTTTTTTCATATGTGTGTTGCATTAGTTTACTCGTCTACTCGCCTTCTCGGCCCTTTGTCAAAATTCTACTCATCTACTTACACCTTACACCGCTTGTGGCACAGCGTGTATACAACACTTAGAAGAACTTGAGGAAGACCACTTTTTCGTTATACCCATTAGCTCAGAATCGGAATCGATCCAAGCTTGTCTGTCCGCATGTCTCTCTTGTATTCAACCTACAGGTCGCTATTTTGAAGGTATTTTCATAACATTTGGTACACTGACCTGTTTTCACGCAAGAACGAACACTGTTGAGAATGGTTCGCGTCTCAGACCACCTTTTCAATCACTTCCGCTATTTTGAAATATAAGACGTTATAAACAATTGGAGTAAGTGAAGTAGTGCTGGGCGTTTGATGGTCGAGTATAATGTTTTTACTTGTTTTTATTTATTTTTATTCTATCATGTTCGACTATTTGTAAACTTTATAGCTCTTACTGAAGGGGACATATCACTTAGGAGTATGCCGCTTACTTTTGGTGTTTGTCAAATCTTAAATTATTTCTTAGAGATGCCTTAAAACGTATAAATGCTGAGGTGACCAGGGTGTCAGTGCGATTCGATTTAGCCATGTTCATCTGCTTGTTTGCAGTTCATTATTGGAACTCATGGTAGCATTATTTTATCTGGAAGCCTGAACATTAGTAGGTTAGTTTTTTAGTTCATGTTCACAACAATCTAAGTTTCAAAATGTTTGTGTAATGCATCTCCCAACACTCTTGCAATTAGGCAACGGATATCAGAGATTCAAGGTAAAGGCTTTTCTTTACATTTATTTTCGCTTGTGTCAGATAATCTGTGGTGCAAAAATATGCCGATAGAGACGCAGCCAGCCTTTTGTACTTAATGTTCTTTTCTTTTAAACATGTCGTTTCACATTTTCATAAATATAGCTTATGTCAATAGGTTAGGTAAATAAGTTGGCATATTTGCGCATGAGCAGGGTAAACGTATACGTGTACGTCGCATATAAGCCATGTTTAAGTAATAAGACGCTTGCGCTTGCTCATTTTCTCAGGCCTACAGTGGTGTCATAATTAAATTTTTCTGTTTTTTTTTTAATATTTAAACGGCACAAAAAAAAAAAACAAGCGAGTAGTGAACGTTAAAAGTTTACGGATTAACCGAACATAGAGTCTATGCCTTGCTCTTTTTTTTTGAAAATTTTTCAAATATTTTTAATAAGCATTCAAATACGCATTGGAAACTTGGTCAGCATATGTAAATATTAGAATCACTTTTGTTATGATCATCTGTCTGTCGGTCAGTCTGTTTGACGAGGCTAAAGCAGTGATTGTGATCACAAAACTTTATCTCCGGATTTTCTTTCACCTTAAAATTTCATATTTACTAACTTCAGTTTATATGTAAAAAAATTAGTTAAAGCAAGCAATAAAAAGGTGAGATTTAATTATCTATCTTTTAATTATATTTGAAATAATTACATGTTTTATTAATTTTACATTCGTTTGTAGTTTACTACATAGTCACATAAGGTTATGTTATGAATAAGTGTACGTATCTATGTTATGCTTTGATAATTTAAAAGACTTTCAATATGCGTGGACGCAAACATGCGTTGCACGTACGTACTCGTTACCATAACGTGGAATGTGATCTTTTCAGGCTTGCGTTAGTGCAAAAAGAACGAAACTAAGCAATCTGTTCGCAGTACATATGCAAAATTCGTCGGTCTAAGCCGGCTATCTTAACTCGTTATTGCTTATCTTAATAATTGAAAATTTCCTTTAAATACAATCATAATATTTGAAATATATATATATATATATATATATATATATATATATATATTTATATCGGATATCCGTTGCCTATATATATATATATATATATATATATATATATATCAAAACATTTAATTGAACGTTAAGGTCCAAATAATATGCTCGCTGAGCTCGTTATTCTCACATTTATCAGAAATTCATATAATTGGTTGTGCCGGTAATACTAATTGAAAGTATAAATAAGAAGAAGAAAAATGAGGAGAAATAATGCCCGCTGGTCAGAGCTAAACGCAATCTCTTAATAAAATGTAATTAATTTAAAATTAATTTACTTGTTTAAAAGATTCTTCACACCGTACATACACATATGTATACACGTAGAGATTTTTATTTTTCTCTCTTTTCTTTTCCGGAAAATTAATGAACAATAAAGTAAATAATCAAAGAACGCAAAGATAATGAAATAATAATAAAATCTAATAAAAATTTTTAAATGAAAAATTTTAAAATTCATTCATATTTCAAATAATCGCGATTTATGAAAGTTGGAAATAAATGCATAAATATTTCAAAAAAGTTTTAAAATTATTTCACTCTGCGTATGTTTGTGTAGTAAGTGTTATAAAAAAAAAGTAATTGGAACGAATATTTATGTTTATTACCTCAGTAAAAGAGAGACAAGGATAGCAATAGGGGAAAACATTTTTTTATAACATATAAATGTTGTAAAGAACTCGGTTAATAATGGGTGCGATAGGGCGTTAATCATAGACTTTCTTATATATGTATATAGATTCGGAAAATTCTTTTATCAACTTTTAGTTCGTTATCCTGTACAAATCGTAACTTACAATTCCTTTTTCTATCGTAAGCGATTTATAGGTGCTTCATACCTCCATACCAAGTTAGGGTCTTTTTGCCTAATGTGCATAAAAAGAAGGCGACGATTTATAGGCAAATCATACCTTCAACTTAAGATTTTTTGCCTAATGTCGACAAAAAACGACGACGGCCGCTTTTTAAAGTTGATGCGTGACCATCAAGCTGTGGTCCAAATATGGATAAGAGTCGCGATTACCAAGTCGGTATCCGCGAGTCGAAATCCCAGCGCGGTATGATCATAGTTGCTCGTGTCTATAGTGAGTACGCAGTCGGTAAAGTCGTAGCGCTTGCCGCTTCGCCCACACGCACTATGTTGCTTCTATTCCCTATTTCCTTCTCTTTCACCACACACATCTTTCCTACTATCACGGGCATTCTTTGACCGATCACATTAAGAAAAATGTATTCCAAGTCATCAAATGTGCATAATCAAACGACAGACGGACAAAAATTAGTTTATCGAATCGAAGTCTTAAGTTGATTAAAAATGTTTGTCGGACGTATGCTTTCCGGCAAACACAAAACCAATATCAAGTCTGCACAAAGTGACATTAGAAACTAAAATGTTTTGTTAAAAGTAATTACGAAAATTCAATGAATTAATTAAGGAATAAATTTTGTATATATTTTTGTTTTTTGAAGAATTTATGGATCTTTATTCTAATGATAAACAATTGCAATGAAAGTATGTATGAATTTTGTAGGTATCGACTTAAATCTTTAGAAGAAATTTCTGTACATACTTTAGAAGGACTTGCGCTCATCTTAAAGGTTTAAAATTGCATAAGAAATTTAACATTTGAATAAGTTGTGGATGGAAGCAGAAAAAAAAGCTTTTCAGGGATATCTAAAGTATTTAAAGCATATTGGAAAAGTTGGCTGAAAAATTCCCACTTGTGCGTTACAAAATTTCATTGTGCAATGCCTGCCTTCCTATTTGCATGCAAATAAATGTATTCTCTGTGGTCAGATTTTACCAAAACAGAGAGAGGGAGAGAGAGAGAGAGAGAGAGAGAGAGAGAGAGAGAGAGAGAGAGAGAGAGACGAGGTATTTCTAACTAATTTATACCGCACGACTTTTAAAGTACGGCACACATTTTGTCTATGCGTGGAACAACTAAAAAATTTTTGATTAACTGCCAATTGGATAATAAATTAAAATCTAATTAGCATTCATTGGTAAATATATAAAGCAGTACTTTATACTTAAAAATTTGAAAAAGAAAATAAAAAAAAAAACCCCCTTAATTATTTATATATGTAAGCGGGTCATATATTATTTAGCGTTCAATATGGTCAACGCACGCGTAATGAAAGTGAAAAAAAATCATTCATTTTTAGCGGCATTTATTTACTTATTTTTTTTTTTTTTTCGATTCTCAACTAAATGAAACTAAGCTACATACGTGAAGCATGTAATTATTTTGATTGATTGATTTTAAAGCCTAAGAAAATAATTTTTTTATAAATTTCTAAAAAAGTGGGTTAATTACACCTTAACACAACAGTTCTTGAAAATTGTACGAAATAACTAATGGAAGAAGAACTGCTCCCTGGCGGCTTTTATATATCAAAAATTTTGTAAAGAGAAAATTAATGGAACAAAAAGTCAAAAGTTAATATCACTAAGATATATGGCTTTTTTAAAGCGACTAAGCTAACCATCTAGTGTAGCTTTAACAAAAAAAAAAGAGAGGAAGAAAAATCCGAAAAGACCATTAGTCTTGATTGCTAATGCTCATCTGGTTTTTGAATTCTAGAATTTATTTCTTTCATCTAAATAATTTCTAATAATAATAATAATAATAATGACACTCTTTAGCTCTTGTAGAGTTGCGTACTCTTAGGCAGATTTCATAAACGAATTAAATTCGATTTATTTTTCGATCTTGCAACATTTGCAAGGATTTTTCTAAAAGAGTTACATGTTCTCTTAACCATGGCTTTTTTATACCCTACACCACTTGTGGAACAGGATATATTAATTTAGCGCAGAGGTGTGTAACACGCAGAAGGGCTGAAGATAGAAAAATCAGAATATGAATTGATCTAAGCCTGTCTGTCCGCCTGATGTCTATCCATGTATATTTGTGCTCACGCTACAGGTCACAATTTTTGATGAAATTTGGTACACTGACGTGTTTTGACCCAGGGATGCACTCTATTGAAAATGATTTGGATCGATTCATTTTTTCGACCACTTCCTCATATAACGCCCTATTCTGAAAAGTCGTTATATGGAAAAAAATTGCAGTTCGATATTCTAAATTGGTATGAAAATTTTCGATCGGCTGGGGTAATCTTTTAACGCCCTCTCATCTAACGAAATCCGAAGTTCATGTAACAAAAAGGTATAATTTTCAATGCGTCATTTTGAAAATTATATCACATATATAACAGCAATTTAACGGAAAAAAATTAACTTTACCAAATTTGGAATATCTCAGCCTATTTTTTGGACTCTACCGTAATAAGGATTTTGACGAAAATTGATCCTTTGTAGAGCGGAAAAGTCTAAGGTGTAATGAGTGCTGATGAAAATTGATCCATAATAGCAAGTGCATACAAAAATAGCTTCTACAAAATTTAGACCATCTGGGCTTATTTTTGGATTCTACCTTATGTAAGGATTAAACTTGTACTACATTAGGTTACGGGTTTGGCCCCCTTCCTCTTCAATACACGCATGAAAAATATGCCTTTATATGGAAACAAGGTATAATTTTTGCGTTCTATAATAAAAATAAAAATTGTATTAGACAATGCGGTATAGGGGGTTTAATGATCGGCCTTGTCCGACTATAATGTTCTTACTTATTATATTTCGATTTATATCAATTGACCTTGCATCAGTATACATAGATAAGCTTCATTTTCAGGCTACCGTTATGAAATTTTATTTAAAAAGTTTTGAATAGCAAAAATATAAAATAAATTTTATATACTGAAATTCAAATTATCTGACTAGAAAGGTTATCTAAAATTTAACCTCATATTTCCGTATAATGATACTTTTACTTGTCTTTCTAATAATCGAATTAAAAATCGCCTTAAAAGGCAGGTAATATAAAGTTAACTTATATTTTATATTCTAATCATATGCTACGTCATCACTGCGCTATATACATGCGTTGGCCTGACAGCTTCTGTGTGTGTAAACGTTTGCAATTATCTTTAATGACAATACACGAATCACCTGAACACCTGTTTTTGCATAGGTGCACATTTATCTCTTCGGTTTGCTGGCCTTTCATTGTTTGGTCTTTTCATCGCTATTTATGCCGCAAAGAAGTACGAATTATTTAGGATTTCATGAGAGATAAAATAAATTACTTTTTTTGATTGTAACAGCTTTGATTATAACCTTTTTCTCGACAGAGAATTCTATAGGGAATACTTGATAGTCTTTCATTACTTCTCAATGTGGCACTTTGCCTATGCATATATGTATCACTTATAAGTAATGAACACGCATACATGTACGTGTGCGTGCGCGTGTGTTTATTGTGAACATGTGTTCTCTGCCTATTTGTCCGCAAGTATCTTGAGATGGTTGCTGCAGTCGTAAAACAATGCCTAAAATAGCGTACTTTTATGCTGAAGTTTTACGATTTGATTTATTATAAAACAAGTAAAAACATTATAGTCGGGCAAGGTCTACGATTACACCCTACTCTAACACAATTCTTATATTTGTATGGGTCAATTTCCATCTCCACATATTAAAACTTCGACTTTTCTGCCTTACAAAGAATCAATTTTTGTGAAAATCCTTATATGGATGGGATCCAAAAAATAGGCCGAGATGCTCATAATTGGGTACAGTTGATTTTTCATTTTAAATTACTAACATGAACTGATTTTCATCATGAAGCGGTGAAAATTAGATCTTTTTTGCCATATGAACTTTACTTTCCGTTGGATGAGAGGAGTTTCAGAAAATTGCTCCAGCCGTTTCAAAGTTTTCACATCACTTTAGAATGCCGAAATACTAGTCACTTTTGCCGCGAAATTTTGAAAATTGCAATTTTGATTAGGGAGAAAAGTGGACAGATCCGAAGCATTTGCAATAGCGTTCGTTCTTGGGCCAAAGTATGTCTGTGTACCAAACTTCATCAAAATATCGCAACAATTGCGGCTTGCAGGGTGAATGTAAAAATATATTAACAGACTTTAGAAGGACAGACGGACAGATATCAGAGGGACAGACACTTGGAAAGACAGACAGGCAGACAGACTGACAGATGGATAGACAGGCTTCGGAACCATTTTGTAAATCGATTGGTATAATAAAAGGTGGATCTACCTTAAGCGCTTGGCGTCCGCGCTACTTAATATGCCTTGTACCGCACGTAGTGTAGGATATAAAAAGGAGTTCAAATAAATAAAAAACCAAACGAATAAAGAGTACGATGAAATGATTAGATTTAAACTGAATGTGATTTCTTTTTTTTGCCTTTCATTATTTTTGCATCTTGTTATTGAACGTATAATTTTACAAAAATAAATGATGTCATTTGAATAGGAAAAAAGTGTGTCTAAAATAAAATAAATTTCAATAATCAAGTTATTAAAATATTTTTTCAACGTCAATGAAACATAACATTGAAAACGAATTTTTTATGCTATTCGATGTAAATGCAAGTAGCATCCGGTTTACCTCATGTACTGTTTAGAATGCGAAACGAACGAGTTTCGAAACGAATTCTTTATCTTCCATCACTGTAATCCTCGATGCCATCTTTTAAATGCGCTCGAAAAAACATTTCAGTTCGTTGCAAATAATTTTAAAAGTGAAGAAGAAGAGAAAATCGTTAAAAAATTATACGCATTACCGACATTTGTGACAATTTACAAACAGAACAGACATTTCCTTAAATGTGCAAGACAACAAGAGTGGCAACAGCGTTTCAACCAGTTTTTTGCATTTTTTAATTTTTTGTTTTGTTATTGTTGTCATTATTTACTTTTTCTTGATGCAATTCATTGCAGTTCAAGAGTAGTTTTGTTTTTGTTGTTTTTTCTTTTGCTTCTTAAATGAAACATTGGAGAAACGTTTGTTGCAATGTTGACTGCTTGTTAAGTTGTTTATGCTGAACGTGAGGTAAGAATTGCACAAAAGTAATACCAGTTTCTTTATATGTATGTATGTATTAATGCATTGGTGTTGTTGCATTGGTTGCTCGCATTGATTTTGAACTTAAACTTGAAAGCTTGACGGGAGACATAAAATACCGGCAACGTTTGCAACTGTAAAGCGAAACAAATCTCCTGAATAATGCTTAAAATGATTCTAAGGTTAAATTATTGTAAATGGCTTTACAAACTGATCTCACATCACGCAGTTAATGTTCAACCAGGTTACCGCATTCTTTCAAAAGCCTTGCAAATCCATTATCAAAAGGTGGATTAAATTTATTATTATCTCAATCGAGCTTCAATCATTCATTCATTTCGCACTTTTCCAATTAGCGTAACTTATCCATCCAGACGATTTAGTCAATGGGTTTTGCGAATTGCGTGGACTTTGTTGTGAACAGGGTCCAATAAATGCGTTTATAAAACAACAAATAAGAATATTATAGCCGGGCAGCGTCAACCATTACATACCGTACACCACTTCGCCGCGTGTAGTTATTTGCTTGTTTTGGTAAAAATACCCCAAAAAGTGCACATTATTTTCAACCAAAGCCATTATTTTCATGAAAGCCCGCATATTGCAAGGTTAGACTTTCTCATTGTATAAGAGTTTGCGTTTCGTAATAGCACCTATATATTTTGGGATCGAAAAAAAATATAGTGACTCTACCTGAAACGCTGAAACGTTCCTATGAAATAATTGTCATTATAAAATATTAGAAGGGACTTACTAAAATCTTATATGGAGTGGGGCTAAAAAATAGACCGATGTGATTCCAATTAGATCCATTTAATTTTTTTATTTACGTTTATTTACTACATGAACAAATTTTCATCACAAAAAAATTAGCAATTAGGCCTTTTTGGCATATGAGGGCTTATGTTTCATGAGAATCCTTATGCGCGGCGGTATCCAAACAATAGACTTACGTGGTCCAAATTCGGTAAAGTAGATTTCTTTCCCCATTTGCTATTATGAGCCAATTTTCATCATGAAATATTGAAAACTCCCCCTCTTTATCATATAAAGATTCAAAAAATGGCCCCAACCGGTGCAAAGTTTTCATACTAATTTAGAATGCCGAAACACTACTACTCAGCCATTTTTGCAAAAAAAAAAAAAATGATGAAAATTGCAATCTTTTTCCACGTAACGACTTTTCAGAATAGGGCCTTATATGGGGAGTGCTCGAAAAAGTGAACCGATCTTTGGGCCAAAGTACGTCTGGATACTAAATTTCATCAAAATATCTTAAAAATGGCACACTGTAACTTGAATACAAATATACGTGGACAGGCATCAGACGGACAGACAGACTTGGATCAATTTAGAAAATAGTTCTGAATCGATCGGCATAATAAAAGGTGAGTCTATCGTAAGCCCTTCTGGGTGTTGCATACCTCCCCACTAACTTAATATACCCTGTTCCACAAATGGTCTAGGGTATTTAAATTAGCTGTACCAAATTCGGTACATTTATCCTCTAAAAAGAGATTTCCAAGTTTTAATACGTGACGATGAAAATTGACCCATTGTAGTAATTTCATAGAAAAATAAGAATTATGTTAGGCAATATTGTGTAGGGTATTGAAAAGTCCGACTTTGCCGGCAATAATGGTCCTCTTTTTTTTTTATCGAAATGGTTCGCTTGTTCCGTCTCGAAAAATTTAAACCTTAACTTATTATATTTTTGTTTGAAAAATCTGAAAATGAGATTAGTGTGGTGCTCTCTAGAGACAGTTCCATTTCGATATTACACTGTATTGAAAGTAGTTTCAAACCTATTTTGTTACATTGAAAAAACGAGTTTCGAGTCTTTCCTTTCTCTCAGTATCGCCACGACTTTTTCCCATCTCTGACCATTCGCGTCGCTTTTGATTAAAAATGCGTCAAAAGCCTGTTTTTTAATCCCTATATCGTCTACTCCACGCTCCCGAATAAGATGAAAATTTGCTTGCATACCCCTCGCCACTCCCATTATTATTTGATTCCATCTATTATTTTCGAAAAGGCTTTCGATTTTTTGTTTTATTTTGCTCTTTTTCTGCGCCATTTCTTATTACACTTTATCACATTTCTAATCCTCTAATAGAATTAGATATTCTCTAATATTTTAGAATCCTCTAATAGAATAAATAATAAAATAGAAGTTGAAATTTTGTAGAATTGCAAAAAAAGGAAAAGTTAGTCAGTGAAGGATGAGGGGGATACTCATTTTGTTAAAACCCTTGCAACGTCCAAAAGGAAGGTCCACACGCATCACAAAGTTTATGCATTCTTGATCAGTATCAAATTTTGAATCGATTTAAGAACGTCCGTCTGTCCATCTGTCCGCTGTAATTATTCTCTTGGCCGCAAAAACGAAGCTATGGTTTTGAAATTTGGCAAAAACAGTGGAAATTCTTGCAAGCAGATTAGTATTGAAAATGGGCTAAATCAGTGGAGAGACGCGTTTACCGTACCACCGGGAATAACTTGATTTTTCAAAAGGAATAAAAGTTCGTTTTTTTTACTCATTACTCATAAACTACGCTAGAAAAGCGTTTAAAAATTTGAAAGTATATTCCATTGAAAATGCTGTAGTAGTCGTACAAAAATTGCCCGTCTGTCCATCTGTCCAGTGGTCCATTTGCCCTATTCTGTAATGTCTGTTGTAAACATTCAAAGCTATCCACTTGAAATTTGGTAGAAACATTGGAAGCCCTTGCACGTAGGTTGGTATTGGAAATGGGCAAAAACGATACGCCTACAGTATTACGTAAAGTGAGGAAACCTCCGTTTTTCAAAAAGGAATAAAAAATTGGATTTTTGATCATTTTGCTCATAAACTGGGACATATTTCCACAAAATTTTGAACGTATAGTCTATGGGCGATATTCTAGCACCTCTACAAAAAAGAAAAAATTCGGCCAGGCCTACCAAAATTTTATAGCGTGAAATAATTTCATTATTCTTGGTCAATTTCAAATTTGGAATGCACCTAAGCATTTCCGTCCGTTCATCTGTCCATCTGACCTTCTACGCAACCGTGTAGTAACTGTGGTTAACATTCTCCCGTTGAAAGGATCCAAACTTGTCGAAGGACACGTTTATAAGACACCCACACGCTTATATAATACACACTGTGAGCACGTTTGCTCTGTCAATGTTTTTTACTGTTTTACTCACGGACTAGAACACATACATAATATATATTTTTGATTTTCATTCTAAAAATAGCAAAAAACCAGCCACGCCCAAACAATATTAAAGAGTATAAAAATTTAGTTTGTTTCATTTTTTTTTTTTTTTTAAAGCACCATGATGGGCATAAAAGATTCGGTGACTAACGAATACAATTTTCTTAGTTGTTATCATTGTTCTTCCTAGTTTAACCCCCGGTTGCCTTGCGATTTTTTTTCCATTAGAACAACTTAATACAATTGCATATAATATAAATAACAGATTAAGAGCATAAAAAGCTGGCACGCAGGGACACATTTTTATAGACACACGTATATGTATATATAAATACAAATTGCTTAGGTGTGTGAATATACATGTGTATGGGGAAAAAACGAGTCGTCGAAAAGAGACACAAAGTCTTGCATGTGGAAATAGGGCAACTTTTATAACTGGGTGAAGGATAATCTTCAACGTCGCGCACGTAATCAACGTTCTATAGTCGTTTGCAAACAAACAGTTTAACCCATTGACTGCCAGCTACGAGATATCTGGTAGTGCGTGCTCCAATTTTAGATGAATTACAAATTTCCATTTCAGTTAAAAATATTTTAAAAAGGTGAATGAAAAATTTTATATGGAGTAAAAAAACGTATTAATTTTCAGTTTTTATTTAAAAATATTTATTATTATTTATTTTTTTATTTATTTATTTTTTTATTTATATATTTTTTTATTTATTTATTATTATTTATTTTTTTATTTTTTTATTTATATATTTTTTTATTTATTTATTATTATTTATTTTTTTATTTATTTATTTTTTTATTTTTTTATTTATTTATTATTATTTATTTTTTTATTTATTTATTTTTTTATTTATATATTTTTTTATTTATTTATTTATGATTATTTATTATTTATTAAAAATATTGTTGCTGAATATGATAAACTCTAAAACAAGGATCAGCGCAAAGTGCTGGCTTCTCGGGGCGCTGTGGACAAAATACATTGTCTCCTTACGTTTTTTTTTCTTTGTACAGACTCGACATGGCTTTGCAGGCGTTCTTTTTTTTTCTGTTCGAGGAAGATGATCTGCTTTCTCTTGCATTGTTTTCGTCACCAAGTAAATGCATAATAACTGACTCCCTGAATTGAAGTAACGTCATCCTTTTATTCTTTCGATTTCTTTGGTTGTGAAACATGTGTGCATTGTGCACGAAGATTTTCAAGTAATGTAGTGCAATTTTCTTGTACCAGCAGATGGTTTTCCTAAGGAATGAGTCATATGACATACGTTGGTCAGAGCGATCAATACCTGCCATTCCCAAAGTATAATTTCTGACTGTACGCGGTTTAGTCGAAATTTTTCCATTTTTGTTCTGCACTTGAAGCATTTCATCTTTATGCATGTTGGATATAGTCAGCACTTCCCGCGTAAGTGGCAACCAGCACAGGAATTTTATTTAGTGACTCCAGCTACGAGTAGCTGGCTCGTAGTGTTTTTTTTTTTTCAATAAAAAGTACTGTAAATGCTATTACAATATTATATCAGTAACTTAATGTAATTATATTTTGTAAACTTTCATGTATTCTTCAAAATAAAACCTTGGCACGCAGGGCAAGACGCTCTAAATATGTCTGGCAGACAAGGGGTTAAAGAATTTCATAGCATAGCTAATGGTAACGTGACTTAAAAGAATTCTTTGGGATATAAATAAAGGGGCCGCATAATAGGAATGCTTGTTAGCAAAAAAAAAAAAAAGAAGGAAAGGATTCATTTGATCTGTGCATTACTTTGCATTATTTGCAAAGGATTGCTTTTGATATTTATTGTTGGTAGTTGTTTTCAATTTCTTCTTGCAACTGCTTTGGCGAAAATGGCGGTAGGAAATGAAAAAACAAAAAAAAAAGGAACGCACCTAACGCACCTTTTTCGTTTTGGAAGTGCTTTTGGTTTCTTGGTCCTTTACCTGAATGAATGAATGAATGAATCAATGAATAAACGGTGGATGGTGTCTATCTATCATACACTCATGCATGCATACATACATGCATACATACATATATACATACGTATATATGCATATTTTATTTTATATTGTTCCTCTATGTGATTGCGTATCGAAGTATGCGTGAGTGAGAATGTTTTTTATATATATGTGCATATGTGATTTTTTAAAGGCGACAACAATGTTGTTGCTTTAATTCTTTTTCATGTTGTTATTGGTCTTGTTGTTGTTGTTGTTATTGTTATTGTTGTTGTTGTTGCTTTATCTGCTCTTATATGCTCTTAGCTGACGATGATGTCATGCATTAGAACATTGGACGGCTAATATTATGGTAATACACTAAAGAAGCTTAAATGAGTTTCATGTGTTATGTGGGCATATTGGTTAAATATTATAAACACCGTCAGACCGTACGATTATTTTAGATTTGTCAACTGGCTGATACATATAAAAAAAAAAAAAAAAAAAAAAACTGCTTTTAAAAGTTTTACCAAACACATGCTCTATGGGTGCGTTATTTTATAATATTATTATCAACTTAAAACCTAAACTCTATAACAATAGAAAATCGCTTAAGGGGAAATTTTAAAATTTTTTTTTTATATTGAATTATAAGGTGCTAGATATTTAAAGTGACAATGCTTCACTTACAGCAAAACAATCAGTATTTATATGAGAAATGATAGGATACCAGTTCTGTCAGGCGCCTTAGCATAAGGAAGAAAGGCATTGACAATTTTGTAGGTGAGATGCCTGTCTTCCTCTTCCTTGCAAAACTGAATTATAATTCAAAAATATGTTTTTTTTTGACATAAAATTTTTACAAAATTTTTCATTTTCCTCATCATTACAAAATTTTCAAACCTTCTGAATGTTGTATATCGAAGAAAAATTGCAAGAAAAAGCTATTAATTCACGTTCCGAAGGTCCTTAGTATAATTATTGTCGCATGTTTTTAGCTAAAATGCTGACAAGGGTGTTCGTCTTCAAAAAGCAACTGTCTGCACTTAGACGCCAGAAACCAAAAGAAATATTTCTCACAAGGCTATGTTATATAAAGCCCAGTGGACATTTACTCCTTAACACATGTTCAGACGGACAGACCTCTTTCGTTAAGTCATACTATGCAGCCGCACCCTGTACAGATTACGGGTCATTAATAGGAATGAAATGAAATTTTCGATTCGCTTTCTCTTTAAAGTCTTGACACTTTTTTGTCTATTGGGGCTGAATCATCTCTTTCTTATGTCTTATATCTTTTACAATTAAATCATAGCCTGAACAGTCCAAATTTAAAGAAAAAAAAATTTTTTTATACCCACCATTTTGTTTTTTTTTTCATAATGTATGTAATACGCAAAAGGAAGCTTCAGAGACGCTATAAAGTATATACTGATTAGCTTGAAATTCTGAATAGATGTCTGTCTATCTGTAGTATCTATTGTGAGCACTCTTCTGATCGCAAAAATAAAACGATCGACTTCAAATTTGTTAGAAACATTGGAAGTTTCTGCACGCAGATTGGTTTTGAAAATGGGCCAAATTGTTTAGAGCAGAAACCCGCAGTAAAGCATAAACTGAACGCAATCCCGGGTTTTTAACATAAATTCGTGGATTTTAGTTCTTTACTTGGAAGTTATAAGGCTGAAATTTTCCACATTTACTTTACGCGACACTCTGCTCTTCTCGTCCAAAAATGGAAAAAATCGGCCATGCCCACACAAAGTTACAAATAACTAAAATTTATTTTTTTCACTTTTTTGACGTTTTATGCTTATTTATCGCACGGCAAACGAGAGAGAATGGTTAAAACACTATTCTGTACGCTCTTTAAATGAAGATATATTACCTGCCTAAAAATGGGTTAATTTTAAAATGAATACGGTAGACACCGCGACTTGGTGGATTCATTTTTGTTAATAATACGAACGATATGGGTATCAAATAAAAGAACTTGATGAGTAGAATGCGAAAAACATAGCGGTTCGTATGCCAGGTTCGGCCTCGCTGAATACAAATTTCTTACTTGTTTAATTGTACTTTCAAATAAAAGATAGCTTGGTGGCGACATAAGTCAATTGTTGTCGAAAGTCACGCTAGTACAGTCTACAGGCATTAGTCAGTCAGTCAATTACATTTCCGTTTGCTGAAATGGAGAATTCTTTTTTAATATGCTGCAGTCTTTGGTGTTAGTTCTTTTTTATGGAAACTGAGTCGATGCCATTTTCATTTTTATATTTTATTTTCTATTTTTACATAATTATCGAGACGATTATGTTTTTATTAATTTAATTTTGTTGATTTTTCGATCTGGTATTCAAATTCAATTTTTTATTCTTTTGTTATGAATCCTTGTGGTTCGTTTTTTTTTGCTTGGTTTTTATGCCCGCGGGTTTAATTACTCTGTCTCGGATTTATTTGGGGTTGTTTTCATTCTCTCAATATTTATAGCAACATAATTTAGTTTTCGCTTTAACTTGCTGTTCACAGTTTGTATTAAAAAATATTAAAAAAAAAAAAAAAAAAAAAAAAGAACTAAGATTAAGTTTCGAAAAATCTTGTAAGGGTTGTTTTATATGTAACTTAGGTTGCTTTTTTTAAATACAAAACGGTTTTAAATAAAATAGTTTCGAAGAAGCAATAGGAAGAAGCAAGAAGAAAATATTTAGAAAATTCTTCAGACAAGCTGAGGTATATGCAGGTGTGCGGTACCTCCACTATTCACGCAATACTCCTTGAAAGATAGTTGAGAAAACTCGAATTGAAAGGGGCGTGAATAGTTTTGAACATATATTCTTGCCTAGTAAACGACCTTCACAAGTGGATGGACAGTGGAATTTTCAATCGATATTTTTCGCTTCGACCATTTTGGTCGATATTGCAAATGGGTATGAAATGTCGATTTTTTTACTTCTTTTTGATGATTGCAATTAGTGCAAAAAGTGATTGAAAACAATTTCTTCACCTTTTGGCCCGTTATTTTTTTATAACACTGCTCCAACGTGAAGCCCAACCCCACAGTGCTTATCGGAAACCATGGCCTTTCTTTGGGTCATGCACCCAGTCCATATCGCGACTAAGCACGCAAGTTGTTCCCGCGACTTGGGCCCATCACAGCCACCACGAAACTTCCGCAATAGGGCTTTCCCGCTTCAAGATTGCTGGGGAAGCTCTTGGCACTCGTGGTTCTAGAAATAAGAGGAGAAGACAAGAACGAAGAAGAAATAATAAAAACCTCTTGTCGAACCTGGCAGGTCCCATACAATCTGAAACTTGTCGTGAGATAGAAAATTTACAAATGATGCTGCAGACAACGGAAACCAGTCTATACTGTATGCATAAACATAATACTCCTACCTATCTGTGTCGTTTAATATGTGAAACGAGACTCTAAGCAATACACGTGTAAAAAATAAAGCCATTGAAGTAAAAATGCATGAAAATAATAATAATTTTTTTTTTTCGTTTGAATTTTTTCGCCGATAGACGAACGCCACAAATTACCAGTTAAGCTTGCCTTATGCAGACGCAATGTAATACATTAATAATTCGCACATAGTTTTAAGTTAGTTTAAGTTAGTTATAGGTTGTCCCTTTCTCGCTTATAACAGATGCTTTAACATTCTTGCATAGGTATCACTATTCATTCATTCATTTTTCAACGACCAAACATTTCGGTCCTTTCAACAAACTCATATTTATGGTTCATTATACTTTCAAATAAAATCAAACAAAAATTCACACAATCTTCAAATCCGTCTTTCACACCCGTTTTTGGGCTTTGTAAACGTAATTCTCAATTCGTTTCGTTTTTAATAGCAAAAATTGATTGATGCAAAATAGTTTGCATTATAAATAAAGAAAATCCATTCTTTTTATTTTTATTTATTTATTTTTTTTGTTTCGTTTGTGAGCAACAATGCTGGAGTTGCATAACACTTTTACTACAAACTCTATCAAGCCATACAACGTTTTAGAAATCAACGAAAATTCTGAAAAAAAAAAACTCGCCTTGGGAAATAATATCAGAAACTTACTTTAACACCAGAACTATCGACGTTTCACGCTTACCAATTTCTATCAAAAGGGATCATTTTGATACCTTATTTGTCGCAGTCATGAAACTTAACGTAGGACGCTAATGTTCGACATAAATATTCCTTGATCAGTAATAGGCTAAGGTTAAACGGACGGGCAGAACGGCTCACATTCTTAATTGATCGAGAAATGTCTATATGCGCATTTGATTTAATAAAGTTGATGAAATTTGTAGTAAACTTTTCAAAGGCCGGCAGCTGTCATCTTACGACAAAGCTGTGGAAATGAATAGAAGCAAAAAATGTAAAAATTCTTCGACATTTGGATCGGTAATGGAGTGAATTTCCATCGGCAAATGAAATCGAGACAATTTTCAAGAGATTAATTACGGCCGATAAGAAATACGACAATTATATACTAAAAACATCGTCCGAAATGTATGAAACTTTATGAAAACAATCGTAAAATTCGATGCACTTATTAATTCTCGCATCTTAGGGCTATTTTGTATTGTCAGGAATCAATGCGATTAGGGTTGAATGAAGTTAACAAGAAGAAACATGTGTTTTCATTTGCGACATTGCCAAACCACGCACATTTTTAATGACTTATCAAGATTTGTGAAAAGTCGGGGGGAGAAAACTTCGTATAGCTTGAGGCTTACCTCGTCCGACTAGCAGTTGTTTTACACTCTGCAAAACACTTTACAAAAGATTTGCAAAGGTTACTTGGTTTAGTCTTTTGCTCATCAACCCCAAAAATGGTACAGTAATGTGGCATAATGGTCTTACCAAAAAAGTTTGCAAAAATTATCGATCAAAATGGCACGTGATTGGCTTAATAAAGTTCATGTGAAATATAAGCAAAATGTCTTAAAATTTTAATAAAACAAAAGAAAAAAAAAACGAACAGTTTCCTTGATCTACTATTTATTACATATATATATATATATATATATATATTATAGAAATATTGTCACAAGGTTCCCCGTTCGTTTGGATTCTGCATTTGCTTGCAGTAAATTTGATATTCGTAAATATATATAAAGTTTTCATTTACAACTTCTATGTTAATATTAGTCATAAAAAGCAAAATAAAAAAAATTTCATCGTTTATATATACATATATGGGTATATATGGGTATATACCCACCCCCATGACCTAATCGGTGGCTATTAAATGTTTTGGTGTTTAAAAAATTCCTTTGTAATTTCTGTCTGTCCCCACGCACAACCAAACAATGTTTCTAATGTGTGTTTAATCTGGTCACATATATATACATACACATATATACATATAGTCACATGCAATAACTTTTGCTTTTTCTTTTTATTTCTTTCTTTGTTTTTATTTTTACAGCTTTAAATATTTGAAAACCATTACAATGTTGAAATTGGCAGAATTTTGTGTACATCTTTTAAGACTTTTCAACAATAAAAATTTCAGTTTAATTATAAAAATAAGAATAAGAATAAAAAGCGACAAAGTAGAAATTTGTTACGGCTTAAACCGAACCATTTGAAACCCACTACTCACTCTTGTATTTTACAAGAAACGCTATCTACGCATTAATATCATATGCTGTAGTCATAATATAGGATATATCTCAAGTAAAATTAGTTGGTCATCTGGAATTTTCGTGTTTTTATACACAAATAGTCTTAATGTTATTAAACTAAATCAATTCCAAACCCTTATAACTTTTTGTGGGCATGGCAGATTTTTTCCAATTTTGTACGTAAAGAGTAGAGTGTCTCGCCAAGTAAATATGGAAAATTTCAGCCGTCTAATTTTAATAATTTCCGATTAACGAGCGAAAATCCACAAATTTTTGTTAAAAAAAAATGACTTGCCTTTAGTTTACGCTGCACTGCGGGCTTT
The DNA here is from genome assembly GCA_000688715.1 of Glossina pallidipes. Lineage (NCBI taxonomy): Eukaryota > Metazoa > Arthropoda > Insecta > Diptera > Glossinidae > Glossina > Glossina pallidipes. The sequence goes on along the minus strand of KK499764.1, from coordinate 4,261,884 downwards.
TGCTCTGACCAATTTGTCCCATTTTCAAAACCAATCTGCGTGCAAAAGCTTCCAATGTTTCTACCAAATTTTAAGTCGATATCTTTATTTTTGCGATCAGAAGAGTGCCCACAATAGATACTACAGATAGACAGACATCAATTCAGAATTCCAAGCTGATCAAGCATATGTAAACTTTACAGTAGCTGAAGCTTCCTTTTGGGTGTTACATATATTATGAAGAACACAAAATGGGTGTACCCTCATCCTACAGTGACAGGAATAAAAAGATTTAGAAATCGTGCACTGACTGAATAATTATTTAAAGAAACAATTAAATGGGATGGAAGTATGATAAAAAATAAGCCAATTGATAAGCATGATGATAGGACAATAAGTCTTGATAACCAATAGCATAACAAGCAAAAACATTATAATTACGGTTACGGCGCACAATTGAATATAACGACTTTTCAAAGGAAGACAGGGGAAGATGGGAAGAGGTCTAATACTGATATCATCCCAATCATATTCAACAGCGTTTATCCTTAAAATATCTTAATAATTGCAACCTGTTCGCTAAAGACAAATTTACATGGGCAGACATTGAGCGGACAGCCGGATAGATTGATTCATCGATACTCAGTCGATCGATATAATGAAAGGTGGGTTCATCTCACGTTCTTCTTGGTGTTGTGTACATCTCAAAAAATCATTGTAGGGTATAAAAAACGAATTCGATCTTAAAAGAAATTTAAATAAATTACATTTGTTCTATCAATTTTATTTCAGGAAAGAAGGTCTAAAGTCAGCCATCACTTTCGATATGCTATTCGCTTTTTACTTGTGAAAAGTTTCTTTTAACTAAGGTAAGCTAAGCCGTACTAATTTAATTAACTAAAATCAAATACAGTAACTTTTCTTTAATTGCGCAAATTTATAACACAATACAGGCTGAATCTTTTATTGTTCTATTGAAATTCTCTTTTTTGTTTATGTACATAATAAAAAAATTTTAATAAAATTAAAGTTACTTAACGCAATAATTGAAAAGCCTTTCATCAGCATATGAACCAAGGAAAGTAATATTACATAAGTGCAAGGAAAGCTAAACTCTTTCGATTATAAATTAAATGAGTCGTCAGTATTGGCATTTGAAAGCAAGCTGGATCACCTAATATCATTTCTGAGGCAGAATAAATTTTGTCTCATTTCTGTAATATTTATTATATGCTTTGGATCTGATCTTCACAAATGTGAAAAGTGCTCGTGACAAATCCGTTATAGACATTTGTCTATATTATGTTCGATTCACTTTTTAAATGCTGTTATTGTGAACATCATTTACTGCGATATTCTGGTTGGAAATAATCAGGGAAGAGGCTCGTTTCAGACCTCAATTTGATGTCAAGCTTAAACAACACAAATCAACATTTATGTTATGTACGGAATTTTCTTGAGATGATGATTGCCGTAAATCGAGTGATCCTTTTGTTAAGAAAGAAGAATTAAGTAGGCTTGGCTATGAAGGATATACACTTTTTTCAAAAGGCGAACTTTGGATGCTTGCTATGGAGTCGTGAGTATATTTACCTTATATACAGATCGTAAGGCATAGAGCTTTATATCGTACTAAAGCCGCGAAATACATTTTCCAGAGACATTACGTTAATCTAGTATAAGGAAATTGGATTCTATGACACGGTGTTTAGAAAGTTGATCGAAGTTATCGACTTGGGAGAAGATTTATTAATAATCGTTGAAACAATCGCATTGCTATTTGAGTATTCTACGAATATACTTATAGCCCGGAAGGAAAGTTATTCGTTACTCGGTAATCTTTAAGTTGCATTACGAAGTGCTTGAGATGTCCAAGTTGCCTATCGAAAGTAGTACATTTTTCTGAGTCGAAGAGCATATGCATTTCTTGATTATCCTTATATTGGGATATATTGCATCAAACTGTAACTGAGAATGCAAGACGCCCTAAACAATGCAGCGCCGTCTCTTGAAGCAAATCAATCGCTTCATTCTGCTACATCCTACAACATTTTGTTGCACAAAAAAAAAAAAGGAAGAGAATAAGTAAATAATCAACGATACCGTTTATAGTCATAGGTAAACGCAAGAAAATAATTATGTGTCTCACCCCTTAGACTAGGAAAACAGTAACATGTAATGCAAAAATGTAATTGTAACAAATATAAAGTTATTAACTATAAGAATGAATAAAACGCAAGGCGTCTAAAGAAGGAAAATATAAATTTTATTATATATCTATCTAGCATCTGTAAATGTATATACGATTCTTATACAAGTTATGTGACACTATTGATCACATATACACGACGTGATCCAGCCATAAACACGTTTACATTTTGCGATTACAAAATCCTAAAACAATGCCGGTATGAAGTCGAAAAGATCCATACTTTTGCTGGTATAATGGCATAAAGGCATGGTAGGTGTAACGGACAATGATTTGAAATTTAGCTTTGATTACAGTTTTTCTTCATTCAGGGCGACGGTTCGTCCTACAAACATTTGCGTTTTTCCTTCCTTCTTTTGACATTTTTACTTCTCTAAAAGTCTGGCATTTAATACGAGACTGAAGCTTGTTGTAACAAAGCAGATTCTTTTCAGATTCACAAACTTTTTGAAAAAACTATTGCAACATTTTCTATAAGACACAGAAAGGGGAAAGACAATTTACGCTTAGATAGTGAGATGAATTTCTTGATGCGTTATTTGCGCAAGAAAGTCTCATAGAAAAATAAAATAAAGTTATCCCCCCTAAAATTCTAGAACGGTAGACGAAAGGCTCGTGTAAATGAAAGTGAAGTCTGAAGAAAGAGTTTATCGGAAACAGTTCATGTGGCGACCACAAAACCAATTAGGAGACGGAGTTTATATTGAATTCCTTTTATAGCAAAAGTATTTGAGATTTATCCTGATCTATACTTTTGTCTTTTTTTTTTTTTTTGTTTCCTTATTTTTGATTATTTTAATACCGACCACCATTTTATTGATTAGAATCGGGAGAAAAAATTGAACATTATTATATATGAGTAGAGAGAATAAATACAGAAAAATTATGATATCATGCAGTTCAACCGATCAATATAAATGCAATTATTGTGGTGAACCCACTACATACAGGCTAACTGACTAACTGCCATACATATGCGTACTGGGTAACGGATGCATCATTGAAACAAATGCATGATGTAATGCATAGAAAAGCAAGACGGAGGAGAAATAAAGAAAAGAAAAACAAACGGAAACATAACGAATGATTTCATATCTTAAAACACACGGTTATCCTCAAATGCGTTCACGCAAAGGCCATTGGGTCTAACTTTTATTTATTTTTTTTTTATTAGGCTGCAGAATGTCCTTTGCAGACATGCAGTCTGCATGAAGTAGCGAAAGTGAAAGTTAATAAAAATTGCTTATGATATGTATGTGTATACGTATGTACATGTATATATATGTATATATATGTATACATGTATATATATATATATATATATGTGTGTGTGTGTGTGTGTGTGCATACATATTACAGAGATAAAGGGTATATATATACATATCTTTTAAGTGCAAGAAACAATTATTAAATTTTAATTAATTTATTTATCTTAAATTGCTATTGTTGTTGTTATTATTATTGTTGCTGTTGCTGTTGTATTTACATTCTCACATTCATCTTCTTTCATCCTCAATTTTCTGTTGCTACTTATGTCTGCAAATAGCAATTTTGGTTATGACTCACCCTCTCATTTATTTATTCGTACAGATTGACACAATTTTCGTTTCGTTAATAGTGTACATATAAAAAATTAGACGAAAAAAAAACAAAAAAAAAAAAACAAAAACTAAAGGAAAGAATAAAACTTTTGACGCAAGGATCTTAAAAAAAAAAAAAAAAAAAAAACATTTTTTCTTTGAAGAAAGTTTGCGAAGATTGGTTTTATTATATTAGTGTTTGTTTTTACCCTAAGTTTCAATTACTTGTTGTTATTACATTCGCATCTGCATGTAAGCACATGCAACATGTGCTGCTTTATTTTGGCTTTACTTGCGCTACTTAAAGATACAGCGAAGGAAACTATTTCTTTTAAAATCGTGTGAAGGTCATTTATTACAATTTTAGTCTTTTTTTTTGTTTTTTATTTTTTTTTTATTTTATCTTTATTTTTTATTTCATTTCTTTTTTTCGCTCAATTTCCTACTTAAATAAGAGAATGTTTTCGAAACGCTTTTTTTATGTTATTGCGACCAAAATAGTTTTAAAATATATTTCTTAATTTATGAATTTAAAAAAAAAAATTTTTTTACCAAAAAAGAACAAAATGTAAATGTAATATATATATATATATATATATAGAAAGAGACTTTAATTTTAATTTTTTCACAACTTATTATTACATTTCTCTTCACCTTTTATGCCTTCGATTCTTTAAAAGAAATAAAATTGTCTTCAGTTTTTGTTTCGAAAAACAATTTCAATTAATTCTTCATAATAAACGCGCGGTCTTTCCGTTAAGCGGACTATGATGAAACGTACATCATTCGTTACATTCAAAAATTATTATTATTAATAGTTTTCTTCTCGATATTATTTATATTTACGTATGTTATTTCGTACAAGTTCGCGACAAAAAATTTACACATCCTTATCGTTCAAAACAACTGACAAGACTGACGAGACTGTAGGAGCTGCAGCAGCAGCAACAGCAAAAAAAGAGAAGAAAGAACTGAACTAACTGAGCCGACTGAGACTGTAGGTAGGAGCAACAACGACGGCAAAGCACGAAAGACATGTTAGCAAAGACATCGAAATACATAGATATTCCAACATATTGTTCAAAATTGACATTCGGAGAATCTTGGGCACTTTTTACGTATTCTGTTATCAATCAGTATTCTGTAGTAATAACGCGGTTAATTAGCAGCCATTTATATGTTTGCTCTTTCATTCTTATTATTTGTGTGGACACGTATTCTGTTAATAGAGTCGTGATAGCGGCAATTCTGTCTTTTTAAGTGAGTATGCGCTATGGCCTATATATAAGTGTGAATATGCGAAAACTGAAAAATTTATGTAGCAAATAATACATGTTTTCTTTTCACACTGTTTATTTTGAAAAATTTTGGAATTCTAAATTCTATTTTGTAGTTTCAGTGAAATTTATCAAAACAGAAAATGTGAAGATTTACTACGTTAATCTTTCTAATTTGTTAATTTGATTTATGTATTTATTAATTTTACTTGCTTACACATATATATTTGACATATTTTATCCAATTTTTCATATCACTCATGAGTTATTCTTCATGGCGCGTATTCATATTATATTATTATCATATTGTTTATATTCCACAATTAAACAATTAAATAAATCAATAAACTATTAAACACTAGTCGTTAATCCTAACTTATCCAATTTGAACTGTGTTTTATTTTTTCGAGTAGTGCACTCTAACTCGGCAAGCTATCGAGCTAAAAATTTCGAATTTCGAACAGTAAGATTGTTAAAAGAAACTGCAGTAAGTGACGTTCACGCTTACTCTGCTCATCGTCCGCTGAAAATTAAACCTTCGTTTTTACCACAATTTTATTAAAAATTAATTTAAATAAGTAAAAGAAATAAATAAAAACATAATTCTTTTTAATTATAAAATATAAAAAAAAGTATATTCATATTTCTTGATATGAAAATTTTTACTGAAACTTATTGAAGCATTGGGTAAATATAGAATTTAGAATTCTTCAATTCTTCAAAATAAATGATGTGAAATGAAAGCATATTATATTTGCCTAATAAGTTTTATCCCGCCCATTCGCAATTATATATGTATACCATAGCGCATATTCACTTGCTAGATGTTTGAAAAATTGTTGATCACTTTTTCACTTGAAAGAGACATTTATTGTGGAAGATCGGTACAATATATATTAATCGAAATAGTTTCCATCATTTTCTACAAAATTTTACAATATTTCTGGCGACATCATGTCGAAAGAACTTAAATTGGTTTGGCAGCGATTTACTCACCGATCCATTTTCGCATTTTTCCAACTTTGCCGGCCCGCGTGCCAATGAAGCCACGCTGCAAGCCATGCGATCTGAACACGTGGTAATCATGAGACACCATATCGGGTGAGTACGCTGACTGTAAAAGAGCTTCGTATTCGAGCTGCAACAGTGTATTCTGGACAACTGTTGCAACAGGTCGTCAAAATGGCATTTTCAGTCAATTCGTGTCATCACTTTTAAACCGTGGAACCCAAAACCGTCCATTGGGATATGATAGAGCAGCATCACCATAAGCCTCCGAACGTATTTGGTGGGCTTCGGCAGCAGATTTCTTCAATTAAGAAGAATTTTGAGCTGTCCATGGTTAGCGTCGCCGTACGATGAATAAATCAATAACATTAAATGAAAAACTGTTATTTTATGTAAAGGAGAGTCAAAACCATCGAATGCAACCGTTACGTACATCGGTGTTTCCCATTTTTTTATCATTTTTACCTGTAGAAGTCGTTGATTAAAATTTTTGCAAACACAATAAAAATACAGGATTGTATGTATTTTTGCTTTGCAAACATTTGAGAGAATGCGACTTTATAACAAGAAACAATGAAAGACCAAACATACAAATGGCTGCTAACTAATAGCGTTACTATTCTCATTGATAACCGAAACACAAAAAAGTCCCTGAGAATCTCCTAATCTCATATTTCATTGGAACATCTTTGTATTGCGTTGTGTCTGATGTTAGCTTGATTAGCTAAAGATGAAGGGTATATTAATTTTGTCAAAATGTTTGCAATACTCAGAAGGAAGCTTCGTAGACCACATGAAGCATATATAATTTTGCATCAGCCCCTTCAGCATCAAATTCTATCTGATTTCTATGCTTGCAAGCATTTAAAAGATTGTAATAAATATATATAATAAAATGAGTTACCCTACTCTGAGAATGGCCATTTTCCATATATTTTGTTTAAAAAAAAAACAAATTAATTCTTACAATTAAAATGATTGAAAACAAAATTTTTTTAAAAGCTTCAGCTTTCGAATGTACCTTTTAGTCTGCCTTTTGGATTTTTAAAATGTTATTTAGACTTATAATTATATGGAGAAATGTCGCAGAGATATTACGCAAGCATATGCTCAACTACTAATTTTCTCGCTTAAGCGGATCTGGAGAAGAGATATTTTCCATAATATTCATACATCAATTTATGGGACGTTATGGGCGATAATATCCGCAAACAATGTAATCGTTTATTTTGTTCTGGACATATCTTTTTCAAATCTATGGGGACGTTTTAATATTGACAGGATTTGAATTACTTTTTAATGCAAAGGTAATAAAATTACATTATAATTAAAATAAAAGTTAAAATTAAATTATTATGATTAACATTAAACATTAAAAATTGAAAATAGTTTATTAAATATTAAGAAAATATAAAATTAATTACTTATATATTCAGTAATTATGTTACATATATATTTTATTTATTTATATTTTCGATAGAATACATTAAAATTTTGTCTTTTTGAGAGCAGAAGTTACTTTGCTGCATGGTTCTTATGAGAGACGTTTTTGACTTTTTTGAGAGTAAGGATGAAGAATAACTTTTTGAGAGTAGAATTTACTTAGCTGTATGTTCTAGTGCGACTCGTTTGTGACTTTTTTGAGAGTAAAAATTCTTTAATGCAACGTATCTCTGTTGATATAGAAGCCTGCCTTTTTGTTATTGTAAAATTGACTTTCTCTCTGTTGATGTAGAAGTCTTTTTATTGTTATTTTCATTATTAGTATTATTTATTTATTTATTTATTATTATTTATTTCGTTAGTATGTTTAATTTAAAAAAAAAAAAGCCTAGATTTATATCACATAAGCAACTGATTCTCTCTCCGTTTCCTTTTCTCTTTTCCAGGCTCCCCAAAGCGTAACATCAAATTTTAAAAAAAACAATGCCAACAATGCCCGCACAAGCGATATAAAGTAAAAGTATTCAAACAAAACTTCGGGAGTAAAAGGAAGCAAGCCACGTCCAGAAACAGCGAAACACATAGATATTCTAATATTTTGTTTAAAATTGAGATTAGGAAATTCTAAGGGACTTTTTGTGTATCTGTTATGAATAACAGTAGTGACGCTGTTAATTAACAGCCGTTTGTATGCTTACCCTTGCACTCTCATTATATGTATGGACACGGATTCTGTTAATATTTTCGTGTCTTTTTAAATGAATATGCGCTATGGTCCACATATAAGTGTGTATGTGCGAAAATTGAAGAATTCTAAATTCCATACCATTACCAAATGCTTCAATAAATTTCAGTGAAATTTTTCATATAAACAAATATGAAGATTTATTACGCCTATCTTTATCTAATTTACTGATTTTATCTACATACTTAATAATTTGATTTGCTTACACGTACATATTTAACATATTTTATCTCATTTTCCATATCGCACTTAAGTTGTTTTACACGGCGCCTATTTATGTTGTATAATTATTATATTATTATATTCCACAAAATATTTATTGGAATTCTTCAATTTTTCAAAACAAACGATGTAAAAATGAAACAAATTCGATTTGCTAAACAAAATTTTTGTTTTGACGCATTCACACATGCGCTATACCAGAGCGCATATTCACTTAAAAAGACAGCATTGTATGTGTTCTGTTCTGCAAATATGTAAGAAAATGTGACGTCATATCAAGAAAGTATTAACACAATCCGTGCCCATACAAATAATGAATGAATGAAAGAGCAAACATACACATGGCTGTTAATTAACAGCATTACCACTGTTATTGAAAACAGATAGACAAAAATCTCTAAGAATCAACTATCAATCAATTTTGAAGCAAATGTTGGAATATCTATGCATTTCTTTGCTTCTGCCACGACGATAATAACGTTATGGTATGGTTGAGATAAGATGAGAAGCAGAGACATCTGTCGATGAAAAAACATTATTTACAGAAGTACAAATAAGCAAACGCATGACTTCTCTTGCCATCGGACTCTTACTTACGTATGCAGTGACATTCACCTTGCGAGAGTGTGTCAAATATTTTATTTCATATGTAACAGAGAAAAGTATTCTTTTGAGAATATGCGAGTATGCTACCGTACAATATACATACATTTGAACTAAATTGAAAAACAAATGTAAACTTAAAATACGTATTTAATGCGTAATGAATTCATAAATAATAAACTTAAAGCAGTGAAAAGAAGAAAACTCCACGGTCATCTTAATGACTAGTCTCATGTCAAAATGAGTTAATTTACTAAATAAGAACATTGCGTCAATCAAGGCAATTAAAGTGATTCCCCCATATGTGTTATTCATAATGTCATCGGGCAAAAGGGAATGTCACATAAAGCATAAATATTCTTCATCAATATTCGACCCCCCTTCGATGAGCTGACAACTTTTGCATATCGGTTCATTAATAATTTTCTACCTACAGCAAGCGTTGACCTAACGTTTCATATGAGAAAGAAGAAGGAAACTACCCGATTGAGCCTAAGCACTTAATATCATATGCTGAATGCGTAAAACCCATTCAAAAGATGGATAAAGCTTTCTCACTTGGTCCCACTGAGTTATATACACATGCATATGCATACACATATGTATGCATACACATGCGTATAGAAATACAAATAAAATAAATATATCTCAGGTGCAGTTTTGTTCCAAATAAGTAATTTATATAAGTTGGAAAAAATAAAAAAAAAAAACAAATATTAACTTATCCGTATGCGTGGGTGCTATAAGCTACGACTAAAACTGCACAAAATATATTTACTTTCTCAATATCTACTGGAAGTATATTAACTTTTTCATTGTCTTCTATATCAGCAATTGCCAAAAATCTTCGTCCATCAGCTTCGATTTGAGGACATTTTACTCTGCAAAAGGAATTGTTATTAATCTTAAATGAACGCGTAAAGGCAGAGTGTCGAAAATTCATTGAAAAGCTTACATAATTTTCTTACTTTATCATTATTATTATTATTATGTAGAGGAGTAAAGCGCGCCAATTTCAAGTGCACTGGTTACCTGCATTGCATGAAAGTTATAATCACGGGGTTCACGGCGTTATATAGCTGGCTGAGAGTACAATATGAACGCCGAGAGCTGAAGTGTGTAGGTTTTGAATAATAATGACGGTTCATCTCGATTAAGGGAGGGAAATGAATTTTACAATTTTATATAAGACGGTTTTTTCTTTTTTCCCCACTGAATTTTGTTTATAAGGGAAGGAAAGTGGCAAAAGTCGATTGAAAAAATATTAAAGTTCTAATTTAAATAAATGAATAACGAAAATTTTCTTTTTTATTGCAATTTTCAGGATATACCATAACATTACACAAATACTTCTATTTCTCGATTTCTTAGATTTATATATAAATAATATTATATATATATATATATATATATATATACATATATATAGATGAGTCGAAAAAAATTAGTTGCGAAAGACTGATTATGACAATTTTCATGAATGCTCTTTACGTTTTCGCCTGTATCTAATTGCATATAAAAAAAATGATCCAGAAAAAGAAAAGAAAAACTTCCGAACTCTATCCCTTCCCACTATATTACATAGCCATGGATTGTTAAAAAGAAACTACTTTGATATAAGACTAAGCGTAGATATCTAATGTAAATAAGAGCACGAGACAGAAATTGTTCGAATTTCATTTTGCTAAACTATTTGGATACCTGATACTTATGATGACCGGGCTCCATACTTTTCCGGAATGATAAAATTAGTAAGAAGATCTAATCCTACACATTCCTGTATAAAAATATTGCAAATTTTTAAAATATATTATTATAAAATATTTTCTGCTTATTTGGCATGTGTGTGTTGGTAAGAAATTTCAATTGGTTTATAGTAACGAACGAACACAATATTTGTCCTTTAAGACGAATTAAACATTTTCATTTAGAATTGTTTGCATGCCCATTCCCCCAAAATACGTTACCCATATTCAAACGTGGACTACCTCTCCGTAAATTGTTTCGATGAGTTTATGTGAATGAGCGCGCAAGGAGAGAGATGGATTTGATAAAGTTTTTTAACAAAGAGATGAAAAGCGAAGATATGATCTATCCGTTCCTGTAATTGAAAAGTGCGAAGAGATTAAAACTTTTATTTTTTATTATACGAAGTTTTCTTCTTTTCTTTTAAGATAATTTACAAAATTTTTCACACATTATTTGTGTAGCAAAAATGTATTTTTTGTTATTCAGCGGTGAAAGTCTTGGCTAATATTTAAATATATTTTGTTGCTGTTGCTAATTTTCCCCTGCGCCTGACCGTATGCAATAACAAATGTGTTCAAAGAGAAGATTTCCATCTGAATAAAATTTTACTAGTGATCTTTTTGAATTTAGTTGTAACTGTTTGTACTAAAATATTTAGTGATTACTTTTTATTCATTACATAAGTTTTCAAACAAAGCTCTTTATCATCCTGCTTAGCAGTGCTTGTGATAATGTTTTGTATTTATACGTGGTTCTACTTTTTTGTACATTTTGGTAAACATTAATATGTGCATGAATATGTGTGATATGGGATGATATACATCTTGTTGGCGAATCCAATTTTCTTCCAGTGATGCTCCACAAAACTGTTATACACAAAACTGTTGGACGACCTTTTTTGCTATGTAAGCAAGTGAAGCAAATGCGATAGATAGCATCGATCTCTCTCTCTCTCTCTCTCTCTCTCTCTCTCTCTATGGCTCTATCAGCCCAGCATTAATAAATAAAAAATCCTGTAAGTTGTCCGCAATCGCTTAGATTGAGAGCAATTGAAACATGGCTTGGGTTTCCTTTTTCTTCTTTGCTAATTTTCTTATGAAAATCATAATCGTGAATAATTTCATACATTTTCTTATTCTTTGGCGATGTATGTTGTAAAATGTCTTTTTGAAGATATAAAGACTAAAAATTGTAACCGACATTGCGGCTCATTTCCGTTAAAGTTACAAATCGATTTGAATTTTCCGATTTCCGAGAAACGTAACGAAAATTTCGTGAAATTTTTGCCTGGATTCTCGATCTGTTACAAATCGCATAAAAACTATTTAATTAGCGTTGTTTCTCGTTTCTTTTAGAAATTTGTTCAAAAAAAAATTTTCTTTCTCTCCGCAGAAAAACGAAAGCACAACAAGAATCTATTTTTAATATTTGTTGATGATAGAACAGGCATAACAATGAAAGCGAAAACAACAATAACATCTCTCTAAAGAAACATATGTATTTCATAGATGTTTATCTTTCTTTCTTTCCCTCAGCTATGTTTTATTTTATTTATTTACTTATTTCTTTTTGCTTTTTCGTTGCACATAATACGAAAACGATCGCGTTTAGTACAAGAGTACACGTTGATCACAACAGACAAAAAATTTTTAATATCAAAAACAACAGAAAAAAAAAACTATATATATATATGAAAATAGTATTCATTCAATTCAAGAGTTGGATGAAAATGCATTTTTGACCAAAAACAATTAAAATTTCTTCAAATCAATTAAGTTAAATAAATTTATTATTAATGTGATATGAAAATATAATAAAAACAAACAAATATTTTCTTATATATATTCCAAATATTTTATAAAATATATGATAATTAGTTATTACTAAATAAAAAAAAAAATATATTAATTTTTTCTTTTAAAATATTTAACAAATGATTCAGACGTACAGACGTTAAAAAACACACAAAAATTCCGAAAAGCAAAAAAAAAAAAAAAAAAAACAAACTGAAACAATTTTTGCATATTTTCTTAAATACTTGGAAACAATCGTAAGCAACTCACAACTATATAAATCCGTCAAATAATGACTACACGCGGCATCAGACGTAAAAAGTCTACGCTAACAGATTTAAAGATTGCGGTAGTCGGGGCGCCTGGTGTTGGTAAAAGCGGTACGTTGTTCTTCTTTTTAAGTATTTTTGTTCTTATTGTTTTTGTTGTTGGCATTTCTTTCTTTATATATATATATATATTCTTAAAATATATGCATATGTTTTTCATTTCATGCAAACGAAATTTTTTTGCGTAAATATACACAATCTTCCCTCTTAGACCTTTCCTCCCATTTTCACTATAAAAACATAATGAATTAATAACTTTTGACATATAAATGATTGAAGATTTTAACAAGAACATTAACATTGGAAAAAAATTCATCAAAAGAATTCATCAGCATTATTAACGCGTCACGAGAATGCATCTCATTAAATTCTTTAATAAGAAAACATAAAGTGAGAGCATCTTGGACAAAGAAAGAAACAAAGAAAGACAGGGAAAGAGGAGAGATGTTAGATGTTAGAGATCTTAAGAAAAGATTGTTTCCATCTAACGCTTGAATATTACCAGTTGAATGAGGAAATCAGTACCTACGCCCTAACATCTTTTAGTAATGATTACAAACATTTGCCAGTGAAGCCTTGAAATTATTTGTTAACTGTTATATCTGGTGAATAATCACGAATCACGACCGAAGGATAATTTATTCCGTCGGCAATAGCTAGTTCTGTAGAGTAGAACAGAGAATCCATTAATTTAAGCTATTGCATTGATGGTGACCTTAATCACCCGGGTCCTGCGACCTCTGGCCACCACCGAAGGATAAATTATTCCGCTTAAGATGGCTAGTACTGCAAGGTAGAATAGTGATCCCATTAATTTGAAATATTGCGTTGATATTGACTTTAATCGCCCGTCTCGTGCGATCTCTGGCCAGGACCGAAGCATAAGTTATGCCGCTCATAATAACTAGTACCACAGGGTAGAATAGAGATCCCATTAATTTGACATATTGCATTGATATTGACCTTACTCGCCCGTCTCCTGCGACCTCTGGTCGGAACCGAGGGACAAATTATTCCGCTTATAATATCTAGTACTACAGACTAGAGCAGAAGTGTCATTGATTTGAGATTGCATTGATGTTAACCTTAATCTCTCGTCTCGTACGAGATCGAGTACCTAGACACGCACATAGACTCTAGCGTCAACTGGAAATTGTGTGCGATTTAAACTTGAAAATTTAGAATTTTTTAAATTTACTAAAGCTCGTTAAACATTCAGTATGAAAAGCATTACAGTTAATCGATTGACTTGATTAACAAATTAATTGATTTTCGGAGCTTTTTCACATGTATTTTAAACTGAATATAAAAAATGTTTGTTTCATATTCCAGGGAACAGAGTAATTTTATGGAACTTAAATTTCCTTTTTTTACCATAGAAAACTAAATTTACTCAAAGTTCTCTTTTTATACGAATTACCGTGCAAAAAAAAAATGCTAACATTCATTACTAATATCTCCAATAAAAACAGATATTTGCTTAAATATGAATTTTTATTTAATTCCGTTAAGCAAAAGTGCTTAAGCTACGTGCTGGGGGGTTCTAAATATTATCTACAGTATAATTATACCTTTATAACTGACAACGTGGGATCCTAAAGCTGACCATGTTAACACGCTTATCCTTACAAAAGAAAAAATTTATCCATTTAACCTGATTTACAATTAATTGAAATTAAATACCTTACTACACTGACCTCTAACAAGATACATACATAGGAACAGTGAACTGGGAGCGACTTTTAGTGTTCTCTGCTCGGGAAAAGGATGAAATGATTATTTGAAAAGAATGTTTGATAAAAATTAGCGTTATTCGAGCACTGTCGGTTAACAGATGTAATTAAAAATCGATTTCGAATTCGTCGCAGACCAAGAACATTTCTTATATACACACTTTATTATGTTGTTGCCTTCTTCGAATCTTTCATATCCGCAGACAAAATAATAAACACTTGCAATGCAAATATTATTTAAATCTTGTCATTCCATTGTCATCTTCAGTTGCTTTATATATCTTTTAACAGCAAATTCTGTTATTGAAATTTTTAGGCAAAAAATGAATTGTTATTATATTTGCGGCGGTGTTCTTTGCTTGAGGTGTTCTAAATTTGTGTAGTTTCACTTGAAAACAACTTAACAGAGCTCTTTAAAAGGTCGAATAAATGAAAGTCAATACGTCACAGACACCGATATCGTACAGCCTTTTAGTTTAAGCGTCCATTTTCATTTTAATTCTATCACTTATCTGTCTGTATATTATTATTATTATTATTACTTAATTGTTTCCATCACGTATTAATATATTAGGTGTTTGCAAAAATTTTGATCAACGACTTGTACGGGCAAAAATGATAAAGAAATGGGAAATACCAGTGTAAACGACAATTGAATTCGATGATACATTGTTGCAGCTCTATCATCCCCAGTGTACTCACCAGACAGGGCACCTGCCGATTACCACTTATTCAGATCGGTGCAGAATGGCTTGACAGGCAAGCAAGATGAAGAACTGCGAAAACTGGTCGATGAGCGGATCGCTGCCAAACCAATGTAAGCCTTTTCGGGACTATATCGACATGTTGCCAGAAATATGTGTAAAATGTTGCAGGAATATTCTAATTAATGTACATTGTACCAATTTTCCATAATAAATGCCTTTTTCAACCGAAAAAAAGATCAACATTTTTGCAAAAACCTACTATATCGCTTTCGCTTTATTTCTTTATATTGACCTGGAGACTGAATATAGATTACTTTCATCGTTTCATTTCATCTATAGCTGAGATATATAGAATTTACGAAAAAAGATATATATTTATATACATAAGATTTCAAATCATTGCAACCAATGTTCGGTTCAGTTTACGAATTCACTTTACTCTCTCGTTTACGAGAATTCTTGAAGCTATTTGATAATTGCATTAAAGACTAAATGGGCTCTAGAAACGAATCGAAAATTGTACTAAATTTTATCTATCTTAAAAGCTTTCAATTGATTGAAAGATATATGGGGAGCATTTAAAAATGTTATTCTAAACTTGTCTTGTCGATCAGGCAAATGACCGATACCTTCAAAATAGTCTATGCAATACTGAGTTTACAACCTGCATACACGTATCCGATCCTCATTTAAATTGGTGCGTGCTTGTCCGTCTGTCTGGGTATAAGCTCAATAGTTTTTTTATTAACTAAGGTTGCGTTCGAGATTGAGAATTGAGAGGCAATGAAAAGATTCGCCTCAAGTCAGTTAAATGTTCGTACATATTCTATTTTTTTTATATGTTCTATTTCCTCGCTTTTTGTTTTTAATATATATATATATTTATTTATTATTTTCTTTTTTGTCTTTTTTATTTATTTATTTATTTTTAATTTTTTTTTTTTTTTTTTTTTTTTTTTTTTTTTTTTTTTTTTTTTTTTTTTTTTAATTTTTTTTTTTTTTTTTTTCATTTTAAATTTGTGTTTAATGTAAATATTTTCAAATGCGTCTTCCTCTTAATTTGTTTATAATTAAATCATTTCGGTTTTCATTATCAGTTTCCACCTGTTTACAGAATTTGTTCGCATTTACATATATGTACATACATATGTACGTATTTGTGGTTCTATTTAGAATACACAAATTAGTTCGATTACAGCTTCGGAGCTCGACTATTAAATTTGAAATATTACTAAAATATGTTTTTAAATTTTATAACTTAATTTTTATTCCATTTTTAATTTTTTCTATTCGCATAAATCATTCCTGAAAACGAATATATGTAAAGGCATTACAATCTCATGTCATGTCCTCAATAAAGAAAAAAACAAAAACACACATGAGTACAGAGCGTTTTCTTCGACTTAACGGGAATAACGGATGCTCAATATTTCAAGTTTCAACTGTCCAGAGTTGAGAGCATGCCAAACAATATAATCCTTAAGCTGAACTTTCAAAGGGGTTGAGTAAATTTTTTAAACAAATTTTACATTAATATCGAAGTACTTGAGATAAACCCACCTTTTATTATGCCAAACGATTGCGTATTCATTTTCTAAATCGATTTAAATTTGTCTGTCCATCCGTCCGTCTGATGTGTGTCTATAATATCTTTGCTTTCAACCTATAGACCGCAATTTTTGCGATAGGGTGATAAAATTTACTAGATGAACATGTTTTGGCTCAGGGACAAACAGCGTTCAAAATAACTCAGATCGGATAATATTTACCATCATTTCCCAAACATCGTCTTGTTTTAAAAAGTCGTTTTACAAATAACTACATTAAACCAAGTTGTGTAGGATATTTAATGGTTGCACTTGTTATTTTTAAAGTTGTTGAATCGCTTCAGCTAATCGCTGGCGAGTCACCTCGACTTTTAAATTCGATTTCAGAATGTTTTTAGCTAAACTTCAACTTAATACTTTTGCAACTTTTATGACTTTAAAAATTCTGTCAACTGGTGGTAATTAAGCAACTGGACGAGCATACACGACTGAACCGACTCAAATGAAGAAACTTTATATGTTACATGCGGTGGCTTCGATATTAAAAACGGCGCAATGAGATGAGTGGACTTTTATCCTTCAAAAAACACGGTGAAATAGGGCTAAAGATAGATAGACAGGTAGATAGAGATAGCGAGAGAGATAGGGGGATAGATAGACCGAGATGGATAGATAGACATATAGATAAAGATACATAGATAGATAGAGATACATAGAGGTAGAGAGTTAGATAGAGATAGAGAGATAGATAGACAGATAGAGATGGATAGATAGATAGAAAAAGAGAGAGCGAGAGAGACAGAGAGAGAAAAATAGTGCGAGAAAGGAAGGGGAGAAAGAGGGAGACATTCAAACGTTTAAATCTGCCGTCAGTACTTAGATTTTTACATGTATTTTAATTTTTTTTTGATCGACTAAACTTCGTTCACATCACTTTGCGAAAAGTACTTGTGGATGATAATTTATTTTTTAGATTGTCGCAATGAAACGGTACATTGTAGTGAATAAGAACCGATTGAAAATTTTCTCAAATGAAGAAAATTGTTGCGTGGGGTGAGCCATGGCTCCAATGTCAGTTAATGTTGGTTTGGAGTTATTAATAATAAAACTACACATTAGTTGAACAAATTGAAACAATTTATAATACACATGAACATTGTAATTATTCCAATGTTCATCATGTTCCCCCCTCTTCCAGAGCTGTACTTTGAATCGAACTTTTCTCAGCTGACACATTGTTTTCATGATCTTTCACGTTACATTGGCATATAGTTTCCATTCCAAATAGATATAAAGGCATATGTCGACATAGATCAGATGAGACCTAGTCACTGTAGATGATTTTCGATGAAAGTTTTAAGCATCCATTTGACCAATGTATATCTACGTAACAGTCATAAACATATGGTTAATAGCTTGCATAGCTTTCTTTATTTATTTGCATGAAGATCGTTGAACCAAATGAAGAGACAAGTTTTTATTTTTGGGAAAAAAGTCGTGCGGACGTACACCTAAACTTTCAAACGATCATTGGAGTAGGAGTCGCTATGTTTCTTTATGTCCAAATTCCTTGAGTTAGTCTTTTCGAAATGCTCAACTATTTTCGAATATATTCTTTAGATTGTTGTTAACCGAAGTGCCAGCTGATCTTTCCCAACATGACCTTAAATAATTTCAAGCCAAGTTTGTAACAAGACTATCTTATTAAAGCGTGTTTTTGTGTTCTATGCGAAGGCATTCTTGACAATTGCATAGATAAAGCAACGCGTATCCAAAAATAAAACAAAAAATACGTAAAAACATTATAGTCGAACAAGGCCGACCTTTAGATACTCTCCACCACTCCGCCTAGCACAGTTATTCACCAAAAATGACATATTATTTTAACGTAAAGGTGTACTTTTCATGAAAGCCCACCTATTGGAGGACGCCGTCAACATCACATGACTGGATCCAAATTTAACAAACTCAGTTTACTGCCAAAAAAAGTTATTATTTTTTTCACGGTTCGTCATAAAAAGTTAGAAATTACATTTACTCTCCATATAAGGGCTTGCTTTTAACGATAATTTCTGCATATATTAGGGGTAAAAAATAGCCCTATTTGATCCAAATTCCCCACCGTTAATTTTTTTGCTAAATTGCTATTTTTGCCAATAAATATTAAAAATTAACTCACTTACTTACTTACAGAACTCTGGCTATTCATGAGAAATCTTATATGGGATGGGGTCCAAGAAATAGATCCACCTAGTTCAAATTTGGTCCACTGCTCCCTACCATGAGTAAATTTGCATCATAAATTATTAACAATTAGGCGTTTTTGGCATATAACGGGCCAGATATCTTGAGAATCATTATATGCGGTGGTCTGAAAAACATGAACCTACGTGGTCCAAATTCAATAAGATTGATTTTTTTGTCAATTTACTATTATAGTTCAATTTTCACTATGAAATAGTGAAAATTATACCTTTCTGTCATATAAAGATTCAGTTTTCGTAGTAATGCTTATATAAAAGTGGGTTCAAAAAATTACTTCAGTTGAACCAAAGTTTTTCATGCCAATTTAGAATGTCGAAATACTATTATTGAGTGACTTTTGCCGGGAAATTAAAAAAATTGCAAATATTTTGCCATATAAAGACTTCGGGGAGCGGTCGAAAAAAATGGACCGATCCGAACTCATTTTCAATAAAGTTCGTGCTCCGCGTAAAAATATCAAAGTATCAATTCATCAAATATTGCGACCTTTAGGTTGGACGCAAAAATACATAGACAGACAGACAGACAAGCTTACAATCACTTTCTGAATTGATTGGCATCACAAAAGCAGGGTTCTTCTTAAGTCCGCAATAAACATAATATACCCAGTACCATGAGTTTGTAGGTCATAATACAAAAAAAATATATATTAAAGTAGACGCATTGACAAAATTTACAGAGGAAATAAAAATGAGTCCTTTCGACTTTAATACCGAGTACTATCCTATTTCTTACATCAACCAATTCTTATGTTAGTTGTGTATATAATATAAAGAAATAATACATACATACACATTTTACACATTTCAATACGACTTTCTATATGCAAGCACCTTTCATCCCTTTTTCGCAGATTGATTACGCATTTAGTGATAGTGATAAAAATAAATTAAATTGGGAGTGCAAGTCTTTCAACTCCTTAGGCTTCTAATACTGTTATAGGCTTACAAAAAGGAGAGCTTCAAAACAGACATTTATAACAGTAGACTTAACTTTTCTCTCAATTGACAGAATCCCACTTAGAGATCTTGGGATTTTTTTTGTTTGCTTGTTTTATGTTAAACTTTTTCCAGATCTTTTCAGAATTTGAATGCAACGATATACAGAGATTATGTCTAAATTTTGATAATGTGTTGTACAGAATGAACAAGTTAAATAAACACCGGCCTTCCGCTGTAACGATTGTAACAACCAGAAATGAGCTCTTCTGCATGTCCGAAAAGGAAAGTGAAACTGTTATTGTCACAAATAACTGCACGACATATGTAATTCATCACATTACAGCAAAACTGCAAAATCATGATAAGAAGGTGAATAATGTACAAGAAAAAAAAAAAAAAAAAAACAGAAAACAACAACAAAAACAGCCATTACAGTAAATCAGGTGTTTTTCTTTTTTCAAACACCATTTGTTTACAGCCGAGACATATGATTTCGTTTCTACCCTACTATCTCTCCACCGTGCATAGTTAGTTAGTATATATGTATGGTAGGCAATGCAATATATATACATATATGTAAGAATATCTTCTCTTATATAATATGAAATAAAAATACACACATGGAAAATAAGAAAGCAACAAAAACTTTAAATAGAATAAAAATTTGTTTATTTTACATGACACGCAATTTTAAGGTGCAGTCGTTTATGTTTATATATGTATATGTGTGTTGCTCCAGCGATGAGAAGGTGAGGAAGGACTTTTGCTCATTCGTTTGTTTGTTTTCAAAATAATCTATTGCTATGGTTTTCGATGTTGACGAGCTTAACGGCATTATTATTTGTTGTTTGTGTTGTGCGCGCGTAGGGAGAAGGAAAGTATGAGCAAATTTTATATGTATATATATATATCTTTAATTGCATATGTATATATATATATACATGTATATATGTACGGTTATTTTTCCCTTTCTTTGTACAAAAAATCTGCATTTTTCAGTTCAGTACATTTTTAGAATTTCGTAATTGACCTGAATTTCCTTTTCTTCTATTCAACTAAATTATGTGTTTTAGATTCAGGTCAGAAATCATGCAATTCGTTTATACAGAACAGAGAATTTCATATATTCATACCATCATCCATATATTTATATATACCTGTTGGGGGTTAAATTTAGCGCCATATGCTATAAAAACATGCATACATCACATTTTTAATGCATTAACGTAAGTTTTTTCTTATTTTTTTTTTATTTATTTATTTATTTTTTTTAATTATTTATTTTCAGCTTTAATTGTGCGTTTTTTAACGAAGAGATATATCGGCGAATATGATCATCAGACTGGTAAGCAAAATTCTCTTGTTTAAATTTGAAAGAATAAAAGACGAACACCTTACACCCGAGATAACTAAAGTGTAGTTCACTTGCAAAACTTAATTAGATAAAATTTAAAACTTATTTATATACTTTAAAGACACTTTCGATTGCTATAATAAAAGCATTGTCAAAGTTAAGGCAATTGTACGCGAATTCACCGAACCGACAAGAATGGAAAAGAGGAGCAAGATTATAATCTTGCTTTTAAAAAGCAATGCATGGAAATGCCACGGATAGAGTATTTTACAAAATAAGTTCATTCCTTATAGAGTTTTCGATGTGCATTCCATTTGAAACATTGCCTTCATATACGTTGTAGGTCTTGTGAAAAGAAGAATAGATCGTAGGACGGAAAACGTGCGGGTTGCATTTAAATTCAATATAGAATACGATAACATATTCAAGTTCTCAAATGTTTATACATCATCATCGTCACCATCATCATCATCATCATTATCGTCAATCATCGGTTGCACTAATAAAGCGATGATTTTTTTAAGGAGATTTTTCACTAATTATGTGCTAGTCTTTGGTTAGGCTTCTTTGCTAATTTGCAAACGATTTGCAAAACTGACAAGCTTGATAAGAAAAAATTCAAGGACATATATGAATGAACTCAGCAGATGCACAAGAGATAGACAGATAGACAAATATGTCTAAATGTAAACACTTAGGACGCTTCCAGATAGATGTTGCGTACCAGAATAAGTCTTAGCCATCGCTCGCATGCTTGGGTATTGGAAGTAAGTCGTTTGCTATAAACTCAATAATATACTCAAAGGCAAGCATTGCCAGAGCAAAATTCTCAAATTCGTCTGTCAGTTCAACTGTTTCTATAATTGTGCATATAGTGTGCATTAGTGTTTAGCTAACTTGAGATGGACGTTGCGTACCAGAATAAGTCCTAGCCATCGATCCCATGCTTGGGTATCCATCCTCCAATAGAAGTAAGTCGTTTGTAATAGCTTAAGTCAAGCATTGCAGGAGCAAAATTCTCAAGTTCGTCTGTCAGTCCAACTGTTTCTATAGCTGTGTATATACCTGAGCATAAGTGTTTAGTTGCCTTGAATAGATAAAATTCGAAATGGGTGCACAACGCATTCATGAAAATTCTTCAGGAAAATATTTCAAACATTTTCCTTTGCGAAATATTTAGTTTAGCAAATGTTTGTATTCGACAACTTGCTAAATTATTGATCGGGATAAATATCTCATAAATTATATTCGAAGATACCACCCATTGAATCTGGCCAGAGCCAAGTGAAATGCTGAATGTCGATAACACCGCCTAATGAATAGATAAAGTTGCGCCAGGTCCATCGATGGAGATCATTACGAACAATTTGAATTTTCTCACTTATGTCCTACTTCCAGAGCCTTTCGGTGATTATGTTTTATCCAAGTTCTTGGGGTAAATAAAAAAAAATGAAGTCCATATCCGATTTGCGATCGCTATACAAGGTGTACTAATAAATTCTGTCCATTAAAATTGATCGCCTTATAAAACACGCTTAACTCGTATAATTTTCCCGAAACTTCAAGTAAAAATAACTTAGACATGGGTGTCTGCATGGTATACATTACAAGCTATCGTTCCGTGCATATTAATGTGTAAAGAACTGGATATCAAGTACGGCGCTGCGTGTTATTCTGTTTTGAAGCGAAACAACTAAACAAATTACATTCGGTCATAACCGAATCTTTTTTACTCATCACCGTTAACCTAAAAAAGGTAAAACAAGTAAAAGTACTAAAATTTCATGCTCTATAATATGTAGTGGGCGCGGGTGAATTTTTTCAATTTTCAAAATAAAAGTTTTCAGTACGTAGGCGTTGTAGGCGTGTCGTTTGGAAAGTTTGGGTCACTTCCAAAGTCGTGTCCAAATTTGTAGGCGATTTGTAGGCCATAGATACTACACAGTTGAGCAGGCAGACAGATGGACAGACGAACAGACGAACATGTTTCGGTGCATTCCAAATTTGAAACTGGCTAAGAATTTGTATACTTTATGCGGTTTTTGAAGCTTATTTCCATGCATTCTAAAGGTATCGAAAAAAATATTAAATTTTGGTACACTATTGTATTGGGTAGACGTGGTCAATTTTTTCCAATTTTCTACAAGTGTTACAGCCTCCCCGTAATATATTCGTTTAAATTTTTGTAATGATAAAATTTTTAATTGTTTTTGAAAACTAGGGGTGCTCACAGTTCATGTGGTACTGTAGGCGTGTCCTTCGACCGATTTAGCCCATTTTAAATACCAACCTGTGCAAGAACTTCCAAATCTTTCTACGACATTTGAAATCGATAGCTTCACATACATTCATAACAGATATTATACAGATGGACAGGCGGACAGACGAACATTCTTACATCAATTCAGAATTTCATGTTCACCAAGAATATATATATACTTTGTGTGGTCTCTTAAGCGTCCTTCTGGGCGTTGCAAACGTTTCGACACAATGAATATACCCCTCATCCTTCGGTGATGGGTACAAAAATCCACATCCATATTTACAGTGTAGGGTGTCTTGTTATACTAATTTAATATGTACTTTCTGCATAAATAGATACGAAATTAAACAAAAAAATGTTCTACACTTTTCGAATAGGAGTTTCAATGTCTCGATTCTGAGTTTGACTCTGACGTAAGTGTATCCGTACGACCATCTAACATCTTTTCTTCATATTTTTTTGTTTGGAATTTTAATGTATTAAAACTTAGCAATAGTGCTCTAAAAGTTGAGGTAAATTTTTCTTAATCAAAATTTTGAGGTATCCAATAGGTATCCAATAGGTTCGTCTCAAGATGGCACATATAGCCTTTATGCTTATTTTATAATTAACATTAACATGTAAGTATTTAGACCAACAAACCAACAAGCGTTTCATAATCGAAAGTATTAAGGGAACGTATTAACCGCTAAAACTTTTACTGAGAATTAAATTAAATAAATATGTGTGTGTGTATATATATAGTACGCACTTATATCGAGAAGTATATGAATGTGTGTATATGTTTTGTAGAGGGCATTGTCGATGTTATGACTGCATACTCTGCATTAGTGTCCTATTGTTCTCTGCATTACTTGTAGCTTTACAGTTTTACTCAACGAATTGCATACATGCGCCCTTCATATATATGTGTACATATTTTATATATTTTTTCCTCTTCTTATTTTTTGCTATTCCAGAAAATCGATATAAACATGAAGCATTGGTCGATGGGGAGCCAATTTTATTTGAAATATTAGATACATGTCCCAAGGTGAGCGTTGGTTGCTATTCTTACCCTACATAGTATAATAATTCTGATATATGACTGCATCATACAAGTGATGATGTTGCGTTTGCATTGTATGTGTATCATCTATCTGTGTGATGCTTGACCATATACTTTACATAAACATATCTATGTGCTAATTAATAATCACTGAGGACTAATTCGCTGTTTTTGTGTTCTTTCCGTTTCCTATTTCATGCACTTCTCTAACTTTTCTACATAAACGATTTGCTTGCATAAAACTTTCCTAGAAATTTGATATAAAAGCTGTTCGTGATGATAAATATGAATCAAGTTGAAGTTTGAGTTAAAACGTACCCTAAACACACATACGCTTATACTCATTAAGCTAAAAGTTTAACAAATCTCGCTATCGCTCTTTCTCTCTCTCTCTCTCGCTCAAATAATTAATATAACAAAACATTGCAATTGGCTTTGGTCGGATCACTGCACCGTCTTTTCACTCTCCTTACTTTAGTAATTTTTGTAGTATTTTCTCGCGTTATATCGAATTCTTGCAGTATATTGCCCGTCCAGTCTTAGCCTTTTGTCTAATTTCCTCGGCTTGATTATAATCTTTTGAGTATTTTCCCGATTTTGAGTGAGCCTTGATATGATGATGAATTTCTCGACTTCGATTGGAATTTTCGCTGCATTTAGTCGACTCAGATTTAATCTTTTTCCCTAAGTTCCTCATAGAACGTCATTATCAGTGATGTTGTGCTAATTTTTTTTATTTTTTTTTTTACCGGAACGCGTATATATAATTATATAGACAGGGCCGATCCTGCGTAGGCGGCCGTTCTGTGCGGTCTCATGTCCCAAATTTGACGACGGGGGGGAGATTTCCCCCAATTTTCGCCCGTCTTCTAATGTTTATTATAAATTCTCGTCATCAGAAATCATTTTTAGTTCCGGAACGCGTTTCTGCCCAAAAAGTGAGTACCGAAACGACGTTCCGGAGCGTTCCGGCTCGACAACACCACTGGTCATTATCATTCGCTCGCCATAGATCGCAGTCTTGCTGCATTTATTTATTTTTGGCTCTTCTTTTTATACCTTTCACCACTTGCGCTACAGCGTACACTAAGATAGTGCGGACGTATGTAACACCCATTGCATAGACGCATCTTTTATTATACCGGTCGATTCAGAATCATAATCTAAATTGATCTAAGCCTGTCTGTCCGTCCAGTGTCTGTGCATTGTTTGCAAGCCACAGATCGCAATTTTCGAGATATTTTAATAAAGTTTGGTACAATGAAAATAGTTCGGATCGGTTCACTTCGGTCACTTTTGACCACTTCCCATATAACGCTTCATTTTCAAAATTGGAAATTATTGGAATTATATGGGAAAACATTGCAATTTTTAAAGTTTCCGGACAAAAGTGGCTTAGCAATAATACTTATGCATCCTAAATTGGAGTGAAAACTTTGGATTGTTTGAGGCAATTTTTGGAACCCCTCTTATATAATGAAAACCGATGTTCATATGACACGAAGGTCTGATTTTCAATGTTTTGTGATGAAAATCAGATTATAAAAGTAATTTAAGATAAAAAAAATTAACTATGCCAAATTTGGACCATCTCGGCCTAGTTTTTGAATCCTCCCCTAATAAGGATGTTCACGAAAATCGATCCAGAAAAGTCGAAATTTTAATATGTTATGATGAAATTTAACTCATAACAGTAATTTAGGTAACAAACCTTCATTGAACCAAATTTGAACCATACACGCCTGTTTGCGGATCCTATATAAGGATTTTTATGAAATTTTCCGCTTTTTACGGCAGAAAAGTCTATGTTTTATTATGTGGTGAAGAAAATTGACCCATAACAATAATAGCATGCAGAGATAAGAATTATGTTAGACAATATGGTGTAGGGTATTTAATAGTTGAGCTCGCCCGACTATTTTAATAATTACTTCACTTATTAAGATACATGTTCAAGTTCAGCTCCAGCTCATGTGTGAAATAAAAAAGTAAGTATCTAATTCAATGACTGCATCACAATTACACATATATATTATATTTCTATAACATAACATACACAAGCACATATAACATACACATAAAAATGTTTTCATGTTTTCTTTTTCAATATTACACTTCATAGAGTAAAAGAAACGTCGAAAGAATATTCCTTAGAATTGTGAGATTGTATAGAATCGTAAGTAATGATGTGTGTTTACACATCTGCTCAAGTGAAGGACGTAAACTTCCATTGATTATGGCAATGCTAGGCGACATGTACTGAGTGCAATAGATATTGCAAATGCTTGATGCGTAATTAAATTGAAGCCGGTCTACGCAGCTTGAGGAGTCTTGAAGGTCAAATTCAAGTGTGGCGTTAAGCGTAGAAAAGATGATACGATTTATAAAAAGAAAAAGACAAGAGTGAAAAGTTCGGTTTACTGCCATTGAGATGGAAAAGTTTCTGACTTTTTTAAGTCTCTTTCACATACTTAGACAAATGTCGTCGCTTTTTTTTCAAATATATCAACCCTGGGTGGATTTCCATTTAATTGTTTAGTCACCTTCTTTTTTTTTTTTTAAGTGAAGCAGCAATTCGAATCAACATTACATACGACAGAGAACGAGTCTGGTGCATAAAAAATTAGTAAAACTAAAGCTTATTGTCGCCAAATTGTTCTTCCGTTCAATGAAGTAATGAGAAAGGAAAATGAGAGAAGCTTATAAAAAAGATGAATAAGAAAGAAGTCAAAAAACAAAAAAAAAACAAAAACAAAAACATACACGCATACAAGCATAATAAATGATTCGCCTGCAAAGGGCGATTGAGAAGAAGAGCTAAAACAATATGTGTTGTCATGGCATGATTCTACTAACACATTATATGTTATAAAACACTTTTCGTTTTCTTCATCGTTACAACTTCACAACATTATAACCCTTACGTAATAACTTATTTCTTAACGGATTTTCTCTTCATTTCCTTTTCACCGCGAATAATTCCTATACTGATGATGGCAACGATGATGATGGTGGTAACGATGACGTCATATTTAGACAGATGATGAATTTCCTAATGCTAGTGAATTAGTACAATGGGCTGATGGCTTATTGTTGGTTTACTCAATAACCGACCGCAATACTTTCAATTACATTCGTAAAGCAAAATGTGACCTACAAACGGATACACCATTGCAGCTGGTAGCCAATAAAGTGGATATGGTGCATTTACGGCAAGTTAGTCGCGATGAAGGTGAAATATTAGCCAAAGATTTTGAATGTAAATTTAGTGAAGTCTCGGCTGCCGATCACGTTGACCAAGTGGCCGATGTTTTCCACGAATTATGCCGTGAAGTGCTAGCATCGAAACGGAAATCGAAACAAAGTCTATTAGAGCGTATGCTAGGCGGCTCTCGTCCTTATAATCGGGGGAAAAGTGACAGTAATTTACCAAAAGATTAGAGCGTAAAAATGAACGAAAATTATTGAAATACAACTGTTGATATATATGTATAGTTACATAAGTGTGTGTATGTGTGCTTGTTTATGCTAATGTTTATGCATATGTTTTATCCATAATGATTTTTAATAAAAGGTAAAATTTTAAATAATTTTAAATAATTAATTTTCACAAGCGTAAGAATCCAAACATATGAGGAAAATGCATGCAACTTGGCCTTAATTCGAATTACATAACTTTTTAGGGGTTTGTGTACATGCACATTGTGTCGAGGTACGAGATATTCGTTTGATTTTTTTGAAATTTCTAGTCAATCGTGCCAGATACGAATCCGCTCAAGAATTATTAGTTATTTCCTTCTTTCTTCATTCAATTTGTCTCGATTGCGTGGGAGTTAAATCCCAGGGAAACTCCCAAAACTTTCAAACTCGTACTCTACCCGTGGGCACGGAAAATTCAATACAGCCTTTCCCGGTAGATTAACATAAAATAAATTCTAATTTTATGTAATTCCCAGATGACACTACGTTCTATGCATACAATGTTGAATTAAACTAAATTAGCCATCCAGCTAAGTGTCCATGTCTATGCACAGATGACAAATAATGGGAAGACAAGAACATCTAAATCCCTAAGGGAAAATATATATATCTTATCATAAATGTAACAGATATGAACTGAATGTAATTATTGAGGCCATAAGAGTTCTTACATCCAAGTCCAGAAAAGCTCGAAATCCTTTTTACATGGTTGTGGTCCACGATTCAGTCATCATTCAATGTGCAACGATATATTTTTGATTTTCTCTTTAATATTTTGTTTTTTTTTTTTTTTTTATTTCTTTTATAAAAATTTATTGGTAAAAGAAATTTCTATACCCTTCTGAACGAGACAAAAAGTTTAAGTAAAAGTTTTATATGAAAAGCTTTTGTTACGTTTTTAAAGTTAAAAAAGCACAACTTTTAAAAAGCTCTTGAAGCTCAATTGCGAAAGATTTAATTAGTTTGAAGCGAATTCGAAACACATAATAGCCAAAAATTCTAGATATATATTATGTTAATAAGCAAGATAGCAGGGAACGCGACAGCTCGTATATAAAACTTTTATCTATATAATCAAATTTAAAATAATCCCTTTTAGGATTTTTTTTTTTTTTTTTTAATTTTTCACCGCTTTGTATATGCATGGACGTAGAGATGAACTAGAGGCATTTTAACATTTGATTTGCGCGAACCTATCGCTAGGCGATCTGACAAAATCAAGAGTTTTATTTTAATTACTACTTCTTAGAATTTCTCCATGACAAACCAATTATAGATAAGCGCATACGCCACATCATTGTATCAAATAAATCACAAATATGTCTGCATATGTATGCACTTGAATACTCCAAACGACATGAGCAACTTAGTATACTTCCGTTTTCGAGCAGTAGAAATAAGTAACTTTCTCCTGTTTAAAGAAAAAAACGAGCTCTTCATTGATTTTTAAAGCTTTCCTCTCTTACTTTTTTTTTTTCTTTCTTCACAATTGACAAAAATTTTGGAAAATCCAAGATTTACCCCTCAAAGTATGTAAGTGTTTTAGTTCATTTTGTTTAAATGAAATGAATGATTTACAGCAAGAGAGTTAAGAGAGCAACCAACACAATACAAGCTTTAATTGTTACAATTTTTATATAATAAGGCAATGTGTGTGCGTGTGTGCGTGTGTTTACGCGTTTCTTTTATTTTTTTAGAGGCAAAAACTTTCATAAATATCAATGGCCCGCATCAACAGCGAGCATAATTCGCCATCCCTGCCTAACTACTCCAAACACACACACACACACACATACACACACACCTTTTCTACAATTCTCCCTTGGGGAAAGACCACTACGTATTACTTCTCGGGAGTTGTATTTGTTCTTGCGCTTCTTTAGATGGGACTTTACCGGATTCTTTTATTGATTTCCATTTCTTCTGCTCTTCGCCCGCTGTTTTTCTACGTATCTCAGTTCGCGGAGCATCTTCGTTACGAAGTCGTCTATAGTTTTGCCCAACGGTTGTAACTAACCATGTTGCGATTCGTTTTGCGGCTGTTTCCGGTCAATTCTGGTACAGCGAATTATTGCTTGTTTCGCGTTCTTCTCTAAGGAACTACGTTTAAAATGCGTGTTTGTGTGTGTGTGTGTGTGTGTTTTCTTTTTTTTTTTTGAGGTAGAAAACCATCGACAGGCGCAGTACGAGGTCTTTAACACGATGAAAACCACTTACATTCCTATCCCCTACCCTGTAGCACGACCGTTTAGGTATACCTTCTCATGGGGGATAGCCGTTGAAGCACTACTTAAGAGCTTGACGCTCCTCGCGTCTTCGTATGCTCATCGTGCAATATATTTTCATAAGATTAGCGAGGACGGGGAACTGTGTCTATGCGTGTGTGTGTGTGTGCGTGTACGCAGATGTATTGCTTATGTGACTACAGATGCCCAACTCTCTTCATCGAATTTTGCTTGTGAGTCATTCGACTCTTGCGTCGGCAATTCATCTTTTTCCGTCCATTTTTCGAGACACATGTCAGTGGCCACTAACCACTAACTATATGCTGCACGACGATCGATCGTCACTAAAATCTACATTTGGTCCTTGAAAACAAAAATGAA
Organism: Glossina pallidipes; assembly: GCA_000688715.1. NCBI lineage: Eukaryota > Metazoa > Arthropoda > Insecta > Diptera > Glossinidae > Glossina > Glossina pallidipes. The sequence continues at coordinate 4,231,003 of KK499764.1, read as the reverse complement.
GCTCAACAATTTCGTTGATATAAACTGCGCTTCAATAGTTTTGCATAGGGACTGGTTGACTTTATTAAATACAATATTTTTGCCTAGTGTTGACAAGACAAGCAATCGATAGTAAGATTGACATGTATCGCGAGAAATGATATTGCGATGAAAATAGCTATGGGTTGTCTTCAGCATATTCGTGTATAGTCAGTCTTTGCTACAAGAGTAAGTAAATAAGAAAATTGAGATACTTTTTGATCTATTTGTTGCCCATTGTGAGAAGATTTGCCCTTATTCTAGCGTAAGTAATGTTTGATATTTTATTAAATTTGGAAAACGATCGAGGAGTTGGTCGAGCGCGTTATCTTGGCCCCATGGCTATGGTATGGCTTTTATGTGAGATGCACATAGTAATGGAAATAAATTTTAACCAGAAAAGTGTCCTTTAATAAAAGCATTTCCATGCAAGCAATCAAAGTGTATCTAGATACACACTGGCTTTTGTTGCCATACCGTATGAAATGTGTAAATGCTAAAATGTAATAATTTTAATTAATTGTGATTAATTTCCATGGCATATATTAAAACATGATGTTAATTTTTTTTTTTTTTTTTTATTGTGATTGCTGCTGTTGTTGTTATGTCGCATTTTTCTCTCTAATGGTTTTAATAACATTTAGTATAACACAACACAACAGGTGTTGAACTATACATTGAGCGCCAAATACGATCAGCTATCACAGCATACATGATCATAACTATATATATAAATAATTAGAAAAAAAAAAAAAAAAGAATTATAGAAACCACGCGATGCTTATTAAAACGAGACATTTTTTTCAAATTATAATAAATTAATAATTATTCTCCGGTTATATTAGTTATGTAGTTTTTAGTTTTTTATTATAATGCTTTTGATAATTTTCAAACATAATGCTTTTGAGGAAACGTTTTGTCATACCTAAGCGATATGATTTGTTTTATCGGATATCAATAAATATATCTATATATATATATATATATATACACATATATATAGTTTGTTTAAATTATTTATTAAATACTTTATTTATTATCATATATTTTCATGGATCTAAACAGTAATCAGGCGAACGTTTCCAACAGGTCCATCTGGAAGAAAGTCTTGTTTTGGACTAAGTCAAATATGAAATGTGTAAATTAAGTGCATCAAACTTCATTGGCCATTGAAGCCGATAAAATTTGAATGCTTAACAAGAACTTAATGAATTACCTGAATTATTGACATAGCGATTGGAAAGTCGCAGCGTCTGAGCTACCTATTCCAATATCCAATTTAAGCTCAAGCGAGAATTCAGATTAAGCTTTCTTAATGGTTTCAGAAAAATTTCAATATATGAAAAATGCCGAAATTGAATTTTCCGCCAGAACTTTGTCTTCCTCATCCCATTCGTGTTAGCAATGAACGAAAATTTATAAAATCTTCTATCTTTCTCCTCCATTTGATTCTGCACACTTCTTATTAAAAGCCTGTGGTTACGCTAATTATTGCAACTCTGGTCTTTAACTATGACCAAGCAATTTCCATGTGCGTGAACATGTATAGGCCGCATGTCGCGTCAGCTTTAGACAAGTTAAGGCGTGTTTTGAAATAAAAAATGTTATTTCGAGAAGCAAACAAAATGACGAACTTTCGTTTGAACGTTTAAAAGGACGCGACAATTTCGATGTGCTTGGAAGAGACAGACAAAAACTTGCTTGGTTATCAAGAATTGTTGGGTGTTGTTGTCAGTTGTGCAAACTGACGTAGTTAATGACAGCGATACTTTTTTGAATGAGAACATGTATTAGCTGAAATCTGAAGCTTTGTTAATCGAACCCTATAATTATATTCATATTGCAGCAGTCTCAACAGCAAAAGAAGCCTGGGATGCCTTGATCACAGTTTATGATGATAATGATCTCATGCGAAAAGTGAAGCACTCAAGCAGTGTTTGAAGATAAAAATAAAGAATTATAAGTCAATCCAGGAGTACGTGAACGAATTGGTGATGCTTACCTTGAAAGCTAAAAACGCAGGAGTTATTAGGTGTTTGCAAAAGTTTGGATCATTTTTTCCCCTGAACAAGGCATTTATTGTGGAAAATTGACACAACATATATTTTAATCAAAATTGTTTCCATCATTTTCTACAACATTTCGCAGTATCTCTGGCGACATGCCGATATCATGTTCAAAGAACTTGTATTGGTTGGGCACCGATCCACCCACCAAACCATTTGCGCACTTTTTCAACTTTGCGGACCCGCGTACCAGCCAAGCCAGGCTGCACCAATCTGAGTAAGTAATAATCGAGAGGTGCCATATTTGGTGAAGCCCTCCAGGCCGTTTTTTGTTAAGTAGCATCATTATAACCTCCTGAACCTATTTGATGGGTTTCGGCAGCAGATATCTTCAAATCGAACAACAATAAAAATGGATGGCGAAAACGCAATTTTCAGGTTTCCATGATTAGTGTCGGCGTACGCTGAATAAATCAATAATATAAGAAGGAAAACTGCCATTTTATGTAGCGGAAGGTCAAAACCATCGAATGCAACCGTTATGTACATCGATGTTTCCCATTTCTTTATCATTTTTAACTGTAGAAGTCGTTGATCAAAATTTTTGCAAACATTTAATAAAAATACAGAATTGTATGTAAATTTTGCTTTGCAAACATTTGAGAGAATGCGACGTTATAACAAGAAACAATGAGAGAGCAAACATACAAATGGCTGCTAACTAACAGCGTTACTATTATTTTGATGAAATTTGGTGCAGTGGCATGCTCTGACTCAAAGATGAACGCTATTGCAAGTGGTTTGGATCGGTCCAGTTTTTCGGCCACTCCCCATATAACACACTATTCTAAAAAGTCGTTGGTAAAAGGGGAAAAAATTGTTATACTTATAGTATGCACTCAACATTTTTTACTTTTATTACTTTATTGTTTTCTCCACTTAAAATATTTAAGTTGACGTCGCTCGCACATTCAAAGTGTAATTCATTTTTGTTATCAACAACAACTTTTCTATTATCTATTTATGTTGCATACGTTGTACATATAACTTCCGTTGTTTATCTTGCGGTTTCCAGCGCCACGACAGCAACATACCAATACATGGGATTATTGCTGTTATTGTAATGACTATTAGTGGCGGCAGAAACATTCGTGCTCATACTCGATGCAATAAGTATTGAAACATTTTTCTTCTCATTTTTTCCATTCGGCTTAACATTGCTCTTGTTGTTGTGCCCAAATTCTTTACGGCTGTAGCACTGGATTGCCTTTTTCTTCTTTTTCTTGTTATATTTCGCATATAACACGGATTCTTTCTACAAACTTTGAGTGTAAAATTTCGCATCGTGAAGAAGTAGCCGATCAACAGTCAGATTTTCTCGTTTGTCATCAGCTATTGAAAATCATCCGACAATCCGGTTAACATAAATAATGTTATCAGCTCCTCATATATATTATTAGGTGTTTTGCAAAAATTGGAAAAAACAAATAAGAATATTATAGTCGGGCAAGGCCGACCGTAGGTACCCTACATATAGAACACAAAAATTATATCTTATTTCTATATAAAAAGCATACTTTTCAAATGTTTATTTGTGGGGAAGCGGGGCCAAGACGTAAGGAGTAGGTGTTCCAAATTTTGTAGAGTTCATTTTTGTATGGAATTATGGAGATAATGGGTCAATTTTCATCACCACATATTAAAACTTAGACTTTTCTGCTCCACATATGATCAATTTTCGTGCAAATCCTCATTAGAGTGGGATCGAAAAAAGTCCCAAAAGATCGGAGATAGTTCATATTTGATAGAGTTAATTTTTTTATATTAAATTACTATTATCATATAATTTCCATCATGAAGTGTTGAAAATTATACGGTTTTGTCGTATGAACTTCATTTTTCGTTATATGAAAGAAAGTTCAAAAATTTCCCCAGCCGCTCTTAAGTTTTCATACCAATCTAGAATGCCGAAGTACTAGTAATTAACCACTTCTGTCGACAAATTTTGAAAATTACAATTTTTTTCATGAGAAAGCGCTATTCGAAGTGGATACCACGTGTGCTCACTTTTCAGCAAAAACAACAACGTGTTGCAGCTGTTTAGGCGAAGAGAAAAGGATTTTTACATACGATATGTGACAATGGAGGGAATATGGAATAACGATTGTACTCCAGAATCAAATCGAAAGTCAACCGATTGGACAGCTACCGGCAAAATCCGTCCAAAGCAACCAAAAGGGAAAAATTCGGTTGGGGAGATTATAGTTTCGGCATTTTGGAATGAGCATGACATAGTCATTATCGACTATCTGTAAAAGGGTACAAAGGATCAATAGTAAAAGTTATTTAATTCGAAAATGCACAAAAAACGATAAACTAGACCGGAGAATTATTGAGTGAGATGTGTTATAAAACTCTTTACTAATGCTGCAAGCAAACGTAGAAACCTAATAAGAATTCGTCTTCATCTGAAAAAACTTTTTAATTACTTTGCTTTAATTTTTCATTGCATATGCATGCATAATATGATAATATATACAAGTAAATATATATTATTTTTTATTAATTATTATCATAACATTAGCAATATTTATATTGATCGATTAGAGTTTTTATATAAATTTTTTAATCAAATTTTTAGAAAACGCCGACAATAGCTTGCATAACGAAACTTCTCTAAATATGTTTGAGCGCAAGTGTCAATTTGTGTGCTTGTATGCTTATTTGCTTAAGGTTTTATTAATTACTAATTAATATTAATATCTAACATAAATTTGTTCGTTCGTCTATCTGTTTATCTGTAGGAATTTCGTCCGATAATAGGAAAAAACAACTTAATTTAAAAAAAAAAAATAAAAAAATTTATTTCTACATTTTCTCTTACTTTTGATACCCTATAATACTGACGATAAATGTACATGAGGATCGTGCGGGTGTATACGGCATCCAGAATGCCTTGAGAGAGGTGCACCTTTTATTATATCAATCAATTTAGAAATATTTCCTCAATCGATTTAAGGTTATCCATCCGTCCGTATAATGTTAAGCTATCTATTTTCATGTGGAACCTTTAGGTCTCAATTTTCGAGATATTCCGATCAAATTTGCTACGCCAATATGTTTCAAATAAAGAACGAATCCTGTTGAAAACAGTTTGCTTTGAACAATTTTCACAATCGCTAACCATATATTGTCTAACTTTGAAAAAGGCGTGCTATGAACGAATCGTCCTATTTGAATATGTCTCGGTACAAATCGGTCAAAAAAAATGATAGTGATCTAGTGAATACATGCGGAAATTTAGATAGAACGAGCGTACTTTTTGAACTGTTGAGTTCACTAGATTCCATTTCTTGCAAAAGATTTGCCTTTTTATGACAATGGCCTACAGTTGTGGATATTTTATAATGAGAATTCATACGGGATATCAATTTCATATGTGTACCATAAATTTGCCAAATTACGTCAAATTATGACTACATTGATCTTTTTTTTGACTCCCTTTCATATACATATTTTCATCAAAAGCGGCCATTCATATGAAGACAAGATGTAATTTTTGAAGTTTAAGAACAAAACAATTAAGAACCTTATAGTAGTCGGGCAAGAGCGAAAGGCAAGAAAAATGGGCGGGTCGGCTTTCGAATACTGCCATCAAAATTTCTCAAAAATAACAACCTGTAGGATGAGAGATGAACAGACGGATGGACGGACAGAGAGTCTTAGATCGATTCACAATCATTTTCTGAACGCCATCTGGCTGTTGCACAAGTGCGCAGAATCTCAATATATCCTGCACCACAAGTGATGTATTGTATAAAAATCGAGTGCAGCCTATTGGGGCTATGTAAGTTTGAGACACTTCCCACATCAAAAAAACCTTCCTTTATAAATTTTGTTTATTTTTTTTTGTGCTTTGTCATTTTATAAAATTCTTAATTTTAGATTGCAATAGACGGGGTGTTGTAGGGTATTTGTTAATCGGCTTTAGCGGGCTTTAACTGATTTAATATTATGTGAGAACAGCTGAGACAAGAATTTAAACTGAATTTATCGTATATTATGAATAATTTATTTCGCCAAATTCCATCTAATGATTCATTTTACACGCGGCTTTATCTAAATGAAGACGATTATAAGTAGAGACACCCAAAAGAAAAAAAACAAAAAAAATTAAAAAAATAAGTTGAAATAGTTGTGTGTAAATATTTTCACTTTAAGAGTAATGTTAAATAAATAAATAAATTCATTCGAAAATAGTTGGGTGTACGTTTAGTTTTTTATTATGATGATGGCGAAATTATAAGTAGTGAAGGTAGCAGCGTAAGGTGAGCGCTTAAAATGTTTGCAACTCGTTTTTCCCGTACTTTAAAAGTTAGTGATCATATTGAATTGAATGGAAGCGTAAATACGAAAATTGAAAAAGAGCTGTTTTTTGTTGTTGTTTTTAAAGAGATAGAAGCAACTACCACAACAAATCAATTTTTAACTTTAGCGTGTACTTTATATTAATTTAGTTGCGTAGATGAATTCATATAAAATATTAGGATTTTTTATTTCCTTCCGTGAGGAGTAACAGATGGAAAATAAACATGGCTTGCAAGATTTTCCATCCTGTACTGCTGCAATTAAGTGAATAATGTTTTTTCTCTCTTTGCTTTAGGTTAGAAGGTCTTTAGTTTTTTGCTATTCGTTTAAAATCAAACAACTTATAGTGCGAGGAACTGAGCGTATGTTACCGCATTTTGAGATCAGTAAGAAAACTATATTATTGGGCTTAAAAAGTACTCAGACTAAGTTGCCTTCAGTTAGGGCCGCATGGGGTGTTATAAATTCGGTCTAATATTTGATTATTGTTTTATTTATGTGGATATCCACTGTCCCGGAAATGTAAGCAAAAATCATAATCTTTCGTTAATTATCTCAATTTGTCGATGCAATCAATCGCCTTTAGGGAGAGTTTTATCTTAGCTTCGAAAAAAGTAGATAGAAAAAGTAGTAGAATATCTTCCGTAAGTTGAATATGACGGACAACTCCATTTTACAGTTTTCAATAGTTTTTCTTTGATTGCTTCCATTTCTCCAGCCATCCGCAGCTTATTACTCTCAGCTGTAATGTAACATTACATCAATGTATAGAGGGATGGATGTCTTTACAGTTTGCCATGATCGCGACGTACCGAAAATAAATTGTATTTCGAGCCCCGAAATTTCTTAAGATGAAATAAATGATCAATTAGAACTAGCAAAAGGAGACGAACTCTATATGGGACCATGAGAATACACTGCAAAGACGTGAAATGTTTCTATGGAAAATTGAAGAAAAATTTCGTTTAATTAAGTTTAAGTCTTGCATGATTATACGTTAGTAATAACGAGAACTAAGCAAGTATTATATAGCTTTGCATCTCTGAAAGAGTCGGAATTTATAGGTAAACATGAACCGATTCACCTCTTAGAATGTTGTTGAAGCTTAAAATTAACGATGGATTTTTGAAAACATTTTCTTTTTTTAATATTTTTTTTTATTTAATCAGCCGCTTAGAGAACGTTCAGTATAAATGAGCCATTCATTGTACGACTCGCTTAATATAAAACCAAAATAAGTGAGAACATATAGTCAGACAAGACTGACCACTAAATACTGTACACCGCATTCTCTAACGTAATTCTTAATTTTTTTTATTGCAGAACACAAAAATTATATCTTGTGTCAATATAAAGGCAAGTTTTTCGAGTGCGTATTTATGGAGAAATTTTGAAAATGATAATTTTTTCCACATAACAACCTTTTAAAATAGGACGTTATTTGGGAGTGGTCGAAAGAGCAGACTAATCCGAACCATTTTTAATATCGTTCATTTTTGGTTGAAAACACGTCCCGCTGTACCAAATTTTATCAAAATATCTGAAGAATTGTGACGTGCAGTTTGAACACAAAATTAAATGGACAGACATCACACGAACAGACAGGCTTAAATCAATTCAGATTGCTATTCTGAATTGCACTAACTTAATGTACCCTGTGCCAAAAGTGGCAGATTATCTATCAAGATAGTTTTAAGGCCTTTGTGTTTTGGAGGAACTTCGATCTGCTTGCGTTCCGTAGAGACATCGAAGTCATAAGTAAGCATCAGCCTGCCGGGCAGAAATCATTGCAATTGAATTCGAGTTCAAATCGAATTATTTATTAACGATAACTAATCATATTTTAGTGGTTAATAAATCTTCAACGAATCGCCCTTTATTACAATGCTGGGCGGTTGGGGATTGCTAATGTGACTCGTTAGAAGGAAAAAACTTATAAAACAAGTTTGATAGAAGTGTTTTTTTGGAATATGATTAGAAACTTGTGAGTTATTTTCTCTAATATCAACCGTAGATAGGCTCAACTCCTACAGTTTCCACAAAAACAAAAAAAATTCCAGTTATGACTGCCGGTCAGTTTTATTTCCCGCCTAAGGTATACCTTATATTAATAACATTCTCTTTCACCTAATGCCTTTTCAATTTTTTGTTTTTAATTCTTTCTTATATGCGAAATAGGAGGCATGTTAAGTTTGTCAAATGTTTTTTTAAGCAAAAATACACATTCGAGCCAAGTAAACGAATACCACATTGAGTCTAGTTCAAGTGTCAAGTCGATTTTTTTATCCAATGAAATAATAAAAACGATCTTAAAACATTAGAGAACCTCAACCTTAACCTCAAATTTTGTCGCTTTACTATGGCAAGATTAGGTTGAGGTATCCCTAAAACTGCTTTATAGATTCATTCATACAGATCTTAAAATCAAATATCCGATATCGATAAGTTGGGGTTGTTGTGCGTTTTCCAGTCAGTTATGTACTGACGAAACTCGCTGTCAACTGATGTGTAATCTTTTGGAAATAAGCTGAGACGGCCCATTAACAAAACCAACAACAAAATAGCTGAAAGACTAATCCAATCTTAAAGAACAAGAAAATTGCTACATTTTTTTTTTTCTACTTTTCACAGTTAGGGACATGAAATTTGTCTTGGATAACTTTCGGAAATCTTAGAACACCTATTTCCACGTTTCCTTCGGACTCATGGAATTATAACAAAAAAGGGTGAAATTCCTTTTCGGTGTATGACCGTGATGGGCATCCAAAATTCGTTCCAAGGTGAACGAATACCTTGAATGTTCCGATTTGTTGTTTTATAATTACGTTTACGTGTCTGATTTTTCACTCCAACACATTATTGCATTTAATATGGGTTCACTTGACAACTTTATTAAATCGTTAGTACATATCTTATGTAGTCTAACATAAGCTGACATTTTAACTAAATATGTATGAGTTTAATATGTTAATATAATCGCTTTTTACATTATTCCGCTCTAGAAATTGTGAAATTAAAATTCTTTAGAAAATTGTTAGCACTTGGTAACCAAAATCGAACCCTTAATCATAAACATGTTTTAAAGGCATTAGAATGTCAAACTTGATAGTAAATATAACAAAAAATATTGCATTCATTTATAGGCAGCTATTGCACTCATTTAATGTGAATTAATATTGTCGCCTGTGCATGCAAAGTCGATTATGATAATCTTCAACTATATGTTAAAAATTATTTTTATAAATCATTTACTATATAAATAATTTTTATATATTAATTATATGTTTTGCATAATGGCTTTAATGTGCTCTAAAACCTTATAAGCGAATATAAAATATTATTAAGGAATTCATAATAAATGTTATTATTTAATGATTTGCAGTCTAGAACGCGATCATTTATAAAATCATATATATGCTCTTAAGTGCACCTCACTATATTCGATTTGAAGGAGACTTACGTCACTTTAAAAATTCTACGCTATATATATGTATATGTATATGTATGTATGTATATATTTGGGTTTTTCATTTCTCATATTTGTATGTATGTATTTTTTCTTTTTTAGAAATCACTCTAAGCGATTAATTTTTTTTGTTTTTATATACGACGCCACTTGCAACACAGGGTATATTAATTTTAGGCGGATGCAAGAAAGACCCAAAAGGTTTTATTTTCATTTTCTGAATCCATTTAGGTTTCGCTGTCCGGTTGTCTGTCCGTCTTATGCCTCTCTCTGTATTTTGATGAAATTTCGCACACTGACCTGTTCTCGTCCAGAACGGCACTCTATTGAAAGTGCACTGCATCGAATCACTTTTATAATCGCTTCTCATAAAGCGATTTATTTTGAAACACTCTACATTTTCTGCAACATTCCTCCGCAAAATGTTTGTCTTGGATCGACTGAGACAACGCTTTGAGCCCTATCCTATAAAACCGTTGCATAGGAATGAAAGTTCCAGGAATTCTGGAAGGCATTCTGTATTTGGTGGTTAAATTCGCTCCATAATAGCAATTTGACATAAAAATTAATTGTGTAGCAAACGTGGATCACATAGGTCTATCTTTGGAAATCGAACAAGAGACCTCAATTTGCTATAATTGAATCAGATCAGTACACGTTTTGGGCATCATCTAATCTAAAAGCTTTACCGGAAAGCATTCCTGTACAAAAAAAAACAAGGTATAATTTTTGATATTTTACCGAGGAAATAAATGAATAATCGTATTAGATGAAATGGTGTGTTGTGTTTAATGGCCGGCCTTGCCCAACCACACTGTTTTCATTCGTTTATTTATCTTATTTTCAAAATGCTTTAATCGTAAGTCAATCTCACATTTAACGAAGAAATTTTCCAATAGGATCCAGGAATCCAGGAAAGACGCTTTCGCAAATCCATGTTTAGGTTTAGGTAATCATTGCAATAGCAAATCTTCTTTGGACAATCGATAGATCTGCTCTTCAATAGATTAATCTCGATTTGTGCAGAATTTGCGGAGGGGCGTCTGAAACGTCCTATCACATTTTACGTAAATGCACGACCAAATGTTTAACGAATATTTTATAAGAGTAGACGTAGCATACTGCTCCGAATCAGAAAAGGGGGCGGAATTCGTAAAATCCCTTAAATTGGAGGGCTCTGAGTTTCGGCGGTACAGTTTTCCCAATGCGATGGTAATAATGATAATAATAATAATAATAGTAACCAAAACACGAAAAAATGAAAATAATATTTGTGTTTGTGATCGAACTATGGTCTGCATTTATTAACTTCACGACGATAAGTTAAAATGTTGAACTTACAACTCTCAACAGATGCGTATATATGTTTAGAATTTATTGCAAACATTTATTCCGGCGTTCATAAAGTATCTAATAAAAAAACGGCTGTAGTAAAATATTTACGGTTAATATTTAATTTAATTTAATTAATTATTAGTTTAATATTAACATTTATTAAAAAACTAGAAACTTTTTTTTTATTGAATATAAACGTATCACGACCAATAATACCGGCCAACAATTCATGAACCGAGCAAATTCAGGTCCTGGTTTGATTCAAAGAATTGGTTTGAGTAGGCGACAGAATATATAGAATTTATGAAGAGAGAGAAAAACAAAAAAAAAAAAAAAAGAACAAATACATTTCTGGACGAGAGCACCAAGCGTTGACCACAAAAACCACTATGAGGTCAACCATTGAAAACAATTCGATGGATAAAAATTACAAGTAAAGTTCGACATCAATCAAGTTTCCCAATTATTTAGGCTTTAAAACCGTTTAAAACAATAAGAAAAAAGACACAATTACGGCGCGCGCGCAAAGTTGCCAGACTTGATATAATTAAGATTCCATACAATACGATAAGTGCTGTTACATATAGCAATAATAGTCGCAGAAGATGTCGTGTAGTCTCCGACTATTTATTGCATTTCCTCGAAGCCGGCACAGCAGATGCGTGTGGACATCAATCAAAGTAAATAAATAAAAATTTTCTTTTAAACATTTTAGAATTTTGCATAAGAAAAATTAATGAGTATACTATGACCTGACTATTACTTTGCACCTTTAGAGGATTCGGACAAAAATATTTTGAAATTTTATATCTAAATCCCTTATGAGTTTTAAATTATAAATCGCGGCAACGTAACGAAAATTTTTCCTTTTCTTTTTTTTTTTTTTTTTCTTGAGCATTGCTTTAGGTTTTTAGCGATTGTTCGTGTGTTGGGAAATTGTTTACCTATACCTTTATATTTGATATCTGCACCTGAACCGATACGTATGCAACAAGGTTGAATATTCAGTTTTCAATATTTGCAACAGTGTGAGAGCGAGTGACAGACAGATTAAATAGATTCAATCCAATCCCATATACAGAATAGAATAAATTTTTGTTTTATGAAATCTCTGATTCATATTTTTCGGCATTTTTTTTTTTGTTTTAAACACAAATCCTAAATTCTTTTTTTATACTTTTAAGCTTTTATTTATTTATTTATTTATTTTCTTCATTCATTATTTTTTGAACAATTCACATAAAGAACCTTAGCTAGGAATTTGATAAAGCCTTTAATTATATGATTATTTTTTAATATTTACTAATATAATTATTATTTTACTATCAATTTTTTTTAACTCTTTTTTATTTATCTTTTCTTTTTTTGTTGTAAATTATTTGATTAACACAAAATTAAACTTGATTTTCTTAATTAGTCAGGCGTAATGCCTGTAAAATACAAAACCAAACATTATTAAAAAGAAAAAAAGGAGAAAAATTAAAAAAAAAAAAATCAAAACTTACGTGTCTTGAGGCACAGTTTTATTGTAACCGATTTAAACAAGACATATACGTACATACATATAAAAAAAAACATATTAACAAACAAATCTAATAAATATTCTAATAAAATAGCCCTGACACTATAAACAATGAGAATAATAAGTTAATACTTGTAAGCATATATATATATATATATATATATATATATATATATATCATCATAATATTGTATATAGTATAAAGTACATACGTATAAATGTATAAATATATGAATGTATGAATGTATTCATGCCTTAGTTTTGTATTATATTATATTATGTTAAATTCTTATCAGTTGTAAACGATATTAAAAACAAGTCATGCTTAGAATTGTGTGCCTTTTATATATATATATATATTTTATATATATATAAATAAATATATATATATATATAAATATATATATATGTATACATATATATATATTCATATATACATATATAAATACATATATATGTATCTGCTAGTTTCTGTTGCTTTGTATGTATTTTGAAGCCAAGGTTAATACCAAACATAAACTTCTTTACTTGGCTATTGGTTTGTTTCTCGCTGCTTTGTTAAATTTTCAAAAACAGAAAAAAAAAAAAAATATATATATATATATATATATATATATTCTACAGAAATTCGTGTGAATAAATCGAGCAGCAGCAGCAGCAGCAGCAGCACCAGGCTTAACAACAGAAACAATAATATTTAACAGTCATTAATAAAAGAATTGCCGCAAATTTATGACCGGACTAGGCATTAAAATCAAACGGAAGTTTTTCTCTTCTTTTCTTTTCTTTTGTTTTTTTTTTCTTGTTTTTCCCCCTCAATTTTTTGTCATTTTATTTCAATTTCAAAGAATGGTTAAATTTAAGGAAGAGAGACTGACCGAAAGCAGAAAGAGAATGAATCTGCTAAACAGACACAAAACAGACAACATTTTTGAATCATTTTTCGAAAACTCTTAAACAGCGTTGCCAGGTCTTTCTTAGCTGTTTTTCCCAAATTCTTTACCTATCTGTAACTATCAACAATATCATGATTAATTTCTTCATCTTATACGAGGCACATGAATTTATTTAATCAATAGAGTTAAGCTTTTGCCTTTAGCTAATTAACTTTCAGTATAATTGTTTATAATGCGTGTGCACTCTATATACAGACACCCTATATACTTACAGAATATATCAAATTCGTGCGGACATATGTAATGATTCAGAATCATTCCATATAATGCCTTATCTTGAGAAGTTAAGTTAAAATTGCAATTTTTAAAATTTCTCGGCAAAAATCGTGGATAGACGAATAGTATTTCGACATTCTAAATTAGTATAAAAAATTTGGTTCGGCCGGGGTAATTTTTTGATCCGCCTACCATCTAATCGGCAAAACTTTATATGGTAAAAATGTAAATTTTTTAATATTTCATGCTGAGAATTGACATAAAAATTAAATGGATCAAATTTGAACCATATGGGTCGATTTCTTAGATTCCTCCCTATATCGTAGAAGATTTCTAATGAATAGAAAAGGAGTTTCAGAGAAAGGTGTAATTTTTAATATTTTATGATGAAAACTCCTTCATAGTAGCAATTTTTTTAGGCCCTAACATATGAAGGGGAATACAAGGGCCTTTATATGGAGAGAAAGTATAATTTCTAGATGTTTCGGGCATCCTCCAATGTGCGGGTTTTAATGAAAAATATGCCTTTGCATGAAAAGAATGTAGGTTATGTAATGGTTGTGTTTTGAATGAATTTTTGTATCAAAATTTATACTCGCTTCTATGAAAATATATTCCTTATTGTAGTAAAATTATTTAATTTTCTTTCTATGTGCTAAAAATCTGGAAATTTGTACTACAAATAATGAATCAGAGACAGCGAAATGCATGGATGTTTCAAAATTAAGATTAGGAGATTCTTAGGGGCTTCTTGTCTATATATTATCAATAACAGTAGTAACGCTGTATATTTGCTCTTTCATTCTCATTATTTATATGGGTATGGATTCTGGTAATAGTTTCTTGATATAACGTCGCATTCTCTGCTATGCCTTTGCAAACCACAAGCATATACAATTCTGCGTTTTTAAGTGAATATGCGCTATGGTATACATACAAGTGTGTATATACGAACAAAATTGATATAGTAATTTGTTGACTTTTCACATCGATTAAAATAATTTAAATATTTAAATATACTAATCCTAAATACTAGGTTATACAACTTAAAAGCCGATAGCCTTAGATGCTAGTGCTTTAAGAGTTTATTCTTAGAATTTATTTCTCTGGCAAAATTAATAATAATAATAATAATAATAATAAGAATAATAATAATGTCTAATTTAAACTATCTTTTATTCTTCCGATTAGCATACTTTAAATCGGCATAAAAACGACTTTAATATCGATTGCGATGTTGAAACAGGCACGTCGGAAATGTCTTAACAGGTAGAGAGGTACTTTTTAGGTTATACCCTATATGCAGATATCTTAAAAAAAGTGTGCTGCTGCAAGAAGTTTGACTTTCAAGACCAAGCGAGAGTTAACAGATCGAGTGCCCGAAATTTTGATATAACACAAAAATTACGACGCAGAAACGCCATATCTACAAAACCTCAAAGATGAACTATTTGATTCCAATATAAAATGGACGCAGCTGAATATCATGAAAATACGCGTAAATTATGTATTAGAAAATTAGTTTTTGATAAGATTATGGTGAAAATGAACGTTTGGCTTGTCACGGACGATGACTGCAGTAACCGTGGACGCCATTTACTGCAGTTTGTATTAAAAGCCGTAATGTATCAAAATTCGAAATTCTTGACCCGATAGTATGCCGATTTAGAGTGCGCTTATCGAAACAATAAAATATAGTTCAAATTGGATAAGCCAGGATTACTAACTAATGTTTGATAATAATGTTTATTCACTTAGTTAATTGTTTAATTCTGAACTGTAAACAATATAATAATAATATGATATGAATAGACTCCGTCTGTCTAGAAATGAAAAATTGGATAAAACGTGTCAACTACATTTATAAGCAAACAAAATTAATAAATATCTAGATAAAATAAGTAAATTAGATAAAGATAGAGACGATAAACTATAAACTAATTTATTTTAATAATAAAAAATTTCTCGCTATTTTTCCACTGAAATTTATTGAGGCATTTGGCAAACATAAAATTTACAAATCTTCAATTCAAATTCACTACATAAATTTTTCTTTTCGTACGTACATGCTTATATGTATACCATAGCGCATATTCACTTCTGCTTTGTAAACGTATGAGAGAATGCGACTTCAAATCGAGACTCTATTAACAAAATCCTTGCCCATATAAATAATGACAATGAGAGAAAGAGAGAGAAAGAGAAAGAAAGGAAGAGAAAATTGAGAACAGATACATTAATAGTTCTCAAGATTCTCTTAATCTCAATTTTGAACACAATGTTAGAGTATCTATGTATTTCGTTGTCTCTGTAATGAATTTAATGCGTCTGGTGTTAAAATGACATTTGACACTACGTGTGACTAAGTGTCGATGATTATGTATTTTTCAGTATACGTACGTAATTATTTACGTTTTCGATGCTTCTTTTTGCACTTTTCACGGTCATCTGTTTAAAGATCTTAAGTAGTTTGAAGCAGCAGTAGTTAATAGTTCACTGAACTTGTTACATACCGGAAATGTAGTTTGTAACAATTGAATGAGGCTAACATGAGTTTGAAATTTTGTGTTCGCGCGCTTGTGTGTTTGTGACTGCCTGTGTCTGTGTACGCCTATGTGCATATAGTTTAATGAAACATGAATATTTCTATTCCTATAAATTAATTATAAAGCGCAAAGACCCAAAGTATCAGAGATTTTCTCTTTTTATACATATATATATATATATATATATTTTCATTGACATATGACGCTAACATTGGCTTTGACAATGTAACCAACTTGTCTAAGCAATTTTAGAAAAATGAAATATTATTTTTTTTATAATTATTTTTTCAAATGCATTCTATCTATTAAACGTTTGGTTAACCTTGAGTAAAGACCTATGCATTTAAATGGTATTTTATTTATTTATTTATTTATTTTTTTGGCAAAGGCAGACTTGTTTCTCATTTTTCCGAAAAAAAAAATTCTTTGCGACGAATTGATTGTTGTTTATTATTTGAGTCATGATCTTCCAAAAAAGAAAATTTTAGCCTTAAATACAAGGCAATGCGTGTCAAGTGTTTGGTCTCAAGGCCTCATTGAATGTTTTAAGAAATAACCGTAATAATAACGATAACATTAGCAATAAGTGAGTGATACACACTTTGAGAAGAATGTCGAGTACCTACCACTTTAAGCCGAACCATATGAAAATTTCTAAGATTTCTATTAAGTAATAAATACATTGAGTACAACAAAACGTTTAGGTTGCGATACGGATCGCTCACAACGTTACAACTGGGATCGAATTGATCGAAATGAAGTTTACAATACGTTACGTTATTTCGAACTAAAAATAAAAAAATATTTATATTAAAATTAAGAACAACTAATGCGAGACATAGACAGCCACGAAAGAGTAGGAGGCGGGCTGCTAGATCAACTTTGAGTATTACGCTATGGAAGAATCTATATGTGGATATATTATACTTGATTTGATGCGCATTGCGGGAATTTACAAACCGTAAAGTAAATTTAGTATACTCTCGCCCTTTGGATGGTGGGCATAAAAAGGAGTGTGCTCCACATACTTTAGTTTAGTTTATAATGGAAATTGTGTAATCGAAACTAAAAATACATTTTATTTACATATATATATATATATATATATATATATATATTATTTTTTTAATTTAAATAACCGACCATTCATTTAACTGAAATTAAATGATTGGCTGCTTATCTAATCGGACTGACAAACCAACGCCCATTTTTATTTCTACAAAATTATTTAAATTTTCATATAAATGTGTATTTGAAGTCTTAGAATTAATTTTTTTGTTTTTGTTTTTTTTTTCACGATTAATTATAGTGTAATTAGCAAACAAAACACAAGAAACATTTATTACATTGACTTGCATACTTGATCTCCCAGTTGCCTTAAGTTTTCCTCTATTCTCTGATTTTCTATTTCTATGCATATGTAACTTAATTTCATGAATTTTTGTAGTATATTTTTGTATTTTTTTTGTAGTATTTAGTCAGTTAGGTGTTGATGTGTAAAATATGCATAAACATCTGTTGAGTATTTGATAGCAACTTGTTCATCTTGTTCTAGATTTCTTTATAGATGTGGACACCAATGATGGATTAACTAAAATTAATATATTAGAGCAACAATTTATTTAAATATAATTCGCTAATCTAAACCAATAAAATATAGCTTAAGTCGAATCGTATAAAACCTATATAATATCATCCATGCTCTTATATTTTATTTAAGTCATTGCTTTCAAATTTTTCTATGCAATTATCCATATAACTTTGTAACGCTTAAGTGTTATTATTAGAAATGGCATTGGGTTCTTAGCTATCCATGATAGCCTGTTTGTCGGTCCATCAGTAAGTTTTCAATTGGTTCGAATATTCTTACTTTAATTTTATGAATTTAATTTTGAAGATGGACAAGTTTAACAAGTTTAGAAATCCTAACCTCAAATTTTAACAAATTTGATGACTTAAATTCGATACAAATATCGAAATCGGTGCAAACGTGTAGCGAAACAATATTTATTTTTTCTCAGCACAAAACCTTCTCAACCGACACGATATGCTCATTGCTCACGAACACCATCGCTTTCGTATACGTATGTTAAATGAAAAGTGTGTGTGGGAAGCTAGTAATCTTTATAGGCACACAAATGAAGTATCATATCCATAAGCTTAAAATAAACGGGAAAGTTACCAAAGGATATTTATTTGGCTGTAATATAACCCGCGAACGTTAACACTTTGCGGGAAAATTGAAAGTGGATCATACGGAATTCTCGGAAGTACGGACCAACCTTAGTAATAATGAATTTGAATAAATTATTCCTTCGATATTTTTTATCCGCCTTAAATTTAATGCTTTTAGCCATTTTGCAACTTATTTATACCAATGCGAAATTATTTTCCTTAAAATATTCGAAATATTCGTCTACTGGTGCCATCACTTCTTCGTTGAACGTAGAAAACTTTGCCATAGGGAAAATTTATGACAATACTTGTTGTAGAAAAAAAGCCAAAAAAAAATCGAACTTGTTAAGTATTATGCAACGGATGTTTATGTAGTTCAAGGGCGTGTAGCCCTTTCAGCGCTTGTTAAAAACCTTCTACGCCACGGTCTTTCTCCAAAATTGTAGTGTCTTGTACTTATACTCTGTACCACCAGTGGCACAGGATATATTAAGTTGGTGCAGATGTATGTAACACCCTGAAGCGCTTAAGACAGACTCAATCGATTCAGAATCATTTCCTAAATCGATCTAAGCCTTTCTATCTGTCTGACGTCTGTCCATGTATTTTTGTATTCAAGTTTCAGACCACAATATTCGAGATATTTTGGACAAATTTGGTACACAGACGCTGCTGAAAGTGGTTCCGATCGGTCCATATTTTCGACCACTCCCCGTCCTAACGTCCTTTTTCGAAAAGTGATTATATGCAAAAAAAATGGCAATTTTCAAAATTTCTCGGCAAAAGTGACTGAATAGTAGGGCTTCGGCATTCTAAAATGGTATGATAACTTTGGACCGTCTAGGGCAATTTTTTGAACGCCCTCTCATATAACCGCCCCTACGACAACTGAAGCTTTTTATGGTAAAAAGGTCGTATTTTTTATATTTCATGATGAAAATTGCCTCATAATAGTAAATTGGCAAAGAAATTTACGTTTATAGTGAAAATTAATGCGTAGCGGCGTTTAAGCCAAAAAGTTAACGATAGAAAATTTGGATCCCATAGGTCTATTTTTTTTGAGCCCCAATATATATAGATGCTATTACGAAACGCAAACTCTTATATGGAGAGAAAACCTAACCTTCTAATATGAAGGCTTCCATGATAATAATGTGCGCTTATTGGTGTGTTGTCACCAAAACGAGCGAATAATTAAAAAATATCTTACAATGTTTGTACGCTACACCCTTTGTGGTATAAGGCTTATATTAAGTTAGTGTGGATGTAAGCGACAACTGGAAGGACTTTAGATCGGCTCACCTTTTATTATTGAATAAATCTAAGCTTGTCTGTCCGCCTGGTTGTTTGTCTTATTTTTCAGTGTTCAACCTATAGGCCGAAATTTATGAGATAAATTGATGAAATTTTATACACTGACGTTGTTTGGCCCACGGACGAATGTTATTGAAAGTGGTTCGATTCAGACCACTTTTTTCGCCCACTTCCAAATTATTTTGTAAAGTCGTTATATGAATGACTGTATTAAATGAAGTGACGTAGGGTAATTAATGGGCGACCATGGCGCACTATAATGGTTTTACTAGTTATATATTAATTTAAAGTAGTGTCTATCAACTAAAAAATTTCCGAGCGGCTAATTGGCACACCCACAACTAACTAAGTACCTGGCAACTTTTTTAAATTGATTTATAATGGAAGGTATTAAAGAAAATCGCCACAAGGTGAATATAAGAGTCTTAGAATTTGAACTAACATAATAATAAATATAATTAATGCAGACAATAAATTCATTGTAAAATATAACATATATACATATGCATATATAATAAATAAATAAGTAGTGCGATAGAAGTTCATAGTTCAATGTTGAATGCATAAGAAAGTCTCTACTATACGCATTGTACTTGTCATGAAATGTCTTAAAAAGCCTAGATTCGGCACGTGTGATCACTTGATTGATGATATTTCTATGGGCGATACGATAATTAAAGTTAGGATCGACAACTAAGATTAGAGTGTATATGTTAATTGGGATTAAGATACAAAGTGAGTTAAAGTTAATGAAATTCCATATTTTAAGAAAAACAATTGGAAGCATTATAGTCGGGTTAGGCCGACTATTAAATACCCTACTTCACATTATCTAACGTAATTCTTATTTTTTCCGTAGAGATTACAAAAATTACTCCCTTTTTTTATATGAACTTACTATTATGGAATTGTATATTAAAAACTACACCTCTTTGCAAATAAAGATTTAGTTTCCGTAAGAATGGAAGTGCCCAAGGGGTTCAACACAGTTAATTTTTATATCAAACTACTATTATGGATTAATTTGTATCATAAAATATTACAATTAAAATTTCTCTGCCCTAAAAGCAAACACTTTTCGTGAAAATCCTTGCATGTGGTGGGATCCAAAAAAGATGCCAAGATGGTCCAAATTTGGTGCAGTTAATTTTTTTTATTTTAAATTATTATTATGATCTGGTTTTCAACACAAAGTATTGAAAATCAGACCCTCTTAACATGTGAACTTCAGTTTTCGTGATGTGAGAGGAGGTGCAAAAAGTTGGCCCAGCCGTTCCAAAATTTTCCCACCAATATAGAATGCCAAAATTCTATTACTTGGCCACTTTTGGTGAAAAATTCTGAAAATTGCAATTTTTTTCAATATAACGACTTTTCAAAATAGGGCGTTATATGGGGAGAGGTCGAAACAGTAGACCGATGCAAACCGTTTTCAATAGCGTTCGTCCTTGGGTCAAACCATGTCACTGCTCCAACTTGCTGTAGCGTGAACAAAAATGTGAATGCACAGACATCAGACAGATAGACGGTCAGACAAGTTTACGACGATCCATAAATTGACTCTGAATCTATCGGTATTATAAAAGGTGGGTCTATCTTAACCCCTTCTGTGTGTTACGTACGACCACACTAACTTAATATGCCCTGTACGACAAGTAGCATGGGGTATGAAAATAAGCTTTTTTTTCCCTTCAATAGCGGTACGATCAGCCCAACCCTTCTCCAACATTTCGATGTCTTTTTCATGGAACGATTTGCCAAGACCGTCAAAACCTAAAATACTTGAATTTCCTTCAAACCTTCTTGTTCTGAAACAAGCAAAAAATAGACGCTGGGATTCTAGTATGGAGAATACGATGGATGGGTGGAGTGGGTGGAGCAACAATTCGAACTTCAACACATTCAATCTTATCATTGTAGTCACCGGCTTGTAATACGATGTGTGCGTTCAGTTGTGTGCAAGCGCGATACGCCTGCAGAGAATGCTTTCTCACGTTCAAATTGTCTTTTAAAAAAGTGAATGCACATTTTTTGAATACCTTTCGACATCTTTTAAGAAGTTCAACTATCTCTTGCAAATTCATTTTTCGATTATCGAGAATAATTTTCACCATTTTTATTACGTTTTTTATTGTAAACCATTCTTTCACCCATCCTAGGCATCCATTGTGTTCAATATGATGCGTGTCACTGCGACCACATGTGAAAGCAACAAACTGCCGACAATTTATTGTTTGCGATATCAAAGAGTTGTCATAAAATTTTTGACGCGTATGCTGGATTTAAAAGGAATAAATATTTTAAAGCATTAAAAAATCACATAAAACTCGAATTTTTTCCATTAGTGAGGTAATTGAAAAGCACTGACGTGACTAACTAACAACTGTAGCTCAACATGAAGTTTTTATAGGCATCGTTCAACGATTGGCACTTTCTAAAAGGAAAACCTATACAGATTTCTGCTCAGAGATGATATTTATGTTTCCGATTCGGGAATTACTGATCGAAGTGATACATACAAATATATTTATATACAGATATATTCGATGAGATACATTTTTGCTTTTTAATGAAATTAACGTTTATTATATGTAGCGGTTTCATTG
This sequence comes from Glossina pallidipes, assembly GCA_000688715.1. Classification (NCBI taxonomy): domain Eukaryota; kingdom Metazoa; phylum Arthropoda; class Insecta; order Diptera; family Glossinidae; genus Glossina; species Glossina pallidipes. The sequence goes on along the minus strand of KK499764.1, from coordinate 4,208,475 downwards.
CTTAGTAAGGCAGATAAGTTGCCAAAAGAAAGAAAAGTTTCACATAAGTGCAGATTAAGCTGTTAATAGCCTGCTTAAGCGTAATTAGTTATAATTAAGAATCTACTTGAAATTCTGTTAGGTCTCTCTTCTAAATAATACAATGTTTCGTTTTATCTTTTTTTGATGCTTCAATGGGGAAAAAAATATTAATATATTTACTTAATGTTTTAATAATTTATTCACTAATGAACTTCAAGCGAATATATTATTATTTACTAATATATATAGAAATATTTAAAAAAAAAAAACATATTATTATTATTATATATATATTTAATAACATATTAATAATAAATATTATGCAATAACCAGTTAATAATAATAATTCATTATTAATTTTCTTTTTGTCTTGTTTTTACTTTCCCTAATCGATTGATATTAAGAAACATTAATGGTTCCTTAATTGATCTCTCATATCTACTAGTGGTAGTATGAAGATACATTAACTTTGTTCCATTGATTTATGACAGTCATACCATGTATATAGCCTTCGATATCTGATCGATTTGTTATTCTCTCATGGTTGGGTAATGCTTGGCATCGAATAAACTTGACATAGGAATCGGAGCGTTTGTCTATAGATTCCAGACCCATTTATGTGAATAGACGGGCAAACGACAAAGAAACACGCACAGTACAGCACAGCCCAGTACTGTAGAGTCTCATTATGAAAAAGTTTTAAACGTCCCATTAACACCCTCATTAATTACACACATATACATGTTTGCTTGTAATTATCGCCTTTCAACTTATTGTTTCCTTATGCGTTTTTGTTTTTCTTCTTCTTTTTCGCTATATAATTTAAATTATTTATTATAATATCTTAATTAATTCATTTAGTTTGAATGCCGTAAATAGGCGGACGCCTAACTGTTACGCCCAGTTTGTGCATTGAGAATTGTCAAAGCTTTATCCCAACAACGAATGCCTATAACTTTCTTTCTCGTTATTTTTATATCTGTTATTAATTCGTCATATATCATATTTTGTTTTTTTGTTTTTTTTTTGTCAATATTTTTTTTATTGTCTTGTGTATTTATATATTGCGTTTAAATTTTTTTTCTTAAATATTCAGCAATAATTTACTTTTTAATTATTTTAAAATGATAAGGTATTTTTTTTTTTTGTTCAATATTTTTATTATCTGATAATTTTAAGCTGTAGAGGAGAAAATAATTATTGAGTTTTGTTTTTTTTTTTAATTTTTCTTTATTCTCTTAAATTGATTTTATTTCTCATTTCTTTCAATATTCTTAAATAATACAATACGGAATTTTTTGTTTAAATTTATATATATATATATATATATATATATATATATATATATATAACATTTATAAACTACACATATACAATTACATACACATACTACTCTACTCATNTATATATATATATATATATATATATATATATATATATATATAACATTTATAAACTACACATATACAATTACATACACATACTACTCTACTCATATCCTACATAAACATACATATATATATATATATATATATATGTATGTATTGATATATATATATATTTATATATTAAGTAATAGTTACATAGTTTTAAACAAATTTCTTTTTCTAAAAAAATTTTCATAAAAATTAAAAAAAAAATTCGAAAATAAAATCATAGTTAAACTTAAAAGCTAAATAAACAAAATTTTTGGTCCAATAATAGTTTTCGTGAGAGTCAATACAAAAATGAGTAAAACGAAAAATAAATAAACTACAAAAACAAAGGAAAAACAAAAAATTACAAAAAAAAAAACTATTAAAGAATTTGTGAAGAAAATATAAAAGTGCTCAGGTTAAATTGTTGCCGTTGTTCTTGTTGTTGTACACAAATACTTTTAATATTTTAAATAAAATAAAAAAAATAAAAAGCAGGAAAAAAACATAACCTCACAATATTAGATGAGATGTCATGCAATGAATGATGAGCGTTAAAGTTTTTCCAAGGATTAGTGAACTGAGGTGAGTTATCTTTAGGTTGCGTTTCACTTAATGGGAGATTTACTGTTCGCCGTTCCTGTCGTTTAAAATGGACGACGCATTTTAGCAATAGCATTAGACAAATGCAAGATTTCAGTATTCATTTGTTGCAGCAAAGTCTCCAATTTGTCCACAGAATCCAAGATTTCCACACGTTCGGTATGAGGATTGAATCGTACCTCGAATGGACGTGACATAGTGGAAACCCAACGACGGAATTTATCCTTAGCATCTTCGAAACTCTCGGCTACGTAATAGATGGGCTGGTATTCTTGATCCTGATAGGGTTGGACAGCAGTTGAAGCCGGTTCGAAGGGACGATGCTCACACTTGTCGCTAAGGGCGTGCAACAATTCACCATAGGCAGACAATAAACCAGCACCATAGGCCTTAACTTGACCGTGTTCTTTGCAGAGACCAAACTCAACAGTGAACCAGTAGACCTAACGATAAATATACAAGCACACAAGTACAAACAAATATAACATTAGTTCACGGTTTTTAATTGAAATGCGATTATTGTTAAATTGTAAGTAATGCCAGCAATAAACAAATAGCACGTATGCCTGCAAGGCCACTAACTAAAATAAAATAAATTTTTCTGTAAACACCGATTGCAAGTGTTTTGGTTTTGTTTTTTTGTTTTTTTTTCTTGTGTTTTTGGTTGCAGTGTAATGCACATTGAAGTCAAGATTAAGCCATATATATAGCTGCTGATGGTTACAGTGTTAGTGACCAAGTAACGTTGTTGTTGTTTGTTTGGTTTCTCGTCTTCGTTGGCTTTGCCAACTTTTCTGTTTTTAACAACGAACTTGACTTTAGTTTATATGTGGCCTGTCTGTCCGTCCGTCTGTCTGTCTATATGTCTTTTTTTAGCAATTGCCATTAGTAAACATTAAACTTGGCTTTAGAATTTGCAGAAAAAAGAAATACCACACATACTTTACCACAATATATTATTTAAACTTGTTTTCAGTTTAATGCAAAAAATAGTCTTAATTAAAATACTCGTATTAAAAAACCAAAAAAAAAAAAAAAAAAAAAAACATTTTAAAGGTCATTTCAATGAATTGTTTGATTAAGAAAACAATTGTGAAAAAATAGTAGTAAAAACAATCATTGAAAATGGTTAGTCAAACCATCAGAAAGACTTAAACTTGAAATGGAAAATATGATTTTCGTATATTTAATTAAAAATGATTTCCCCCATCTCATATACTGGCTGACTAATTATTTCATCTTGTAGTTGATTAAGTTTGCTACTCACCGTGGAGAGTTTTTCAATTTCATCATCTGAAGCGCCCAATGAAGCCAAACCAATTTCCTGTGAAAATTGAGCAAAACTAGGATCAGCCAACAAAGGCATATGACCCAATAATTCATGTATGCAATCACTGCGAAAAAATTAAAATAGAAAAAAATTTATATAAAAAAAATGATGTTAACCTCTTTAATGACTTTTATAATATTGCACAATATAATTAGTATAAAGAACAAAGTGCTTCTCTTCTCTCAGTGTGCTGTTGTCAACACTTTAAAACAATGGCATTAAATAACTCAATTATATTTAATGGAACTGTCACAAGTTCACCCCCGCATCGATTCTACAATACCCGGATACCGTCATAACCCGCTACCCTTATAGTTGACTTTAAGTTAAGTGAACACATGTGTTTGTGTTGCCTACTTTCAGGCCAATTATATACTCTTTGTTCATATTCAACACTTGTTTCCTTTAATGGTATTTTGTTGAAAGCAAAAAGGAAATTATGTATATATGTATGAGTAAGAATTTCTAAAAGACATCGTCAAAGAGTAAAGAGTAAAAGGCAATGTCAGACTTATTTCCTGTTGCAAGTAAAGTTTTTTCATTTTTTTTAATTTTTTTTTTTTTTTTTCGTAGACTTTAATAACCTAAGCAATGAAGGAATGGAAAACATTTAGTTTAACGTCATACCGCTATGGCTTGTTAAAGACATTCTTCTCAATTCTATTTTGTTAAAAAAGGAATTTTGAAAATAAAATAGAAGAAGAGCAAAAAAAATATTGTAATAATACTTACGGTTCTGGTGTATGGAAGGGTGAGTTAACGTGACGCACATATTGTGTGCTCTGGAAGATGCGAAAAGCTAAAGAAGCAAGAAAATCGCGAGAAGTCAATAAACCAGCAGCTGGACGTAAAGTGAAACCGGTATTTCTGCGTAAAAATTCAGACATTTCCTGCAATTGTGGTAAACGATTCTCAACAAAGATTTTCTCTTCTTCTAATTTTTTAAAGGCAGCACGATATTCAGCGCAAGCATGTTTTGGTGTTAATTCCTTCACAGTGCGGAATACTGAACGCCAGGTCTTTACTTCAACTTCGGTGTATTCAATGTGAGGAATCGGATCACCATATTTGTAGGCAAAAGCAATTTCGGCGATATCCTTGCGACGTTGACGATAAACTTTGTCAGCGAAACCAGGATGATTCATATCCAAATCGGGCTCATATTTGGTCATCAAATGATTGCAATTATCCAATTCGGAAGCATGCTTGGGGAACCAAGGAGACTTGACACTAATATTATTTTCAGCTAACAAGTTAATGCCGCTGAACGAGCCCGATTGACGCAACGAACGTATCAATTGCAATAAATTGCCACGAGTCATGTTCAGCTTAATTAAAACGTCATGATCGACACCTTGGTCACGGGACTGACGTGATTCAACATGTTGCACGGTGCCGTGATAAGTTTCAACAGCTTTCAATATGCGACCCAATGAAGCAATGCCATCCTTAAGACGAACGATAATGGCAGCATTTTGCATAGCATTTTCCGCCTCGGGTGACTCAGAGGCTGCATTAGCCAAAACAATTTCATCTTCAGTTAAACCGGCGTCTAAAGAAACAAAAAAAAAGAAGAAAATAATTCCAACAATAAAAGATTAGTGTTGCCTAGCAATGTATGAAAAATAATAATGCTATCAAAATGTAAAAACTAAATCCGATTTTCTATTTAAAGAAATCAAATCCTCACAATAATACTAATAATGCTAGGCACGTATTTGCCATAATTTCCTTTGCTCTTTCATACGACAATCATGACATTCATGATGAATGAATGTGAACAAAAACTTTATAAGTTAAGAATATATATATATATATATATATATATAATACGCTTCTTAGTGTTGACGGCAGCAACTGAAGCATAAACGGAAATAAGCTTAAATGCCTAAGCATTTGAGCGTGTGTCGCACGCATACGTACACACACACACATACGCACACAATCGTAATTGCAAAATTATAGCAGCTATGAAAACCACTTAAAAAGTATTATTGAAAATTGTTTTTTTTATATCGCTTTTTTTAATATAAAAAATGGTAAGTGATTCTTGATTGCAAAGAGCATAGAAACTTGATAGTCGAGCATTTCTCAACTTTATCGATTGATGAAAGTTTTTCATATGATATTCAATGGGAAAATTTTGTCACTTGCAACTATCACTACAGATTTTTATTGCTGTCACGCCTGATATTTACGAAAATAAATAATTTGGTAACAAATTAAGCTTTTTTTAACCAAATTTTTTTAATTTCTTATTAACATCTAACAAGATGAATTATAAAAAAAAAATGTGTTTTAAATAAATTCTTACCATCATTATTAGTTTCTTCTGAGCTATTATTTTCTGTAGACTCTACACTTTGTACGGTTTCGACGGTGTTAACTGATATTTTAAAAAATAAAAAAAAATTAAAAATAAAAAAAAAATTGATAAATAAAAATTAAATCAATAAATAAAATTATAAAAATGAAATTAAAAAAATATATAAAAAAAAAGAAATATTAAAAATGAAAAATTGAAATCGCACCTTCAGTAAAATCGGGCTGTTCCTGTTCGATATCTTCGGGTATTTCAACATCGTCCAATTGCTGATCATCTTGAACTTGAATTTTCTCTTCGCTAGTGGGCACTTGCTCGACTTTAGTTTGCATAATAGTTTCTTCCAAGTCATCTTATGATGAAAACGAAAAGGTAAAACAAAAAAAAAAAAAGAAAAAGCAAAAAACATAAAATAAAAAAATAACTAAATATTTACAAAATAAAAATATAAAAAATTTATATGTATTTTTCCGAAATACTTTTCTTTGACTTTTTATTTGTAAAAACTGGTTTTTATTTTTTAATTTTTTCTCTTTTTTTTCCTTTTTATATACATACCGTTAGCTTTATTGCGGGCTTCCTCCAAAACGATTTGTTTGTTTTGTTTAACCACCAAACTCTCGAAGCGAGCGTCATCTACCAATGAACGACGGCGCGAAGGGTAACCATTCTTGAAAGAAAAAAACAACCAAAAAAATTAAATAAATTTTTAATAAAACAACAAACAAATTAATCTCTCTCCGTTCATACACGAATCTTATAAATATATTAACATAGAAATCCTTTCACAAATTGTTGTGAAGCGATTGCCAACTTGTTACACCCTACATCACTTGTTAGTGTGGATGTAAGCAATAGCTAGAAGAACTTGCACCAATATGCACCTTTTGCCGATCTGTCTGTTCACTGTCTGTTCGTCTGTCTGCTTCATTTTTCTATGCTCAAGCTATCGATCGCAATTTATGAGATATTTTCATGAAATTTGATACATTGATGCGTCTTAGTCCAAGCATCGGGCCACCTTTTCGACCACTTCTCATATAACGCCTTATATCTTAAACTTTATATGAATAACTGTAGGGTGATGTTGGGTATTTTATAGTGTTTTTTTTTTTTTTTTTTGATGCCAAGAAATTCTTAATTTAAGAATTTCTGGCCGTCCATGCTTGTATTACTGAAATTTAATCTAAACTAAACTAAAAAACAAAAGGTTAACCTATCAATATTTTGACTTTGCAATCGTAAATCGAGCTTAATATTAACTATGTTTCAAATCGGACAATACTTTAGAAGATCGGAAAGAAAATAACTTTTAATAACTAGCAAGTAATATTTACGAAATCTATCTCTAAAAATGAATTAGGGGAACGATCTTGATTAGCATACTAACGACTTTTGCGTTTTCCTTTTTATATTAAACTCTACCCACTCTTAGAGAAAGAACGCGTACTTGGTCTAGTATCTGCTTAGTGTAGCGTGCATCAAATATTCGTCTCAAAACGAATATAAGAACTTTTTACTTATTTTTCATTATATATTTTAATTTCGTTCTTTAACTTTTGTTTCTCTTTATCTCGATCATATTTTTTATATATATTTTCAGTTTATACAAATCAAATTTTTTCTTTTCCTTAAGAAATACATTTTTCTGTTATGATATAATTTTTGTTTTTCAAATTTTATGAGAAAGAAAAAACTATAATGGAAAAAAAGATGCAGCAGTTACAACAGTAAAAACAATAACATAAATAAATAAACATATCTCTGATGTTTTTTTTTTTTTTTTATTAACAAGAAGATGGGAAAAAAGGAGAGAACAGAAAAACAAGAAAAAGAAAGAAAAATTTTTTTTTACACATAAATAATGAACTTGTTCAGTTAGTCAGTTAAGTTGACAATAAAAGTGACCTGATAATCAAGAAACAAAAATAAAAACAAAACATACAAAAAAAAAAAAAAAGAAAAAAGCAAAACATCATTAATAAAAATATGTTAAATAAGTAGAAAATTTATGGGAATTTTTGTTGAAACATGTTTTAAAATATTTCTGAAAATTATTAGGTCAGTTCACGTCAAAGCGGAGTCCATTTGAGTGAGCACTTGAGTACTATTTTAAGGAAAAGTTTAATAAATTAAATTCATTAATTTTTTAAATTAAAATTAATAAATTGATTATAATACATAATAAAATGTATGTTCAGCAAAAGTACTCGGGCGTGTGAATGTCCTTAATATTTTTTTATTTTTCTTTATTTTTTTTTTTTGTTTCTTGTTATCAATGAATGTCAGTCGTGCAACTTGAAAGTTATGTAAGTTTTTTGTTATGTTTACAATTTTATTAACACTTTTTTTTTGTTTTTCAAAATTAGTGGTTAAGAGACATTAATCAATAGATTTTTTAATAGCACTTTTTTTGGGTTTGCTTTGGTTATTAGTGTATAAATCTATCATCATAATATTTAAGAAACAAAAGGAAAACATTTTTTTTTTTTTTTTGGTTCCACTTTGTAAACTGGCTTTACATGATTAAATCATTTTAATTTTGAAAATAAAAATCCGGTCAGAAGAAAAGGGTCAAAACTTACTTTCACTTATTGTTTGCTAAACTGATGATCTCAATCATAAATATGAAAAAAAAAAATTGCTTTTTGACATCAAAGCAAAAAAAAAATCAATTTTTTTATATTAAACTACTGCTAAAGAGTAAAGGCTTACAAGCAAGGCAAAAATGCTAAACACAGATTCCAGGGCGAGAGTGCGTATACATTAATTAAATTAGGCAGAGACTATGTGGTCTTCCGTGAGTCTTTCGGTCCGGATGTCCGTCTGTCCGTTCGTGTTTTTCTGGAGCTTTGGAAATTCGACCAATTGGCCCAAGTAATCCCATTTGTAACGGGAAATGCAAGCTTATATAGCAAAATTGATAACAAATGTAAGTTATTTTGAAAAACAAATCGTAATATTATGTAAAGTCACTGCAGGCCCTCTTGCAGAATTGAAATTTTGAAATATTGAAATTTCCATTTGATTCACTAACACTAGCAATCGCAATTCGGTCCAGATCGCGCCATGTTCGTTCGCTACCTATTTGTGTTTTCGTTTTTCTCTTGTTCGAAAAGAACAGAAAATGCTTCTTTGTATTCATAATTGAATAAATAAAATTGAAAATTATTTCTTTTCAATGATTTGAACTCTGAGACTTTTTGCATTGTAATGAGTTTTATTTAATTGTTAAAATTTTTTTCTCTTTTTTATTTTTTTATTCTGCCCTTAAGAATAGAAATCTTACTATTATTTATTTTAATTTTTTTTCCTCTTTCTGCTTCTATTTTTTTTTTTTTTTTGTTAAACTTACCTCAATACTGTAGGATTTTTTGATAGCGAACATTTCGCGGTTCTTTTGAGCAGCAGCTACAGCCATCATTTTGTATGTAATTGTTTGTTTTTTATTTATTTCTTTAAAATTAATTAATATGTAATTTGATTGATGTAATCAAAAATTTATTAAAGTGCAGGTGAACACTTTTAATACTTCTTGGATTGTGATATTGAAAAATAAGCCTATAAGCCTTCTTGTCGCGCACTGCTTATTACTTTTAATAATCCTTGCTTCGTTTTTCTGTTAAAGAAAATTCCTTGCAGCAAGTAATTGGACGTTTGCGTCTTGTTAGCTTTGTAATGTAATAGTGTTATGCGAAAATTGTTTTTCTCCTCGTTTCGTTGTATCGTTTGGAAAACACAATTTTCTGCTTGCTATATGTTGCACTAAAAATTTTCACGAATTTTCGCGCTTTTTAATTATGAATTAAAATATTTATATCCTTTTGTAATTGATGATAAGCTAATTATTACAACAAACGTTTCAGTAACTACTTGTTTTTGTGTAAGTATTTCACTGAATTCTGGCGTTAGAAAACAACAAAAAAATGTGTTTTTTTTCTTAACCAAAGAAGCAAGTTTTCAGAGCGAATGATAGCGAATCAATGCATGCTCGATGTCCAAGCTCCCAATGTTTATATACTCTCGTCGTTAACAGCGGTTCACATGTCGAGCAATATACGAGTACGACCCCAAGTTGTCGTTACTTAGTTAGTTAGAGAACGTTTAGCCAGAGTCGAATATTTACGTATGTATGTGTGCTGCTGTTGTACACGAGTGTATGCATATAACACGCAGACCACCGCCACCACCATCACCAACACCAACACCACCACCACCACCACCACCACCACCACCATCATCATCTTAGAAGTAATGACAATGGCAGAGACAGAGGCAGCGGCGGTAACAGCGACCGATATCATTGCTTCTGTTAACAATACAGCGGTATGATTAAATAAGCTTTCGGCCGGGCCAAGTGATGCACAGTTTATTTGTTTTTGTTATTACTGTTGTTTTTTATTACTACTACTACTACTACTACTACTGCTCCTATTGTTGTTGTTATTATTGTTGTTAACATCTTTCTTACTACGTCACAAATTAGTAAGTTTCGTTATTGTTGCTATTCTTCGAATTGTATGCAATTCCCTACTTAACCAATGAGTGTTCGCGTTCTTTCAGGCTGTTTTCTAAAAAATGAAAAGAGCGCATGCTCTCAGAATAATATAAAATAAACCACAAACAATCATCCGAACACACACGTACTATATTTACTGTATAAGACCAAATACAATCAACGGGGCTTACCTTACATTTCTAGCTACAATTAACAGCAATAATAATAATAATAACAACAACAACAACAACAACAACACAATTTAAAACAAAAGCATCAAGTTCAAGTTCCGACCACAGTAGCAAGTTATATTAAGCAGCGCAAAGCGTATAAACCTACTACACAAACACATATACACACAATTTTAAATACATATATACAAAAAACATACAGCATCTGTTTAAAAGAGTAACAAGTGCTTTTAGGTTTTTTCTGTTTTTTTTTTTTTTTTTTTGGTTTTTTCAACGTTAAGGGAAGTTAACCAACGTTCAACATTCGATTAATTGTAATCATAGTTGACTAAAATGAATTGTTAATTGTGATTACGTGATATAATGATAGTTCCAAATTTGGTTAACTATCCTATAGGAATAACTTTTTTACACAACGACTATAGCAAAATGTTTCAATAACTCTTAGGACATTTTGTGATGCTCTGATCTATTTATTAAATCTTTTTTACCTATTTTTCCACTTTTACGCTCATCCTTAACCGAAGGATGAGGGGATTACTCATTTTAAAGAAACTTTTTCAATGTCCCGAAGCAAGCTTCAGAGACCCCGCCAAATAAATATAGATTTTTGATTAACATTAAATTGTGAGTTGATTAACAATGTCAATCTGTCCATCTGTCCAATGTGTACTGTAAACATTCGCTTGATCGGAAAAATGAATTATGAATGAATCTTGGACATTCTTGCACTCTTGCAAATGGACCAAATCGCTCAAAGGACACACACACACATACTACCACGTAAACTGAGAACACTTCTGTTTTTCAAAAGGAATAAAAAATTGGTTTTCATCCATTTGTCCATATGCCCAACTGTGTCGTATCTGTGTGGTACACATTCTTCCGTTCGCAAAGGACCACCTATAGCCGATAAATTCGCAAAAGAGTTTGAAAATAGCGCAAGCAGGTTAAAGAACACGTCTATAACTTTCACATGACTATACAACCAAAACTGGCACCATCTTTGCTTTCCGTATCTTTTGCTCGTTACTTATAAATTACAACAGATAGAAGCCTAACAAAAATCAGCCACGGCCATCCAATACTGCGGAATATGCAAATTTCTATTTTTCGTTTTTTTTCATTCTTTTGTAGTATAAACAAATAAAAATGGATAAAAATAATGTGTTCGCAACCGAATATCATATGATATGCAGATAAAAGCATATGGATAAAGAATATTGCTAGCGAACTGCATTATTTGCGTTAGTTTAAATAGGAAACATGGGGTGATGGAGAAAATAATATCAGTACTTGACATATATACACAATTATTTATTTATTTATTAACGAAGTGTTGGGCCATCATTTGTCTGTAAAACAGTTGGAATTCTTCACGGAATAGACAAGATACGTAGACATGTAGATATGTGTTCACATTATTTTATTCGTCCTCTGTAGCTAATTTGTATTTGCGGTGCACACATTTTGATTAAGGATCTAATTCTTAGATAGTAGAAATCTGCTATCATAATAGAAATAATTCAATATTTGTATAAAAAACGATCATTCATAGCAGGTTTTCTGTTATGGGCAGTAAGTAGACTTCTGCTACGAATGGAAAGAAAAATAAAATCCACTGCTTTGATAGCGGAAATCGTATCCTGGATAATAGATTCTGATAGTCTTTAAGCGAAATTCTCTACTATCTCTGCAGTGTTACTATCTCTGCTCTGTTATGATACATTTCGTGTAATTTGATAGCAAGCCGTGTCCATTGCCTTCGTAACTGTATTCAAAAGGTAAATAACTGGCTCAAAATACTAAGAAAATATTTCTTAAATCTGTAATTTTGAATATCTACGAGCCGCTGAAACGAACGACGCTTAAGAAATAGACAAAGTCCTTTCGAAGTAACCAAAGTCTCCACGAAACAAAAAAACGCTGACTTGGCTGGTTAACCTCAAATATTGTATTCTAAAAATTAATGTTTTTGAAATCGTTTAAGAAGCTAGAAAGACCTATTGAGCAACCCAATATCATGCTATCAGAATGCATTGCGAGAGAATGTAAACATAGAAAAAGCTCCAGCATTCTTTCGATCAACTTACAAATTTGTAAGTTTAGTATCGGTTTGAAACGATTGGAATAATTTTGCAAGTTTAATATATTCTTGCATAGTTCAAAGCGTGAGGGTACGAAGGCTCGCATTCTAGTACAATATCTATTTCCAAATGGTTCACGGTTTTAGGTTGTTTCGGTTGGAAAAAATTCATCATAATTTAATCATTTTTCTCCCACGAAGATAAACAGGTTAAGGTTGATATAAAACATTTTTACATGACTTGGTCCATGTGTCATGCTTTAGAGAGAACCGGTAATATCCGTCTCGGTTTAACAATTTGTTCTGTGATTTCAATTTACGGAACGCTTATAATCAAGGTCAGCCGTAACAGGAGTATTTGGAACGTTTGGCAAAATAGTCTTGACAACAACGTAACTGACCAATCAAAGATCATGATGAACAACAGCACAGAAAGTTATGTCAATTATTAACAATATATCGGCAAAAGGTTCATCTTCACCCGCATTGCAGCGTGAAATTCTGGATTTATTAAGCCATATCTGTTCGCCTGTATTGCGGTTTGTGATGTTTGTTGTTGACACACCTCTGGTTACAAAAATGAAAATGTCGACTTCCTAAAAGCACGTCGAGAGTAGAATACGAAAAGCATAGCGGCAGGTATGCGAGATTCGGCCCCCGGCGAACATAACTTTCTTACTTGTTTTTTTTTTTTATTATAGAAAATAAATTAAATGACTTTTTTTAACTCCGTTCAGGGCCATTTTGTGCGTGAAAAGGAGGACAACGATTCAGCCATGGTTAAGTGGGCTACAAAACTTTTTGTTAAAAAAGCGCAAGTTTGGTTTACATAGACTCTGATTTGACGCTTCTTGTACGAAGCTTTGGACGAGATTATCTCGAAAAGTTTTCCCTGCAAGACGAATTAATTAGAAGTTCTCTCCACGATCACGCAATATTCGTTTATGTCTTAAAGATAAAGAGACAAACACTAAGTAGTAAAGCCTTTCGGATGCCGGATTTTCACCGTTTGCCATATGAAAGGAATAAAAAAAAAAATGACACGATTAGTAAAGTCACGACTCAAATGGGGTTTCTCGATGCCCTTCACTTGCTTGTTTGCACAAATATTTTTTTGGTTTTTCAAATTAAGAAAGGAAATACATTTCAAGGATGTTGAGGTTTTATGCGAAGCTAAGAATAATTCCAGAATGGAGGAATTTTCGTTGTTCGTAAGAATTTAGAAGACAAGTGCCCTCAATGCAAAAATTTTGTACGCGTGAATACTTTTCGCTTAACAATTTTTACTATATTTAATAAAACAAAAATTTAAACTCTGTTTTTTTTTTTTTATTACGTATGTTATGAATTTGTTCTATATTACAATATTCTCTTGGAAATTTTTACGCATACATTAACTCCGGTCCCGGTTTACGAATCGGAGAATCGTATATTACGGGTGGTCGTAGTGTTGATATTTGTGGTCGAAAATCAATTACTGCCGCGCGGTCAGTTAATCCATTTAGCCCGTTCATTATAACGAAGAGCAGACCCAGCAGTTTGAAGAGTTTCATATTAAGGTACGAGGAAGCCGATGGTTGTTCACTGAAAACCTGAACAATTTCTAATGAATTCGCTGATGCTATTGCAAGCTTTTAAATAAAAAAACTAACTGTACAAATCAATTTAACTGTATTATAACAATTAAATTTTTGTATAAAAACGACCATATTAGTCCAATACTCCCCCTTTGCCTTATATTTTCGAAAATTTGACGATAAGAAAAATTGATTGATTATAAAAAAATCCCCAAATTAACGAAATTATCTAAAATAGAATTTTGCTTATAGTGAATGTAAATGAATCAGATGAAGAATTTCCATAAAACGGGAAAAAATACCCTAACGGGAAGCACCTATATAAGTGTCTTGAAGAATTCTTCTTTGCCATGAATTTTTTTTTACTTTATTGACAACTTCTACATCTTGGGCTCATTCGAAAAGACACAAACAAAGTTTGCAAAGCTTTGGGTTCTTTTAGTGTTCAAGTCAAGTTCTCTTTAATGATAACAAAAAGGGGGATTTAAATCTTAGTTAAGCTCCTGCGAACTACAGGCATTAAATAGGCATATTATATATATATATTTTATACATATGTACAAATATATATCGTATACGATTTTTATACAGCTATATTCACCGTATGACATTGCTGTCTTCCCCGAACTACTGAGTTCCCTATGTGTTAGAGCGATTTATGTGAAAATTTTAGAAAATAATTAATTACCAAAAATAAAGAATTCAAGAATTGCTATACTCTTCGCCACTTGTGTAGCAGGATATATTAAGATCGATTCAGAATCATAATCTGACTTGATCTAAGCCTTTCTGTCCATCTGTCTATCTGTCTCGGCTACAAACCGCAATTTTTTGAGATATTTTGATGAAATTTGGTACAGTGACATGTTTTCACCCAAGGACAAACGATATTGAAAATGGTTCGAATCGGTCTACTCACTCCCAAAGAACGCCCTATTGTGCAAAGTCGTTATATGGAAGGAAATTACAATTTTTATAGTTTCTCGCCAAAAATGGTTAAGTCTACCAATTCTCTTTTTTTACACGATTTTTTTTTACACGAATTTGATTTAACACGAGTTCAAAAGAAAAAAATTTCGCATTTCAGATACAATTCCCTTTTTCCAAAGTACAAGTTATTTTTTACAAAATATTTAATGAATTAAAATTTGTAAGCGCGAAATAAATTAAATGAACTCTAACAAGAACTTTTTAATGTTATTTACACCTAATTCTCTTTTTACACGAATTTTTTTGCACACATATTGTTTGGGAACGTATCTATCGTGTAAAAAGAGAATTGGATGTAATAGTACTTCGGCATTCTTAATTGGTATGACAACTTTGGACAGGCTGGAGCCCCTCATTTAACGAAAAGTGAACTTCACGCGACAAACTGATATAATTTCCATGCTTCATAAAGAAAGTTATTCCATAATAGTAATTTTATAAAAAAAAAATAACTCTACCAAATATGGACTATCTTCGATCTTTTCGGATTTTTTTCGATCCTAATCTAATGAGGATTTGCACGAAAATCGATCATGTGTTTAGCAAAAAAGTGTAAGTTTTAATATGTGGTGATGAGAATTGACCCAATATTTCCATAATTCCGTACAAAAATGAACTCTACAAAATTTGGATCATCTACGCCCATTTTTGGATCCTGTCGTATATGAAGATTAAACTTGTATTACGTTAAGTTGCGTTTCGGGCCCGCTTTCCCATAAATACGCATTTGAAAAAATATACTTCTAAACAAGATATCATTTTTGTGTTCTATAATAAAAATAAGAATTGTGTTAGACAATGTGGCGTAGGGTATTTAAGGTTGGCCTTACGCGACTGTAACGTTCTTACTTGTTTTTCAATCGACTATAATGTTTTTAATTGTTTATGATCGACGAATTGAACGCATCGTTCAAATCGGGTAAATGTAAACGCAATGCTTGGCTTGAGTTCATCAATGATTGTAATCCTAATGCCTGTCATCTTCGGGGCTGATGATAATAATAGCAATTGTGATTATTTAAATGGATATGGAAAATCCTTCAAGCATAGTTGTAACACCTTATTCTTCTGAACCTTTTAATGGTTTATATATATAAAGCAGCGATCACCTCTTTGGTGAATAAAGATATTAATTAAGGTCTCCGCTGGAAGTGATTGCGTCCTCAGGATAATTCATTACAAGATTGGATGGATTTCTTAGCTGCCACCTCTAGTGATTGTGTTGGCTGAACTTGTGCTCTCGTTCTCGGTGACACTGCATACAATCCTAATATGGTTAATAACGATGACGATAAACAAAATAATGGGGAAAAAACATTTATGAATTAATAAATATTTAAATAAGAAAATTTATCTAAATATACAAACGTGCAAAATTTAATAAACTAAAACAAGTAAAACAATTATTGTCGACCCCGGCCTAACTATTAAATATCCTTCACCGGTTCGCTTAATGCAGTTATTTGTGCAAACACTTTTCAAATCTTTTACTTATGGGAAGTAATCAAAAAAATGTTACGATTCGCGCCATTCTCAATAACCTTCCTCCTTGAGCTCCGGCCGGACAATTAAATATTCTTCACCACTTCGCTTAATGCACTTATTTGTGCAAACACTTTTCAATATTAAGTATTACGTAAGAAATAATACAATTCAAGCCATTCTCAAGAGCTATCCTCCTTGGGCCGAAACATGTCTGTGTACCATATTTCAGTCAATTATCTAAAGACTAGCGCTTTTGAAATCGATTATTTTAATAAAAGTTGGATCTTTCTCAAGTCTGTCTGGGTGTTATATACATCCCTACACAAACTAAATATACCACACGTGCTGTATGGTGTAAGAATAGTATCCAAGATCTGCACCGTTTTATATATATTTATTAAGAAAGTCGATCCGACAGTTTAGCTTTCATATCTACGCAAGAAACAATGGGCATACATTCACTAACTGTTATAAATATTACTTTGATATCGAATTCGGAAGCAAATCATAAAATTTTTTTAAGTTATTACGCTGAGATATACTTCCCCTATTAGCCAGAAAATTGAAAGAATAAAAAAAAATCCTATAAAATCCATGTACACGTATCGAGAATTTTAGAGCAAACGTCACACTTAGTAAGTGTTACTCATATTTTTTACAAGAACAACCACAACAGCGATAGTAATAGAATTAATAACGAGAAAAGTTCACCTCTATTATAATAACGACAGCAGCCATAACAACAACAACAACAATAACAACCGCAATAAATTCCGTGAACAACCAACTAAGAATAATCACGGAATCTCCCCTTCACATTACAATGAATATTAACTGGTATTTAAGATTTTTATTATAATTCATTGTTGTTGGGTTTTTAAGATTATACGCTTAGCTTTTTTAATAAAAATTTAAGCAGTGCAGCCCATTACTGCAAACGAATACAAATATACACGCACACCCATACATATATACATATCTACATACATTCATACATACACACAAACGTGCGCGCGCATACACACACACACACACATACATACATACATACATACATACACACACACACATATATATATATATATATATATATATATATACATACGCACACACACAAATGCCCTCAACTAAAGGCATACGCTACGCCAACAGGTGTGAGAACGTGCTAATAATATAACATTGCGAGGTTCATTACGCTGGCGCGCGAGTCACTTTAATTTCATTTAATATATATTTGTATACCGGATTGTGTGTTTAACAAATGCATTTATTTAAATATTGCATTTATTTAGTTTTCTTTTTTATTGTTAATTATTTATTTGGAGCTTATTTTTATTGCAATTCTTAAGAATATTTACTTCACCTTTTCCTCTCCATCTCCTTGTCTTCATTCTTCGTCTTCTTCTTTTCAATTTTTGCTTAATATTTAATGAAATACCTCTTTTTTTTTCTTGTAAATTTTGTGATCCAATTTCGGGGGAATTTTTAGTGGTTTATTGTAAATCGTCATTCGTCATTTTAAAGACGTTACTTAAATTCTTGGAAAACACAATATGATAAAAACTGTAATTAATTAATGAAAAAAAAAAAAAACAAAAAAAAGTTACCACAAAAGATTATTTATTATTATTATTATAATAATAATAATAATAATAATAATAACAAGAATAATATACGTTTCTGTAATAATTTATTCTTGAAAAATACCCGCAAAAAACCTTTTAGTAAAACGTTACATATCAAATTATGAATGAATATTTCCATACGCACCCCTCTCGCTCTCTTTCCCTCTCTCTCTACCACATACATTACACGCAATGATATTAACTATAAAATTTATAATTTGAAAATTTTCGTACAACAAATAACATCATATTGGTTGTACATTTAATACAGTTACCTTAACTTGTCTACTTCACTAAGGTAAACTTTCTTGGCAAGAGGAATTTTGCTAACCTAAGACCTATTATTAAATCATTTTATAATTTTTATGTCGAATTTTGACAAAATCCCGAATAGAAGATAATGGTATATAAAAGCAGAGAAAGTGCATTTAAAATTGCCCTCGAACGCTCTCTGGCTTCCACACGCCCTAAAGGGCAGGAAACAACAGATTGATATGAAAGCAATCGAATGAAATCATATTTTAGATTGACATTTTTTCGATCTTATTGAGTTCATGGCGTGCTCCTGCTACGCATGGTTACCTTTCATTTCATGATAATTTATTTACGAGAATTACGAGAATTAAAATTTGCGTGTAGAAAATTTATTAAGAATTCCTTTCCAGATACAATTGTTTTTCTCATTCTCTCAGAATATGATCTGTTTAGATAAAAGAAATGATTGCATTAAAAAAAAGTTTTTCCTATATTTCCAGTGTCGATCATGTAATTATAATTAATTTCTATGCATTTTTGCATTGTCGCGTAATTAAAAAATTAAATTAACATTAACATTAATTGAAAATAAAAATCTTTTCTCATGGTAGATTTCCTAAAATGGAATCTTTTTTTTCGCTATATGCATTTGCTGAAACCGGAAGCATATTAAACAAATTGCTTTGTTTGTAATATTTCTAATTCAGTTTTATTACTATATTGATTGCAAAGAAATACCGGAAAAAAAATTAAACAGACATTGGAGAAAGAAGAAAAAAGTATTATCACCCGCACTACTCTTATATTAATCTGAATCTTATTCCGCGACTGTATCCAGCTAACAAACAATTCATCTTAACATAATAGCCTTAGGTGCGAAAAACCAATGCATCCTTAAGACACCTTATCATCTCGCATGTTTTGTGATTGCTGAAGAGAAACCGTTCCTCGATATGAAGATTCCCACTCGGCACGAATAAATCCCTTCGTCACTTTTCAAGTATTTATAGAACACAACATAACATCAATAAAATAATCAGCGTTCAGTTCTTCTTGAAAATGGTGTCGAAAGAGTGATGATCACCGTACTTTAATCCGAGAATTTATTTTGTCAGGATAAATAAATTATAATAATAAGAATATTAGGTATTTGCACGCATTCTGATCATTTTTTCACTTGACAAAGGCATTTATTGACAAAAGAAAAATGGACACAACCACGTATTCACCAAGATATTACCTATCATTTTCTAGAACTTTTTCCTATCTTTCTGGCAACAGATGGCGATGCCGAGTCGACAGAACGATATTGGTTTGGCGGCAGTCCATTTTCGCACTTCTTCAGCATTTCGAAACCGCTTGCCAAGCAAATCCTGCTGCATCACTGCACTGAACAAGTGGTAATCAGAAGGCGCTACGTCTGGATGTGCTAGAACTTCCCGTTCGAACTGCGACAGTGTATCGTTGAGAATTCTTGCAACGTGTGGCCGAGCGTTGTCGTGTAATAGGATCACTTTGCATCTGTTAACAACCATTGCTGGTCTTTTTTGAAACAATACATCGTTCGATCGTTTTCATTTATATCGGTAGACACATCCATTAACAGTTCTAATCGGTTTTAGGAGCTCATAATACCCTAGACTTTGCTGATCCCACCATATTTACAGCAAAACTTTATAGCCATGAATATTCCGCTTCGGTGTCAATATGGATGGCTCCCCTGGACTAAACCATGACATTTTCCGTTGTGTTTGCTATAAGCAATAAGTCAAAGGAATTCGTAATTCTAAGTCTTCGTAAAAAAACTTTCTTTTCCCATAATAAAAAAAAAAAGAAAAAAAAAAAGAGAACTTGGAACAAACGATCAAATACAGACTTTTATCAACGGTTATGGCTTTTGTTTACGTTGATGTTTGTCATCTTTTGGAAATTACTAAAGAACCATTTTTACGCCAAAGATAAAATCAAGGATGGTGGACTCTCGTCTATTATAAACAAATTCTAAGAGAGAAAGTAATATTATATGAATGTGTTTTACATGTGCATGCATGTGGGTGTGTGTCTATGAAACGGTGATCGATCTTGTGTGTTGTTAAAACTGGTCAGAAAAACGAATAAGAATGTGCATGACTAATAGTGCATGTATGGAAGAACTAATTCTACAACAATGAGAATTTTGTTACAACATACACAGCAATAAAGGCAGGATTGTAAACAATAATAATAATGGCATATCCTTTCTGATTAATTTTGAGTTGGTTTGAAAAATCCCAAAAAAATCCCAAACTCAGTCTAACTTCCAATGCAATCAAACATGGCACCCGTCAAGTATGTCGTTCCAAACACCCCCTGAATTGTTAAATTCATTCACTCTGTCTCATTCTAGCATACATAACATAGTTAACTTTTAAGATCAAATGCGGTCATGTCCGAAGCTCACTTACCACATGCTAGACCTTTCACTTTAAGCCAACAGACTCTATCAATGAGTTTATCATTTCATCCCGAAAGTCGTCAGCTCTTGTTTTACGTCAATTCAATAATTGCCCAGCAATCGATCTTTTCCACTTTAGAAAATAACTCTGTCATGTTTACTTTGAGCCATGGTTGAGGATCTACGCATATCAGGATAAAGCTTTAAAACGTGACAGATTATATTACGTAATTCTTTTACTGCTTTACAAATCCAAAGTTTAAGATTATGTATCCCGAAAAAGGAGAGTAATGTATGTGTCTTACGCACGATGGGTTTTTGTAAACTTTTAATTATTCTATGCCACACATTCCCTTGAGAGTGACTTTTATCAAGACTCTAAGCGCTTTATTACGATTCTACAGGGTAACCCTATAAATGGAATATTTTACTTGATCGGATCAAATGTTTATTTATTTATTCATCAAGACGAACAGACGGCCGGGAATTGCACTTTAGCATATTCTCAAAAGTTCGTGGATGATTAAATTGAAAATTTAAATAACTTAGGATGCAAAGAATAGTGTAAAACAAATATCTTGAGACAATGCGAAGAGAAAACAGAATGATTGCCATTTATTCGCTGTCGGTAGCGGATATACAAGATTCACCGTAAAGTGTAAATATGTATTATATACACTATATATATATATATATATATAGAATATTTCGTTTTTACTTTTTAGTTTATTTAATTATAGTCTAGTGATGGCAGTAAAAATGGATATAGAAAAATGAAACGACTATTGTAGCACTTAAAAAAATTTTAATTAACAAATTTAATTGTAACAATATTTTTTGGTGTTCATTTGGCACCTGTCAAACTAATTTGTCCAAATTGAGATTAATTGTAAGCGCATGCGGTTGCAACGCGTTATATATGATATACACATTAAAAAATTTTTAAAATTGTGCGAGCAGCACAACGATCTATTCTATAGCTTGTATATTATATGTATCAAGTATTAACACTCTTATAAATCTATAAGTTTCTAGTTTCTATTTTAATATCGGCTTTAGACTAATTAAGAGTTAATTTAAAACTAAATCCAACAAATGGTAAAAACGAAAAAAAATAAATAAATAGCAAAGGCCGAGTGTTAGATGTAAGACGAAAGATCATTAAATAAAAAGTAAAACAAATTTCACTGCATTTGAATATTCATGTTAAAGTGATGCTGTTGTCATCGGATAAACTCTGTAATAGCATTACATAGATACATAGAAAACATTTGTGTGATGTTCACTAACCCCATTGATTATTATTAACAACTCTATTCACTTTGGCAAGGATAACAGCATTTTTTATGTTATTTACTTCTGTTGTTGTTGTTGTTGTTGTTGTTGTTGTTGTTATTGTTATTATCGCTATTGCTTTAGTATAACTAATTTAGATCAATGGCAATTTTAAAATATTGTCCAAGTATTCAAATACGTGTACACTCGCATGTCACATATATTTTTCTCATGTTTCGATAATTTTATAAAAATAACTTAAAACAATTTCTAACAGCTTAGACATTAAAAAAATATTAAATATTTTTCAAAATATGTTAAGAATTTTTATACGTTTATGTTATGCAATAAAATGATGAATGAATTTTACAAAATCAATAAAATTGATTATGAACGCAAATAATTTTATCTAATATAGAAAGAGAGAGAACATTATAAAGTAATTATTGCATTTTCAACGTCCAACACGTCATTTTGTTATTCTGTCCCTTCTGCACACGTATCTTATTACAAGTCCCAGGAACTTAGTAACTCATATAAAAATATTGAAAGTTTGCTCAAATATTTTCACGAGAATCCCTTGGATGCAATTTGAAAAATCGATATTGAGACACTTAATTGCACCTATCCGTCGCTTTACACACCATCCATCGTGCACATTTTCAATCTTAAAATCAACAATTTCGAGAAAATAAAACGAGAGAGATACAAATTGTTGTTGTTCTAATCAATATTTTAGTTTTCTTTTCATTCATTTATTTTTATTTATTTATTTTTTTTTTCATTTCATTTGAAAGATGTGCTTATGCTATATGGTTTATTTTTAATTTATTTCTTAATTTTTTATATTTTTTTTCCATTCAACAATATAATTAAATTCTTATGTTTATGTTATGTAATAAATGTACAATCTCTTGATACACATGAGTAGCCGACCGGGCAAAGTATCGCGACTAATAACTCAATGGTCGCTTGTCGTTCAAGTCTCGCGCGTGTTAGAGTTTTCAATATTGGCGAGCATAGGTGATCTCAGTTATCCGGCACATAAATACAATAAATGATTTAAGAGGATGGACGGACTATGTAACAGCTTTAAAGAAAAAAAATAAGAGCTGTTTTGATAAATTTTTGAGAATAGAAGGAAGTTTTATATGTAACCATGTTTTTAAGCCACTTTTTGTATAACCAGGCGTGTGTGTGTCTATCAGACTTAGTTTTATGTAACCGCAACATTACACCAATTTTATTTAACCAGCGTAGTGGTAAGTCTCTCTATGTCCTCTTGTATCGAAAGCTGCTATCTAAATATATTTGAGGGCAACCTTGCAGTGCCGCTGTAAGAAGAATGGAGGCCTATGAGTCATGCGTACTTGCCATAGCTGAACTAGCTAGTTCGTGAGATATTGGAGGCGTTCCATATACTCATCCTAGCACAGTTACAACCAAAAGAAATTTCACGTACGGACGGATGAAACCCTAATCTACGGAACGGGGATCCCATGTGCCCTTAGGATCACATAGATTATTAAACAAAGCCTTAATGAGTAGGAAAATTAAATATAGCAACACCGAACCCATTCGTGCGAGTTACACACTACCAATTAAAGGGACTCTGCGGCAAGTAAAGTAACTAATACAAATTTGAATTTAATAAAACAATTATTTAATCCACATTCCTCTATGCGGTAAAATTCGTGGGAGATTTTAAAAATATTGATATTTATACGATTAACTCGAACGTGTTTGAATGAAAAATTTCCATTTTCGGCAAAAAAAAAAAACAAGTGAAAATCCTATGGAGGAGTGGCTGAAAAAGTGATCCAATCGGAAGTATTTTCAATAGCGTGCGTCCTTGAGGCAAAACATGTTTGTGTAACAAATTGCATGAAAACATCTCAAAAATTGCAGTCAATAGGTTGCTTAAAAGAAAATAACATGGACAGTCGGTCGGACGGACAGACAGACAGACATGGTTAAATCAATTCAGACCTGATTCTGAATCAATCGGTATAATAAAAGGTGGATCTATCTCAAGCCGTTCTGGTTGTTCTATACATCCGCACAAACTTAAGACGCCCTTATACTACAAGTGGTGTATCGAACAAATCCTACCTGGTTATTTGAAAAACGTTCTTCTAAAGATAATGTGAGATATTTGAATGAACAAAAAAGAAAATTGCTTAAATTACGCTTAAAATTTCAAGTGCCCATATATGTATATATATATACATATATAAATTCCCGTTCTTGCTGTAACTAACATACGACCTCAACAATTGCGTTCCATTCTTGTGCCTATATACTGCTACACGATTGTGTTTGAAAAATCACATTTTTTGAATATTTAAAATTTCGCCACACCCGCAATTATGTTTTGATGGCATTTTTGGCTATTTAAGGGACAATTTAGACCAATAAAAATAAATAAATTTTTTGAAATATTTACAACCGTCTACCCCCTAAAAAGCACGTTTACGACGAGCGGCCTTTGATTTACACAATTTTATAGGATACGTATTTACCATGCAAAAAGAAGGAATAGGCGTATTAATTTACCCTCTTATCGGATATATTGATCTGAAATATACCGGATATATTTACTTAACTTGTGGACAAAAGTTACTAAGTAATAATATTTTGACGTTCTAAATTGATGCGAAAACTTTGGATCGGCTCGGCTGGGCAATTATTTAAACCGACAAAATGATCTATGACAAAAAGATCTAATTTTCAATACTTTATGATGAAAATCAGATCATCATAGCAATTTAAGATGAATACCAAATTTGGACCACCTCGGTATATTTTTTGGAATCCAGCCCGCATAAGGATTTTCATGAAAATTTTTCTTTTCTAGTGCAGAAAAGTCTAAATTTTATTATGTTATGATGAAAATTGACCCATAATAGCAATTTGATATAGAAATTAAGTCAAGAAAATTTGGATCATGTACGCCTATTTTTGAATCCTATCCTATATAAGTATTTTTACGAAAATTTTTGTTTTTTAGTGCAGAAAAGTCTACATTTTGTTATGTTATGATGAATTTTGAACTCGTACCTCAATTTTTGAACCACTTGGGCTCAACCATTCTTATGAAAAGGAAGCCTTTATTTTCAAACGGATTTAATTTTTAATGTAAAGTTCTATAATAATAATACATTCATATAAAAACATGGTGTAACTTTTGTGTTCTGTGACAAAAATAAGAATTGTGTTAGACAATGTATGGGAATTCAATAGCTCGCCTTAGCTCGACTATAATGTTTTCACTTGTTTAAATAATGCTGCCTTTGGTTTTTGGTAAAACAATGGAAAAATCGAAATGTTAGAGAAGCGTTAATATAAATATGAATACGAATATTACTCCATAGCAAGAAGATTATATTTTGCTTAAAAATTATTGTTCTATTAGCGACGCTACGAATTTCTTAAATGATGTATTATATCAATGTGAGATGTTGGAAATCAAAGATTCACGAGAAAATGTGTTCAATTTTTATTGATTATCAATAAATTGTTCGATTCATTTATTAAACTTTGTATAACAATATTTATATATACATATATATGCATAAAGATGTGAATTATTTATTAGTACACAATAATTTTAAAATTTATTTCAAAGAAAACTTTCTAAAGTTTTAAAAGGCGCGACTAAAAACAAACATAATATGAAAATTAATTTTACAATTCTTGTATTATTTTAATGTAATTGCTATATATAAATGATGCTTATTAATTAATTAATTAATGTAGTTACTAAGTTGAAATATATATTTTAACTATTTTTTTCACATATTTATCAAATCACTACACGGCCATAGTAATCCGCATTCGCTTTGGATGAAAATATGTCCGCCTCTCGTATGTACTAATATTACTGCTACTACTTTTCTACGTCACTGCTAAGGGATCAAATATCGACCAGGAAATAATTTTAATCCATTTGCGTAGGAGTGGATAGACAAAAAATTTTGATTTGATTCAATCACCTTCTGCCCGCCTGTCCATCTGATATCTACCCATGTATATTTGTGTTCATTCTACAAGTCGGAGTTTTTAAGACAGTTTCGTTTCGGCCCAAGAACGAACACTAGAACGAATGACATAGTTCGAATCGGAACAAATTTCCTATCACTTCTCGCGCAAAATCTTATGTTGAAAAGACATTATATGAATAAGTGAAGTTGTAACAGAGTATTTAGTGATAAGCCATGGTTCACTATAATTTTGTTACTTGGACCAAATTTCCAAAATTTTGATTAACAAATTATCTAACGTTGTTCGGGTTAAATGTACGTCCTTCCAGTTGAGCAAATGAATTCCAACATTGAATACCGTAAGTTTATCCCTTTTCCGCAAGTTATATTTATCCCAGCGGAAGAAACTCTAAAACTCAATGCGGTCAAATGTAGCCCCTTGCGATAAGATCTTTTCGAATCTTTACTTTTAATTTCTTTTTTCTATTAGATTATCGAATAATAAGTTGACCGTTGAAAAGTTCATTTTATCGATCGGCGAAAAGAAAGCCGGTCTTGTTCCATTTGTTCATATAGACTTTCTGTGTAACGAGCTTCGAAATGTAAACAACAAAATCACGTCTAACTGTGAGTTTTTTACCTCTCAACTTTAACGGAACTATTAATGATCAAATCATTGGCATGAGTAGTCGAATAGCTAAAGAATCGCTGCTAACAACACAATAGTCGCGGGGTTCAAATCTCTCAAATGCGGTGGAGTTTTCAATGCAGACAAACTTATGATCGAAGTTATTGGGCCGCCCTGTAAACTCCAAAACTTTGTAAATTTATTTACAAAAAAAAAATTAACGAAAAAAGAATTTGAAAGAGAATTTTTAGAGCGAAGTTTATCGTTTATACATTAAATTGAAGTCATCATCGATTAAACTAATTTGTCATCGTTGTTAGATCAAAATCTCTGAACCAATTGTTGTTATGCACAACTTAACAATTCTTTATGTCAGTTTCAAACTTTATTCTTCTTCTTTCTAACTCAATACAATCAATACAACATGTATGGCGAATTGTAATTTTACGTTTTCCCCTTTTAAAATCCTTCACACAAATTAATGTAAATAAACTTCTATTTATAAGGTTATGTTAACTCGTGACGCAATTAGAGAATTGCTAGTTAATAACATGAAACATAATAAAAACATCAGCACAGTTGAGAGTGCACGCTCCTCCATATCCATACGTATCGGGCAGAAAGTTTTGCAATCACCCAATACGAAATATTAAACATATACATTTAAATCGTTATATATATGTTTTGCTGTATTTTTAAAAATAAAGCAAAAACAAAAAATTTTTTTTTATTTACATAAAAATATTATATACATAGGTATATAATTGGGAATCAAACCGTCTGCTATATATACGAACCTTGAAAGTTCACTCTAATTGTACACTTTAATAACATAACTCAAATAATTAAGAAAGCTAAATGCGGCTTAAGCCGCCCTTGGAATGCCTTAGATAATCATTTTTTTTTTTTTGTTTTCTTTTTTTTTCTTTTTTGTATCACCGTCGTCGCTATATATTTCATTCATATCAGTATCGTTTTAAACACGCTTTTCTCCAGAGAATATA
Organism: Glossina pallidipes; assembly: GCA_000688715.1. Taxonomy (NCBI): domain Eukaryota; kingdom Metazoa; phylum Arthropoda; class Insecta; order Diptera; family Glossinidae; genus Glossina; species Glossina pallidipes. The sequence continues at coordinate 4,180,752 of KK499764.1, read as the reverse complement.
ATTAACATATTTGAAAACATTTATTCCAAGCGAAATTAATTAAATGCGATTGCAATTCCGCAAACAAAATAATTTATTGTAATTGAATTACTATTGAATGTGTTAAATACCCTTAATGCTCTTTACTGAAATTTTTGAAAGTTAAACAAAAAAAAAAAAATCATAATTTGCAACGCTTAATCAATCGTTCTTATGTATTTAATATTTTTTTATTTATTCCAAAAGCTATAATTAAGAATTAAAAACAATAACAATAAATAAATCATTTTACGAAATAACAGACAAAACATACTGCTAATCCAAACTAGTTAGAATAACACAAAAAAAAAAAAAAAATTAAATAAATAAAAAAGAACTATATACAAAAGAAGATTAATTTTTTAACTCGAATCGAATCTTTGGCACCCAACTTCAGTCTTCTCTCCTATATCTTCGAAGAATTCATGACTTATTATTACTATTTATCCTACTATAAGAATAGAGATTTCTACTAAATATCTGGTATACTTTATCCAAAAATATAGAAAATAATCATACTTTGTCTTATCTGCACGCAATGTCACTTTTAGGTTACGCTACTCTATCTAGTCCCATTTGTAGTTTGATACTTGAATTTGGCAAAGCGAAGCATCTAATTCTTTAACAATAGACGCTTCGACATTTTGTACAATAACAAATTCTAATTATATTATATTTTTGACAAATGATACATTATCCGCGGATTCCTGGGAATATCATCAGGATTCGTGAGAATATTTCCCAAATATGAGGCAAATAACAGAAGCAAAATAAATCTATCAACTGGCTTCGCCACCTTAGCTGCTCTTACAGTTAAAGGGCGTCTATTTCATTCATCTCATGTTATTATTATGCAATTTTTTAGTTAAGATCCGCTGAAGGATTAGGATACATTCACAAAAGTAGTAGATTTCAACAACTTTTCGGTATTATTTTATGCACGCATATTGCCTACCGCTTGAGGTGATAAACTATGGTTTAGGGGAGCATAAATATGCCGAAACTCTCACCTCCTCGTGGTGATACCTGGCAACGACCTTGGACCGGCCAAGAAGAGTTTAAGGCTTTTGACTATCTATAACTTGGCGACGGGTTTTTCGCAGACATGTTAGCTTTTTAGTAGTACACTGGAAGAAGCTTTGTTGTTAGCGCTACTTTTCTTATAGACTGTTGCTATGGAAGAAATACAGACCGGCTATAACAGAACCGGTTGCTTGTGTAAAGTACGTTGCTGTAGTAATAGTCAAGTGCACGGAAAAGACTATGCAAATGTATCTATGGTTTTGACTGGGATTGTGTAGTAGATCAAAAAGTAAGAGTGACTACGGCCGTGTAAGGCTTCGTAGTCTAACATTAAACTCCACGGGAGTCAGGGCCCCACTTGCTCCCAATCTATTATAGAGTAAGTTCTTAGGGATGTCACCTCGTAGCTGTGGTTTTCATCATTTCTAAAGCAATTATTTAAGAATAATGATAGGTCTCACCATTCCCCAGAATGGATTTGTTGGCCATAAGCATTAAATAGCAGCTACTACTCCAGCTGTAGTTGAGGTTCTTAGTCTATCGGGAGAGAATGCCGATTATGGACGAATAATCTGAACGTGAGCGGGCATCGTGAGGTGAGATTCACACGACAGGTGGTTAAATTAAACTGTACTTAAAAAATCATGAAATTTTCTAATGATTCCATATGCCGTCCAACTTCAACAAGTCAGTAATGGTATGAGCTTTCTACATACTAACATGCTGTCAAAGCACCATTCTTCAAGAATGAACTGACATCTTAGCTTGTGTTTCATTAGAGAGTAGAATCCTCCAGCTAGTTATCCCCGAAGGCCTTACGACCCGACATCTAAGACAAGAAATGAAACTTTAAAATTTACCATTAAAGTTAACCCATAAGAAATGCTTATTTGGACTTGCTGCTAAACAACTTTAGAACAGGTTTGTTACACTTTGACTTCTTACAGCAAATTAAAGAAAAAAATTAATAAAATTGTCAACAATAATTTAAATAAATTAAACCACAACTAACCGAAAAAGTTGAAACAGTACAAGATGTTACCTAAAATCTAAAGTGATATGAAAGCCTTATGGAAAATATCATCAAACATTTCCATCGTAAACTAAAATTGTTTTAACCGTGTGAAAGGGTACTTCGCCGGTGCAACGGCATGGTTCCGAAAGTAAACATAAATAAAACACGCTTCTGATTAACATTTAGATCAAAATTTTTTTTTTTTTTTTTTTGAATAAAACGTTTGAAGCTTGCCATTACATTTATCGGCCGAGCGATTTCTTTGTTTTCGAAAATAGGTGAGAAGAAATTGAGATATCGTTTAATCGATCGATTAAATTCATTAAAAATTGAAATGAACACATGTCGTGTTGACTATTAGAGCAACAATTTTTTTACAAATACTTAGCTAATATACCGTTTTAAAAGGGTTAATACAAAAATCAAATCATTTAAAAAAAGGTGGGTAAGCGATACGGTTAAAGAACAATGTGTAGAATAAATGCAATAAAATTTCCGTTTATATGGATAAATAAACTGAAAAAAGAAAAAAAAAAAAACAAAGCCAAAAGTAATTTATTTAGAGTACATATATATTTATATACACATATATTTATATATTTCAATATATAAATAAATAAATGAATAGAACCCTTCTAATTCGAATTCAAAGCAAAATTCTAAAATTGCATTAGAATGTAAGTAATTTTTATAGTTAACGAGTGGAATAGAAACCAGAGGAAAAGTAACAAACAACACGCACACAATACAACACATATACAAAAATTCGTTATGCTAGAGTATCCATGTAGATGTCCATTACTACTATCCATTATCTGTTTACAATAGCTATCGATCTCGTATATGTCAAACGCTCAGATGCGATTAGAGCTTGTGTTAAACCATACATAACTCTTGATTTATTTTTACTTTTTTTTTTTTTTTTGCTTTTTCTTAAATATTCGTTAGTTTGCGTTTGTCTGTAAGACTGTGTATTTTTATATATATGTGTATAAATGCAGGTTATGCAATGCAATAGTTACACAGTTCAGAATTGTATACAATAGAGTTATTGAATTATTGTCTCAATAACGTAACAATTATGTTATTGTCGCTTTTTTCTTTACTTTTTCACACACACACACTTCCAATGACGGATATGATTTAAAATCTTTTCAAGCGTAAAGTTCAAGACCAAGGTTAGGAAAATAGTTACGCATTGATTGCACCAGAGACAACGAACGAAATAAATAGATGGTCCGACATTTTGTTCAAAACTCAAACAAGAAGATTATTACGGACATTTTTCGCCTCCATTATGAATAAAAGTAGTGATGCTGTTAATTAGCAATCATTTGTATGTTCGCATTTTCACAAACGTTTGCAAAGCAGAAGCATACACAATTTTATCTTTTTAGATGAATATGCGCTATGGTATACATATAAGTGTTTTATGCACGGGAACAAACCTATACAGGATATATAATTTGTTTCCTATTCGCATTGTCTATTTTGAAGAATTCAAGATTTCTAAATTCTATATTTACACCAAATGCTTCAAGAATATATATCACAATTGACACACGGCGTCTATTTACATCATTAATAAATGCATACAATTAAATAAATGTATAAATTATCAAAATCTAATCCTTAACCCTAGCTTACGCAATCTGGACTTGAAATTTCCGTACAGTGCTCGCTGCAATAAACATCCAAGATAATTTAGTCGTTCCTTTTCACCATAATCCCATCAAAAATTATTTTTCTAATGCCTAACTTATGTTTATTTTCATGATATTCTGCTGCGTCCATTTTATAATGGTGTCGGTATATATTTCATATGGCGTTTTTGCGCTTTGATTTTCGCACAGACTGCCGGTAAAAAAACGCTTCATGACGTTCATGAAAGTAAAATATTTTGCACGGTGTGCTTTTTTAAGACATCTACCTATAGAGTATATCCTGAAAAGTACTTCCGTATCTGTTCTTCCGCTTGCTTCGTTTAAAACATTTGCGACGTGTCTACTTAACCGTTGGTAATCTGCTTACAAAGGATAAGCGTCCACAAGCCCTTGTTTACTTGTCGTCACTTGCAGGCTCTCTGCTATTTCTTTTCCCCAATCCCTCGCCCAATCTAAAAACATATCATCGCCTTCTTGACAGTTGAAACTTTTTTTGCCAACCTAACTTAACTTAAATTTCCCGGCAAAATAAAAATAAACTCTCCATAAAAACTAAGAATATCCTCTACAAGATTGATCATGATGGAAATGTTCAACTATTTTCACTCCGCTTCTATCTTTCAAATACTCCTATGCTTCCAATAATTTTGATTTCTTCCCAGCTATTGTTTGGCGAGGAAACTCCCGAGCAATTTTGTTGTTTAATTTTAAAACATTTAAGTTGTCAAAAAGGATATTCATAGTGACTGCATCGAGCATAAATGTCACTTAATGGACTTTAGATTAACTTATTGTATAAAAATTCAAAATTCTTGGTCCGACAACATGTCGATTTAGAGTATATTAGTTGGGAAAATATAAGCAAAAGCTAGGATTAAGGACTCATTTTTAATGTTTTATTCATTTGTTTAATCGTTTAACTGTGGAATATAAATAACACAATAATTTTATAACATAGACAAGTGCCGTGTAGAATAGCTCACGTACGCTATGGAAAATTAGATAAAATATATCAACTAAATGTATAAGCAAATAAAATTAATAAATATCTTGATAAAATGAGTAAATTTGATAAAGACAGACAGACATAATAACCTATAAAAAATGTTTTCATGTTTCTTGATACGAAAAATATCATTAAAATTTATTGAAGCATTTGGCAAACATAGAATTCTTCAATTCAAAGGGAACTTATATCTGTTGCCCACTTATAGATATACCATAGCGCATATTCACTGAAAAAGATAGAATTGTATATGCTTCGGGTTTGCATTAACAGAATAGTGCAAGTCGGCAAATGACTGTTAGTTAACAGCGTCAATATTGTTAATCATAACAAAGTCACAAAAATCCGTAATAATCTCCTAGTTTGAATATTGAGCAAAATGTTTGACCATCTATTTAATGCGGTGTTTCTGATTGCATCTGCCTAAATATAGCATAAATCTACAATCAACAGTTTTTTCTTTTTAATTTTATTGAAAAGTTTTTAAGTGCTTCTTAACATGCTACATGTAATGGCCTTAATAATATTTACTATTTTCCTTAATGATAGTTAAATTTCCTTCCTCATACCAAATGCCAATTTAATCAAAGGGTACACGATTAGATATTATTAGTGATAATTAAAAACTCAGATTAAAACCTTATCAAAAAATAAAAACATAAACAATATCTATTGGAAGCAAGTGATAACGACATAGGAGATGTGACAACGATTCGCCACAAAGATGAATACAACTTTCTCGATTACTTTTTCTCCGTAAACTTGTTCCCGATTTATTTCCTGTTAGTTAAGTCAATTAAAAATTTTTGCTGAATCGAAAATACAATAACAAAAAATATCAAGAGTACAAAAAAAAAAATAAAAAAAAAAGTGAATGTTTTAACAATAATGAAACCCGTGCACAGGTTTACTGAACCGTAAGTAATTTATTAAAAATTTAAGAAAAAAACAAAAAAAAAATGCTAAAACAAGAAAAGAGGTCACATTCGAGATTTATGCAATTTTCAAAAGGATAGAATCGCATTTAGAACGTGTTCGAACTTTCATTGCACTCGCACGTTCGAACAAAATGAAAAAAAATTCTCGACTCGATTATCTTTGTTGAAAATTATTCGATTAAAGTTCATAAAGTAATATCGATTCGAATCTACCGCTTATTAATAGCTAACTAATGCTTAATGCTACATATAACAAAGACAATAGCTTTCACATTAAATGAATGCATCATTCAGTATTTCATCATTTAATTGCTTTGCTTAAATATCCCTTAAGATTAGCTTCAATTAACATTGACATTAATGCCAGTATTCGACAGCAACAAAACTAACATTTTTTTGCTACAAAAACTATTAAGTTAAAATAATCATTTAGATGATATATCCATTCACACCATGACATTGGATTATGTTAATTTTTTTTTTTTAATCCATTTATCGCAAGTTATGCCACCCTTCAATCGCATCTCATAAGCTTGAATTGAAATTCTAAATATCAATTTATATCCGTCTCATAATCATTTTTTCGTTCTTGTTTTTTGCTGTTGTTACAAATCAAACAAACTTGCAAGATGTTACGAAAAATTCTGAAGAACAGGACATAGATCGATTCCTTCCGAGTCAAGCAAAGCGTCCTTCCTTTGGTTTATAAATGTGCCTGTCTTTTTTTTAACTTGTTTATCGGCATCATCGGCTTACCATCTTGTTAATGTGTAAACTGTCCGTCCGTCCGTCCGTCCGTCCATCTTGTCGTTTATGCATTTGCCACTCCTGTACTTGTCTACTGATTGATAGCATTTTCATCAAATATATGTTCTGAGCAACTAAAACCCCTTATAAAAAAACGGAAAAATTTTTTTTTTTTTTTGTGCATTTACATGATCTGTCAATCTGGTATTTAGCGTGGAATCGCCACGAGTAATGTATAATGTTAAAGGCGCTTACATTTCTTCACTTGGAGTAGATATCCGGCATTCATTTCGAAACGAAAATTTAAGTAATGTAAGTAAAATTCTAATTTTTGATATAATAACGTCCATTATCTGTTATTGGACCTTTAATATTTATTATGAAAGCTGTTTAAGGGCGCAAACAAAAGTGCACCCCGCTTATCCCACTGCTTTGCTTACATTAATAAAGAAAAAAAATATGTTAACTCTTTCGGTTTTATAATTAATTAGCTAACGCCAAAAGCGATCGCATGTTTCTTAAATCTCTCGAATAGTTTAAGAACGTCCCTCATTCACTCGTCCGTAATTAACGATAGACTGCTTGATCCAATGAGCATCTGATCCGCTTTAATACGGTACAGTATCTTTACTTAATATTAGTTGATAAATAGTTCTTCGATCACTTTGCGAAAACTTCTATGAAATATTAAAAAAAAAAAAAAAAAAAAAACAAGCCAACAGAATATATAAAATTCAAACCGATTTTTGAAAAAAGCATTTTTTTTTTACTCTTTGCGTAAAAATTAACCATTGGTTTTGGTAGGAAGTAACAAATGCAACGGATTTAAGAATAACGCTGACAACTTAATATAAAGTAATCAATTATCCTTATGTTTGCCAAAGAAAATACAATGCCTCTTATTGACACTGGATTTACCCGCAACCATCGATTTGACGGGTTTGTGGTTTCAAGCTCAAAAACCCTGCATAAGAAAATAGATATCTTGAGATGTTTATGCAGCAAATGTATGTGCCAACTGTCTTTCTTGTAGGACACGCCCATTTTGCTCTTTCTCGATATTGTATACCTATTGACGGATACTTTCCTGTATCGTTACAGTCGTAAAAAGGATCGAAAATTATAGACGAATATTTCAAAAAAATTGTCGGTATTTGTCGAGGTTATTTCAGTTCCCTCTACATTGTAAGCTTGTTCGTAAACAAATCTCGGACATTTTTTAACCGCACACTCTTGAGCGATCAGGAAATCGTGTACCAGTTTGCAGCTTTCTATTTTAATTTTTGCGTCTTTTGCGTCTTTTTGTTTACAATAAACAAATACAAGGCGTGAGTAAATCTAATGTTAAAACCTCTTTTACTTATAAACTTTGTTTTTTGGAAAAGTCGCCATATAAGCCGATGATTTTTAGTAAAATTCTTATAATTCTTAAGGAAATGTGTGCACACCAGGATAAATTAAATAGCATAATATAACTTGAGACTATAAGGTAATACAGGTACGCTTCAGATCGTGTACAAACATTCTTGTCGCTTCTATATTCACCTGCATACAAATCTATCTACATATAAATGGAAATTTATTTTTAGCTAATCACTCTTTTGGCGGATTATATAATTGATTGAAACAGCTTTGAAATAATTACTATAATAATGTTGTAAATATGGATATAGCATGCATCAGTATACAAGTAATAATTTAATTAAAATATAAATTTATAGAATATTAGCAAACAAATGTACGATAATGCCTGGACAATACTACAATGTACATATAAATCAACTCAATAAAATTCAATTGATGAAAACTCCTTTGCAAATGCTCGCTGCGAAAAAGAACCCGGATTAACTTAGTTCCAAGCAAAAAGAAAACAGAAAAAGTCCAACAACTTATCGCTATTACTCAAGCTAATATAATGGCGTTTTCCAATACAATAGCCGTTTATGTTAATTCTATTCTAGATTATTGCCCACTCTTTCCTATCACAGAAATAACGAATAACGAATTTCCTGTCAGCGTTGCGTCTTCGTGAGATTGATCAGAATACGTAAAAGCTCTGCGATAATAATGTTCTGCCAAAAGGACTGACATAAGATTGGCACAAGATGGGACCTAAGATAATTAAAAACTTATCTCGCTCAACTTAAGATCAAATGGGAAAGACAGACCAGAGTTTTAATAGCTCTATCCTTTATGACATTTCAGTTACAACTCTTTGAACTCGAAAAGCATTAGAATTATTATTATTCGGCAATAAATTTGACTGATATTAAATATAAAAAAGCATCATCATCATACGTCCGATATAGTTTTGTCATTTTCAATTTTCTTTTGTTTTGTTTTTCAACATCCAACTTCATTAGTTCATATAAGATAATCCGAAAAAAAACTTTAATTAACTTCATCTTCACCCATGGCATTCTTGCTCCACTTGTCGCCCATTAAACAATCATTTCATTTTTGACACTTTCCCGGTTCTTTTTAATGAAATGTTTACAAAAAAAAAAAAAAAAAGAAGGTAAAAACATTATATATCAAACAATTACCTAATACCCAAGAGAATTGATTTGGTATGAAGGCTCGGAAGCCTCCGGCGTGCTTATAAATATTTATTTGAAAAAGCAAAATGAAATGAATGAATGCATAAACAATAGTTATAAAAACAAATCAAACCACAACGGAACTAATAACAGACATCTGTTTCAATATATAAATTACAAAAAAAAGAAAAAAAACACGACAATAAAATACTCGTAGAACTCTTAACACTCGCCTATAGTAAAAACATTGCCACAGTATATATATATATATATATATATATATATATGTGTGGAATAACAGCAATAGCAATAACAAAAAGTAAAATAACATTAAATCATTATAAATATATATGAGTTCAAAGTTATAAGCCAGATGGCAAACTACAATCACTATACGGACGGACAGTCACACAAATAGACAAACATTAAAAAGTTAGTCACACGGAATACAACAATAACAACATAAACAACAACAACATAAACAACAACAACAACAACAAGAGCACTAGGGGTGCTAATAATAAGCATTTTCGATAACGATCTCATTAATATGTATCACGAGAACTTTTACAAGATTTATGCATAATGAACTTAAACAAAAGGAATATTCAATAAAGTATTATTATCTTTCCAGAATAACACGATACTTCCCTTTTAACAACAATATTAAAACATATTTAATTTATCGCAGTTAATTTCACAAATAAATCTCTAATCAATTGATTTACAAAAGACAAAAAACAAAAAAATGCAACACAATTTTATATAAAATCCTAGTAATGAAGAGAGAAAAAAACAAGTAAGAAAATTATATAGGTTCATGACCGAATCTTTTATACCCATCGCGGTTATTCTAAAAAAGATTACTAAAAAGTAAAAGAATTACACTTTCATGCTCTGTAATATGGAGTGGGCGCGGGTGCTATATATTTTTGCTTTTTTTGCAAACTAAAATTAATTGTCGTAAAGGGGCGTAGCCGCTGTAGGCGGGTCCTTTGAAAAGTTTAGGTCACTTCTAAATTCTTTTGCAAATTTGTAAGCGATATCTAAATTTTTGCGAACGGGACAATGTTTACCGCAAATACTACATAATTGGGCAGACGGTTAGATGCTCTGGTGGACAGACAGACTTACTTAGATGCATTCCAAATTTGAAACTGACCAGGAATTTATTTATTTAATGCGGTTTTCGAAACATGTTCCTGCGCGTCATAAAGATACTGAAGAAAAAGTAAATTTTGATACAATTTACAATATTGGGTAGGCGTGTTCAATTTCTTCCATTTTTATTCACAAATGCTACAACCAAGAACATGAGCGCAAATTTTTGTATATTTATGAGTAAAAATGAAAAAATCAACTTGTTATTCCTTTTGAAAAACAAAGGAGTTCCCTGTTTACGTGGTACTGTGGGCGTGTGCTTTAACCGATTTGGCCCATGTTCGATAGCAACCTTCGAACAAGGACTTTCAATGTTTCTGGTTAATTTAAAGTCGATAAATTCATTTTTGCGGCCAGAAGACTGTTGACAACAGACATTACTCAGAGGGACAGACATCCAGACGGAGAGATGAACAAACGGACATATTTAAAGCGATTCAGAATTTGATGCTAATCAAGAATATATATATACTTTGTGGGATCTCTAAAACTTCTTTCTGGACGTTGCAAACGTTGTAAAATAATGAATATACTCCCCATCCTTCGGTGACGGATATAAAAAGACGGCAATGTTGCATTTATAATTGAGGGATAGTTTAGAAGTAAATGGGAAATGTTTCTTGCTTTCTTAAGTTTCAACTCCGTTTTCTATAATATGGTTATGTAAATGAGATCGAGAGCAACAAAAGACTTAAGACATAAACTGGGAAATTTTTCAGAGTCTATCGAAACTTGAAGAAACCATTAATTATTTCATATATCTACCACACAAACTTACTAGGGAAATTCCTAACTACTACATACATGCTATATAATAAGTTGACATTCACTTGCATATGTATATTCGTACAGGCGAATGCATATATTACGTAAATGAACTGTTCTCCACCATTTATGGAAACGCGTGCGCACACACGCATTGCAAAGCATATATATATATATATATTTTTTTGTTTTTATATTTATCTCAATTACTTAACACTTTTTATGGATTAGATAGATAGAGAGATAAATGAATAGATAGATAGATAGAGTAGATTTTTGATGCATTTTGACAGATGCAAATTGTAAAGTGTGTCTAACACCTGCTTGAGTGATTGCTGTTTGCTAGGTATTAATGTGTAACAGTTTATGCTTTACGCATATTTATTTCTCTATTCACACATATGCATATATATACGCTACTATTTATTTTTTTAATTAATATATATATGTATATACAAATATATATACATATATATATATATATATATATCTATAAAGCATTTCTACTAATTTTTATGTAAATTGAAAAATAATTTATTAGAAAATAGTTATGGAAATCCGTTCCAATCAATGTAGTACATAAATTGTACATATTTAACAGCTACTTACTACCTGAAGCATTAGCGCTCGATACAAAGTTTCTGTCCTTGAGAAAAAACAAAATTAAGATTCTTAACAATTATCTTAAGCTCTAATACAAGCAATGTATGTTAATACTTTGAATGTCGGCGGACTTTTCATATTCTTTTCTTTTAATGGCTTTTTAATAACAAACCGTGGCTTTCATTCAAGTTATAAATTGCGAATGGATTTTGTTTTTTTTTAATTTTTATACCCACCTCCGTGAACTTGGAGATATATGCATTTCATCAAAACGTTCGCAACACGAAAAAAGATCCCATAAAGTGTAATTATTCTTATTCAATATCAAATTCGAAACCAATCTAGACAAGTCGGTCTGTCCATCTATCTGTTGGGCTCTGCATCTATCTGTTTGTCTGTTCGTCAATTTGTCGGTCTGTTCATCTATACATTGATATGTCCATCTATCTAACTGTCCGTCCATTTGTCTATCTGCCTGTAGCAAATATTCTCCAAATCACAAACATTAAAATATCGACTTCAAATTTCACAAACACGCTGAAAGCTGTTGCACACATTTTGATAGTCAAAATACTTCAGAATGACAACACGTTTACAGTATAAACCTCTTTTTTTATATAACTTAATTGCCGCAGATATAACCAAAGCAATTATCCCGTACATTTTAAGAGTCATCGATCCTACGATACCTGTAAATAAATCAGAAAAATTAACCACACCCAGCCCACACTTTATAGGGCATAGAAATGGCAATTTTTTTGTTTTTTTTAAGATAAAGGTAATGTGTGTGTTTTGGTATTAAACATTTAGCAACAGCTATTTAGTTATACGGCGATGTCCATCATACTGAAAGTACCGGTCTTCTTCACATTGTTCAAAATTTTCGTCGATTTTCGACATCGGTTACACGATGAGAGCGCAGCGTATTTTTAACCTCGCAATTTCCAGAGTGGAAAAGAGCAGACCCTGTGCATGCTATTGGTTTTGATAAGAGGCCTTCTCGTTTTGGTCGAAACAATATTCTATAATAAAATGTAGAGCAATTTTTTAAATGGAATTACTTTCGTCTAATTTAACAAATATCGCGCGATGTCTTTCTCTTTCTTCTTATTATTCGTGGACGCATCGAACAATGATAGACGAGAGATTTGTACTACAAAAGTTATATGCAACTCTATTTAGATATCTATTAGAAGAAATGTGACAAAATTCTTGTCTTGTCTTGTCTTACATATATAATCGGAATTAAAAAAAAAAAAAAAAAAGAAAAAAAAAAACCTATTTCTTAGTATTAAATAATTGTGCTTCTTAAAACGTTCTATTACTTACGTACGTTTACAAATGCCATTGGAGAGCGTATAGGTTTTAAATTCTGAGCCCCTTGTGGGACTTCCTTAATTCTTAATTCCTGGTAATTGCTTATAAATACTTAATTCCTTTTAAAATTTCCAAAGCACAAGACGTATCACTTTCTGCAGCGATTAGTAACTGTTTTAATTGCTTATGTATATATATGTGTGTATAAATATAAGAAACTACCATAATTGTACCTTACGTTGAGAACATTGATTGCAATTAATCATCAGCTGTTTGGCTATAACCTTCTGATATTAAATTTAATGCAATTCTTGCTTTTTCTTGGCCAACCTCTAAACTTTCAAGTGCTAATTAAACTAAAAGATTAAGATATTTAACATTTTTGCTAATCATAGGCAAATTTGGCGTGGACAGACTTCAATCTCAATTCCAGTCATTTCATAAAATCAATAATTACAAAACGACCACGTGAACATAATTTTTTTATTTTCGATCTTCAGCAATCAATTCTCTCAAGCAATCGTCAATATAATGTCGAAATGTATATGTAATGAAGGAAATATAATATCAAAGAGATTTTGTATTAAAATTAATTATTCAGTTTTTGATTTAAATGTGAAAATATATTGAAGCGATTATCTATTTGTAGTGTTATACTCTACACCACTTGTGCTATATAGCACTCATAAGGACACTTTCGTTCAGAATCATTTTTTTAAGCTTGTCTTTTCGTCTATTTGTTCATTGTCTGCCCATCTTTCGTTTGCGCTCAACCGATATCGATTGGTTTTTGACCCGAAGATGAACGCTATTGAAAATGATTCTGACCGGATCATCTTCCCTCTACCACTTCCCATAAAACGGCCTATTTTGATTATCGTCATCCCCAGAAAGCAAGACCTATTTGTGTCGTGACATAATTATGATTCTAAAATGATTCTAAATAGATGTGAGCTTGCTTGCTTGCGACGGTTGGCCGTCTATCTCTTTTGAGATATTTTGATGAACTTTTGCACACTGATGTGTTACGGTTCAAGAAAATAAGTTATTGAAAACGGTTCGAATCCAACCACTTCCTATATAACGCTTCATTTTGAAAAGTCAATATATAGGTAACTGCAGGACGTTTAACAATGGACCCTGTCTCACAATAGTGTTTTTATGCGTTGTACTAAGGTTTTCGAATATATATTACCTTATCCACCTAAACATATGTGAATAAAGGAGAACCCATAGGCATTCTCCTAAAAAAAAAAGGTATAAGAAACAATCAAAAATAAAAGGACATTCGAATCTTTTTAAACACAAGAGCCACTTAAAACAAGTAAGAAAATTGAATTCGGTTGCAGTAAAAAATTCTCATGCTCTATAATATGGAGTGGGCGCGGTTGATTTCTTCTATTTTCAAAATAAAAGTTGCGTGTGGGCGTTGTGGGCGTTTCCTTTGAAAAGTTTAGCATCATTCCAAATTCTTTTGCGGATTTTGTAGGCGATAGGTTCATTTTCGCTAGCGGGAGAGTGTTTACCACAAATACTACAAAGTTTCGCAAACAGACAGAGGGACAGACAAACAAGCAGATATGTTTACATGCATTCAAGATTTGAACAAAGATTACACAGACGATTAAACGGTCAGATGGACATGCTTAAATCGATTTAGAATTTGATGCTGATCAAGAATATGTATACTGTGTAGGGTTTCTTCTTGGCGTTGCAAACGTGTTGACAAAACGAATATACCCCTCATCCTTCAGTGATGGATATAAATGTAAGTAAACCACCGCCCAATTTCTTAATTACTGAGTCGAAGCTAAGCTTTCAAGAATTACTTGAAATTGTATCCTTTTGAAGCAAATCAAGCAAAGCATGACAAGTTCATGCCGAAAAGATAAGTTCCGAGACTTTTTCCACAGAATATATGCATTGAAAAAAGATTTTTTTTTTTAAAAGCTTTCCAAAGAACAAGAAAAGAGCAGGGAAAGAGAAGGAGAGAGAGAGAGAGAGAGAGAGAGAGTGTGTGTGTGTGTTCTAGGAAGATAATAAAAAATAATGGTAACCTTGTTTAATTAAATTCGAACGAATTAATGTTTACATAAATGCATATATGGTCTCATACTAAATCCGTTTTAACTATGCGTGTATGTGTTTTAAAAAAAAGTTTCCTTGGCCAAGCGTGAGTTGAGACAAAACAACAAATCTTGCGATCGATACCTAAGAACAGGTGTTCGTTTAGCTCCATTTATAATCATGTACTTATATTTTTTGTTAGCAAATTAATCTGAATTATTTTATATGAACTAGTTTAAAATACGCATTTTCACACACACTGGAAGATTGGGGCGCATTAATCACATCATACCGTTTGCAACATTCGCCAAAACTCATCTCATTGTCTGCGATCAACATAAGGATTTATATCGATTTATTTTCTCTCTATGCTTATACAGCTCGTTCTATTGTACTCCCTATGAGTTTAGTTTAAAAAAAAATTTAATACTAACGCATGCAAAATAGAATCAAAAAAATAAGTAGAAAATTTCAGAAAATTTTCATCGGTAGCTTAAAAACAATACAAGTTGACCTGGTAACTGTGTAAAAGCATGTGTTAATGTACCCGCAATTAATTGAAAAACTTAATTATTAATTTTTAATAGCACGGGTATTCGAAATTCGCTTTAAAACTTTCTGTTTGCGTTTGTTGAGTAATTTGAAAAAAGAAAAAAAAAAAAAAAAAAAAAATAGAGAAAGGTAGCAACAAAAAACATTATATACAATTTTTTTTTTTTTGAATCACTTTAAGCATAGCTTAATATAATTGAGTTCTAATAATGACCACGGAATCCAACAACAACAACAGCAATAATAAAAAAATAAAACCAAGTTCCTTAAAACGATCATTTTGCTTACGTTTAACTGATTGTTTTGCTATACTATGGAGACAGACAGAAAAAATTTTATATAAATCGACCTTCAATGGCGATCAGTTTGTTGGCGGTAATAATAATTAAGATACTTTGTTATTGTTATTATTGCTTTCAGTCAACAACAACGTTTTTTAAATCTCATTATGTTTAATTACTTTACTAGAAAAGACAAGGGTGGCAATAGATTATCGTTATTAATTTTCTAGTCTGCTTAAGTGCTTCTGGAAGATTAATTTTTGCCTTTAATTGACAATGACCGGTAAAAGTATTGATTGTTAAAGTTTCATTCTAACAATGTTAATGAGATCATAAAATTGTTTTTATTTTTTTTACATAGTAAGAATTTTAAATCAAAACTATTTTAGTCAATTAATTCGCCACACTACCATATATATATTATAATATATAATCAACTCATCAAGGCATCACAATCAAAAGTCACGCTAAGCTTTTATTTGTTTATTATTATTATAAAAAAAAAAATAAATAAATAAATCATTTGTAGAAAGAAAAAAAAAATGTTGAAAAATTTTTTTCCAAATTATAAAGATTTTTAAAAATGATTCCTCCAACTCATGCGAAAAAATATCCTTCCTTGATAACTATCATCTGTTCACAGCTGTTGGGTTGTTTAGATTCGCGTGCTCAAACGTTTTATGTATGTACATGTTTAAGTGCATTCAACATTTGAAATGCCAAAAAATTGCATACTTTATTGGGGTTTTTGAAGCTTGCTCCTGCGCATTATAAAGGCATTGAAAGAATAATTAAATATTGATACACTTGTCTAGTGAGGAGGCGTGGTCAATTTTTTTGCACATTTGTGCAGCATCGCCTATGCGTATCGCATATGCGTTCAAATTTTTGTACATTTATTTGCTGTATTTTATTAGTAATAAGCAAAAAACCAATTTTTCATTCCTTTTGAAAATCAGAGGTGTTCTCAGTTTACGTAGTGCTGTGGGTGTGTCCTTCAACTGATGTGACCCATTTTCAATAACAGCCCGTGTGCAAGAACTTCCAATGTTTCTGTCAAATTTAAGGTCGATAACTTCTTTTTTGTGGCCAGCAGAATATTTACAAGAGACGGACAGAGAGACATGCTTACATCGATTTAGAATTTGATGTTGGTCAAGAATATATATACTTTGTGCGGGCTCTAATGCTTTCTTCTGGGCGTTGCAAACGTTCTGGCAAAATAAGTTTACCCCTCATCCTTTGGTGATGGATATAAAAAAAAAACCACTACTACGTTTTAATACGTTTCAGTGCGAAATTTACTGAAATTGATTTCTTGAAACGTATTTTTATCACCAAATTCTTCGAAAAAACATTGTAAACATTCTTTAATAATCCTACTTAAAAAAAGCAAGCGAGAAAGTTATATTTGGCTGGGGCAGAAGTCCGCATATCCGCCACCATTGAAATCTTTAGCACCCCATGCGTTTCTTTATTAGCATACAAAACTTAATGGGGTTTATCTTTCACCTTTTACTTCACTAAAAGGTATTGCTAAGTTTTTATGAAACAAATCATATCACGATGTGACTCCGAGCCATTTGTAAATATCCTGCGAATAATTAATATGTTATCGGTTTTTTTTTCTTTTCTCATAACAAAATGCATGGAACAAAAATTTATCTTTCACGATTCACTTCGCTAAAAGATACTGTTCAGAAAAATTAATCAACCACGCCGTGACGTCCACCATAATTAATTTAGAATTAACGCCTTTTTAGGCAAATAATATATCCTGATTTGGGGAATGTACAAAGTAATTTTATATATACGTATGTTGTTTGTTTATATGGGCATGATATGGCCATAAGCATAAAACCTCAAAAAAGTTAAAAAAAAAAAAAAAAGAATATTTCATCACTCGTAACTTTGTGTGGGCATGAGCGATTTTTTCCATTTTTACACATAAATAATAGAGTTTTTCGTAAAGTAAATGTATTTCTGTGAGTAATGAGGAAAACATTTTTGCTTAGATAAACGAAGTTGCGTTCATTTTACGCTTTGCTGCGCACGTGCGCTCTGATCAATTTAGCCCATTTTGAATATCAACCTGCGTACAGAAACTTCCAATGTCCCTAACAAATTTGGAAGCGATGTTTAAATTTTTGCGATCAAAAGAGTGCCAACAACAGACGCCACACAGACGGACAGACATGGCTGAATCCATTCAGAATATCACACTGATTAAAGATATATATACTTTAGTGAGTCTTTGAAGCTACTTTTTGGTTGTTGCAAGCATTATGACAAAATGAATACACCCCCCACCTTTCGGTGGTAAGAATAAAAAGAAGTAAAATTTTCTGATAATCATAAGTGCGTTAATCGCACGACTAAAGGGCTTTGTACGAGAGTATTTTATTCGATTTATCTGATAATTATATGAAACAAATGTCAACTCAGTCTCCATTGCAAATCATTATTTGTTCCTTCAGAAACTAGTTTAGTCCTCAGTTGTCTACACCAAATTTTTATCTTTTCGAAAATTCGCTTAAGAATCTCATCTTGATTAAGTGCATACTATAGGCGGTATCCGTTATATATTTCAGAATATTTGCAATGGAGATGGACGGACAGACATCTTAAGCTTAGCTTAATCAATTCAGAATATCATGCCGATCAAGAATATATATACTTTTTAAGGACTTTGAAGCTTCCTTTTAGGTTTTACAGGCATTATGGCGAAATGAGTATTTCGGTATTCTACGATATCGGTTGCGAACTGCCAATATTTCTAATATTTCTGCATAAATAATATATAGGATCGACCGACCATAAAATATTCATGAAAATTTTTATCGTTGCATGTAACAGAGATGTTATTTTTTATTTTATTTTTAACTTTTAATGTTTTTTACAAATTTGAAGCCTATGTCTTAATTTTTGCGATCGGAAGACTTACGCATATTTTATGCAGGATTTTTGATACCCATTAAGAATATATAGGCTTTATAGGACCTCTATAGTATCTTTCTGATGTCTTGAAAAAATGACTGATGATTGTTAACCGTCTTTGATGGATACAGCATTAATTGATCAAATATAAGGCTTATAAACGAATCGGTTATTATTTAGTGAATTGTATATCGAAGCTTGATTGATAAACATTGCATGGGACTAATTTTTCATGCATTTTTGAAACAGATCGAAGAAAATATATGATTCCATATGATATATGTTTTTGACAAATTGACGCAACAAATCAAATTCAAGTGAAAAAAATCAAATTACTGGCAACGAAGCTCGACTATATGCTTCTTTTTTTTTTAAAACTTGAATTTTATATATTATACATTAAAATAACCGGAGTCGCAGATAACTTGAAATTTGCAACGATTTCAGAAAATATTTGTTTTTTATACCCATCACCGAAGGATGAAGAGTATATTCGTTTTGTCAAAACGTTTACAACACCCAAAAGGAAGCATCAGAGACCCTACAAAGTATATACACATTCTTGATCAGCATCGTAATTTAAATCGATTTAAATATGTCCGTCTGTCCGTCTCTTGTAAATATTCTGCTCGCCGCAAAAAAGAAGTTATCGACCTTAAATTTGACAGAAACATTGGAAGTTCTTGCACACAGATTGTTATCGAAAATGGATCACATCGGTTGAAGGACACACGCACAGCACTACGTAAACTGAGAACACCTCTGACTTTCAAAAGGAATGAAAAATTGGTTTTTGCTCATTACTCATAAAATACAGCAAATAAATGTACGCATATTCTATGGGTGATGCTGTAGCACTTCTATACAAAAATGAAAAAATTAACCACGCCTACCCAATATTATTGAGTATCAAACTTTAACTGTTTTTTCAGTACATTTATAATGCGCAGAAACAAACTTCAAAGGCCCTATAAAGTTAAGAAAGTCCGACTGTTCGTCTGTCCATCTGTATGTTTGCGCAACTGTGTAGTATTTGTGGTAAGGATTCTCTCATTAGCGAAAATGAAGATATCGCCTACAAATTCGCAAAAGAATTTGCTTAAACTTTTCAAAAGACACGCCTACAACGGCCATGCTGCTACGTGGTAAAAACTTTTATTGTGAAAATAGAAAAAATGAGCCGTGTCCACGCCACGTTATAGAAATGAATATTTAATATTTTTACTTTTTTTGTCATTTTCAGGATAACGATGATGTATATAAAAAATTCGGTTACGACCAAATATGATTTTCTTATTTGCTTTTTTTTTCGAGAATTTTTGCTCTATCAAGAGAAATACTTTAATATGCTTTTTAAGATAAAGTAGTTAAAAATTCTTTTTTGTAAATATTTAAGCAATTTTTTATTATATCGATTAAAAAAAAATATAAAAAGAATATTTTTTAATTTATATTAAATAAAAAAATCATGGAATTTAAAAAACAAAAAAAATAAATATAAAAAATAAAAAAAAAAGTTAAAAAACCCCATTCACTTGAATTAATTAAATTAAATTATATGCAAAATTCAAAAAGCAAAAAAACTGTAAGAAAAATTTCCAGAAAAAGTTAATTAAAATCATTTATATAAATTTGCAGGTTTATTGACTCTACTATTCAAAAAATAATTAAAACAAATAAAGGATTTTACTCTCCGTGTTAGCCACGTTTATTGACCTTATAATAATCAATTTAATTAAAAAAAATAAGAATAATAATTGAATTGCCTTGAACTGAAAATGATTTCTGTTTAGTGTAATAACAGAAAGTTTGGTGGAAAAACTGGATTAACTTCCTTAAATATTTGTTTGAATTTAAATTTAGACCAACGAATAATCATTTACAAAATCCACACATTTCCAAGATAATACGATCACGTTTAAGTCTTTTTTTTTTTTTTTTTCTTCTTTTTGTTCTTTTTTTCCTTTCTTGTATATACATATATATATAAACTTTCTTTTTGCTTGTGCTCGTATATAGTTGACTCATACGCAGCAAAAGAGAGAGAAAAAAAAAGAAAAAAAACGAGAAAGTCTGAATATAGTATTTATCGCCGCCATTCAATAAAGGCCTCAAAAGAATATTTATGACCCGACCTTACTTCAAATGTATGATAAGATAAATAAGCGGATAACATTATGATATTAAAACGAAAGAAGAAAAGAAAGAAATTTCATGATCGTAATGAATGCATGAAAAATGATACAAAGAATTAATCTTCATTTCAAATTTTAATCCTTTTACGAAGTAATTATGTAACAAAATTCGGTAATTGCTTAACTTGATAGGTATGAAAACACTTGAACGTGCATTTGAAGAATTTCCAAATTCAAATTTAAATTTTCAAATATAATCAACTAAAACAACTTAAGAGTCGAAGTCAATTGAGTCTTAGAAGTAAATCTTATACTAATTAATATTAAAAACTAGTAGAACGTATATAAGGAGGAATAAGGAAAAAAATAGTAATAATAATAATTATTGCATAATAATTCATGTATAAATAAGTAGAAAAAAAAAAAACAAAGCATAGCATAGCTAGCGCAGAGGCATAGCCACAACCAGTACAGGACGAAATTGCAAGCGAACCCCTAAGCCATCGCAAACATGCAAAAGCTTGACAAGCGATACAGTTAAACAGCAACAATTAAGTTTCAATTAGATATATAGAGATATTAAGGGTAAAAGTTAATTTAAATACGGCACAGACGAATAGCGCGTAGACATCATTTAGGTTTCCGCAAACAATTTTAAACGCGTTAAACAGCTCAAAATTATATTTGGATTTATTTAACTTAATGAACATGAAGTGCCTAGAGAATAGAGAGTTAGAGAGATTATAGCTCATCTCACCAAGCAATGTGGGCGAATCGATAATACCATTAATTAATTGACTTAATTAAGAAGGAGACACAAAGAATAAATCTACGTTTCTCAAATGACGGTAAGGATAACAGACGCAATCTATTCTTATAGGGAGGCAAGGAGGAGAAAAGCGGATCGCAATTCAATTTCCTAAGGGCACACAGCAAGAATTGCTTTTGAACTGCTTCAATTGAATCTACATAACACCTACTATAGGAGGGAGTTCACAGAACCGAGGCGAATACTCAAGTATTAGTCTAATTAAGCAAATGTATAGCTTTTTTGTAATGTAAGGGTCCTTCAGCTCTTTGGACCACCTCTTAATGAAACCAAACGCGCACCCAGCTTTACTTAAAGAGAGCTCAATACACAAATTAAAACGCAATCTTCGCTAAGTCGAAGAACAAATCAACGTTTTCCAGCTTGTGTGAGTCAATGAAATACTCAGTACTGAATGACTGACTACCTTTTTAAGATACAAAGCTTCTTGCATTTTTTTAGATTTCGTTTCATAAAATTATTTATGATTAACAGTAATTGTGATTACTATTACTAATGTTATTCTCACAACTTAATACAACAACAAAAATCCTTTCCTTATCAATTCTTAGTAGGTATGTCCAAGTTTATCAAATATTTTTCAATTTGATTCGGCACTATATGCCGTCCTATGCTGATTTCACTACTGTAGTCACTACCAGCAATGAAATCAATTCATTGAAAACCACTTGGCGACGTCAACTTAACAAATCTATTAATCTATTTGTCTGTCAATCCATCCGTTGTCATTATGAATTATGAAATTATTAGTTTACCACTGTAACAGTATAAATGAAAAAAAAAAATATTTATAACAATTTTCGTGAGATAAAAAACAAAGCTAGACAAATAATCATACTTGAGGAAATATTGACAATATTTTTAAAAAATTCTTCTTTTTTTTTTTTTAATATAGAGTATCCCAAAAATGATACAAGATTCTAATTCAATAGAAAACAGTTCTATTTTTTTTTTTTTTTTAATGAATCGTAATTTGTATAGGATAGGGATTCGTGTGGAATAGCACATGGGACAAATGGCCTACTACCGGCTTTGCTGCCACGCAGGAAATGTTTCGTGCAATAATTGAATTGGTTCACGCGGTGTACGGCATGCGGCACCGTCTTGTTAAATCTACATATCGTTCACATCTATATAATTCAATTTGGACAGACAGATCTGGATTACCGTAGATAGCGTTATATTGACTTATATACTTTATAATTTCTCTCCACACTCGATAATAAACAACAATAATATATTTTTGTTTGTAATTTTGTAAACATAACGTTTGACTTTTTATTAAAGCAGATAGCCAGCCCATCGGTTAGCAAAGACAAAAAGGCGGACTAAACTTGGTGGACTAACTTCATGTTAATACCTCCTTAATGGAGAGTCAAAAATCAACCAAAGCTTGAAAATCTAAAAATAACCCACATAATCTTACACTTGGACTCACTTAGACAAACGATACAGGGTAAAATGTGTGTCCTACGGCCCCTGTTTGAAAAAAATGGAAAAAAAGTATTTTATTGAAACTATTGTCTCATGCTAGTGACACCTTTTCCCCCATTCTCTGACAGAATGTGAATTTCATGTTGAAAGGACAACTGATGACCTTCCGAGACTATCTACACATATTTTATTTATTACCGATATAAGAAGTGATGTGCTACGTAAAAAAATGGCTGGTGAATGAAGGAGGAAATGGTAGCGCATGTTAGCAGCACATATGTCGATATCAATTAATGTGACTTGCATCATCATTCCTCGTACTTAATATATTGTATGGGGTGCTTTTTTTCGCTACGCATTGTTATTCAACAGGCAGCAATTTACTTCGATTTAAGCAGAAAAACGCACGGCTTACTCAGAGCACTCAAAAACTGTATTGTGCTCGCTTCAGCGAAAAACTGAATTATATTTTCCCGTTAGGATTCATAACTTGATACAAATACCGAAACATAACAATAAAAAAATAAAAAACTAGTAAGGAATTTCTTTATGCACCTGGCTAGACGGGCCATATTACAAAGCATTTAAAATTCTAGTTGGCTTCGGATCGTTTTCGAACATAATTTCTGCTTCAATTTTTTTGTGGGCTTGGATATGCTACTAGCAGGGAGTGGCGGAATGGACGAGCAATTTATATTACAATATGGAGAGTAGTTTACAAACAACACTGACAGATGAACATGTATCGAATTTTCGGATCTTTGCTTATCGTGCAAGAACCTTTAAGTCGATTTTGCCAATATTTTCATCGGACGACAAATAAAAAGCGTATACTTGTTGCTCTAAGTAAACGTATAACTTTTTAATAGCTATTTTGAAAGATAGACAGATGATCAGCTCAGGAAAATACAGTTTCAGACATTACAGCTTTCACTGCCCAATCTTTATTATCCAGTAGTAGAATGCCAACAATTACTCGTATATAATAATAATAGATTGTCGTCAGTTCATTCGAACTGAATTTTTGAATTTACTAAAACAAGAAAAAAAAAAAAAAAAAATTTATATATTAATTTTCTTGCGAAGAATATTGAAAATAATTTCTTTCTACGAAACATTTTAATGAACAATAAAAACCTACATTTTAATTAACTAGCCGATGCCCATTAAAATATCAATGAATAGATTCAATGAAAACCACAACCGATTAAAGTTCACTATAAAAACTATTGTGAGTACTTTCGATTGCTTACTTAAAGGCCTGGCTAAAATGAGAACACTTTACGCAAGCAATAATAGCAAAAAAAAAAAAACAAAAATAAATAAATAAATAAACAAAAATAATAATAATAAATAAAGTTTCTCTGTCCAGTCTGGTAGAGAAGATTTACGAGAAACTCAATACCAAAACAGATTTTCAGAGAATTTTCGAAGAAACGTCTCCCCGGAAAAGAATTTATTTATTAGACATATACGCGTTGCTATTCATAAATCTCATTACGTATCTGATTGTTATTAATGAATATTTAAATTACTCGATATGAGTCAAGTCAGTTGAAATGACGTTAATAGTAAATGTGTATAACACTGAGCACTGGCTAGGGTATGACTAAAAAAGCAATGGGTACTTTCTATTCATTGGGAAAATTTTCTATTCATTATTATTAAAATGTGTTTAATAGCAATCGCTTTGATAGGGTAAGTAAAAGTACTATCGTCATAAACACAAAATGTTGAAATAATCCTGACCTGACCTTCCCATTGAATTTTATTGATTTATTAATCGGCATTTTACAAGGACAAGTATAATTACCCGCACTTCAGGCTTAAGCATTCAAATATAAGTGCGTAGCTGCCCACCTCAAGTGCTGATCAAGTATTTTAAAAGCATCCTGTTTTTGACATTTTCGAACATGTACACAACAAACAATTTTTTTTTTACAATCTATTCCATTTAAATTTTTCGCACTGTGTTCATCGAAACAACATAAACACAAAATAGATGTTTTTATATTATTTTCATCTACTCATAGTTCACAATAATAGAATAAAATAATTATAGAATTTTTTAGGTGGATTTTTTTTTGGAAAAGCGAAAAGTTTAACAAGGTTTGCGTATTGTTTGAATGCAGTACACAATCGTCTGGGTGTAATTAAATATTTTATATAAAAAAAGTAAGAAAATTGTTGTGACCGAATCTTTTATACCCATCACCGTTGTTCTAAAAAAGAATTACATTTTCATATTCTATAATATTTAAGGGGTGGGGTTGATTTAAATGTGAAAATTTATATGATGTCTGTGTTGTAGATTATGACTAGCGAGCAAAAAACACGGAAACGAAAGGTGCTCACAGTTTTTGTTGCACACGTGTATAAGTGATTTTAATTTGGTTTTGCAATTTTCTAGACGCTATCTTCATTTTTGCGAACGGGGAAAAGCTTATCACAGATACTACATAGTTGGGCAGATAGTCGGATAGACGGATAGACAGAGGAGAAGACGGGCATGCTTAAGTGCATTCCAAATTTGAAGCTTGGTTCTGCGCCTTATGGAGATATTGAAAAGAATTTAGATTTGATGCACTATAATATTGGGTAGGCGTGGTCAGTTTTTCGCGATTTTGAAAATTTTCGTCCATTTAGCTGCAATAACAAAACACCAATTTTTTATACCTTTTCAAACACAGGGGTGTCCTCATTTTACGTCGCACTGTGGGCGTGTCCTTCGACTGATCCACCCCATTTTCAATACCCAATTGCTTGCAAAAAGTTCCAATATTTCTTCCAAATTTGAAGTCGATAATTTCCGTTTTACGGCCAAGAGAATGTTTACAACAGGCATTACACAGACGGACAGAGACAATTATCGCCTAAAAATTTGCAAAAGAAATTGAATGTGACTTAAACCGTTCCAAGGACACGCCGCGCCCACCCCATATTATAGAACATGAATATTTAATTCTTTTACTTTATTTTGCTTTTTTTAGGATAACGGTGATGTATATGGAAAATTCGGTCGCGATCGAATATAATTTTCTTACTTACTTTGTTTTAACGCGACTAGTCACTCGGAGGATATACTGTACATGGTGATGGCCAACGACAAAGAAGTAAGGAAAGGGAGACAGGATGCGACTGCAGAATTATAGGATTAGAAGTTTTATTCTAAACGTAATTCATGTATGGCTCTCTCCCATCGGAAATTTGAGATTGTAAGGAATTAATTGACAAAGAGTTTTGCTTGTAGAAAAGATAATATACTAACAATTAGAGATCAGATTAAATGGAACGATTTCTGTAAAAATATGAAATCATTCAATCATCAGTTCTGTTTCGGTTGCGACAAACTGCTCTTTACAATGACTTATTTCTTTGCTTATCTTTGTGTGAGCAATCATCCAGAGAGCTGATGTGATTTTTTCAAATTTCCTTAACTTCAAAGGGAAAACAGTGAATATGCTACCTTTCTATACGATTTGGCAAAGTCCTAAACAAGTCTCTACATCTGTGGTACAAGGACATATTAAGTTTGTGCGGATGTACAGCAACACCAAGAAGGGCTTAAGGTAGACTTGATTTGTCGCTTATCCGTCCGTCTTGGTTTCTTGTATTCAACCTATAAATCGCCACTTTTGAGATATTTGGATGAAGTTTGGTATACCGACGTGTTTTGGCCCAAGCGCGAACGCTCTAGAAATAGGATCGGACCACTCTTTCTACCACACGCCATACAATGTCTCGTTATGAGAATCACTGTATTAAGCGAGTAGGTGTGGCGTATTTATTTTATTTCCACAATTACTTTTTAATTTACTTACTAATTTATGTACATAATTACAATAATTAATATATATAGAAACACATGGTCATATCACTAGCCACACCCCCCCCAAAAACTTCTCAGATATATACAGACCAAAAAGCACAAGGCAAGTCCCCGCCAGTATTAACTCAGCCACACCTAACTCATCATATTCAAGTGGTAGTCATACATGACGGCGAAAATAGTCCATAAGTTTAAAATAAAAAACATTAATGGAATGTGTGAGAAAACAGACAGAGAGAGAGAGAGAGAGAGAGAGAGAGAGAGAGAGAGAGAGAGCGAGAGAGCTTATATGGGCAAGAAGTTTCAGCAGCGAACCAGCCCCACTGGAAACGACCTCTCAAAACACAATCTATGGATCCTTGGTGCAAAAATCTAAATTTATCACATAACACAGAAGAAAAACCACGGTTCACCAAGTTACGACAGTTCACATAATCACTAAAAGAACCATCAAGAAAACTTTGGACATGCGATGAGATATGGCCCTTCCGCTTGATGGTTTATACGCATCTAACATGTACATTAACCGTCAATCGCAACAGGTGAGGCAGAAAAAATTTCAAGACAATAAGCAATCTGCGGCATAAGAAGAGTATGAGCCAATTTCCACCTAATGTGCAGAGGTAGACACATATTCGTAGTAAAGGTCATCCTTAGAGTACTCCAAACTCTACATGCTTACCAAAAGCATGGCAAATATAATACTGGACCGCGGTACACACTAGTATTTTTACTTGTTTATATGTAGTTTTTGGAAATCCACGACTTTTTTAAAAATCTTAAGCTATTAATATCAAGATGAGTGATCGAAAGCGACAAACAATCCCTGGTCGGTTTATTGGACGCACTGCACATTTTTTTGAGATTGCATGCATGGTGCCGTCGTAGGCAAGATTTTTGACTTTTAACCTTATAGTAAATAAGTTTTATTTAGGAAATTTATTATGTAGTTCCATTTCATTTTTGCCTTTTACTATGTTACATGAACAAGTGCAAACCAGTTTCAGTCGAGTTCTCGCGTACCGGCAGATGCAAATATGTTTTTATAATTTTATAGGTTTTGTTCATCTATTATTATGCATATATATATGTAAATAATTATTATTATATATTATAAATTGGCTTAGTTTATGTGCAACACAAATAATTGTTTTTGACCTTTCAATTATGGGTAAAAAGTGGGGCGTTTCACCCACGTAAACAAGAAAAGAAAAGCAGCTAAGGCCCTCAATAATAGGAAAATATTTTTAAATCGAGAAATATCGCAAAGATCAAAAGTGGTGGTGTTTGAAGATGAGCTACCGACGAATAAAGAATTCGCTTGAGTAAATTGAATGAATGCCTTCAATAATTTGCCCAGGGACCATATGTTTCGACAAAATCTCTGCACTCTGTGGCAATATATTGTGATCTGTTTAATATTACTGGACCCCCCCTTTCTCATCTTAATATGTAAGTGCTGAAAGTACGCTTGTAAAGGAATACGATTTAATTTAAATAAGATTTTTACATACATTTTTTCGAATATTTATTATTTTATATGTCAATATATATAATTTTCAATTTTTGTTACTATTTTTTTTTTCTTTTTGTGTACTATTATTACTATTGTTATTATTACTTTCGTATAATTATTTTCATACAATTTAATATATGTATTTATATTTATATTTATATATATATTTTTATTTTTATTTTTTTTTTCTTTTTATATAGAAATATTATTGCAGTAAAAACCGCTTTATATACGAATTATTTGTGTGTTTGTTTGTTTGTTTGTGTGTGTGTGCGTGTGTGTGTGTGGGGGGGGGGGGGGGGGGGGGGGGGGTGTACACATAATTCTTGAATTATTTATTTACTTTATTTATTTTCCATATGCGTAACAATAAATGGATTTATTTTATTGCGATTTTTATTAAATATTTTCTTTTATTGGGATTTATTTATTTATTCATTTATTTATTTATTTATTTTTTAAATGAGTATAATATATTGTTTATTCTAAAACAAAAAACATAATTTTCGATAATAACATTAGCATAATATTTGTTTATGTATTTATTTGTTACTTTTTACACTAAGGTACATTTTAAATATATATTTTATAATAAAAACTATTTTTGGATATATTTTTTTTATATCAAGAATAATATGCGATTTAAAAAATACATAAGTATGTGTGTAAAACAAAAATAATAAAAAATAATAATAATAATAATAATAATAAAAGCATACAAAACCTATGTTAATATTGTTGTAATATATTATTAATTCAAAATTTATAACGTTTTACAAAGTGTTTTATATAAGAAAAAATATACATTAAACACTTATCCGAGTGATCTTAAAATCTATATGAATAAAATGATTCGATTAATTTTTATATAAAAACCAATTAAATCTTTTTTCCTTAATATGAAGTACTTTTTGTGAAAAAATATTGGAATTAGAAAGTAATTCGGGTAATAGTATGTATATGTAGGTGTTGTTAATAGGACTAAGACACTTTGTAATTGGTTTTTTGCTTTTTTTGCTTTTTTTACTTTTTTTTTTTTTTCTTATCCACCACAGAATCTATGTGAACTTTACTTGGTACGATTAGAACTACGCTCCCGGCGTCTAATTAACTATACAAACAATTTTGATCAGGAATTGATTTAGCCAAATCACGTCCGTACATTCGTCGATATTTCTGTCCCTCTTTACTGAAATCACAATCTTAGAACTTTTTCTCCTTCTTTTGCTGGCAGATTAAATTCGCAAGGCACCTAAATCGGTTCATCCACAGAGTTTACAAATAGTTCAGCCGCGAACAAACAGCAATTTTGAATAATTGATTTTTCTAGCTTTTTTTTTTTATTAAAACAAGAAAAAAAAAATCAGGTGGTGGGTGTCAAAAGACTTGTTCTAAACCAAATATAAGTTCTTTTTTTATTAATCTTATTCTTCTTATTCTTATTATTATTATTATTATTATTATTATTATTATTATTATTATTCTTTTTTTTGTTTTATGCATAATCTACATTTTCTTTTAAAGCTAAAGCCAGTCGAATATATGAGATGCTTATACAAAATTATAAATGAAAAAGCATGATTCCTATTCTGTGTGTGGGTATGTGGGTGTGTGTGCTCGTGCGCGCAAATTTCAAAAGTGGAAATTCGATTATGTAAACTATTTTGAAAGTCTTTTTTTCATAATATCAAAAATCACAAAAAATTTGTCTTATCTTTAGTCACCGCAATGCTAATCAAAATTTTATGAATACAACCGGAAAAAGTAGTACTTCCTTCCTATCAATCATGAGTGCGAACATATACATTGACGTTATGCATTGTCTATTTTTGGTTCGATAATTATTCACCTTCTCAGTTTTGTAGCTCCTACCGAAGGAAGTCATTGCAAGTTCATCATTCATCATAAGAGACATCATAAACGACAAAAAACACGTTTGACCAATGGTGTGGCATTCTGAATTTATTTAGCTAAGTAAATTCGACCGTCCGTAACGTTAGACCTAGAAAGATGGCTAAAATTAAAAAAAAAAAAAAAAAAATGTAAAAAAAAAGATTGTGACTGTCGCTAACCGGGATATCAATTTGACTGATCGAGAACATGGCCTTTTAAAAATATGTACACGATATATTAAATCTCGATATTTACTATATCTTGTAAGTCATTTATGATTGTCGTTTTAACTACTATGATCGCATTTGTGAGACGTTCTCACTACCAAAGTTTGTCATCGCCCTTCATTAATAAAGTAGGCAGTAAATTTCATCTTTTTATATCAATTTATCGACCAACATAACCTTAATAATTGATAAAACGGGCAGGCGATTAGATAGACATGCTTAAACCGTTCGAAAATTTCTCCGTGTAAGAATCGCAGATATTTCGCACAATGCCTGCCTAAAGTTTGTATATTTAAAAGATAGAAATAAAAAACGCTATACAACCTGTAACTCTTCGTATAATATCTTGGAAATTCGCAAAATAGTAGACGGACGATAGGCGCACAACTCATCCCTTGTATTTGAACAAGAAATAATCGTACTCGATATAAATGAAACAAAACAATCACTGAGAGTACATAGGCGCTCGATGTTCGGTACAATTCGCATACTTCCAATTGGCCAGAGTTTAAAGTTCGCAGAATTCAAAGGACGAGACACGTCTGTTCACTTTTTTTTACGTTACGTTAAAATGGAATGATGTCAAAAAAAAAGGATTGCCCCTGTGATTATAAATTTAGATCTCAAATTTAATGAACTCACGTTCACATATTAATTACTGAATGAAAAGGGAAAAATTCAATTATTTTAAAATAATTAAGATCTTCTCCTTTAGGGAAAGACGCCGTAAGAATTAAATTATTATTTTTTTTTTTTTTTTTGCTTAATGATTGATTACTCTTCCGTAAAAAAATCTGAATTTATAGATGCCCATGTATTTGCATTGAAACCAACCCATCAACTTATTTGTATTGCAATGAAATATTTACACATACTTAAGGATTACAATAATATCTAATATTAATTTAAAAGTAATGATTTATTTCTATTATTTTTTTAATTTCCTTTTTTTACATTTTTTACACAAGTTAAGCAAATTTAAAAAATATCTATCAAAGTATTACGCCTTAAATAACAACAAAAGATCAACAAGTTTTTTAAGGTTTTGTTTTTAACTCAATTTCAACAATTTTTTGTTTTATATTCTTACTTTAAATTTAAATAAAAAAAACTATATATTTATATGTATATGTATATATATGCATTTGTATGTATGCATATATTCATGTATGTGTGTACGCATGTATGTATGTATACGGCGAGAAAGAATCTTAAAAAGAATTTTCTTATATATAAATGTTAGTGTTTTTTTTTACAATAAATTCTATACTAAAAATTTTTGAAAAAATAAACACACATTATATAATTTACATATTAAATAAAAACAAATGAAAATACAAACTTGTTTTTTAACTTTAAAAATCTTTAAAATTAATTGCATATATAACTATAATTTCGGTTCAGAAATTGCACTTTCTCCAAGTGTTAAGAGGGCTAGAATATGTTCAGTACTTAACAGAGAGAACTTATCTTTCTACTATTATGCTCGACGAAAGTTTCACTTTCTTCCTCTATATGCGATCATTTTCATAAGAAAATGCGGCATACGTTCATCTATCGCCTCTATATGTTTTGATATGTATACCTTTTACACTGGTAAATAATTATATACGTAAGTTGGTCAACTATTGGAGTTAATTTGCATTGAATTCCTCGAAATTATTAAAAACACAAATCTGCGAAAACTAAGTATATAAGGAAAAATTAAATAATTAAATAGACACTTAAGACATTTTAAAAGAAAATATTTTTTCCGATGTTGATTCAGATTTTCACGTACTATGAAGATATTTGCAGATGCACTACGTCACATTGTCCAGCTTATATATATATACATATATATATGTTGTTTGCCCCACATATTTATCTCAATTTTTGCCGTCTCGACAGTTCCAAAGAAGGACACGACCAGACGAGGACTAATTATTTTATATTTTTAAAAATGCTATGAAACTTTTGGCGGATGCCGCTGGGCGCTGCATAGAAACAGATATGTTTCACTTAAATGAAGAATGTACAGAATTGTAATATTACTGATCTTCCAACAATGGGGTTTTCCCTAATGCTGACGGCATTTGGTCTTGGATCTCGGGCATAGCACCTTGTATGGAAGTTTGATCGTTCAGTTAAACAAGATTCTTCCTTTCAATTATTGAACATAAAAATTTTCCAAATAAATTGTATTCGAGCAAAATTATTCGATGCAATTAAAATATATATTTTACAACTATTCTATTAGTTCTACTTAGTTTTTACCGGAAAACATCATTAGCCTATTCGGCGTTCCCAACTCCTACAGGAAATATTGCTAACAACGATACAATCGCCAATGGTTAACCGCCAGTGGCAAACGTTACTATATCTCTTCCAGTCAACAATAATAACTCATCATGATCGAAACTTTGCGATACGCTAAAAGTCGAGTAATTCCAGCGTCAATAAAATTAATAACAGAATGCCAACAATTATAACGGACCGTACGCATAAGAAACTGGAATTGGCAAGGATAACAATTGTTAAAGGTGGGGCTAAACAACCTAAGCGACTTAAATGGTTGGCAATGAAACGTATACGTAATGCATGGAAGTGATTTTTACATATTAATAATCGGAAATAAAGCTACATCTACGTCTTATGTGTTATAAATAATTTAATGTCTGCATTTGCGAAGGAAGTAAACAGAAAATTTTGTATATGGTGGGCATATTTTTGTAGTTTTTATAATGAACTTGATTGAAAGGAAAAAAGAAAGAATAAAACATTCGATTTTAAATACTAGTCTACAATCAACAAAGCGGACCCACATTATTACAACTGCAATCGCTGTTGATGTTCCTGCGTTTCAGTTGACGACATTAAAGTACTTCCATTTATTTGTTGCTCACTCGAAGTTGACTCCTCATTTAGTTGTGAGTCGTTTTGAGTAGCGCACTGCTAGAACCATGAACGAGGATTGGCGGCGTCGTATGGTTTGGGTAAACCTAACGACGAAGCTCGATAAGCCGTCGGTGGCGGTGGTTGCGCATAGGTGGCAGCTGCAGCAGCAGCTGCTGCGCCCGCCGGGCCACCCAGCAAACTTTGGTTAAATATCATACGTGAATGGAAGTCGTCACGGCGAAAATATTGCTGATATAATTGTGTGTTGGCTGCGTCTAGCTGAGAAGCAGTGTTCATGAAAGTGTACGGGGTTGCGCGGGTCGAGGGATGGGCAGCAAACAGACTATATGGATTTGTAGCCGCAGCCGCTGCAGCTGCTGCCGGATTTAATGTTGTTTGTGTTTTATCCATGACAGCTGCTGCAACCGCTACTGCTGAGTTAGCATTATCGCTTGCCGTTGAACTGCTGCGATGAGCGGGTGCTGGTGGCATGTAATATGAATTGGATGCGTCCCGAAACTGGTCCAAATAACTATTGCTCCCCGTTTGATCGCCATACAATCCTAGACTGCCAGCACTAGGACCAAAATTAAAAGCACTGCCTGGCACCATGCCCGCAGCTGTCTTAAGAGAAATAGCAGTCGCGGCATCTACCGCCGGCGACGCTGAGGCTGTTGATGAGGTGACTGCCGAATTAGCGGTGTTGCCGCTCGAGGCAACTGAGCCAGCTGTAGCAGCGGATGAATTTGAAGTCGAAAGAGGAGAACTGACGCCGGTGGACTTGAGACCAGCATATAATTGGAAGCCCTGTTGCAAAACTTGA
Source organism: Glossina pallidipes (assembly GCA_000688715.1). NCBI lineage: Eukaryota > Metazoa > Arthropoda > Insecta > Diptera > Glossinidae > Glossina > Glossina pallidipes. Next base: position 4,146,555 of record KK499764.1, on the reverse strand, counting down.
GCATGAGCCTGCAAATGATGGGCGGCTGACACATTAGCGGCCACCACGTTTTGCGTTATATTGGAGGCGGGATTGTTATACGAAGAAGAAGTGTGAAGATTTTGCTGTTGCTGTTGTTGATGATGATGCGTTTGTTGTTGTTGCTGTTGTTGCAGTTGTTGTTGCTGTTGTTGCTGCTGTTGTTGCTTGGCGGCAGCTGCTGCCTGCTCAGCCGCTATAGTAGATGCCTTCTTTTTTCGCCCTCGTTTTGCCGGAGCTGGAGCTGCTGGTTTTACTTCCGTTGCGCTTTGTTGCGCTTGTTGTTGTTGCTGCATGTTACCTGTCAAGCTATGGAAATAATTACCACTGGCAGTAGGCATTTGATGCGGATTTCCATATATGCTCGCACCCGTAGTGGAGGAATTCGACGATCCATTTAAAGGGTTTGTATATAGTTGCGTCGCTGGTGAAGCCGTTAAGCTCTTAGCCATCGAGCTGGCTGTAGAACTATACATATGTGCCACTGGTGGTACTGATTTATCATAAAAATTGCTCGACGATGATGACGATGTAGACGTACTTGATAAACCCAACATTGATGGATCACCCAAGGGGTGCAATAATGAACTGGTGGGATTATTATAGGTTTGTGTGGATGACGGCGGTGGCGGTGTTGGTTTATTATAGGCAGCCAAGTGATGTGAATGTGTTAAATGATGCGAGCTGTTTAAAGCATTCAATAAAGTGCTGTTATTACTGTTGTTACTGCTATTAGAAGAAGCAGTACTAATGTTGTTGTTCGCAGGAGTATCGTGTGTAATGGCCATGTTTGTAGCGGTTGTGGAAGTTTTTTCAGTAGTTGAGGAATGCTGTTGTGATTGATGTTGATGTTGTTGTTGTTGTTGTTGTTGTTGTTGTTGTTGTTGTTGCTGCTGCTGCTGCTGTTGTTGATGACCATAATTATGTTGCATTGATTGCTGTTGCTGTGTAAGTTTATTAGCTTGATAAATTGAATGTTGTTGCTGATGATGTACATTATGCTGCTGTTGTTGTTGCTGCTGCTGCTGTTGCTGATGTTGTTGTTGTTGCTGATGGGCCATGTATGTGTTATCGCTGTTCGACATATTTAAGGGCTTATGCAAAGTTTCAGCGGACTTTTGCGGTTGTTGTTGCTGTTGAATCAAGTCACTACTGCTATTGTTATAATTTATGCTGGATTTATGTTGCACACTTTGATTATTCTGTTGTTGCTGATGTAAATGTGACTGTTGCTGTTGTTGTTGTTGTGCTTCTTGATTGGTGTGCATCAAGGCAGTGGCAACGTGCTTATTTTGATCTTGCTGTTGTACCATACCTTTCGCCTGCTCTGGCTGCTGTTGCGGCATTTGGCAATTTTGCGTATCCTTAGTGTAGTCTTTCGGAAATCCCAAAGAAGCAGCATGATTGTACAAAAAAGCTTTATCGCTCGCAATATTGCCCAAATGTTTACTAAACGCCATTGAACCCAAAATGCTATCAAACATCTGCGAGTATTTGCTGAATTGCTGTTGTTGTGGTTGCGGTTGTTGGGAGGACTGTTGTTGTTGCGTCTGCTGATGCCCCATTAAAGCGGCTGCCAGTGTGGGTTGAGCCTGTTGCTGATTAGCGACCACAATTGCATCATCGTCCGATTTCTGCATTTTTCGCGTCGTTCCTCCGCTATAATCCATTCCTAGCAAATCGTCTGTCGCAGATCGTTTCAAGGAATTCTGATTATTTTGAGTACTACTAGGTGATTCGACAGCTATAATGCTCTTTTGAATTTGTTGTGGTTGTTGTTGTTGCTGATGTTGCAAATGTTGCATAAAAACAGACATTTCACCGTTACCATCATCGGGCGCTGCTGTAGAGGCAGTATCAACAGCAGCATCTCCGATGTAAGTAGAGTTAACTGTCCCCGCCGCAGCAGTTTGCTTTTTCACGTTTTCAGCTTGCAGGTCGTTAGTTGCGCCACCAGGGACTGAGACGACTGCTTTATTAACTCCAGGCACCGTAGCTGCTTGATATTGTGCGTATGTTGGATACTGAGGTTTTTGTATTAACGACTGCTGCTGTTGTTGCTGTGTATGGTGGCCGAGAATATTCACTTGTTGTTGATTATTGGCAGCGGTAGTCTGTTGTTGACAACTTATAGCAGAAGAAGACGAAGAAGATGAAGAATTTTCGCGCCAATCGTGCACTTTATTGCTACCCGCTACACGGCTTTTGTTTATCGTATTTATGGAATTGTTGTATAGAATATTGGCAGTAGGTTCTGTTTGCCTTTGCTGTTGCTGTTGCTGCAAATGTGCGGTTGACATTGCAGGAGTTGGTGGAACATACGCATTGGATGATAAAACTGTTGTAGCATTTTGTCCTGCTACTGAAGTGCCTTCCATTTCACTCTGATAAAGTTGCTGCTGATGATGTTCGGCACTAGAATGCTTGTTGGTCTCTCTATTCATTTGGGGGGTTTGCTGTCCACTATATACCAAAGAATTTCCTATAGTTTGTTGAGATGTATAAATACTTGCGGAGGAAACATAAGTTGGAGGTTGGGGCGATGCTGTTACATTAGCCGTACTGTGAGTTTGTTGCTGGTGGGAAGGCTGGGGCTGTTGTTGTTGATAAGGTGATAAGACTGGCTGTTGATATGGAGAATTTTGTTGTTGCTGCTGCTGGTCAACTGGTGAATGAGCTAAAGGTGTAGGAGGTTGAGTAGTAGCCGAAGATGCCGGTGAACCTATACTAGGCAAGGGACTATGCTGCTGCTGATGGAGAGGAGAATGCATGTTACTTTGAGGCGTATGCACAGGACTGTGTGACTGCGCTGGAGGAGGATAAGGAGATTGTTGTGTTTGTTGATATGGTGAATTTGGCGGATGATACGGTGATTGATGCGGTTGTGGCGTCGTGTAGGGAGAATTTTGCGGCTGCTGGTAAGGCGAGTGTGGATTAGGCGTACTAGGACTCATTGAAGAATTATAATCTGATTCTTGAGATCTGGGCTGCTTGTATTGATCGTAGAGATTTGGCAGAGGCGAAGTAGAAGAATACACTGGGGTTTTCGACGCTTCCGAGCCTGAAGGATTGTAACTATTGGCTCCTCCATAAGGAGAAGTGCCGCTTAGTTCGGGTGTAGAAACATTAGGTGATGAAGCTGAAGAATAAATATGCTGCGAGTACTGGGGATACGGTGAGGGCATCTCTCTGGGGCTACAGCTTTTATCAGGACTACTTTTGGTTGTGGTATCCTGATAAAAACCAACTTTTATAGCTCCATTTAAAGGATAGGGCGAAGTGGGTTTGGTATTTTCATCTGGTTTGGGTGACACCATTATGGGCGAAGCTCCTATAGGTGAAGCGCCTATTGGTGAAGTGTAAGCGCCTCCTCCGTATGTACCGTAACGATCTTCTATAGTAATTCTAGGAGAATCGGGATCCTGGCTAAAGCTTGACCGTTCTGATATAGTACTACCTGTACTAGCTTTACGTTGGCGAGGAGCAGAAGGCAGAGAGAACCCTTCGCCGATTAGAGAAGCCGATGGGGGACTTTTGCCCGCAACAGCCCCGGTAGTAGTTCCTGATCCCTGGGAAGTGCCTTCATTTGATTTATTTGAAGAGTTTTCATTTGCATCCTGCTGTTTTGCCTCGTCTTCATCTGACTTCTTCGTCTTTTTGGGAGCTCCAAACGCTTTAAGCCATACACTCAAATTTGGTTTTTCTTTCGAGCCCGAAGAACTAGAACTTGAGCCCGTGACTATATTCTCCGCAGCCGTTGATTTGCCACCTACAAGCAAAGTCTTAGCTGTTAGCAAAGCTTCAAAGGGTCTTTGCTTATCTTTGACTTCTGTGGTGTCTTCTGTTTGCGTTTCTGTACCGTCTTCTTTAGCTAGCAAAGACGTTGTCGCCGCTAATGTTGTTACTTTAGGAAAGGGCAGCAAACCCTCTAGAACAGTTTCGCTCTTATTTTTGAGTTTTTCTTCTACTTCTTTCTCTGCGCAGGTGGATAAAACAGGGCTTACAGCGGCCTTATTCACAGTCTTACTGGCCAATTCGTCAATAAAAGACGATTGCCCTAAGCCGAAATTATCTGTTTTTATTACAGTACCAAGACTTAGTTTGGGAACATTGTCAGCTGTTTCAACGATCAATGAGTTTTTAACCTCCTTAGCTTTAGCAGCTACTGGTCCCAATTGAAATAATTCTTCTGGTTTATTAACATTCTGTATCAGATTGCCTTTAGCTTTGCCAGGTTGTAAACGATCTATAGTTCGCAAAAGATCCTTACGTCGGGGATTTGTGGCTGCTTGTAATTTTTCTTTGAGAGATTTACGTTTAGCTTCTTTAGCCATTTGTTGTTTAATATGAGGTGGAGGAGGAGGATGTAAGAGCAACTGTGTTTCCTTTGGTTTGGGTGCGGTAATCGTAGTTAATGTGGGGGGTACAGTTGTTGGAGGCGGAATTAGCAAAGGAGTATTTGCTGCTGCAGCAGCTGATGATAAAGAAGCTATAGAAGGTGCGTTCACAGAAGAGCTATTTGAGGAAGCATTTACAGTAGTACTACCCACAGAATTACCGGAAGTCACCGAATGAGGTGGCGTGTTACTTATCGAACTCAATCTACTAGTAGTTCCTGGCAATAAGTCGGCTATATCTTTCTTTGGCAATGTAGTGTCACTAGATGAATTATTATCTGTTACTAGCTCATCTAACGCCTCAGCCAATTTGACGGGTACCAAATCGACTTTCGCGGGAGCTATCGGTTCGTTACGCCGAAAATCAGAAGCATCTAATTTACTAGTTATAGAAGCATCAAAATCGTCTAACAGATTATAACGTGACGGCGAATTACTGGCTGAAGAAAATTCGGAAAATCGTGGAGTATGTTCCAACCAACGGTTAATGTCCTTCAAAGTTTGCTCGGTCTCTACATCCAAGGCTTCTAAATTTGTTGACGAAGTAGAAGGCTTATTAAAGCTCGTCGCTGCATTCCCTTTATTAGCCATTTTCTTATTAGCCGTTACTGAGACAGCAGCTTTTTTTTGCAAAGACTTCTTGGGAGGCGGCGGCGCTACAGTTTTCTTCTGTTCTTCTTCCTCCAATTTGGATGGCTCACAAAATTCAGCCTCTCTTTCATTTAATATGGCTTTCAGCTTCTCTTTCTTCTTAGGTGGCAATTTATCCATGCTTATGTTTTTCCTATCTTTACTTGATTGAGTTTCGCTTAATAAATCTTCATTTGATAACTGTCGCTCCTTGGGGCTTTCCACTTTTGCAATACTACTCATCCTATTAGAATCGATTTTTGCTTCTATTGCTTTTTCCGGAGTTTTTGCAGAATCGCCGAATTTTTCAGTGACTGAATTTTCTAAAACCTTCTTTGCTTTTTTTGAACCGTCTTTGGATTTACGTCCACGCGTGTTTTCTGTAGTCGACTTTTCTACACTTTTTTCCGTTTCAATATTCTTGTTAGAATCACGTTTACGAGAGCTTTGCTGTCGTTGTGTAGATAATTTAGATTCAGTAGTTGCTATCGCATTTTGCTGTTGATTCAATAGAGCCCGACTTCGTCTATATTTAATTAGTTCGTATTTATCTAAAAAAGGCAACAGCATGTCTAACTCGGCTTGTTCAGCAGCCGCAGCTGCTGCCGCAGCATCTTTTTCTGGGTCTGCTTTCTTCTTGTCGCACGAATTCAAGTTAGATGTCGACAATTTCCGTTTTGTTTCGTTACTTCGTTTGGAATTTTTACCCGTTTTGGGAGATTGTTTCCTTCTAGGACGCTCTACACTGGCCTCTCTAGATTGCGAAGAGCTGTGACTAGACACCGATTTAAAGTCGTCCTCATCTGTTTCTGAAGGCTTTATTTTGCAGCTCGGACTGGATGCTCTTGGACTTAACATCTTCTTCACAGGGGATAACAGATCAGAGAGATCGTCATTAAGGACACTTTTTGAGTATTTTTTATGTAAATCCACTTTAAACGGAGACATGCTACGTGAGTCATCATCATTTATGTCTTCTTCTAGTTCCGATGCGGAAGCTTCTAAAGCAGCCACAGCAGGAGGTGGAAAGTCTTTACTTAATGGCAAACTTGGTCTTTTTTTAAGCGGAGGCGGTGGTAGCGGCGGTGGTGATGTGGGCGCACATTCTTGAATTTCTTCAGTTTTATCCCGTTCATTACCATCTAAAGAACTCATCTCTTCTGACTCGCATGGTTCAGTCTTTGTTCTTTTCAATCGAATAGACGACGGTTTAGTTCGCCCCTTCGATTTTCTGATAGCTGAAGAATTGTCCTTTTTCTTTTTTCCTGCAGTTTTCGCTCTTTTTTGGTTTGTTGAAGTACTTTGCTTTAATTTATTCTTTTTTGAGGATTTCAGATCAAAGCTTCGGTTTGTTTTCACGTCATTAGAGTCAAGCTCATTTTGCACGCTAACACAATCATCTTCATCTGAATATTCTAAAAGATCTTCTTCTTCTTCCTTTTGTTTACTTTTATTTGACTTCTTTACTGACTTTCTTGACTTTGCGTCAATTTTATTATTAGACCTTGAGGATTTCTTATCATTTCTAGGCTTTCGATTTTTTCGCGAAGAAGATTCTTTAGAGTTTTTTCCCTTTTTTGAAGATGTTCTACTTTCTTCGTAATCCTCGCCCTCGTCATTTTCATCGGGTGGTGGTTCTTCATTTTGTAGTTTATCTGCTTCTTGATCGCTATACTTCTCCTCTTTTCGATTACGTGATTTCTTTTTACGTCTTTTATCTTTTTCTTTTCGTTTTCTTTTATTGATTTTTGGTGAACTTTCTGTCAATTCTTCTTCCGTTTTATCATCTATAACCGACTCTTTTATTGAGCGCATATCGCGCACAGCCTTAAATTCTTCCTCCTCACTTTCAGTTTCTTGCAGTTTTTCCTTACGTGTGTGTTTTTTACGATCTTGACTTTTTCCCAATGATTTCCTAGCTGTACCTGACTCCGAGTTCTCTTTATCTTTGTTCTTCTTGCTAAAGTATTTCTCACGGAACACATTCATTTTCGAATCAGAAGCTGGATAACTTAAACCAGGATCATCCTCATCATCATCAGATAGATGATCGAAATATTTTTTAGTGGCTTTATCGAATGCTTCTTGTAGATTATTAACCATTTCAGTATATTCTGCAGATTAGATTAGAATATATGTATGTAATGTAAGCAAATCTACAGTTATTCTTATTATATAAAAGTATGAAGATAATGTACTAACCATTATTATTGCCATTATAAAGACGGCAATTGTTAACTATTAGCTTAAAATCATTACGAAAATCACTGAATTTTTGATATTCACCGTTATCAAGTTTATCTTCCATTTTTAGAAGATCCATTGGTCTGAAATAATGGTATTTCGAAAAGGGAAAACGATTCGATTAGAACTACAAATTATAATGCATTCTAAATAATACTAACCTTCTGATAATTGAATAATATCTGGGAGCTATATCTTCTTCAACCGGATCCATAAATGGCCAAGCGTCACGATGATTTTTTACATAGACCAACACCTTATGCATACCAATTTGTAAGATCTCATCCGTTTCAGTAAAGCTAAGAATATTTGATGTGATGGATTTTTTGTTTGTACAATAATTGTTGTAGTATTGTGAACGTTGTTGTTGTTGATGTGTACTACACAGGGAAGTCATTTTATGTACATACGATGACGATGATGTCGCATTTGTAGATAATGATAATGATGAGGAATTTGGGTTGTGATGATTATGTTGATAGTAATGGGAAGTGTGTGCATTTGTATTAATATGAGAAAATTTTGCATTAATTATGGATGAAGTGGAAATGGATGATGAGTGGGACTTATTATTATTATTATTATTATTATTATTATTATTATTATTATTATTATTATTATTATTACTATTATTATCATTATTATTATTGTTACTATTATTGTTATTGTTATTATTGATGAGGGTAGTAGTAGTGCTACTGTAATTATTAGTATTATGTTTTAAGTAACGTTTGCTTGGTGGAATTGCTGCTTCTGTTGTTGCTATTTTACATGGCGATGTTATTCGACCACACTGCATATGGCTACTACTACTAATACTGCACATTTGTCGTTGATAATGTTGATTGTAATGACAACTATTCGTGACTGTAGTAGTGATAGTGGTAGTGGCGGTGGCGGTGGCGGTGGTGGTGGTGGTGGTAGTGATGGTGTTGGTGTTGGCATCATAATATTCTTTTGGTTGATGTCGCTTTCTTTGTTCGTGTTGCAGTGCACATTGCCGTTTGATACTAATTACATTTCTACATTTAATATGGAGGACAACAAGGTGACGGTAAAGGTTATGGTAGTGGTAATGGTGATGATATGGTAGTGGTGGTCATGTAGGATATTTACGTTTTACATTACGCATAAATTATGTTTTTTTTTTTTTTTTTTTAATTTTTTCATGTCGCATATCATTTATCATTATTTTAATTGATTATATTTGAGGTTGAGAGATGATGTTTGGTTTTTATTGACATTTGTTAAGAAAAACAAAATAAACGAAAATACAAGGGAAGCATAAAATACAATTGATTTTAATGATTATTTTTTTTTTTTTTTTTGCTTATTTACAAGTGATTGTTCTCACTAAAAATAAAATAAAGAAGAGATAGCAGAGACAAATCGAAAAAGCCAATAAAAACACTAAGAGAAGCAAGAAGAAACCGAAAATATGAAGACATGCTTCGTATCTACAAATCAAAATTTGGTTAAGAAAACTGCAATTAAATGTTTCAACAAAGTAAGACGATTTGTCTTGGCAAAATATATGTAAATTCAAAAGAGTGAAACGAGTGATATTCACATTCTCCGTAAGCGATTTCATCAGATCAGTTAAGACAAAGTTGCTTTTAACTTTAAGCATTAAAAATATTAGTCAAATAATTTATCCCCCCGTAATGGAAAAGTTCTACCGATGATTGTGAATATATTGAATTAGCCACTCCAACTGTAATCACTTTGCTATAGCTAAGAAAATTATATTCGACTTGGGTTAAATTTTTAGAGATGCTAGCCTAGAACTTGTAAATCAATTCTATTAATATGGCCGTGTCAGGTCGATCCAGCCTATTCTATTCTCCTCTTTTCCAGATTGACACAAGGCAATATTAATACTAAACCGTAGATTAAAATTTCTAATAGGTTACAATTTATAGTCTGTTAACTTTTCGGGATGTGCTTTTAATAAGCACGCCACACCCATCTTTGAATTATCTTTCTTCCCCAAGCTGGAATGTATCTATTAACCTAGAAGGCGTACATTCAGGTATTTCAGATGGAAACTGATCAGTAATAAGCATCACTTAAAACAATTTAAATATATTTAATTTCAAACCGAAGTGTCATGTCCTAAACAAAACGGCTATATTATGTTTATCATCTACCGAGTATGCAAATTGGTAGTGAAGAATTTTTCATATGTTAATATATTAGTTATTTGGATTATTGTTCTCTTCTTTTTTTTTTTTTATCCCTAAGTTATTTAAAATATTGGCTATTACTAGCAACAACTATTGCTAATTCTTCGGGAAACCGTGGTATTAGTCTGCAACAAAATCACTTATCTACTAAAGTAGATGCCAGGATTCGCGATACTCTCGATGTGTCCGAAAGAACCTCGGAGTTAATTGGACAACATTTTTTTCGATAGGATTAAATTAATGATTTCCCGGTGAGCACATATCTCGAGAATATATTACCCGAAACTACCGCTTAGTGGTAGTAGTAGAAGCGGTTCAGTAACCGATTTATTTCAAACATTGCCTTACTATGAAATTACTGTATTCTGTCGTCTTGCATATTGGTCCTACTAAATCTCCGATCTAATTACAACAATTCCTATCATTTATATCACTCATCACTTTTTCTGGTGTATTTTGTTCGAGAACCTCGTACCGCACCAACTATACAACATTAATTTAAAGTCAGCAATATTCAGCTTGAATCTTCGTACCAATGTAAACAAGTTAAACTTTTTACGCATAAATTCATAACGTCGTGTTCACTTTACGTAGTCAAAAAACTAAGAAATTTACGTCCGACTGAGTCGAATCTTCTATATCCATTAGTTTTATCTTTAAAAACACAAAAAAATTTGAAGAAAACCAAATTTTAACAAGTAAGAAAATTCAATTCGATCATGACCGAATCTTTTACACCCATCTCTGTTGGCCTAAAAAAGATTTAAAAAAAAAAAAAACTAAATTTTCATACTCTATAATATTGGGTGGGCGGAGCCGATTTTTTCCGTTTTCAGAATAAAGGTGAACATTTATATGGTGTATGTGTTGCACTTCACAGTTCACAGTTTTTGCAGTTTTTATAGACGTGTCGGCGTGTTTTAGATTATTTGAAAAGTTTGGGTCCTTTTCAAATTTTCTTGCACGTTTGTAAGCGATATGCTAATCTTCGCTTACGACAGAGTGTTTACCACAGATACTACACGTGTGCGCTGAAGGACACATCGACAGAAGAATTAACGGACATGCTTAGGTACATTGTGAATTTGAAACTGGCCAAAAAAAATGCAATTATGATACACTACACAATTGAGGTAGGCGTGGCCGATTTACTCCTCCTTTGTGGAGGTACTAGAACATCGTCCATAAAATATACGTTCAAAATTTTGTGGATTTATGTTCCAGTTTATGAGCAAAAAGCCAATTTCTTATTCCTTTTGAAAAACGGAAGTGTCCTCGCTTTACGTAACACTGTAGGCGTGCCCTTCGACCGATTTTGCCTATTTTCAATACCAACTTGCTTACAAGAACTTCCAAAGTTTCCGGCGAATTTGAATTCGAGAGCTTCATTTTTGCGACCAGAAGAATGTTTACAATAGATGCTATACAGCCGAATAGACAGTCAGACGGACATACTTGAAAGATTTCATCGTATACTTTGTGGAACCCCTGATGCTTCTTTCTGGGCAAACGTTTTGAGAAAATGATTATACCCCTTAACCTTCGGCGATGGGTACAATAACCTGTAATAAAGAGCGGGACGTGCTTGAATCGATTCACAATTTGATACTTATCATGAATATATACACTTTATATGTCTCCAAAACTGCTTTCTTGGAAATTGCAAACGTTTCTCCTTTTTCATTTTCTTAGATTAGATTAGATTTGGTTTTCCTAAAAATCGCGATATGCTTTAAATAACGCTGCGGTAAAATTGGGCTACGCGTCAAAAAAAGCCTATGATTGTAAAGGCGTGCACAACTGAGGCGTAAAGGTAAGGATAATCGCCAATTTTTAGCCAACCGTGCAAGTAGGAAATTCTAAATTATCAATACATGCACAGATAAGCATGCACATCAAACTACATATTTACAGTACATACATAAAGTTAGATACAAATAAAATATGAATTTTTCATTTTAAACTCACTCGTCCGAATGTTGTGACAGCTCCTGTCGTAATCCGTCTATGGTTGAGGCGGTGCTATTTGATTTGCGTTTGCTGCCGCTACTGTTACCACTACAGCTCGACTGATTTGTTAAGGATTTATCTGCCGTTGCGGACGAGTTTTTTTGCTTTTTGTTTGCCATATTGGAAGACGATGAACTTTTCGCTTTGTTAGATTCCTTCGAGGTAGATGATGATGATGCTCCGCTTGTTGTTGTTGCCGTTGTCGTATTTGTGGCTGTAGATGTGGTTGAATTATCTTGCAAGGCGGTCGGTATGAATATATTACCCGTCAACGATGATAGTGAGTTATTTGTCTGACGTCCGGGCAATTTCATATTTGTCGTTGGAGCCATATCATGTATACGATGATGATCTTTTTCTCTTTTTATTGTTGATTGTAATAGATCACCAGCGCTAAGGACACCAACGTCGTTGGTAATTCCCGCGACTAAACCGGGTTGATTTAAATCTAAATCGTTTTGATTGTTGCTGTTATTATTGGAATTATTTAAACTATCATTGGGTATTACACCAATAGCACGACAAAAGTTCTCCTTATCTTCAGGACTTAACACTGGCTCATCAATATCCTCTTGCTGATGATGGCGATGGTTATGTTTATGTTGCTGTTGTTGTTTTTGCTTGTTATATTTTCTATTTGTTGTTGTTGGTGTTGCTGTCGTCGTTGTTGTTATTGTTGTTGTTGCCGTTGCTTTTGTTAAATTTCTGGTTTCTATTGTTGTCGTTGTATTACTATTGGAATTTGGTATCGTGCTTATATTTTGATTGTTATTGTAGTTTGTACTTTGTACTGAAGCACTAAAGCTATTTTCATGCTTATGCCGTTTGCTGCGATGGTGCTCTTTGGATCTCTTTTTTTGTTTTTTCTGCGATTTCTTCTTCTTATGATGATGATGGTGATGATGATGATGATGGTGGTGGTGGTGATGATGCGTTTTATTGCGATTTGATTTTGTTAACTTTTCGTTTATGGTTTCTAAAACCACATCGTCTTCAACAAATGGATGTTTTTGCTGTAACTGTTGTTGTCTTTGATTATCATGATGTGTCAACAAATGTACAGACGTTAAAGTATTGTTATTGGTGGCGTTCTGAAAGCTGTGGTTATGACCTGAATTTACCGACTCTAATACTTCTCTGACGTTCGCCGCTTCGTCGTCTTCCGGTTCTAATTTGATATTCTTCAATAAGTTCAAATCTTCTTCAGTCAAAGGTGATATATCCTGAATCGTCCGACGATGCGCTGTGTGAGATTCTGCGCAATTATTTTCGGCTACGTTAAAATTTGTCTCGTTATCTTCGTAATCGGGTAGATCGCTATTCTTATCTTCTTCTTCCTCCTCGTCTTCTGATGTTAAGCAAAACGTTTCTCGATGACCGAGAAATTCGCTAGAATTTGTGGTTATAGTGCGACGCAAAGAACTTGCGTATGTCGATATACCACTTGCTGTTGAGGTAGACGGAGATCTATGAAATTCGGATTGAAAGAAGAACCGCGAAAAAGTAAAAAAGTTAGCGATAACAATACATTTCAGAAACGTTCAATCTCAATAGAAAGACAATGAAATCATGCACGTAATGAAAATGATGTGATAACTGAAAAGCAAATGAAAAACGGAAGATTTTGTTTTTAGTGTTCGTATAGAATTGCCTTTGAATTATTGTAAAGAAAAATGTGTAAGGGGGCGAGAACATTTTTATCCAACATTACAGAAAAGTATTGCATCTCCGGTGACGACCGGGGGGGTCAGTCTATCGTCGATCTTAACATCCTTTACATGCTTTGCAGTCCGTCTAAGGAACTTAATAGAGATGAATATTGTTCTTAAAAACATTTCTCAACTCATCCATATTTCGCTTTTTAGCCAAGAGAATAATTAGCAACGCATTTGTTGTAAGCTGTTACTTCTCCAAGATAAATTGCAATAACTATGCACACTACAAACAGATGCATTTCAATCATCAGTAGAACGCGAAATTGTTTGTACACAGTGGAAGTGCGCCTACAGCGTAATTATGGAATCTAGTTGATACCAGTATGGAGAAGATCTCAATTCTTTGATAAACCAAATGATATCGTTTAAAATATTACGAGGCGACTTACGAAACGCTTAAAAGAATATTCTGTGCTAGGGAGAGTGAAAAGGGAATGATACGACACAAAATTAAAGATACCATTACAAAAATTTGGCTCAAGGTCGTGGTTAAATCTTCAATTACCGTCAAACATTATTTCTTTTCTACCCAGCAATTATCAACCACTAACAATTTGATACTTTTACATGTTATCTTTATTATTTTATTATTATTTTAATTCCGGTCCGATTATTCTATTGGCAATCTTCCGTTTTTTTTTTTTTTTTTTTTGTTTTTTGTTTATGTTTTAGTATCACTGCGAGTCAACGTATGAAAGAAAAACCAAAAATTCTTTACATGCTTTATGCGTTACGCACAAACCTAATTTTTAAAAGAAGAAAAAGGCGAAATTCGTAAAATATAAAATTAAAACATGCTTACATAATTTGTTCAAAAAACAAAATAAATCAAGTGTGTTTCAAGTTGGAAAACACAAATTGATTGCTCGTGTTTTGCAGAATCCAATCAATCAAGCCAAAAATGTGGTAGATAATCAATCAGAAATGAAATATCAAAAAAATTCACGCCAGCCACTACAATTTTAGTTTTACGAGTTGTTTATTTCTCTCTCTCTCTCTCTCTCTCTCTATTTTTTAAGAGGTTTTATTTTCATTTAATTTTTGAGCAAAAGAAAAACTTTTTGGATCTTTTTGACAAATGAGTGAAAAATTTAAAGTGAATTTTGGTTTTCCACGAATTCAATGATTAAATGTGTGGCGGCATGTTTATTATTATTATTATTATTATTTTTTTTTTTAATGAAAACTGATGAAGAAACAAACTCTTTTATGTAAAAAAAGTAAAAATATACAAAGCCACAAACGAACTTGGTGATGGATAACATGAAAAATGTTTGTGTTTAGTGATCAAGATGGAAAATAATATCAATGGTTAAATGTCATTGTTGCGGTTATTGCCAATTGTTGTTGGAATTTTAAATTAGTTGATTTTGTAGAATATTGTTTGGGAATGAATTTTTTTTTTGTTTTTTTTTTTTAGTTTTCTTGTATTTCATATAAAATTCTTTTGGTACGTTTTTTTTTCTTAGTGTTTTGTTTATTGGTTTAGACGAGTAGACTATTGGCTGTAGCTAACCGTCTGCGTGCTCTAGTTTGTGTAATTGAGGTAGTTAAAGGCAAAAAAGCGGGTTTAACGGAAGGCTGCTCGAATTGATAACGCTGTTGATGCTGCTGCTGTTGCTGCTGCAGACGTTCTCTTTCTCTTTGCAAACGTTCTTGCTCTTGGCGATTTTTCAGTTCTGCCAAATTTCGTATGCGCGAGGAGTTGCGTACTTGAAATAATCTGGATGAGAGAATTTTGTAAAATAAATAAAATGAAATAATCATTGAAACTTTTTATTTAAATAGTAATCAAACTGAACTTACTTCCTTCTTCTCAATCTTTCGCGCTCACGAAATAACTGGGGTAATTTTGGTAGGAAATTCTCATCCAATATTTGATAGAGCTCCTTTTCTTTAGGATTGGTGGAACTTTTAAATTTCGCTGCCAAGTTCTGCCAGTCCTCTTCACTGAAACAAATCACTTGCCAAACCGATTGCGATTTCAAGCTATTAACAGAACCAGCTGGTTTGTCCTCGCGATACAAACGTGTACCATAAAAATACCAATAACCGGAATTCTTCGAATCGTAACCTAACGGTTCAACTCGCAAGCTATCTGCTTCCAAGTTATTTAAAATCACTTGCACGTCCGACGAGTTTAAACGAAAATGACATAAATCATATAAAATCAAAAGGCGCTTGCGTACCGGTAACGATTGAAAATCAATATCGGTATCGAAATGATTTTCCGTTTTATGCAGACGACACTGTTGGCGTAAGTAACGCCGCAAAAACATTTGATAGTTGCTGTGAGTAATTTCTTTTGCTACCGAACGCAAAGCATCGCAGCCTTTAAGTAAACGTACAATAAGCTCTGGGACTAAAGCAATATGATCTTCTTCAGCCAAAGTACCATCTGACAATAAAGCTGATTCTAAATCCTTCGAAATTAAAAATATATGAAAATAATGAAGTCTTCACTTAAATAAAATGCAAAGAACTTACCTCAATATCAATATCAGGCAAATCAAATGCAGAACTAAACAATGAACAAAAATGTGAAATACACGGTATCTCCCACCATGATTGTATATCTTTTGATAGGGAAAAGAATTGAGAGGAAAATTACGTTTGTTTCTATTAACAATTTTGAAAATATATTGAATCAGAAAGTCAGAACTCACCTAAAAGTCCTATGAAAGTAGAAACCATTTATGTTTGCTTTCACGCTTTAGGTTTCTTGCTTTTGCTTTTTGCTGTTATTATATTACTATTTCCTGCTGAGTTAAGAGTTATTTTTTTTTTCTTTTATAATTGCTTATCAAGCTCTTTTTTTCTCGGATTTCTTATATCGACGCTTTTTTACTTCAACGATATCTTTGGTTTTAAAGTTTTTTCTTTTGTGGGCAAGTAATTATTTTGCTTTTTCATCTACATTTTTACCAATTCTGTGGAAAATGACAAATACCTATAATATAAAGAAAAGGATTAAACATTTTAACTATAAGCAAAGTCATTATAGTTGAAACATTAATTCAATTTTTATGTAGCTTGATTGTTGTTACAATACTTTTCCTACATTTGTACAAATGATTTGCATTGAAAGTTCCATAGCCCATTTAGGTTGGTTTGTAAGCTGTTTCATTAATTTTCAAATGAAGCCGTATAACTGTTTAGTTTGTCATAGTTTTTCAGAGAATGCTTAAGTTTAAAATTTTGAACATAATAACGCATTCACAATAGTTTTAAGCCTTATTCAGTACAAATTGTTTTTAACATGATAGCCTTCTTTACTGTAGCGCCTATAACACCACGACCTCTATATTAGCTCAATTATTATAAGAGTCTAGCTTATGTTATTTAGTTATTATTTCAGTAAATTTCCATAAATCTTACTTTCGGAAAAGCAAAATTCAATTATTAAATAGTATAATAATATGTCCATGTCTAGAATCATTCAAAACTCTTTTCGAGTATTGCAAAAAAATGCATTAATCTTTAAGATTACAAAACATCGTTTTGTTAGGCCGCAGGAATATATGCGTAAACAAAATGAAAAGTCATTAACACTGAAATACGACTTAACAAATTTTTGGCGCTAAAAATTACCTCCATATTTTTACAAAGAAAGCGCGGGAAAGTATAGCGATACAATAGAATGAAATGAATTGCGGGGAAGAGCAAACAAATAAAACTAATTAAAAACACTTGTGCATTAAGGTAAGCAAAATCAATAATTAAAAAAAAAAAAAAATATATGAAAAATTTTTTTTTAGTATAACTACAATACAAAATATATACCAATAATAACAGCAAAAACTCTTAATATGAAGCAACGAAAATACATAGTTATGAGAAATTTACAAAGGCATATTATAACATGTGTTTTTATCAGGATAAATATGAATTGAAAAGAGACCAAAAACATTGTTTTGATTTTATATGATTATACACACAACACGTTGGACATATCATAACAAAACATACGGTTATAGTTTCAATACACACCTACACGCACTCACTTGAAAACAAAACCCCCATATTAATGCAATATATATGAATATATTTCCTACATCATATAGTTTACTCATTTTAATTCGGCTAAAATACGAAAGAGAAAACCAATACTAATCATTAAAACGAACGTCATATCCATCATAAGTAAGAATAGTTAAAAAAGTGCTCGATACTAGAAGAAAAGTTAAGTTCGCTTTGACTTGTCAATGTAGGATAGCATTTTATTACAGACGAGAACAGGATCACTATATTATTGGGCGAAATTGAATGTATTTGCATTTCCCGTTTGTTGGAAAAAATCGAAGTGAAATTTTTAGCTTAATGAGTTAAATTTATATAAATAGTAATTTTTATTTAAACTTAAACTAGTAAATGATCCTTTTAATTACGTGTTTGCAATATTTCAAAATAAATTTACCTTACAATTTTACGCCCATCCATTTACTATTACACACATCGGTAGTAACAAATTTTTATAATTTTTTATACTTCAAATGTATGCCCTTTATAAACATGTTTAGCATATTTTAACACTTGATTATTTTTAATTAATTGACTTTTAATGGTGCCTTCTTACCTTTTCTTTACACTTGGTCGCCTCCGGTTGTACACTTTTTTTCACTTTTTTCGCCTGTCTGCTTCTTCTTCTTACATACTTTCCGAAAGAAAAAAATTGATATTGCGTTTAAGTCTTTTCCCGTCTTCTTTCGTTTCACACAATATTAAGCCTAAGCAGTAAGTTGGTTTTTATTAATTTAAAAATTATTGATACATTTTTTTTAAAAGTGTTTAATTTTTTCTATAAATATATTTATATATAGTATAATTATTTATAAAACGTATATTCTTATTTCATTTCTACATTTGGTCGTTTATATATTTTGTGTGCGAAAGTGTGTGTGTTTCGGATCTTTTGTGTACTTCTTTTTTCACAAATTTTCTATGCCACGAGAGAAAATTCACTTCTTTCATTTAATTTTTTACACTCTATATACAGATATTTTAACAATCACACACAACCGATTTCGCGTAGAACAAAATATAAACTGAAGTATTTTTAAAACATATTTCGTTTTCTGTTGATAAATGCTTTAAATTATATGTGAAGAAAAGAAATAACTAGCCAAACTAACGATGTTGCTTATTCTTTTCGTCGTATAAATTATGATGTCAATTTAGCGATTTTCATAGTAGTTTTGAACTAGAAACGCTCTACATACGGTTGATCGTGTGTAATCATGTGATTAAAATGAATTACTGATTACTATTGTCTATGCATTCCTGATATTCGCTCTTAAAGTTCTTGTCCTCAATATATGTACTATACTAGTAATATCTAAGTAAACCCAAAAATTACTTTTAAACAAAGTAATGTGCAATCACCTAATGAAGTAAATGAAACTTTGTCGCAGTAAACTTTTTAATACCATTCACAGCTGAAAAGTATTAACTAAAAGGAGCCACATCATAATATTGAAAATATATTGTTTTAGGGTCATCTTCGTTTGCAAATAAATCCGACTGCTATCAGTTGAAGTAAAACTTTAAAATATAGTTGAAAAAATGTAATGCTCTATTAAAAGGAAACTTTCTACGCTTTTTTGAACTTATGGTTTAGGAAGAGAACGATCAAAATCTAGGCAACATTTTTAGTAAAAGTAAATTTTGAAATCGCTTAAGTTTATATGGACCCATAAAACTATTCAATTATGTCTTGTATAGACTAGTAAAAAGTACACCAGCAATTTAAATTTAACTGTAGTGGTGGCAATTTGTTACTCTCTGCTTCAGTCAACAGTTAATTTTCACATGGATTCTGTTAACGTACACAAAAGTTAGGTAGAAAATTGAATTTTAGCATATATTTTTGATCAATTATCTCTACAATAGACAAAGTTCAGTTTACTACAATTTCTTGTAATCTTGTAGTCTTGTAGTCTTGTCTTCTCTTCTAAGATTTCCATTGACTAGAAAATTTACCACATTTCGTCCATACATTATGGGAAATAAACCGATACAATCCTTTTAGTAAAACCCTTTAAACAAAAAGTGAGCCTATTACCTAAAATGAAGTCATCCAAAGTCAGTTAAACATATTATTTGTGACACGAAAACAAATCGTTTTATTATATATTAAGGAAAAAGATAATTGAAGTGTTTTACTGTTGAATTAGTTAACGTATTTCACAGTATTGGCAAAAATTGTCTTTATCTGTGTACATCTAACTGGGTGGATGAATATAATGAATTGGGCTGCTGAAAGTTCATGTACGTCGGCAAATTCCCACACATGTATTCATAAAGTCTTTTACTCCTATTTTTACAAAAATACGACATGGGTAGAAAAAAATTTATATCTGACAGGCAACACTGCAGTCAGAGCTAAGAGAGAATTCTTTGAACATTCTTCACTTGGCATCACTTATTCATCCATAGTTGGCACTGTATTGTAAAATATTGTTTACTCTTTTACTCTGAGAGGAAACATTTTCTATTGATTTATATTTACTCTGAGAATTGGTAAAAATGAGTTTCCGACGTATTTTGTTGTTATTGTAAAATGCTGTTTTCTCTAAAAGCATTTTTTTGATTACTTGGCACCACCATGGTATTGCTGGCATTGTTATTGTAAAATTTTGTTTTACTCGTGTTTCTAAAAGGGAGGGAACCAATTTTTAACTATTGTTTATATGAATATGAATCAAAACATATTTTTATTTTTTCATTGTCATCTATCGAAGAAATCTTCTCTAACAGAAATCAAAGTTTTACAATAACAATGCAAGCATGCATTCAGTGCTGCCAAGAAATCTAATTCTCAGAGCAAACAAAATTTTACAATAACAATGCCAGCGGGAACTCAATACTGCCAAGAATAAAAGAAATCTCCTCTCTCCGTAAACATCTGACGAACCTGCAGCTGGCGACATTTGTTATTTATTTTCATTCGCTTTTTTCTCTTTGAGCGATAAGGATAAATATTATATCGCTCTCTCGAGTGTTAAAATTCATAATTGTTGGTGAAAATTAATAGAAAATATATATACATATGTATGTATATATTTATTAATATATACATATATACAAATGTATATGTTTAGCATTTTATAGTTAAAATAAAAATTTAACATAATTCTTTAATATTTAAATAACATGCAAGTAGTTATATATCCAAATAATTGCGAAACGTTACGATAACGCGGAAAATTTTTATTTTGTCTAAGTTTTCTCTCGAAGCAAATGAAAGAGAAGAGTTTACTAATTTTTCTCTACACAATAAAAGAAAAATTAACAAATACTTTTTACTTTTATGTATGAAAGAAACTTATTAGAAAAAATAAAATTTTAAATCAATTAATATATAAAATAATAAACAGTAAAAGTGTTATTCTAGCAAAGCAATATAGAGAGAAATTATTTATAGAAAAAAGGATTACATGAATTGGTGACGGGTGGAGCCAATCCAATAAGTTATTTGATGCCATGGAGGAGTTAAACGATATATGTCTGTCGAAGACACGCCAAGTTTAATCGAGATTGTCTTTCATAAAATAAAAGGTAAAAAGACTCAGAATAATATTTACTACAATTTTTTTATTTTTGTGTTATTTTACGATAAACGGTGCTGCAATATAACAAACAAATTTTGGAATTAATTGCCGATTAAAAGATGTTCTAATGTGTGCAGTGAAAAAGATAATATTTGAAAAATGGCAACAACAAAGTTTGTAAAATTAAAGGAAAACACTTCGCCTCATATAAACGGCAAAAGAAAGTTTACTCACATTGTTGTTTTTCTTGTTAAATATTAAACGTTAACATGAATAATAAAACATAATAGGGGGAAAAAAATGTTATTCGCATAAATGTAACATTCGTCCTTTAATTGAATAAAAAATTTTTACAACTAGGCTTTACACAATTGGACTCAAAAAAAAAAAAAACCCGTAGTCCATAGCAAGGCAAAAAAAAAACTGTTTCGCTTTCAAGTTTTCCATTATTAGTATAAATCAATTACTAGCGAAATCCATTTGTTTATTTGCGCTTGTATGAGGTAGTTTATGATTGTGACTAAGTATATTGGCGTTCATATTAATGTATGCTACTCTATGCTTAAATGTGGGTATATTGAATAGAAATATGTGTATGCTTAAGAGTTGTCGCGATTATATTCCTTCTGTGTTCACGTCATAAAGATGTTAAGCATAAATTTTAATATAACTATTTGTCGTAATTCGTACATCGTATGCTGGATCCGCGGGGCTACAAATCGTAGACAGTGAAGACTTCAAAATTAAAAAAAAACAAAAAAAAAATCTTTTCTTGATCCTTCGTATGATTGCTATGCGGCTTATCTACATAATATGTAAAGGCATAAAAGCAAAAATCTTGCATAATTAGTAATTCAAAATGGAAACAAAGCTGATGTTAGGTAAATGACTTCCTTTATTGGATGCCAATTTGAAGCAATTTAAGAACATTACATTTAAATTGTAAAATGAAATTTATTTCAAATAAAAAACAAAACAATATTAACTTGATTCTCCTTTAGAGATTACAGGACACCCTTATCTGACCAATTCAATGGTATTGCTTGTCTTTGTTTTGCATCAGGTATTATAGTTTTTTTTTCGCTAGTAGAATAAAGCAAGAACGTGGAGAAAGAGAGAATTATATACATATATGTATATATTATATACATATATATACATCTATATATATTATATACATCTATATATCCATATATGTAGGCCAAACAAAATGGAAGGCCCAAAAAAATGAAGTATTGAAAATGTAAGACCAAACAAGATAAAAAATTAATCGGCAATCGGCCTGTCGGCAATTTGAAGAGGGACCGTCACAAAGAAAAAAAAAACAAAAAGGGAAAATGCAAATTTCAATGTGTACTTTTACCGTGACAAGACTATGTGCTGAGAGGTGGGGACCAGTTTTATATTAATATTCAGAAAATAATTATGGAATTTTCATAAGTTGGTAAACAAGTAATCAAATCGGCCGCATTAATGTGTTTCAGGAAAAGCTAACGTAAATGTCTTGTCTCGAATATACATAGGAAAACGCCTTCAATTTCAAAGCGATTAGCTTTTGGACGGGATCTGAGTTAGGTATGAAGACAATAAGGTAGAATTAGATGATTTTTTTTTTTTTTTGGATGTTGAGTTAGAATTAGGTGATATGCCGCATTGTTTATAATAAGTATAACAGTGATCGGAAGCAAAGAAGAAGAAGAAGTGCTTATTGAATCGTTGAGTACATTTTTAAAATTTTAATTTTATTTGAAAAAATTATTTGTCAACAGCAAGGGAAAGATTTTGCATCACCTCAACGTATACGTATATGTATATTTAAGAAGTATAGTCTTTTATTTCACTAATCATGAACTGACATTTATTACACATATAGCGACCTATATGTTAGTCGTTCAAGTACCTTGCTAAGGGTTACAAGACATGTATCTTTAAACCTTTAATTAATTCGGGTCTGAAGAATTAAACAATTTCGCTCACTAGGATTAAAGTTTAGTTTCGCAAATAAACACAGACGAAAATTAATAAAACTATTTGTTAATATATTAATTTTTGAAGGCAAGTCCTGTTTTTTTTTTTTTAAATTAACGAGTAAAATAAAAACGTGTTTTGTGTTCCCCTAACAAATAATGACCTAAGGTCGTGAGGTAGTAGTAGTAAAGCAGAAAATAACTGTTTCTTTTTGAAATTCTCTATTTTTTTTATTTATTGGCGTTTACTTTGTCATAGCTTACAAGTGACTGCGTCTTTCGACTAACAAAAGCAGATGATGCGAATTTCTTAAAGAAACAAACCTACTATCCACATATTTTCATGTTGGTTTGTTGCTTATAGAAATAATGAAATATTGGGCAACGTTCCTATTAAGAAACTTGAATACTGTTAAACTTCAGTTTACACAACACCCGAAGTTCATAGTTATGATCACATACATTTTCGACCTTACTCGATTAAACCCCTTTTTTGAAATTTCGAGCTCCATTTTTTTTGAAAAAAAAAAAAAGTTTACGTTCACTTTGTGACTTGTATTGTGTGCTGCAAAGAAGAAGAAGAAGAAGAAGAAGAAGTAAAATTCATTTGAAGACATAAACGAAAATGGTGTAGTTTGTTGTGCATACATATGCGCTCATAAGCGCACATATGTATAATGTATACGGCTCATATAAAGATAAATCCAATGTAAATGATAATAAGGCCGCTAAGTCAAGGACGGTATGCACTTTTTTTTTTGTTAAACTAAATAGAAAAAATGTAGAATTTCTATTACTTTCTATTGATTCATTTAAAAAAATAGAAAAAGAAAAAAGACGCAACGGAAAAGCGTCCAAATCATTAAAATCAAAGTAAAAATATAAATAAAATAAAGTGAATTTCAATTTCATACGTAAACATCTGTTCTCTCCTAATTGAAAAGGAAACTAATTAACTTTCAAAAAATCGATAATTTAAAACAACTTTACAAACATAAAACGTAAGGAGAAGCGATAAGCAAAACAAATGCTTCAATAAATACTAAAATATACAAAATACACATATGTTAAATTAATTCTTAAGAAATTTTATTTTGAAATTATCAAATTATTCTCTCGCTTTGTCCAGCTTTTTCCTTTTCCACCTCAGTGAAAATCCATTATGCAATCGTTGCACAATTTACTTACCATTTACTTTATTTGTAATTCTTTTCTTCCTCTTATTTCTTTTTCATAAAATTTTTGTCTGCCTTTGTCTGCCTACTCCCACCACCTGGATGCAGAATACATTAAGATTAACATATATATATATATATATATATAAATAAAAAAAAAAAAAATATATATATATATATATATATATATATATATATATATAGATCAAAAAGTACCGGTAATCTTGCCTTGAAGCAATTAGTAATGTTTTTCTTTCTTCTAAATTATTACATTTTTAATTCAGATCGGCTTCAGAACTTCAGTACAACATATTAAGCATACATTTGAAAATTTCGACTTACGGATCGTCCTTTGATCGATTAGTTAGTTCTTCGATTGTGTCTTATTGTAAAGAATGTAAGGCATTCTGCATTTATCTCTGGCACTAAAATTAAGCTCAATAACATGCTAATGAAAAAAAAAAATTACCATTTGTCTAATAATAATTCCGTATACTTTTTGAAGAGTGTGTGCATTTTAAAAGTAAAATATCCAGTCGGAGAAGATATATGGATTTGCAATGGTGAAGTAACGACTGAAAAATAAAATTTAGAAGACACTGAATTTCTTAAAAAAAGCTGCTTCGTGACTGACTTGGACTCTCGGTTTTAGTTCTGCAATAAAATGCTGCCTACTTTCTATGCTCTACACACTATTCTGTCCGCCTTAATACGCATATTGCATACGTCTGTTATAAACGGAGAGAAGTGAAAAGTGATTTTTTCCGGGGAGAGGTCGTAACATGTAGACTTAAAAAGCGTATGTTGTGCATAACTCGTCTGCTCGTTCGGTTAGGAAAATAACGAACGAGAATCAGTCCGAGTGTAATGATTTCGGTTTACGACATCAAAAGACAATAAAATATATGTGCCCGTTTGTGTGTGTTTGTGCTTGTTCCGCTTAGCTATTAAAAAATATACGTTTAGCCGGCTCAAAATCATTGTCTGTTTGCTTTTGCTACAAACTCCGTATTACTTGAATGTATGACACGTAATGTTTCAACCCCTCTTTGTGTGTTAGTATGCTTCTGCTCCTTTTCAGTACTTTATGGCAAAATAAGAGCTACAGTTTTATAGTAAGCTCTTTTATGTTTGCTTGAGCTACTGTGTTATTCTTCTCTTTACTTTATTTAATTTTGATTATATTTTTATAAAAGCATTAAATGGTTGGTTATCATTGTGGTTTCGTTTAACTAAATAATAAAACTTGTTTGCAAAATTTTTTTCTTCAAGCATTTTTTCCCGTTTTTTTCCTTCGTTTTGTTTATTTTTCTATATGAATCATCGTTTATGGCCAGCCGCTAGCATTGGCCACTTTAAAGAACTTTCATCCACCGAAAAGCTTGTTAGCAAAATTTTTCATTGTTGGTGCTTTCTACTATTACTGTTCTGTGCTTGATATTTTCTACCATTATTGCTATTATTTGGCCAATAAAAATTTTATTTAAAAAAGAAAAAAAAAAAACGAATTTGCAAAGCGTCATAAACAAACTGATGGAGGTCAAACGAAACTGAAAATGTATGACAACGAAAAGTTCATAGTAAACATTTTAGGGAAAGTGTTGGAAATAATTCATATTTACTCTCGCATGCATACACGTAACATATGTTGAAAGATATTTTCGCCATGTAAGTGTAAGAGGTACATGTGCCTTTTAGAGTCACACATAAAGACTTTCTCCATTAAATGTATGTATGCAAGCGAAACAAGAAAATAAATGCTTGATCTCTTCTTTCATTTACTTCGAATATTGATAAAGTTTTCTTCGGGATTTTTTTTTTTTTTTTTTTTGCTTTATTGATAATTTGCTCATTGAAAAGTGCAGTAAACTTTATAGTCAGCTAAATAACGAAATGAAGTTTTTCTTTTTGTCTTCTATTTACTCGTTTTTATATTCGCTACTGCGAGATAGAAATATAGGAATTTATTTAGTTTAAGTTTTCCCCTATAGATAGCTCCAGGATTGGCATAAATTTAATAACACTAAGGCGTGTGAAAGGTGATTATCTATTAATAATTAAAAAAAAAAAAACAATGCGGCTTTGATCAATCGAATCTTTTATACATGCATTTACCACAGTTATCCTGAATGGGGGTAAAATAAAAGACGAAAAACTAAATTTCAATACTATATAATATTGGGTGGACAAGGTTGATGTTTTCCATTTTTGTAGAAGAGACGTAATGAACAAAAAATCCAAGCAATAAAAGCAAAGATGTTCATAGTTTGTGTTGTGTGTCCTTGTACCGATTTCGTCCATTTTCCACACAAACCTGCTTGTAAGAACTTCCAGTGTTTCTATCAAATTGAATGGTGATATCATCATTTTTATGAGCGTTAGAGTATTTTCCACAGATATCACATATGGACGGACGGGCGTAAATTGTTTCGAAATTTAATGCTCATCAAAAATGTATACATTTTAATGGATTGTATCTGCCTTCACTACCGGATGAGCTGAGCTGAGCTGCGCAGCTATCAAATGTTCGATGATTTAAAAAGAAGAAAAATTGATGCACTCGTCAATGCTACTAATTGGTCCCTGAAATACTTATTTACAAATGTATAAGATAAAGTTGTATGTTTGATCTGTAACGAAAGTATTGCAGTTTTTCAAGATGCATTTTTCAACAAATACAAAACTATTTTCATTGCAATTTTCACAAGACTTTCAAAGCAAATATTTACTTCACTTCCCAACTTTAAAGCAAAGAGGAAAAACGTGGAAAATATGATTGATTATAATGGATATGAGATGATAGTGAACAATTTCCTCAATGAATTTTCTGCAAAATTAAAGATTTTCAAAACATATCTGATGTTTCCTCATTGGTAAGCTACTTACTATGCACGAAGCAACATTATATTGACTGACTGCTAAATTCACAATCAAATTTACTATTAAAAATTCAAATTTTCTGAAAAAGCAATGCTTCTTCTTTTATGCTTCTTTAAATCCCGAGATGCTTCGAAATATAATATTTGGCACGCTTTTAATCAATTTACCGTTACGAAGCTACATTTTCATTTTCATGTTAATAAAACATAAAGAGAGCGAGATGAGATCTAGAATAACCGATGAAAATTTAGAAGCTGTCCTTCGAATAGTCATTAGCGATTTACAGACGATTCAATCCATCACACTAAAGTTTGAACAATACGTTTGTTCATTGTGTTCATTTTTTGTTACATAATAATGCTAAAAATATTCTTTATTAAAATTAATTTTTATCTTTGTATAAATTGGGGAAATAATAATTTTGTTTTTTCCCCATAATTTATGTAACACCCAAAAGGAAGCTTTAGAGAGTCTATAAAGTGTATGTAGTCTTGATTTAGCCATGTCCGTCCGCCGGTGTGTCTGTGTGGTGTGTGTTTTTGGTCGCAAAAATGGAGATATCGAGTTTAAATTTGGTAAAAACATTGGTAGTTTCTCCACGCAGGTTGGTATTGAAAATGGGTTAAATTGGTGGGAGTAGAAGCCGGCGGTGGGGTATAAACTGAACGCAGCTTTATTTTTTACTTAGAAATTATAAAAGTTAGAAAGCTGAAATTTTGCATATACACTTTGCGAACCACTCTAGTCTTTAGATACAAAAATGGGATCAATCAGCCATGCCCACACAAAGTTACGAGTAATTAAATTTTATTTTTTGTATTCAATTTTTTGCGGTTTTATGCTTATTTGTCATAAGACAAACAAGACAAAATGTTTAAAACTATTTTCTACTCACTCCTCAAATGAAGATATATTATCTGCATAAAAATGGGTTGATTCTAAACTGAATACACTGGACACCGCGATTACTTTTTCGGTCTGTCGATGAAAAAAGTTGTCCATTTCTGCCTTATAGGGATTTTGAATTGACATCTCTGTTTGGAGATGAATAAATGAATATAACTTCACGCTTCGGTGCTGGGTGTAAGAAACATTGCGACTATTATTTATTTACGGGAAAGTAATTGCGTTTTGAAAGTGAGTCAAAATTTTCAAAATTCATATTATGGCTATTGTATTGTACAATATCATGTCGACCAGGCTTTTATGAACATATTTTTTAATTACGATGCAGATGTCTTATCAAACACATTTCATATTGTGACATCGCTGATGAATTGAATATTGATTAAGAATCGGCTTTGAATCATTTACATAAAGTTGAACGGGGAAAGAGATTCGATGTTTGGGTGTCACATAGACTAACAATGATAAATTGAAAGTAAATGAAACGTAATGGAAACATCTTTGCACAAATAATGAGCGATGGATGAAACTGCATAGCACAGTCATGCTTTGTGTTCGGTGAGACTGGGAATGACTCGTGCGACGCAAGTTGTTCTACGCTGGCCAGACAATTGATTTCACTCTACACTGTTAACAAGTAATGCGATTAAAGCGCATATCATTAATTTACAAGATTTATTTCGGAAATTTCAATCCGGTCACGGTAGAACTCGGACCGTCTGGATGACATTCGTCACATTTCCCTCAAATATCACGTAATAGCACAAAGGTAACTTCAAAAGCGGACGGTGAAAGTCACTTGATTCAGTTTTTTGCCCAGAAATTTTAAAAGTACTACAGTTATGACGTAATATTAGGTGTTTGTAAAAGTTTTGATCATTTTTTCAGTTGAAAAAAGCATTTATTGAGAAATTTTGGTTCAACCACCGATCCATTGTCGAATTTCTTCACCTTTGCGGACCCGCGTGCCAACCAAGCCATGCTGCACCCATATCAGCACGTGGTTACCAGGAGGCGCCAAGTCTGGTGAGTACGCTGACTGTGGTAGACCTTCCCATTCAAGCTGCAACAGTGTATCCTGGACAACTGTTGCAAAGAGTGGACAAAAAATGCCATTTTCAGGCAATTCGTGTCGCTACTTTTCAACTGTCGGAACCAAAACCGCTAATTGAAATATGGTGGAGCCTGAACTTTGACGAAAAGACACCACGAATTTTTTCCTTTACGTATATGGGTTGTCTTGTCCTCAAAAACCCTCATACGACGAAGATTTGAACTGCATGCGTATTTGGATGATCGCGAACTAATTAAAGAGACGGTGCGATAGGTGATGCCACTTTTTCGACCACTGCCGATATATGGGAAAAAATTGTAATTTTCAATATTATTCGACAAAATAGCTGAGTGATAGTATTTCGAATGGTATGAAAGACTTCGTTCGGCTAGGGTAATTTTTTGAACCCCCTCCCACATACGCATTCTTATGAAAACTAAATTTTTATATAGTAAGACGACCTAGTTTGTTTTCAATATTCTTCATAGTAACAATTGGTTCATAACAGTAAATTAACAAAGAAACTATGCACATGTATTTTTTGACTACCACCGCATGCCTACTCAGGAAGTGTAAACCTGGCATCTAAATGCCAAGACGGCTTAATTGTTAATCTTTTATGATGAAAATTTGTTCGTGATAGTAATTGACATAACAGTTAAGTGATTTGAAGAATTGAATCAAATGGAATGAATTCGTGGATTCCATTCCGTAAGCCCTTCAGAAAAACTTTTTCAATTTTCAAAATCTTATGATGCAAATCGATCCATAATAGTAATGGTCGAAAAAAATTAACTATAGAGAATTTGGATCACATAGATCTATTTCTTATTATAGACTCCAGCATATATGTAGGGGTTATCGCGAAAATCAAGCAATGGGGAGAAAGCGTAACTCGTACTTTCAAATATTTTTAGAAAGTAGCTTTGCTTTGCTGAATTTGGATCATACCGCGTATGGCTTTGCATGAAACTAATGTGGAAATTTCTGGTGTTTTATTACCAACACGAGTGGACACTAGAGTGTACTAGCCCAAATGGCGTGGGGAATCCAGTGGCCTTACTGGATTATAAAGATCTTCTTACTTGTTTTTATGATACCTTTTTTATTTGTATAGAACTTGACGCCTTATTAATAATTTATTTACTTATGTACGTTTATAAATTCACATGTGCTAAAGTGATACAATCACAAAAATCGTTATTAACCGCTTTAAATGTTAGGGTGTGAACGAGATTTTTTTTTTTTTTTTTTTTTTTTTGCTAAATTAAACGGAGAATGTGTTAGAAATTTGTATTTTAATAAAACAAAACAAGTCAAAAAGTTACGTACGTATATATATATATGTGTATAGACTTTTGCTATTTTTTTTTCTTTTTTTATAAAAAACAAGTAATTAAATAAAATGGAATTTAGTTGCATACAAATTGGCCCTAATTCCTCGACCATCGATCGAAACAAATCGAATCAAAATCGTTTTAAGTACCTCTCAATGGCATAGCACCGTTTCTTTAGTTATATATCAGTTGGAAAAAAGAAGATTACAAATCTATAAGAGAGATAACGCATATCTGTTGCGTAAGTGAATGTATTGCCATTAAATTTCCAGTCTTCCAGTCTGCAACATTGAGAAATATTCCTCACACCGTTGGCTTATTATTATGAAAACTTAATTTGTTCGCGCCTATCTAAAAGTTCAGTTAACTGCGTCAGACTATTCTGTCCATACATAAGCCTGTATTACGTTCAAAAATATACGCATTCAATGTATTGTTGTTAAATATATATATGCATATTATATATACGTTGTTGATTTGTACGAAATTTTAGGATTAATTAAGTCAATGTTTGCTTGTCTGTCCGTCTGTGCGTCTTTTGGCATTTGGGATTTTGTTCCACTTGTAACAATTCTTCATAAAAGCTTTAATATTTATGACATAAGAAAAGAGACAAACCGAACTTTTCAATATATATTTTGATTAATTTACTTATCATGTATAGCAGCGATATAATTGATAAGCAATTAATTGTCTCCTTTAAGAGGTAACATATATAAAAAAAAAAATTGGTTTTCCATTTCTGTTTGTTTAATTGCTAGTTATTATAGAATCTAGAAAAATATCCATCCATATCCGCAAAAAATGTTAGCTTTGAAAATTTCGAACCCTGTTCTACTGGGCTGTGGCTGGCTAATTTGCCTTGTCTTGCCTCTTGTAAGCTTTTAGGCGATATCTTCATTTTTGCAAAATGGTAAATACTACGCAGTTGCGCAGACGGACAGATGAATAGACGGACGTGCTTAGCCAAAACTTTATATACTTTATGGGGTTTTTGAAGCTGGCTTCTGTGCGTTGTAAAGGTTTTGAAGAAAATATGATATTATGACACACTATAAAATTGAGTACCTGTACTCTTGTAGAGGTACTACAGCGTCTCCCATTGAACATACGTTCAAATTTTTGTACATTTATCTGCTGCAGTTTATGAGTAATGAGCAAAGAACGAATTGTTCATTCTTTTTGAGAAACAGAACTCTCCTCACATTACGTGGTAATGTAGGCGTGTTTTTCGATCGATTTAGTCCATTTCCAATGCCAATTCTTCCGCAAGAGCTTCTAATGTTCAATTCAAAAGTTCAAGTCGATGGCTTCATTTTTACGGGCAGGAGAATGTTTACAACAGATATTTCGCACACGGACAGAGAGACAGGCGGACATGTTTAAATCAATCCAAAATTTTACGCCGATCAAGAATATATTGTAGGGCCTCCGAAGCTTGCCTCTGACGTTACAAATGTTTTGATAAAATAAGCGTACCGCTCATTCTTGGGTTATGGGTATAAAAAAAAAAATAATGAAAAACTGCCGGTTAAACAGTTAAAATAATTTAGTGCAGACCCCAGACGCCTCGGCTGTGGAGCAATACATAAAATCTTAACTAATTTTTTTGGCACGAGACAAATATAAAAATGTGTACACCACCCTCGCTACAAACACGCCACCAAGTGTGACTTTCTTTAGTCCATCTAAACCGTTTTACAAGAGTCAATTAGATTTCGCACATGGATGGATAGAAAAACGGATATAAATAAAACTTGATTTAAGCCTTTCGCCAGCAAACCACAGAGGTCAGAGCACTAGGTCCACTCCTGAAATCTTAGTTAATTGACTGTCTGCAAGCAAAAAAACAATATTTGTAACTTATAGAAATTAAAATATGGAATCCACACTAGTCATAAGATTGGCTTAACCTGATTCTTATCTATTCCAAAATGTTAAAGATTCACACAAATTGCGAAGCATTTTGAAGACCTTTGAAGAGGTATATTGTGAACTTAAGGAATTTTATATTGAATGGAATCAGATCCTCATATTGTTTGTTCGAGATTTGAAAAAATATTGATTGTTAAGAGATCTGCTCTAATCTCCATGCTTGACCTCAATCTGCAAAAAAATGGTCCTTTTCGATCCTCTTTCATGATACAAGAACACATCAAACGATAGATAAATCTTCCAAACCTTTTAAGGTAAATCACTTCAAAAACGCACGAAAGAAATTGTAATCAGTGAAAAAAATGTACTAAACTTAAGGAGTAACACAATTGCAACCGCGTAACTCTACTAGAAACTGAGCCCGGGTATGCCGAATTGTAAACATCGCTCATTTTAACTACTGGGCTTGTGATGGTAGCCTGAAACTTTATTTAGATTTTGTTCATTAATAACATTGTTCGTAAGTTCGGGCCATTTTTCATCTAACTAAATATATATAGATTGGCCTAATTTATGTTAGTGCCATTCACTGTCCCGGTGCATCTTTCTGATGAAAAGAAAAGGTTTTCTTTGTTATTTAGCTCTATCGATTCCTTGCAGCTCCTAAAACTTTTATGCATTCATTTTCTTTGATGATTTTGATCACATATGGCAGTTGGGATTGGGATTACTGTGCATAATTCGGCATCACAACAGCAGCAAACAAATTTTGGCACATATTTTTTTGCACATACAGCACTAATCCCTACACTATATAACTTAAAAGTTCCTCATTTTGTTGATAAATAGTTAATAGTTAGATGATTTTTGTGCGAAGTTTCTTCTAACGTTGTGACGACGAAAAATTCGAATTTAACTAGCAAAGACACCTACCACATCTCCTAATTGAGCTCTGTAAACGCCGTAAAATATTTTTGTGGACATTCATTCGACAGATATTTTTATATAGAGTCACGCACTAGAGTCTCAAATTTGACTGTTTTTCCATTTTCGTTAATATAACAAATTTGAAAACATTGTTAAAAATAGTTAGTTACTGTAAGCAGAATTTGAATCCGTTTACCTTGTTTGGAAGGTATTTTCATATAGATTCATGAGGTGCCCACAAAAATATTTAAGGTTTTTTAATATAAACGAAGTAGGCTTCCACATCTAGCTATATCTTAATTTTCAATATTGAACAGAGCTCTGTTATTGAAATATGGTAGGTGTCTTCGCTAGATAAATTCGAATTTGCCTTCACACCTTTGAAGTTTCTTTACTTTAACAGATTTCCTGAGTCAATCGATTTGATAGATCGAGTTGGTGTACTGGTGTTATATAACAACACAAGTTCAATAAATGTTGTATTTTCATTTGTCATCTATGTGACAACCCACGAAGCTTCCCAATGATGATACGTTAAATGAGAAACAACAATTTTGTATACATTTTTGTCCATGACACTTAGCGATGATTGCTACTTAGTATAACTGTCTAAAAGTTGGCTTGGCATGTTTAAAAAGAAAAGAAGATAACCTTGCATATGCCCTGAGAATGATCCCAATTCGTCCATAAATACTGCTGCTACAATGGGGAAAAAATTGATAAGAAATTTTTTCAAATTGCAAAATCTTTAGGTGAGTAAAATAGCTCCTCTAATAGCAGCACGTATTGACTGCAAATGGAGTATGAAATACTTATTAAAACCACATGAAAATTTAATGGGGAAATGATTCTGGTCAACTGGCCTTGCAGATAGTTCAGTTCTCGAAGATAGTTTTTTTTTTTTTGTGCAAACTGAAGCAAATATACATCCAAATAATTGGTATTTGCATTTTATAGTACATATGGGTCTTAAGATAAGCTATAGTTATCTCATGGGAATTTCTTACGAAGCAAATAAGTGGAGAGGTAGAAAAAAAAGCTTCGAAAAAATGAATTTCTTCTTTGTCTTTCATATAAAAATTTTCGGTATTTTTTCCCTCCCCTTTGTAATGCTGCGGACTAAATAATTTTTGAAGTCTTATTATTATTATTATTATTATTATTATAATTTTAGATTAATGAAATAACTTCGTAGACTAAACGAAAAAGACAAAAAGCACTAGCGCAACAGGCTATTGGCTCTCGACTTTATGAAAGTACCTTAGATATTGAGCACAATAGTTTTAATAAAGTAATATATTGTATTGATATTCTGTTCTGTAACTGATTTTAGAATGTCCATAGGGTTAGTCGCTCCAAATGCAATAAATACTTTTCTAGCCAAGGAAAAGTTAAGGCAGTCACAGAGAATGTGCTTTGTAGTGGGAATTTGTTCACAATTGCAGATTGGGGAGGAAGACATAGGTGTGTTGCAACTGTAGGGATGGCCATGGCGAAGTCTCGAAAATGTTTGGATCTTGATTTTCTCAACATTTGTTGGATATAAACGCGGAATTAATCGAGGGTTAATAGAAGAGTAGTGCTGATGATGATATTCTAGATTTCCCTCTATAATTTTCTCTTTAATTTTTAAAGTAATGGTTTAGTACAATTTCGATTCGCGTTTGCTTAATCAAATTTCGAAAGGGAGGACATTGCCCTTTCCGATACTCTATGTTTGGACTTGGAGCAGAATGAATTGAGCAACTTTTTTAACCCTGCTTTAAAGCTGTTATTACAGCATGTAGCTTCTCCTAAAGTTATTATCACTCATACCACACACACTTTCCTCGGCATTACTTTGTGAGTTGATTTACTTTTTGAAGTAAAAGTAAAATTCTTGCTGTAGGAAAGGTTTTGAGAAAGTCTTTCTAATTGCAATGAACAGACGATTAAACCGATTCCGCTGCGTATGAGGATCAAGAATGTGTTAAGGGTGTGAGCAAGTTTCTGCCTAATTTTTTAATAAAATTGCAAGTACATTTTATATATTTGTTTAGTGTTTATCGTTAAACACTACTTCTCCTAACTCTTATCCAGAATATGAATTCCGCGCAGAAAGCAAAGATGGCCTTTTTAAGGCTATCTATTCAATAAATTCAAATTTTGATGGCAGCTCCTGTCAAACGGACAGTAAGTCACTGAATCAGAAGTAGTGCATGATGCAAACAGCGAGAAGACTAGCCCATTCCAGTTCAAGGCTGTTAACGTTCCCTGACCATGTTCAACGGTGATGGTTTCGTTTAGGGTCGGAACGAGCTACAATACTTCATTCCCTATCAAGGTTATTTGATTTTTGGATATCGTAACGTATGCATTGTTCGTCACTCGTAACGATCTGCATTCTGTACATATTCCGAAGTAAAGCTTAAAGGAGAGAGGGCATTCGGATGGCGAAGACATAGTTTTGGAGCAGAGGTGGCAACTATTATTTGTCTAATTTTCATATCATTGCGGGAGCCTGAACAAGGCCCGGTAATGCGCAGGCAGATGCAATCTGTTTGCAGCAATGCTATGAATAGCGGACCGCTAGTCGGCGTTTGCTGATATCTGTCCGAAAATGTTAATCAGTTTCTCGTTGAAAGCCAGCGAGAATGTGAATGCCCAATGTCCCCTATTCATGCAGTTTATGCATCATGAATCGAATACTTGTCCTGCGGTGGAGATGGGAAACGTGATAGAACGATGATAACTGTTCACACGCTACAAATTTTAAGTAGCAATTAAGAATTTAATACGAGGGTAATTTGAATCTTAAAATCTGAAATTTGTCGGTTTGGCACGTGTCTACGTTCTGGCATTTGATAAAAATGAAAATTGATTTTAAACAATGCGTTCGAAACACTTGCGATTAGGCTTTGCGCGGGTTAAGATAACGAATAAACCGCTGGCAACAATTGCATAATTATTGTTATTATTATTACCAGCACCAGCTTACGTTTATCTAAATACAAATACATAAAATATAAAAACCATATTATTGTTATTATTATTATTATTAATATTGTTATTTTTTGTTCGGTAATTTGAAAAAAATGTTCTCCTACACATGATCAAAGACGGAATAATAAGAATGATGATAAACGTTTAGTAAATGCGCAACACATTCTCCTCTAAAGACCACAACGAAAATTATCTATAATTGTAAATAGTTGTTATTGTTGTTGTTATTTTTTTTATTTTTATTTTTATTTTTATTTTTTATTTATATTTATATTTTTTTTGCATATACACTCATCCAAAGATACAGGAGTGTGAACAATCGATATCAAATATGGGAGTGAATATGAACAGTACCATCATCATATAAGGCAGCAATGAAAGACCGCATATAAAACGCACATGTATATAATGTGTATTCAAATGTATGCATATGCAGGCTGCATAATAAACGGGCAAACTGGGAATGACTGACACTAAAGTTAAATGATGTCATTTAAGGTTTTTTACATTTTATACAGAACAAAAAAAGGAAGAAAAAAAGAGAAAAAGGACATAAGATATTGACGGGATTACTTGATAAATGGTAATACCGTCTATTAGCTTAGTCGTGGTTTTAGTGAAAATTCTTTTTTAACTAAACCTTTATACCCATCATTTTCTCAGCACACAAAAGTCAGCTTCAAAGCTCCTATAATGTATACACATTCTTCATTAGCGTGATATCCTGAATCGATTCAGCCATGTCTGTGCATCTGTGTGGTGACCGTTGTCGGCACACGTTTGGTCGCAAAAATGAAGACATCGACTTCAAATTTTCTAGAAACATTGGAAGTTTCTGCACGCAGGTTGATACTGAAAATGGCCCGAAATGGTCTGAGCAGAAGCCTGCGGTGGAGACTGAACTGAACTCAATTTTGTTTTTCTTAACGAAAATTTGTGGGTTTTTGCTCGTTACTCAGAAATTATAAAAATTAGTAGGCTGAAATTTTTCATATTTACCCTACGAAAAACTCTACTATTTATGTGCAAAAATGGGAAAAATCGGCCATGCCCACACAAATTTATAACTAATTAAATATTCTTTATTTGCACTTTTTTTTTGACGTTTTATGCTAAAATTATTTTCTACATTCCCCAAATGAGGATATATTATGTGCCCAAAAAATGCGTTAATTCTAAAATAAGTATGGTGGACACCCACGACGTGATCGATTAAATTTTTATTAATAGTACCAGCGATATGGGTATCAAATGAAAACACTTGGACAGTAGAAAGCGACAAGCTAAGCGTGTTAATTCTAAATTAAGTATGGTGGGCGCCACGACGTGGTGAATTCATTTTTTCGTCATAGTATCATTGATATGGGCATCACATGAAGAGACTTGGAGAGTACAATGCGACAAGCTAAGCGTGTTAATTATAGTGGACTTGACGATGTTGTGGATTAATTATTCTTAACAATACCTTTTAGCGAAGTGAATGGTGAAAGATAAATTTTATTCTATTCACTTTGCTATGACCATAAATAAAGTCATGGGACGCTTAAGATTTTAAAGGTGATGGGTATGAGAGATTCGGCCGCAGCCAAATATAACTTTCTTACTGGTTTTTTCGTTAAGAATGAAAATTAAAAATATTTTTTACAACTACTGTGCTTGCCTGTGCTTTATGATATTTTTATAGTAATTTTTTACGGAATATTGAAAGAATGAAGAAAAAGTAAAAGAAAAAACTTAACCGCTTATTGCTCTTACAAAAGCCTGTTGAGGTCACAAAAGTTGATTTTTCTACAATGAAATCCTACAAAAAAGAAAAAAAGGAAATTATAGCTTTAGCCGGACTTTTTTTTTCTACAGATTATTTGTTTACTATAAGCAGAGAAATTCTTTTATAAACTATGATGATTACAATGTTATGTTTAAGATAGGCAAAGATTTTTCATCGTTTCATTGACCGTATTTGAGGTTATGTTATCAAGTTTATTCTAATCCCTTCGAATGCTTCGAACATATCAGGGTCCACTATTTAATCAGGGCACATTACATCAGAGAAGACAATATTTGTGAATTAACCTCTTAAGACTGCGATTGTCATTGAATCATTCTTGCATGGAAGTATTAAGTTGTGTTGTGAAAAATTCTGCCGTATCAATATGAGCCAAAAAAGGACAAGAAATGAATAGAACATTGTAGACTTAAGCCTGATTGATACTGACTAGACCACATTTTACTAATACACTATACTCAACAAGTACTCCCCTTTGTCAATTAATTTGTGTTTGCAATTTTCGGACAAAAATACAAGAATCGTATGTGCATGATGTACGGTCTCCAACCAGGAGATACAATTTGCCAAACAAACATTTTAAGTAGTATTCTATTAAAACATTCGAAATAGTATGAAAATACATATGATACTGTTTTAGGTCTATTACTCTGGAGAAAGCCTTTAAAATCATATTATGTTGATTGCAATAGGCAGAGACAGAAATTTAATATTAACACTCTACGAATGGATAATAAATATTTATTGCGAAGAAATTGTTTAATGTTTAAAAGTTAAAACACATTTAATCCCAATTTCTTTAAAAGCTCGCATGCTATCATTTTTCTTATCGATGATATAAATATTTTTTATAAATAATTGTTTATTTTCCATATAAATATTATTTATTAGAATTTCGTAAATGCTTATAAATCGAGAAATATAGAGTGAAAGAAAAAGACAGCGGGTAAATGAATAAGAATAAGGGAAACAGAGACAGAGAGAACGAGAGATAGAGAGAGAGAGAGGAGGAGAGTCTCAATTCTTAAATAAATATTATTTACTTAAACTGCAAAAGTTCATATTTCGGAAACTGAAAATTAAATAGGTTTTTTTTTTCCTTACGCGCTACGCGCCAGACACGTTTGCAAAATTATTATATAAAGCATATTTCGAATTTAGCCCACACTGTGTTGAGTTTGTCAAATACCATCTTGGTATCCGATACAATTTTTAGTTGACATTCATGAGATCATCAGAACCCTTTTCAATAGCATTTGTCCTTGGCTTAAAGCACGTCAGTATATTAAGATTCATCGAAATATCTTGAAAATTGCGACCTGTAGGTTGAACACAAAAAGATATGGACAGAAATCAAACAGACAGAGGGACAGACAATGATTTCGAATTGATTGGTATAATACAAGCTAGGTCTACCTTCATCCCTTTTGACTGCTGCAAACACCCGCACAAACTTAATATATACCCTGTGTTACAAATTGTGTAGGGTATAATTAACCAAAGGGAATTCGGATCACATAAATCTGTTCTTTAGTTTCCAGCGTAGAAAGAGACTTTTGTGAAAAGCAACCCCAAAATTTACTTTCCAGCTTTTGATGACTGAAGCAATTGAAAAATAATAATACCTTTGGCAAGTAAGTAAATTAACTTTACCACGGCAGTTGATGATGTAGTCCATCGATCCTCGAATACGAAAAGTGTATACCTTTGCATAAAAATAATGCGTCAATTTTGGTGTATTATCACGAAAATGAATGAATGCCTATTTTAGGCGAAATAGTATAGGGCATCTTAATTGTCGGTCTTGCCCGACTATAGTGCTCTTGTTTTTTGTTTTATTTTCTTTTTTTTTTTTTTTTTTTTTTTCGTTTCTTTGCTTTTAACGTGAAAAACTTGTTTTAGCAAATACTTATCAACTATCAATCACCTAAACAGTGCTTATATTCTGGTTTATGGTCTGTGGGTATGTGTGCGTGCGAGTGAGCGCCTGAGTATATGTTTTGAGTATATGTTTTGGTATATGGCACAAGATGGTAGTGCTTATACCTTTGTTTAATTTTCTGGCGTCCACAGTTTTACTTTTAAAAGATTGAAAGAGTGACAAATATGTACGTAAACATGTTTTCTTCATTTAATGGCAATCATCGTAAAATACATTAGCTCTATGAGAGTATCAAACTCTCGAAGCGAACGCCTATTAATTGCATATCGGCCTTAATCTATCGAAGGTATTTAACTGATTTGATTAGATCTGTCGTCAGTTCGTCTATTAAATTGTGAAAAGAAAATTACAATTTTTTATTGAACAAGTGCTCGTCGGTAAGTTAGTTGCAAAAATAGATGATTGAGAAAATAAGATCAGGTCCGATCAATGGATGTGCTCATATTTAGTGAAATGTGATAATTAATTGTACTCGTAAATGTATTAAATAAATGTATTTAACTAATTTGAAGAGTTTTAAGATTCGTGAAAGCGATGCAACCAAACGATTCCTAATATTTTAACGCTATCAAGAGCTGATGATTGATTGATCTGATTGATTTCCTTCCTTTGTAATTACGACGGGCGAAATTTTTATGCAGAAATATCATAATTTCTTCGTTCTTCGTGCGTTCCGCATGCATTACAGCAACTGTGCATAAGCGCAATCAATCAGTCAATTTAATGTATCGGGCGGTTATCGTAATTTGTTTGTTGTTGTCGGCATTTTAAAAAATCAAAAAAAAAAAAGAAAAACGTATTCGTACATGGAGACAGCATTAACAAACTTAACAGCTACTTGGAAAAGAAATCAAACATAGTAATAAATACCCATCGATATTAATTGGCTTATAATGGATTTGATTGATAAGAAATGATATGAAAATGTGTGAAAAAGTGAAGCTAAGGTGCAGGGTAAAAATTCTTCTGACCGACCTATTGATTGACTCTGACATTCATACAAAGCAGTGAAAAAATTATTTCAGGTCTTAGGTCGAGTCATAAATAACTTTAGTTCTTCTATCAGACATTTATTTTGTTTTCATTAAATAACAAAATTATATTAATTTGACAGTTGATTGTGAGATGTTTAACTCCTTTTTGCTATACCTCTTGTTAATTGGCATGCCCTTAAAAAGTTTTCGTTAAAATCGAAAGGACATGCCGTCTTTTAAGATTGTGTCTCCAGAACGGAATCTGACAAACCAATCTCTAATTGTCTGATCAGTTATCAGTCCTTCACCGTATACGCTACATATTTTTTCAGCTGTCGCCATAGCGCTATTGCCTTATTTAAATTGCTAAAGCATTACGTGTCGAATATGCACTTTTCGACTCTCCATCTCAGAGATGAAGAGAAGAACAGTTGAATGTAACATGCATCACATAAAACAGTTGACAGAAGACCAACTGAATCCTCATCTATATAATGAAAGCAAAAACTCTTTTGTTTCAATTACTTATAGCGGGTAAATACGAACAATAGATTCTACTTACCTGCATCGGAAGCTATTTATGACTTGACCTAATAGTAAGCAATCAAATTTCGCTTCAAGATATATGTTCAATTGCCTGTTATCCGGCTGAGTGAGCGAGCACACTAAGTATCTTGACTAACAACTCGATGGTCGTGGGTTCAAATCTTAAATTTAGTTGAGTTTTCAATGAAACAGAAAGCCTTTAATGCTAGTGTTACAAGACTTTAGTCTTCGAATTTTTACCTTTGGCTAAAAACGTTCCATTTGTTTTCAATTGTAGCATGTGTAAATCTAGGGAATAACAAACATGATTACTAAATATAAGAAGCAATATAAATTAGTATACAAATTAAATTAATTTAGCATGAACTC
The DNA here is from genome assembly GCA_000688715.1 of Glossina pallidipes. Taxonomy (NCBI): domain Eukaryota; kingdom Metazoa; phylum Arthropoda; class Insecta; order Diptera; family Glossinidae; genus Glossina; species Glossina pallidipes. The sequence continues at coordinate 4,105,085 of KK499764.1, read as the reverse complement.
GATTCATTCGAATGCGGGTTCTCTTGAATTGATTACGGTTAGCTCTATAGATTCTTGTAATTAAGATGTGGATTAATTGGGTCAAATTACAGTGCATACTATTTTTTCCTCTTTTTAGTTACAATCTATGCAAAAAGATAATAAATAAATGTTGTATGAAGATGATGGAAACAGATAACAGAGATTATTGTTCCTAAAGATGGTCAGGAGGGGGGGTACATGCTATTTAAACAAATGAAATATCTAATCAAAATGCAAGAAACGATGTCTTTTCAATCTTCTCATTTCATTGGATTGGTCATCCCAGAAGGGATATTGCCAAGAGATCTATATGATTACTCAGCCTGGCAAGATATTTTGGAGAAATGCATCCAGATCATCGTAATTAGTTGTGTTGCTAACGAACCACGGGGCATTGACAATAAAACGGATGGTTTTAGATTGGATTACTGCTAAACCAAGGGTATTTCCAATAAGTCAATAGTGTAATGGATAGAAAAGCGTTTTAGAACACGTATTTAAGTGAGAACCTGGTATCCGGTGAAAAAGTACGTGAAGTTTACATTTTACTTATTCACCAAGGATACTGTTTCTTCAAATGGATTATGGACGGATCTCTCTTTGCATTTCTAATAAATATTTAAAAAGTCATATCATATCGAGTTATAAAAGAATAAATGGATACGTGTACCCTGAGATATTAACGAATAGATTATGAAATATTCGACCTCTTTTTCTGAAGTTATTATTATTGCTGGTGCTTTTTTTTTTTTTTTTTTTTTTTGTTGTAAACGTTCGGAGAAAAACCTNGAAAAACCTCTTATAACTTCTGTAACATGATATAGAAGTCAAGGATTGATGGCGCGTTGTAGAGCAGCAGAAATACGAATGATTGGAGTACCAAATGAAGCCAGATGGTAACACACTGAAAATAGGATGTTTTGTATATAGGAGTACATTTATACTAAGTTCAATATGAGTGTAGTCAGTCCGGATACGAAATTCAGAAAGAGAAGGGCAAGATTTGTTGGTGAGCAATGAAAAACGAGAAAGTAGATAGACAAAGGAAAAGATATAATGTTAAAAAGAAAAATGATCTGTACATCCGGTATTGTAGATACGGAAAAAGCAAAAGATCAGCCTGATACCTAGTCGCATCTTTGGCATTTGAAGATAAGATGTTCAGCAGATTCCGGTATCATATTCAGATAGAGTTTATCATAAGGTGTGGGGGTTATAAGTCTGCAGAAGACCTTAATCTCCCAAGGCACGAGAAAAGGGGGTCTGGTAGGAACGGAATTCTTCTGGAATTCTTATGGCGCTTTTTGTGCATACTAATGGAAATAAAATTATCAACAATGTGTCGTAATAAAAATACATGTCTCTGATGCCCAGTTCAAAACTTTAAATGCGTTTCTCTTAAAATACAGTTTTTGAAGAGGACGCCCATTGTAATTCCAACAATTCTCATTTTCTTCACTCGAATTCTTTGCAATATTTCTAAATTACTATTTTCTAGTGGAACAAATACTGATGTCCGTCCTTCTTTGTTCAAAAATTGAATTTTTTCATTCGAATACTCGTCTATCATAAAACAATCAATCCTGGCTCCTATTATACTAGCTATACGCATACGGGTTGTTCAGGATTAATGTCTTATATATTTTGATTTTAAAATTTTATTTTCAAAGTTTCGCATTTCACTCACAATACATATGTTGAGAATTAGTGCTGAATAGTGTCAATATTTAGTAATGCAAATAAAATTACTTTAGATTACGAAAACGCAAGATAAACAAGAAACTTCTTATTACCACAAATTTCAATCATCTTCTATATATATATGTATTTTTGCAAGAGTAATCTCCTTATGTCAAAACTAGTGAGAACATCATACTCGGTCAAGGCCGACGATTAAATACCCCACACCCACACCACAGAACACAAAAATTATATCGTGTTTCTATATAAAAGCATATTTTTAATATGCTGATCCGCTACAAGTTCAATCCTTATATAGGGTAGGACCCGAAAATAGAAGTAGATGGTCCAAATTTTGTAGAGTCTATTTTTGTATGAAATTATTATTATGGGTCAATTTTCGTCACCCTATATTAAAGCGTAGACTTTTCCGCTCTGCAATCCTTATTAGGGTAGGACCCGAAAAATAGGACGAGATGGTTCAAGTTCGGTACAGTTAATTGTTTTATGTTAAATTACTATTATGATATAATTTTCATCATGAAGCATTGAAAATTATACGAAAATTGTCATATGAACTTAATTTTTTGCTATATGAGAGGAGGTTCAAAAATCGCCCCAGCGTGTCCAAAGTTTTCATACCAATTTAGAATACCGAAATACTACTACTTGGCAGTTTTTCCTCATATAACGACTTTTCAGAATAGGGCGTTATATGGGGAGTGGTGGAAAAAGTGGACTAATCCGAACCATTTTTAATAATGTTCGTCCTTGGGTCAAAACATGTCAATGTACCAAATTTCATCAAAATATCTCAAAGGTCTTGCGACCTCGTAGCTTGAACAAACTGACGTAGACGGACAGGCAGGCTTAGATTAATTCCGATTATGATTATAATTCGAACGGTATAATAAAAGGTGGGTCTATATTAAGTCCTTCTGTGTATTATACACGTCCGTACTCACTTAATATACCCTATACCAAAAATGATATAAGGCGGGTAGAAAAAAATTACCCACCCAATCCTTAATGTAGCGCGACACATATCACATTCAATTATGCCTGCCTGACAAGAATGGCTGCGGCGTTGCGTAATAATCTTCTCAACTATTGTTGTTCCTACCTTTAACTCTTCCTTTACCAAAAAAAAAAAAAAAGAAAAAAAAAAGAGATTTTCGAAAAATCTGTGCTTTTCGGCTAAAACAGCGACGTGACCCCTTCATTTTGAATGTTATCTCGACATCATTCGTGCGTCAATATGTTTTATAATCACATAAAAACATTTTCAATTATTTATTATATTAGTGGTGTTATTATTATTTGCTTTTTTTATTGCTGATTATGAGTTTTAAATGAATTTAGTAAAAGTGGCAGAAATAAAGTTTATTAACATTTTACACAAACACACAAACACACAAACGCAACTACTCAGCTAGTCAGACAATTTCATAGTTACATACATAAATTTATTAACAGCATACATGACTCTCAACCGGTATGTTTATAGTTAGTTATGTGTGCTGTTTATTTTGTAATATTTGACCAGCTTTTATGTCCCCTATCGAGCATTAGCAATATACTATTCAATCATTTCATTGGCGACATATACACACTTATGCTTACAAGCACTTTTAATCAGTCTGTCAACGATAAGAAAATAATTGATTTTCATAGATTAACTGCAAAAAGGTTGCCGCAAATCCTGAGAGTGGAAAATTTGATATTTTACGATATTTTCGTTAATATCGTACGATACGGTTATAAGTTACATATATATATATACACAGTATATATGTATATATACATAGCAGTATATACATAGTATATATAAGAATGGTATCGATTACTTAATTAATGAAAAGTAAATAATTTTCATTTTCGTCTTTAACTCAAGCAGTGATGAGTTTAACTCAAAAAATATGGGATCTTAGATCCCATAAAATAATTTTAGACTCGGCTTGGCTTTAACAGTCTGTCAAACAAAATTTGAGAATAAATTATTGGCCCCTTTGTGTACATATCGATCACCGCTACGATATAAGGAAAACTAATAAAAATATAAAACAATTTGAAAAATTTAAATCGGGAACTTTCGATCGATGCATCGGCTTGTACGAACTGATGCGTATGCAAGATATATATACGGCTCAACGTGTATACATTTTTTTTTTTATTTGTTTACAATAAATGCAGGGAAACGGATAAACAATGCTCTTATTGCTATTATTTTGTAACCAACAATAAAGTAGTCTGTAACTGAAGTTATCAACAAATCGCAATAACAACAAAGAAGAGAAATAGTATATTGAGAAAAAATGTATAAACAAAAAAAAAGAAAAAAAGAAAAAATTACAATAATTCTGCATGATAATGACAGCAAAAACAATAGTTCATAAAGTGGAAGCAAACAATAAATAATAAATAAAAGAAAAAACAAAACAATGTTAAATGTTAAGTAAAAACACAACAATCATTGTAGCCGGTGGCGAAAGAATTAAAAGAGTAAAGAAAAATCAAATAAATATAAGTAAACAATAAAATCCTAAGGTCTTTTAAAGCAAATAACTTAATTCGCTCTAATAATTTAAAAACTTTGAACAAATACATATGTACATTATATATATATATATATGTAGATAAATATTGCATATATAATCTTTCAACGATTTGATCGAATTTTACATATTTCTCATCCCACCATTGGAGAATAGGTTCTATTGTAACCTCCAGAGATAGGCATGCGAAATGCAAACGTTATTTATACGTTTTTGATTCGTATAAGATTCTTAGTCGATTTATAAACGATGCGCCCGCTCGACCGATCGTAGAAAATTTAAATGATGAAAATCCCACAACTTAAAATTAACACTCTTTGGAATATTAGATGCCCAAAAATCATGCCCGTCATAGACAAAGCTCCATTTTGTGTCACGAATAGCAGATATTAGTCTATAGTATGTAGCAAATGATTGTGAAGATTTTCTAAATTAGGCTCCATATTCCTACAGATAAATTCGCAATAGGCAAAAAAAAAAACTTTAATCTAATATATATATAGTCAATATTGAAGTTAAATGTAGAGCAACTCTTATCTAAGGCCACCTGCTGAATAGTTTGCATCTATCAGCTAACACACGCAGAATTCACTTTACCGCTTTTATACCCTACACCACTTGCATTGTAGCTTACGATACACATAGCTTTTATTATGCCAATCAATTCGGAGTTAATTTTCGAATTAATTTAAGCTTGTCTATCCATCTGTCCATGTAAATTTGTGTTCAAGCTATAGCCTAGCTTTTATTATGCCAATCAATTCGGAGTCAATTTCCGAATTAATTTAAGCTTGTCTATCCATCTGTCCATGTAAAGTTGTGTTCAAGCTATAAGTCTCAATTTTTGAGATATTTTGATGAAACCGGCTACATTGGCGTGTTTTGACTCAAAGACGAACGCTATGGAAAATGACTTGGATCGATTCACTTTTTCCACCACTGCCTATATAATGATCTATTCGGAAACAGATATGGTTATACGGAAAAAATTGCAATTTTGAAAATTTCTTGACAAAAATGTGGCTAAGTAATAATATTTCGGCATTCTAAATTGATGAGATCACCCAATACCGTCTGGCGCAATTTTTTGAGCCCCCTTTCATGTAACGAAAATTGATGTCATGACAAAAACATCTAATTTTCAATGCTTCGAGATGAAAATTAAAATAGAAAAATTAACTGTACCAAATTTGGACCACCTCGGCCTAAATTTTATAAGGACTTTCATGAATATTTTTGTTCTTTAAGGTAAGACTTTAAGGTTTATATTTCAATATCTTATGATTAAAGTTAACCCATAATAGTATTTTGACGGTATAAAAACTAACCGTGCTAAGTGTTGAACACGCACCTCAATTTTTGAACTTCTTGGGCCCAACCACTCTTCGGAAAGTAAGCTTTTATTTATTGTGAAGGGGCGTCATTTTGAAGACACAGTTCCATAATAGTAAGTTCATACAGAAAAAGGGTGTAATTTTTGTGTTGGACAATGTGGTGTAGGGTGCTTAATAGTCCACCTAGCCCGACTATAATGTTTTCACTTGTTTTATTACTATTTTAATTCAGTGAAAGACAAATGATGACTTTTAGTTGGCGACATCGAAATCGCTTAACAAATTTGTTTAGCTAAGCTTTAGGTTAACGGTGATGGAAATACATGTGTCATTAAAATGCGCTTTCAGTGTCAAGTATAGCGCAGTCAGCATTATGCAATTCATTATAACGCAATTGATCCCAGCTTGCGCAAGTCAATTATTGTTGTGACTACATGCATACACATGTATACATATGTATATATACATCAAAATAAAAATAATAAATAAAAAATCTCACGATTGTGATACGCGGTCTTTCAAAAAAAATATAATTACGCGTCTTTCACGCATTCCACTGAATAAAACTTAAGCCCCAAACTACGCGATACATAGTTAGAAGGAAATGTATATGGTTTGAGCACACGGATGTTTGACAAGTTTTTATATATATTTTTTTAATTTGTTTTCAAAGATCCCATAAAAACAAAATTAATATGATCCGTGATTATAGAGAGTTGCAATTTATACCCGATAAAAGACATTTATCTAAAATGCGGTTCTATTGTTTCTTAGGGCTTTCTATAGACCCATGAAGAGTAAATAATATCAAAAAAATTGGTTATTTGATATGTTTTTGGATCTGCAACTTTTGTAACGTTTTACATATTATTCAGGAAAACAGGAACGTTAGGAGCGGGCAAGATCGCTAATTAAATATGCCATTTCGCTTAATCACAGATTATACCTCGTGTAGAAATTTACATCCTATGAGATTTTTGCTTTTCATATGGAATGAGGTGCGAGATATAAAGGATGTGACGATAAATTCAAACCTAATTAGTTAAGACTTTTATTAAGACCATTAACAGAGCTCTGGAAACACCCTAACTGAACTCTGTTACGTGGTTAAAATCAAGCTATGGTTGGATTTGGAAGCCCACTCCGTTCGAACGAGCTAAAGAATTCGAAACTTTCTTCTTCAGAACTAAGTTTAATAATTTTTTGAAAACTAATGGCATATTTCGGAGTGTGTGTTAGCTTTGGCAAAATTTGTGACAGCAAATTGCAGCCTATTGACGCATCGACATATAGATACACGGAAAAATTTTGCAATTCGACCGATGGACAAATCAACGAACGAAAGACTTAAAAGAATCAACTGATCGATGCATTGATAGACCCACAAATAAGCAGGGCGACTGACCAAAAAAAAAAAAAACAAAACCGACAAATGGCTGCTCTTCGAACATTACATGTAATGGAGTATATAAAAAAAATTTGCCCATTCTCTGGTATTCGTTCCCGTACGATATACGTTAAAGTGAGCAAAATGGTATCAAGTGAAATAATTTGAAATAGAAATGAAATTAATTTGCTTACTTACTAAAATGTAATATTAAATAAAATTAAATATATTGTTACGAAAAGGCCATTTTTCACGATTTGAGTTTCTTGACATTTAGTCGGTTTTCTAAGAAACTGAAAGGATGGACGAACGAAGTGCACAATCATAAAACTGTCGTGATAATAATTAACTTGCTTGTCATAGGGTATATAAGCAGAATGTTTGAGGGAATCGAGTCATTCAAGTCAGGCGAATCGGTCAAGTAAGTCAAATCAGTCAATTCGTTCGAGTCAGTCAAGTCAGTCAAATCAGACAAGTCATTGGAATCGGTCAAGTCATTGGAGTCAGTCAAGTCAGTCGACCCAGTCAAGTCAGGCGAATCGGTCAAGTAAGTCAGATCAGTGAAGTCGTTCGAGTCAGCCAAGTCAGTCAAATCAGACAAGTCATTGGAATCGGTCAAGTCATTGCAGTCAGTCAAGTCATTGGAATCGGTCAAGTCATTGCAGTCAGTCAAGTCATTGGAATCGGTCAAGTCATTGGAGTCAGTCAAGTCAGTCGAGCTAGTCAAGTCAGTCGACCCAGTCAAGTCAGGCGAATCGGTCAAGTAAGTCAGATCAGTGAAGTCGTTCGAGTCAGCCAAGTCAGTCAAATCATTGAAGTCAGTCAACTTAGTCAAGTCAGTCGAGCCAGTCGGGTCAATCGTAAGAGAGTCGAAAGTGAGTCGTGACAGTTGAATTGCAATATTCGAATGGACAAGACCAGAACGAGAATTAAACCGTTATAAATATAAGTTCTTGTAAATAATTTGTAAATAGATTTCTTAATTTTGTAAGTAAAATCTACCCTATCCTGAAAATCACAATTCAGCGGCACGAACTTAACTTTAAAAGGAATTGACCAAAAAAACGTAAAAACCATAAAAGACAGATTTAAGTTACAATATGACCCGATGACAATCACGATTGATAAATATTTATTTTTTACTTATAGTTACGAAATTAGAAAGGACACGGGGGATATACATAGTAATGGAAATTTTGATGTGTTCTTTAAGCAACACAGTTCCTAATACCTTCCTTTCACTGAAGGATGCTCCTCAATTTATATCACTGTTCATATTGCTCACGTTTTAACACATACCTACATATGTGTCCTTCATTTAAATTTCGACCGCTTTGAGAAATCCAATAGCAATGCCAGACTACCGGACAAACCAATGTAGGTAAATCGAATTTTCGACATTCAATATAAATAGAATAAAATTTTAATATAAATCTATATAGAAGTATATAATAATCTTATCAGTCCCTATATAAGATCACGTAATCGTTTCTTAAGCAAACATTTATTTATGCGAAAAAAATACGAAAAAACTTCAGTTTCAATTTTATTGAGATAGTTTCTGTTCCATTAATTTTATTGTAATTTAAAATTCATTAAAATTTGGTTTTTTCGTGCGTGTTGCAATGGAATTGGCTGAAGCAGGTAATACTTTGTTGTTTATACCGATCACTGGAGGACGAGGGGTGTATTTATTTTATCCACACGCTTGCAACGCCCCGAAGGAAGCATCGGAGACCCCACAAAGTGTATACCTTCTTGATCGGCATCGAACTCTAAATCGATTTAAGCACGTCGGTCTGGCCGTCTGTCCGTCTATGGAATATCTATTGTAAAAATTTCCCCAGCCGCAAAAGTTAAGCTATCGGCTTCAAATTCGGCAGAAACATTGGAAGTTCTTGCACTCAGATTAGTATTGAAAATGGGTCAAATCGATTGAAGGACACGCCCACAGCACCACGTAAACTGAGAATATCATGGCTTTTCATAGGTAATCAAAAATTCATTTTTTGCTCATTACGCATAAACAACAGCAAATAAATGTACAAAAATTTGAACGCACATTCTGTGAGGGATGCTGCATCGTTTATGCACAAAAATGGAAAAAAGTGACCATGCTTACCCAATATTATGGTATATCAAATTTTACTTGTTTTTTCCATACCTTTATAAGGCAGAGAAGCAAGCTTAAAAAATCCTATCAAGTATATAGATTCTTGGCTAGTTTCAGCTCTTGTATGCATCTAAACATGTCCGCGTGTTCTTTTGTCTTATTTAGAATAAAGACGATAGGTATATAAGATTCGGTGACGACCGAATTTAACTTTCTTACTTGTTCTTTTTGTGTTTGTTTATTTGCTCAAACATTACTGACTGCGACAAGTTTTAAAACATCATAGATGCAGCTTTTGTTTTTCCAAAAGTTTCAATTGCTTAATTTTCACTAAATAGAAACTAAGAAAAACAAAAAAAAAGAAAGGAAACTTGAAAAGTAGTTCTCGCTAAGAATGTGCTAAGAAGTGTTTTTTTTATTTATTTTTAATTTTTTTTTTTTTTATTTCATATTTAATTTACAATCTATCTAAATAGATGGAAAGTAAATGTTATAGCGAGATGTGAAAAATAATAGAGGTTATTGTCCTCCAACAAAAACAATATGATAATACAGATATGACGTTTAGATAATAATAAAATGAACACAAACTCGACGACGGCCCTTTTATCAATCTTCTTATTTCATTGGGCTCATCCAGAAGATGAGATATTGCCTAGGGATTCACGTGATTGCGTGAAGTCTGACAAGACAAAAGCTTGAAGAAGCGCTTTGAATTGAACTTGTGATGAATGGAAACGAAATATCTGGAAAGGTTATGCCTTAAAGGAAACGTACAACTTCTTGGATATTATAAATTTGATTATCAATGTTCTTTGCTTAGTTTTTGATTGGTACGATCTAATTAAATAGTCACGATTCTTCCCTTCTTTGCTCCAAAAGTTGAATGTATTTTCCGTATCGTCGATAAATGTCTTCGAGTAAATAGTCGAATTGAATACATCCTCCCCCAGATATCGGCGGTTAAACCTATAAATTCTTATAAATTGCAAGTTTATCAGCAATATTATCGATCACAAAAAATACGATCAATTTTGCATTTAAAATTCACGTGGACTATGAAATCATGAATTTTTCCATTTTTTTGCAGTTTGGTCCATGTAAAGTTTCATGTCAATATATGCAACTCATAAACACGCAAAAATGAGTTTCCCGATTTTTTCTATGTCTGCGACATATGATGCGAGCAAATATATCGTGCAAAGGATCAATTAGGACTAAAAAAACCAAAGGCCCAAGTAACTCAAAAATCGATGTCGCCTTTTCAGCCTTCTTCAGTTATGATCGTGTTGCTTATTATTAGCTAGTTCCGTCAAGCCAAAAAGTTGATTTGGATGATGGAACATCTAACTTATAATGAGTGTCTCCATTGCTTATTTGCTATTCTATCAACAATTATGTGCTTGAGAATATAACTTGAGTGTGACGTTTGACTCCAAACTCAAAATTAGCCTTCACATTGAGTTTTCCGTCAGCAAAGCTAAGTCGGTTTTGGGCTTTATTAAGAGATGAGCTAAAGAATTTAATGACCCGTGTATGTGCAAACAGTCTATATACTGCGCTTGTTCGTTCGATTTTGCCGACTTGTGGGCACTTACCTTATTCTCAATGTCTGTCCACAGGAGTTTTCTTCTCTTCGCTTTACGCGATCTGCCATGGCATTGCCGTTAGAATTTTCCCGTCATATGAAAACAGACTTAACATAATACGGTTACCGTCAATGGTCAGCGAACAAGAAGTGATTGGAATGGTTTTTATGATTAAACTGATTCATCGCCTTCGTATCTATTAAACATTGTCGCCATGAATGTCCCGAGACGGTCTTCTATGACTCTATCTCGCTTTGAGACTCGGTCATTGCCGCACAAATTATCTAATGTTTAGTCCGTTTAGCATGCTGTGTAGGGTTTACAACAGGAATTGCTACCGCTTTAATCAGATTATTACAATTAAAAACATAGTTAGAATATATAATCAATATATATAATGAATTGTTTTGTTACGCTCCGTAATGCAAATTATTACTAGACTGGCACTAGACCATTAGATAGTTCTTGTATTGGTATTAAGTAAGTTTTGGCTCGTTTGTCGCTTTTCTGTGTGTTTTGAGTGAGTGATAAAAGAAATTATGCTTTTTGGATTAATTAAATTAAAACCCTTTGCACTCCGAGTGTTTTTTTACTCAAAAGTGCGACAACTCCGTGATATTTTTGCGTTGGAGCATCTGAAAAATGAACTTCTGTTGTACTAAAAAAAAAAAAAAAAAATCTGTTATAGATTTATTTATTTAATTAATGTAGTTTGTGATAAAAGAAATTTTGAATTTTGTATTTTGTAGTTCAACTCAGTGTGATATTTGTGAAAACAATCTCCCATATGCGTCCGTGGCTTATTTGGACATGTGTCACAATATTCGGTTGTTTCCCGTCTTCCCGAATTACCTTTGCGCTTAGAACATACTATACAGTCCTTTTTTGTACCTCTTCGCATTACATGATGTTTTCCATTTAACCTGCCTTTGGAAATGCTGCTGCAACTTTTTTTTTGTGCGTTTCACCCGGAAACTGTTTCACAAATTTCAAGTATGTTTTTTAATGGTTTTATAGAGGATATAAACATTGATTATGCATATTTTCCATTCCCCAAAAAAATAACTTTCGCCACCACTTGAGAGATTTTCTTAGGAAGCAATAAGTTGATCCATATTGAAAAGCCCGATCTACTCCACCCATTGAATGTGTGTAGTCGAGCACTACGTTAGGTTTACTGACTACTACTGCTGACCCACCTCGAATATATCTCTTGGTAGATGTCGTTCCAGTATTATTCCAGGTACTCAATAAAGTAACAACCCTTTTATCCTTCCAAGCTAGGAGTGTTATATTTCCTTTTCTTTTAGCAAAAGTTGTTCCATTTAAAAATTTTGTTTTTTTTTATAGTAGCAGGAACACATTTTCTGTTGGTTTGAATAGTACCAGTTAGGTGGCGTTTCATTTGCATTAATTCCTCAGCTAAAGGTTAGCGCAATGAAAGCATATGGCGCAATAGCGGCGCCTACGGAGTGCAAAGGGTTAAAGATACTCCATACTCCATACTTTTAATTTCTTTCTTTGAAAAAAAACGGTTACACATAACCTCGCTTTCATTTGCAAAAAAATAATTTGCAGAAACATGATTTAGTTTTATGAGTTCTGTCATCCAAACACTGTCACTGCTTCGAGATGTCATTGCGTTGACTTGAATACTGAAATAGATTGAAAATGTCAAACTTAAACCGGTTATTTTATCGGTGTAATCGGTGTAATGGAAAAACAGAATTCCGATTCAAATGAACCTTTTTAGGTATTTCTTTTCTATAGCCATCACTGAAAGGCGGGGATATAGTGTTATTGTTTTCTTTCGCAATGTACATAACATCCAAAAGGAAGCCTTAGAGACCCTATAAAGTATATACATTCTTGGTCAGCGTGAAATTCTGAATTGATTAAGCCATGTCCGTCCGTCTGTGAGGCGTTGTTGTTTGTGCAGTCTCCTAGTCGCAAAAATGAAGATATCGACTTCAAATTTCGTAGAAACATTGGAAGCTTTTGCTTGCAAGCTGATATTGAAAATGGGCAAAACTGCTCAGAGCAGAAGGCCACAGGGGAGCGTAAACTAAATGCAAATCCGGTTTTTCTTAACAAAAATTTGTGAATTTCTGCTCGTTACTCAGATATTATAAAAATTAAAAGGATGAAATTTTCCGCATTTAGTTTACGAATCACTCTACTCTTTACGTGCAAAAATGGAAAAAATCGGCTATGCCCACACAAAGCTACAAGTGATTGAATCTTACCTTTTTCATTTTTTCGCTTATTTATCATAACGCAGACAAGGCAGAATGTTTGAAACTATTTTGCACATTTCACAAATGAAGATATGTTATCTGCCTAAGAATGGGTTAATTCTAAAATGGATATGGTAGACATCGTGATACCAGCGATATGGGTATCAAACAAAAGATCTTGGATAGTGGAATGCGAAAAGCATAGTAGTAGTAGTAGATATGCGTAGTAGTAGTAGTAGATCAGCTCCTGCCAAATACAACTTTCCGATTTGGTTTTTTTTTTCTGATGTTTTCTAAAACCACACACACATAATGTGATGTAACAAAAATGTAAATCTTTATTTTCTACTTTGAGCATTAACTCAGCGCATACAAATGTACCCTTTCTAAGGTTATTTTGACTCACGAAAAATATTAGCTAACTGTTAATCAATCATATGTCTGTACACAAAAAAGAATGAAAAGAACCATCAGTGAAACCAGCCAGACATAAAAATCGAACACAAACTTTTGCAATTGCCTTTTATATGAATCAAAATATATATATATATATATATATATATATATATGTATACATGAAAAAATGAAGTGTAAATTAATATAAATTACAGTTTCTGCAACATATTTCATTGTAGATTGCAGTAAATGACTTCTTGATAGTGAGAAGTCCTCGCGCAGATTTAGCTTATAACAAAAATTTTAGGGCCAAATTTATTCTTATTCACCGGCATTGAGGTTAATAGCGGCTTTAATTCGTAAAGAGATTTCCGCATCGCCTTTTTAACATTTGTAAGATCCTTTACTTCATATAACAATTTGTTTTAATATTTCAGCTGAATGAATTCTTTATACGTCATATACCGACAAAGACTTGAAATAGATTCACCTTTTTTTATACCCATCAATTCAGAATTATTTTCCCAACTGATCTAAGCTTGTCTGCACTCTTCACATCTGCTTTGTCATCTACCTCTCCGATGTGTATCCATGTACTATAGTGTTCAATCTGTGCGCTGCAAACTTGTGGTAATATTTTGGCCAAATTTGCTATCGACACACTATCGTGTGTCGACTCAAAAACGAGGGCTGCGACAAGGAGATTTGATTGCATTTTGAAAAATTTCTCGATAAAAATCGCTAAGTAATAATATTTCAGTACATCGAAGCAGTATAAAAAGGTTTCGATCGGACAGGTCAATTTTTTGAGCAACCTTTCATATAATCGTTCCTACGAAAAGTAAACCTTTACATAGCAAGGCGTTCTGCTTTCTTTTCGTTAAGAATGAAAACGGATGCTTTATGATAATTTCACATAAAAATTTCATGTTTGTAATATGCACCACATAGGTGTACTTTCTGAGCCCCACGACATATCCCTAGAAAAAGTAAATATTTCTATAGGAATAAAGTCTAATTTTTATTACTTTATGACGGAAATAAAGGAAGAATAATAAGACCTATAGCAGGAGAAATAATTTTGCTAAATTTAAAATAGATCGCGGTTTGGGAACCTTGGCTTGTTGTAAGGGTCACCCGTAAAAAGAAGAAAGCAATAAAGAATTAGGTTAGGGGAAATGATGTAGAAGCGACTTTGCGCAACCGTAACGAAAGTATATACATTTCGTCAAAACGTTTACAGCGCTCACAAGTAAGCTTCACAGATTCAAATTCTGAATCGATTTAAAAGTGTCCCTCTGTTCGTCTACCCTTCGATGGTATGTCGAGAAATTGCAAAAATAAAGATATTGTCTTTAAGTTTGACAGAAACACCGACGAAAAAGTTCTTGCATGCAAGTTGATAATGAATATACCGTTTCCACTACGATAAGCTGTCATTATTAAATGAATAGGCATCAGTATCGCTGTGCTACCATACGAATGCTTTATAATTTTATTGACATTTACATATTTTTGCTAACAAGCCAAATAGCTTTGCCTGCCGTAGCTTTTCCCCAGCTTTAGCTAGAAATATGAAATCAAGCTCATGTTATTTGTCTGTTTGTTTGTAAGACCTTACGACTCCAGTTATTATTGACTAAAGAAATTGAAATGTCTTTATGGCATTCTTAACTACCGTAGCCAGTTTAATATTGTAAATGAATGCAATTAAAAAATGTTAAGTTGATTAAGTAAATAGTTCAGGGTTTTTGTGTATTGAATATATATATAATGAATTTTTTTCTGCTTTATCCACAACACATATACATTTGTTTTCTATGATTTCATAAGATACTCATTTTTCAAGGGCTCGAAAAAAAAAAAAAAATATTAATGTATAAAAACAATATTAAATGCATAAAAATACAAAATTGAATTAATTGGCAAATAACGCTCCAATGATTAGTTGTACAGCATTGAAATAAATTAAACGAGAAGTATCCCTCGTATCATCGAAGATGATAAAATGACATCATTATAGTATCATCTTCACTGCGCGGCCCCATTTCTGCTAGAAAATAATTTTAAAAAATATTCATATTTAGAAAAAAAAAAAAAATATTTAAATCTGATTCAATTCTATTCAATTCTTGCTATATATCCACTTAGCATACTTCTCTTTACCAAATTCGTATGTGGTTAAAAATATATTGTGGTTTTATATCTAAACTCATGAACGTATTCATCATACGTACTTTTAAAGAGATTGCAAATATCTATACGTGAATGTTTACCTGCATTAAATTTCAAATCCTCTTTGTTGTAATACTATACATGATTTATAATTTTCTCTAACATATATGTACATATATATAAATATTCGGTGCGAGCAATTTTTTACAGGAATATTATGACCAATTTTTTATTTTTTTTAATTTTTTTTGCAATTTCCTTATGATATAATTTTATCTAAAAGGTGGTGCTTTATTAGCCATCCGTTGACCGTTTGTCGTTTGCTATCAATCTCATAAATTGAATGAACATTCAAACCATAAAGAAATTTGTTTTAAAAACGCACCATCGAATCTGTTTTGTTCCCCATTAAGATTTGGTATATAGTATACGTAATTTTCGCACAGTTGCTTGTTACATCCAATCCAAAACTAAAGGTCCAAAGTATAGTTTGGAAGATAAAATGAATAAGAAAATAGTTAAGCAAGTGATATAAAATGTGCTTCTTAAAGCAAGTCGTTGAGAAACTTCAAGCACTTCAATCGCTTGAAGCAAATAAATAATAATTACAAAATATTTCTTTTATTTTGGGCGTGGTCTAGCAGATAACTTTAGCCGATATTTTTACCAAATATCAGATCAATATCATCTATATATTTATTACAAGTTACTTGTTACTCTTTTCCTAAACTGATGTATCACAATTTTTAATTAATATCATCGTAAGTTAAGATTTTCAGTCTAACTCAGTAAAAGGCGACGCTACGGGTGAATGGGAACTAACCTCATCATCCGCTAAAAACGCATAATAGGTATCTTAGATTTTCTTTTCTTTTTTTTAGTTGTTTCGACCACGTTGCTGGATACGGACGTACAGATAAATAATCATGATTAACTTGATGCATTCATGACAGCTTGCCTTCGCCAAGAGGGTTAGTGTAAACAGTATTTACAATGCAAAGGCAAAGGCATTGAAGTTGCACTCAATAAGTTCTTAGGATCATGTATTGAAGGGTCCATACGAATTTTCGATAGTATCTATCAATTTAAACGCTCCCTTCTTTTCTTTTAAATTTCATGTGTAGCATCACTAGAACAACTGTAACTTGTCAGTTAATGGTCGGAATGTCATGAAATTCTGACACGTTGCGTTTGAAGATTGATGCTATCTCAATCCCGTATATGGATCTGTCAATAGCCATCATATATCTTTATGTCGTCCTGCGATCTTATTGAGTGATGTGATATATATTCATAATCAGCATAAGAACCTTGTCTCTCTGTTAACTGTTGGTTGGCACGTGAAGCTTCTAACATGCACTCTTACTTAACGATCGCAATTTGGTGAAGAAGAATACTTTGTTTGCTTTCCGACTCACTACAGTGCATAAGCAGAAAATTATCACCTAAAGTTTATTTAAAAATTAGTGAGCTGAAATTTTATACCCAGAAGATCTAGGATTACATTTACCGAAACCTATTGTCTTACTCCAATATTTTAGACTTTACTTTAAATTGTAATAATTAAATGCATTTTTATTTGCTTTTATGCAGATCTTCGATGCTAGTCAATGAATGCCTCGCTAATGTTTTAAGTTTATGCCCTTACCTTACCGTAACATATCAAAGCTACAATATAATTTATTTATGTTTACCGGTTTACATCGTTACGGGTAGTGTTATTTACACCTAACCGCCATAAAAGGTAAATAGCTGTTGTCGTTGTTGTCATTTTCCTTTTTCTCCTTTCCAAACATGTTATTCTAATGAATTTATGACCCTCGCTACACCTATAAAAAAAATAAATAAAAAATCATATAATAATTATGTGCTTATTAACAATTGACTTTGTTAATATGTACGCGTATGCGTGCATACGTGTGTTTGTGTGTTGAAAATCGTGACAATATTTCAATTACTTAATAAACATCTTAGAATATGTCTTAAGAATATATAAACAAACAGAAAGCATTGATTTTCTGCTCACAAGTATTCTTTACGCGAATGGATTAACAATACGTTCAGCGTACAGACTTAAATTGCATTGGTATTAAACGATTGTTTATTTCTCAATTGGCATACGGGCGTCCCTCGTATAATACGTTACTTGCCGCGGTATAAAATTTGCGCATATGTACTATAATATGGTTTTCATATAAACACGTTGTCAAAAGATCGTCGCTTTTTTTTTTTTTATACCCACCAAGGAAGGATGGCAGTATTAGACTCATTTTGTTGTTTTTTTTTTTTCATAATGTATGTAACACCCAAAAGGAAGCTTCAGTGATCCTATAAAATATATATATTCTTGATCAGTGCGAAATTCTGGATTGACAAAGCCATGTCTATACGTCCGTGTGAGGTTTGTTGTTGGCACTCTCCCGATCGCAAAAATGAAGATATCAACTTTAAATCTGGTAGAAACATTGGAAATTTTTCCACGTAGGTTGGTTAATGGCCAAAAATGATGGGAGCAAATTGATGGGAGCAGGTGCCCCCAGTGGAGCCTAAACTCAGCTCAACTTCGGATTTCTCAACGAAAATTTGTGGGTTTTTGCTAAGAAAACTTAGAAATTATAAACGATAGATGGCTGAAATTTTCCACATTGACTTTTAGGAAACACTCTACACTTTACGTGCAGAAATGGAAACAATCGGCCACGCCTACACCAAGTTACAAGTGATTAAATTATATTCTTTTCACTTTTTCGAGATTTTATGCTTATGCAGGGTATTAAAGAAGCGGAGAGAAGAAAAAAAAGAGAAAGAGAGAGAGAGAGAGTGGAATGCGAAACGCATAGTAGCGGGTATGCGAGATTCGGCCCCCACCTAATATAATTTTTTTACTTGTTTTTTTTTCAATTGCTTTTTGCCTTTATTTTTATTTTATCGTTAATAAACGGCGTTTGAGTCAATTTCGTGAAAAGAAAATCGATTAGCTGTAATTTTTATTAAAAATTCATTTTTCAATCCTCACTATAATATTTTGAACATACGTACATATGTTCAATTGTTTTTATATTTCGTCATTAAAACTTGGCTTCGAGGTATAACATGATACCCATTGCCTTCGTTTATATATTATATTTAATTTTAAATTATTTTAATCTATATTATGTGTTAGTTTCGCATAACACGATTTCGATGTAGCACGCTACGAATTAACCGTGTTATACAAGCAACACCTGCGCCTATATATGTACGGATAGATATATAAAATGGTGTTCAAAAAGATAGTGTGACCGTTAAATTAAAGGAACGACGGCAATTAAGAAATTAAATGTTTGTTGAATTTTTTTGCTTATTTCTAATATATATATATATATATATATATATGTTCTGTTACACAAAAAAAGAGGAAAAAATTGTATTCGTCTTATGACGAATGATTGAATCTTCTCTTCTCAAATCAAATGCATTAAAGACTTGCAATTGATTTTGGCCGAAGTATATGTGTAGAGCTATGTTACTTGTCTACGTTACGGTTTTTTGGGCATTATAAGTCTGCCTACAGGCGATCAAAGCCGATTTATTTAACTGAATTTTAGTTGATTCTCCTTAATGTTTGTAACATGATTCAAATAAATATTTCTTGGTCATAACTTTTTTGCCCATTGTAAGCGTGTTTGTAAGTAGATCAACGGCCATTTTGTTTAGTTGAGAAAATCTCGATCTTTCCTATACATTAAAATTACTTAGTTTTTTTTATTATTATTGAATCCACTTTAGAATTTGATGAAGAATACCAATCACCTATGAATATACAGCCATGGACGCATCAATAGCACAAATATATGTAAAAAACTTCAGTAAATATTTTTATATCCATCACCGAAGCATGAGGGGTAGATTTATTTTGTCAAAACCCCTGCAACATCCAAGTTATATTTATTTTCGATCAGCACAATTTGTGAATTAATTTAAGCATGTCCGTCTGTCTGTCTGCGTAATGTCTGTTGTAAGAGTTCTTCTGGTCGCAAGAATGAATCTGTCGACTTTAAATTTGGTAGAAACATTGGAAGTTCTTTTGAAAATCGGTTGAAGAACTCGCTTACAGTACCACGTAGACTGAGACAACCTGTTTTTTAAAAGAAATAAAAAATTGCCTTGTTCTTCATTACTCACAAACTACAGCAGATAAATTTACAAAACTTCGAACATATATTCTGTGGATGATGCTGGGTGACCGGTACAAAACCAGAAAAATTGACCGAGCCTACCCACTATTGCGGTGCATCAAAATTTTATTTTTTTTCTCAAAATCTTTATAATGCGCAGAAGCAACTTGGTCAGCTGCAAATTCGAAATGGACCTAAGCATGTCCACCTGTTCGTTTGTCCACCTCATTTGTCTGTCCATCAAACAATCCAGTATCTGTCGCACACATTGTTTCGTTCGCAAAAAGGAAGATATCGCCTGCAAAGCAAGGAGGCCAAAGAACACGCCTGCAACGCTCATGCGTCAGTACAATCAAAACTGAGAATACCTTCGCTTTTCGTGTCTTTTGTTCGTTGCTCATAAACTACGAAAGATACACGTAAAAAATATCTAGAAAATTATTCAACGAGAATATCCAAAATCAGCCACGATCTCCCGGTCTTAAGGAATATGCAAAATGATATTTTCCCTTCTTTTCAATCTAATCCAGGATAGTCGTGATGGGTATAAAAGATTCGCTCACAACCGAATATAATTTTCTTATTTGTTCATTTCATTCATTGTTAGTTAACAAAATGGTTTAGTGCTGCATGGTCAAGGAATTATTGTATGATGTTAAAAGACCTATGATTATCTTTCTCTCTGTAATGGATATGTAATCATAAAAATAGCATAAAAAACATGGGCGCATCTCTTAAGTACAATTGTGGTCGTGATCAATACGTCTCTGATACTGTCACTTGTTGTGCATGTTGTTGCGATTCGAATTATGCGATTGCTATTGCTATTGCTATGATTGCAATAACTTCAATATGAATATGGAATAATTCGAAATCGATTTTACTATTATCGTAGTTTCACAAAAAAAATTGAGTCGAACAGAATCACTTTCGTAAAAGTAAGTATATGTCAGTCGTATTTCGGATTTTAGAATATTTCAAAAGTATATTCAATCCAAATATTCAAAGATCCTTTCATAAAAATAAAAGTTATTCGAAATTTCTAAAGTACCACACGTATGTTTTATTAAAATTAAATTGAAATTTGAAAATTGAAATGAGTGAAAATTGACGTTAAAGAACGTTGGTTCAACATTTATTTCATTTAATTTGAATGATAATGATCGCTTGTCCTCTATCTCGTCAAGATTTTTACAACAGAATATGAATCCACGCATCCTTAACCACAAAGTTTAGTAGTTTACTTTTTAGCGGCTTTGTTTCCCATACATCTCTTTAATGTTGTTTTACTTTTTTCTTATACGTATACGTATAAGAAAAAAGAAGAGCTACAGAAATGATATGAAAGATTGTTGTTTTATTTGAAGAAATTCTAAGTAAAAACTTTTATAAATTTTTCATTCATATTCATGGTATGTGGGTTTTATTTAAGAAACCGCGCAGCGATCTAAATACAAAACATAATTGCAGTACAGAGAAAAACCTTGTATACAAAAATAGTTATGCATTTATTTGTCTCTCCATCTCTCTCTCTCTCTCTCTCTCTCTCTCTCTCTCTCTCTCTCTCTGTCTCTCTCTCTCTCTCTTTTTTTTTCTCTTTCTTTATTCGTGTACATTTATTCTTTCTGACCTTGCTGATTCATACAGTCAAGTCTTGTGTGTCGATGGGTCTGCGTATGTGTGTTCCCATACCAACCGACAGAAGATGTAAGTATATTAATTTTCTCGTTTCGTTCAAAACACTTAAAACTATGTACGGCTTATCCTATATGTTATCCTATATATATATATATATATATATATATATATATATATATCGATTCGGCAAATATCCGCCCGACCATTTATGTCGCCAAAGCGGAATTAAAATATATACATAGATGATATGCGTCTACGTGTTGAGTTCATTCTGATTAATTTGCCGAAAATAATTAAAGATTTTTAATAGGAAACGAAAGTCTGAATGACAGGTGCCGAAAGTCAAGAGATTTTGCTCATGTCGAACATAACCTCTTTCTTCTTCTATTTTTCGTGTTAATTTTTTCCATCGTTTACACACATTAAATAATAAATAAAAATCCATTAACTGTTGGCTTTATTTGTTTGTTTGTTTGTTTGGTTGATTGTTTATATTAAAAGAGTATACATCTTAAGCTCAGAGAGAAGTCTCATGCGGTGCACAAAACATTTTGTATATTTCTCTTGCATATATCGATGTCAGAATCGCAACACAACTACATATAATTATTCATGAAAAAAATTCGTAGCGCCTTTTCATCAATATTCGTTCACAATTTTTCTTACCTTTTAAATCAACTTTACCTTACCTTTGAAATGCGTAGCATTTCAATCGATAACTTTTTGCCATTACGGCATTACTGTAGAACTAGAAGTAGAATTTCTTAGGAAAAAACCAATAGATGAATTATTGAAATTTCTGAAAGAAAACATTGAATTAAGTAACTTTTAAAAACGTCCCTTGAGAAGTCAGTCAGTCACCATTACACCATTACACCATTAAATGATTTTTGCAAAGAACGAAGTATTTAGTAATCGGAAGAGTGAGGCGGCAGGATCGGTTGGTTATACAATGAATTCCCGACCATTCTCTCTTCACTTTTCCCGAGTCTGCGTATAACAAAAGACGATGCCTTCGTTGCGCTTTACCTTAATTACGCGCTTTAATCACAAAAGTTTTTGACAGTAGAGAGTTAAATTTTTCATGCGTGACCGAATTGAAGCAGAACACAATGCACGATTCTCTTTTAATTGCCCTACTTGGCGGCGTTAATTCAAATTGTACGATCGCTTGTATAACTTCATCCAACTTGATCTTTGATTTTTTTTTTTTTTTTTTTATACTTTACTCTTTTATGTGACCCACTTGTCATGGCTCGTTAGCAGTCCCTTCAGATGACAATTCGGTCCATTAAATTTCTTACTACTAATTAATATCGTGCTTTATACAAATAAGTTTTTGATCAATGTTTAGTTCCGCAACGATGCCATAACATGACAGGAATCAAAATTTCTCAGTTATTTTTTAAATCTTGCTTTATTATAATAATTATGATTTTACTTTGAAATTTTCAGAACATAAATCAACAAACCATTTCCTAGTGTTTATCAAGCATCTTCACTGCAAACAAGCAGTGATGCAAGCCTGCGATGCGTTATCGCCTTGACGGAAGTGATATAGCAAAATATGACGAATTTTTTAAGAACTTTAGTTCTTACGGCTGCAGTAACAAATGTCATAATGTCTTTTTTTTTGTGCCCTACAGCACTTACGGTATAGGATATATTAAGTTTGTGGGGACGTGTGTAAAACGCGAAAGCGCTTAAGGTAGACCCATCGTTTGTTATATGAATCGATTCAGAATCCTTTTCTAAATCGATCTAAGACTGCTTGTCCGTCTGTCCGTCTGATGTCTGTCCATGTAAATTTGTGTTCAAGTTATAGGTTGCAATTTCTGATATATTTTGATGCAATTTGCTACAGTGAAGTGTGTTGACCCAAGAACGAACGCTGGTGAAAATGGTCCGAATTGGTTCGCTTTTTTGAGTATTCCCCATCTAACGCCCTATTTTGTAAAGTCGTTATATGAAGAAAATTGCAATTTTCAAAATTTCTCGCCGAAAGTGGCCAAGTAATAGAATTTCGGCATTCAAAAATTGAACCGACTGGACCAATCTTTGAAACCCCTCTCATATATGGAAAACTGGCGTTCATATAGCAAAAGGATCTAATTTTCAATGCTTCCTGATGAAAATCAGATCATAATAGAAATTTAAGATAAAAAAATTAACTATAGCAAATTTGGACCATCTCGGTTTATTTTTTGGATCGTACCCTGTGCAAGGATTTTCACGAATCTCTTTATTCTTTAAGGTAGAAAAGTTTACATTTTAACATGTTATGATTAAAATTAATCCACATTAGTAATTTGATGTAAAAATGAACTATGCTGAATTTTAATCACGCACCTCAATTTTTGAACCTCTTGGGTCTAACCACTCTTCCGAAAAGTAAGCCTTTATTTGTAAAAGGGTGCAATTTTTGTGTTAGACAATGTGGTGTAGGGTGTTTAATAGTTGACGTAGCTCACGTAGATCACGCGACTTGCAAACCGTCTATTGAGAGAATCGCCATGAACTTATTCTTTGACGATGCATGATGCATGCATACATGTTACGTGTTTGTTATACAGCATGATAGACAATCGTGACTTTGTAAGCGGCTGCATTTGTTTGTTTACAGTCAGTTTAGTATAAATAACTACTAATGTACAAAGTAGAGATGGGTAGGTGAGTAATTTTGATTACTGTTATTAACCGCGCAGTGTTATCCTAATTTGGTGCCGTATACGTCGCAAACAATTAGTACTAAAATGTTTTCAAAGTGCACACTCCTCTTGGGCGAGATAACAATCTACATCAACTTGAGAGACAAATTTCCGTCTTAAAAAGATGGGCAAAAAATCGATTAAATCCCCTCATACACCACCCACCCCTACTCTTCGCATCACTACAATACCGCGCAGTGTAAAACCAAGCGCACTTTCTTTAATTACTTACAGTTTATGAGCGATACCGATCTACTACAGATATGAATCTCAAAGAACTAATACATATGCAGTAGAGAAAAATTCTAAAATATCATAAAGAGAAATTTACATACACATCAAAAATCGAACCAAAATTTGGTACAAACACTTAAGTAGGTTTTCAAAACTACTCAGAAAAAACTCTGCGATTTTCGTAAGATGATCAGCTTTGATATAATCCAGGAAATAGAAACGAATAAGTGATTGTACTCCGTTGTTATATATTCATAAATAATGGCTAAGATTTCAGTCATTTTGATAATCTTTTGGACGCTGTGTACAGGAAATCTGGACCATCATTTATCACGATATGTACGAATTTGGATAATTTGACCTACAAGCTTGGGTAGCGACGAACGGCCTGAACTTCCGTAAACCGAATACCAGATCGTCGACATTGTGCGGGTATGTGAACAAAAAGTTAGGCATGAAAAAGTTGCCCGTAGGTTGGGTGCCACGTTTGCTCACAGTGAAACAAAGGCACCCTATTTCATAAGTCGAGGGCGATAATAGCAAAATTGCATGCATAGATGTATGATTTACTTGCTTAAGCACCACATTATCCAAATCTAATCTCCGCGACTGTTACGTGCTGGAAAAAAGATTTGAATTGAATGGTGAGATCATTGAAGTGAAACGTTCTTGAGACTTTTTTCAATAAACAACAAACCAAAATGCCGGAAAATCTTTCGGGTCATTATGTCATCAAGGTACTGCGATGAAAAACTTGAATTTTACAAAAAAGGTGTTTTTCTTTTTCGCACTTAGGTCTGTAACTTTTCAAACTGATGTTCATCTGCCCAAAAACCAAAAATTTGCATGCACTTGTCTAACATGAGTTTTGGGTTAGGGGCACTCATCACAAAACTTCGTCCACCAAAACAACAAAAGAAAAGTAGAGCGTACCCATGAAACGAATGCATATAAATAAGTAGTTGTAGTATTCTTATGTTACTTATGTTACTATGGGTTGAATACGTGCGTGTGCGTCGGCTAGATCTTGGGATTCGCTTCAAGGTGGACTAGTCAATTTTTTTATTTGCTTTCCTCTTTATTCTTCGAGAAATCGAAGCGGGATTAAAAAATGAAATGGAAGGATGTTTTTTTTTTTTTCTTTTGAAAATATTTCCATCGACAAGTCACTGGTTAACAGTACATATTCCCATCTCTTGTGTATACAATTTGTATGTATATACATAATTATCTATGTTCACATGCATTTTGCCCACACGCGCACACTGCCTACTTACTTTGTTTGTTTATGTAACCGTGGGCAGTATGCGAAAAGTGATTAAAAAATTTTATAGGATCCAAGCTGTAAGGCTTTTGCAAAACAACAATAAAATAAAAACAAGTAAGAAAATTGTATACGGCTCGACTCGAATCTCTTATACCCGCCACTTTTACCTCGAGAGAAAAAAAGAAAATGAAAAACTTTTCGTATTTTGATACTCTATAACATTGGGTGGGCATTCCCGCTTTCTCCTATTTTTGTGCATGCACTTTGCAATCATACAAGAAATTTATGCGGAAATTTTTATCGTTATATCGATTGCGAGTTTATGTGTAACGAGCAAAGAAACCAATTTTTTTTGATCATATTTTTGCGCGACTAGAGTGAGTGCTCAATTGGTACAGACTCCGTGTCTGTTTCTCCTTCCTCCTCACTACTTCCTAACTATCACCGTATTATACGTATAGTGGACATCACCTGACTGATTGCTCCTCGGCCTATGTTGCATTTTAAGTGTGCCTCTCAACCGATTTACCTCATTTTCTATACCTACCTTCGTTCAAAAACTGCTAATATATTCTTGTCGAACTTACTACGGGCATCTACATGGACAAATATGCCTGAAGCGATTCAGAATTTGATTACTAGTCGAGGATATAAGAGATACACGATATCATGCACTTTCTTGAATCTCCGAATGTTGCAAACGTTTTGACAAAATAAATATGCGTCCAACCTCTCGATGATGGCTATAACTAAACTGAATATTATATCAGACGAAAGCCGAAGGATTTTTTGTAGTAAATATTAAAGTTTCGTTTTCATTTGTGCGTACATTTCGTTTTGCTCAATTACAGATTGCATCTTAAGGTTGCGCGTTTTGTAAATCTTTTTTAAGTAAATTGCAAAAGTAAACAATTGAATGCATTCTTCAATTATTTTGTGGATTCAGTGAAGCAGCTAAGTTTCACGTTTAATTATTTATGTTCTAAAGTATAAAAAAAAATTTTTCATCGAAGGAAACTTGATAACTATGGTAAACCATTGAAAAGGTTATCGATCAAGAATTCGCGTGTTGTTAGTTTCATTGGTTTGCAGCACAGGAACACTGCCTGCCATATTATTATTCATACAGAACCAACTTTCAAAAAAAAATTTTAAAAAAATTTCTCCATTGAATATTTTTTGAACCGTTAGAGAGTTTATCGATCGAGAATTCCGTTCCATTCCGCAGCACTTGGCCACAGTGGTCAAGTAAACTTTCACTTTATTCGCCTCGTATTTGAGACAGTACGACACTTTCATATCAAGTAATTACATAACATAAAGTCATGTTTTGTTTATAACATTTTTGAAAGAAATCCTCGAAAAATTCTATTTTAACTACATTTTAATTTAAATCGTTCCGAGACCTCGTTGCACACAACTGTTAACGGATTAACAAAGCTCTGTATTAATTATAACTTTGCACTTTCCTTTTTTGCTTCCGATTTTTCAAGCACAATATTAGACATACAGCCATATGGGGTGTTGACGGCGGCTCCGCTTGCTAACGTATCGTGGATCGTCGCCCAATATCGTGGATTTGTTTCCATCGCTCCTGATAACCTGTAACTTCAATTGGCCGACTTGAAATCTGTTGATCATCTGTGCGCTACCAAACAATTACTTACCGTTTACCGTATGTTATGAAATTTGACATGTGCTCCTCTAAAGATTTGTGCTAACGAGAGCTAGGAAAAAAATTTCTTTTTTCATTTGTTATCGACTTTGTCCGTCGTCAGGCATCTGACTTATTGTGCTCATACGCGTCGCATAGGATTGCTTGATTCTGGCAGATTGATCACAGCATTTTACTTTGCGAAAGATATTTGCTTGATGCGAACGCCTGCCATTAGGAACTATTGCAACATATTTTCAGTGTTATTAAAGTTCATATATTAAATATGATTTCTTTGCATATTTTAGATATGTTCTGAAGTATTTCGAGTAGATTTGTCATTCATTGTTCTTGCAAACCGCTCCAAAGCGTGTGTTTCTTTTAGCTTCAGTTTTGAATTAAGAAATCAAATAAAAATGATAGCAGAAGTCTGAATGTATTAGAGTGTCCCATAAGTTTCTTCATTTTCTTTTTTTTTTTTTTTTTTTTTTTTGAAGCGGAATCAATGGACGACATATCCCATCTTGATGCAATGATTATGTAATGGCGTTGTCCTGGGAATGTTAATGGCATCCGCTATCTCGCACACACTATATCGCAAATTGTCAGCGATGAAATCCGTATCCGTCGTTGCTGGGCGGTCACGGCGGTCTTCGTCTTTCAAATCAAAATTGTCAGCTCTAAATTTTTTAAACCAATTGCTCACGATTCTAATAGTCGTAATGCTACTCCCACAAGCGATGCAAATCTCGCCCTCGCAAATCTACTGGCTTTTTTAAAGCAATGCACCACAACATGCCGCAGATGCTTCTTTTGGCTATCCCCCTAATTGAAAAGATTTTGAAAGAGAGTTTGTCACCAACGAAACGTACTTTGAAAGAGCTGTCAGACGACTGAAATCGTCATAGCCGTCATAGTCGTCTCGGGGTGGCGGCGAAAAAACTTATGGGACAGCCCTGCAACTTTAAAGAAATTTTTAATTTTTCAGTTAAGACTTCCTTGTAAATTTTTATTCATTTTATTAGATACTTAATTATTTATCTAATTACATTCATTACTTTACTTAATTAGATTAATTATATAATTAATTAAAATATTTTATTGTATATATTCGTTCTCAAAGCAAATATAATTGCGTTGCTTATTATCAATAAAAAAGTTAAGTATGCCTGGTCTGTAGATGAGATTAGTTGTAACCACTTATCAACTGCTCTTGCGATTCCTTTATCTTTTCAATTTTCTTTTCATTCCCATTATTCGCGTATTCTATTCATTTCTTCATTTTCAAAAATTTCAATTTTAACTTCTGTTCACAAATACATTTATGTATTGCTCTGTGCATTAAATGTTTTTCTCTGTGTTTCATTGCATGTACAAATGTACAAATGTACAAATGTACAAAACATAAACAATTCGCCCGCAATTTTATAATATATAGCGACTAAAATAAAATGAAAGAAAGGCAAATTGCTCGACCCGGAAAGTACAATATCGAATAAATAATATCTTTCATGTAGACTGACTGACTTTTTGTGAATAGTCAGTCCCCCATCATCATGTACATTCAACTGGGTATGTTTTAATTACACTTCAGTCATTATGTCCTACAAGTTCTGTATTCAATTTATCATTTTTCCCATTTCATTTGGGCTTGGTAAAATTATCTATCTATTGTGCTTAAAGACACACACACACACACACACACGCACCCATAGATTTATTCAAATATTGCATATAATTACGAATTAAATTACTTTTATATATCAGCTATGCCGATTGACAATACGGATTGTATTACATATATATGAGATTGCATGCAGATGCCGTTCAACGCTTCACATTACCGACGAAACACAATAACGCATTTGCATTTTGTGGATAAGATGATTCTCGTTAACGCGAATTCGATTGATTATCTGGTATGAGTACTACTTGCTCGATATCGAACGTAATATGTCATATTTTAAATCGAAAGCATAATATCTACCGAGATTCATGTTCAAAGGGAAAATACACAAAAATATCGGTACAAAAAAAAAAAAAAAAAGAATATATTTGATAAAATTAATGTTCATAGAAAAGCTATTTAATCTGAGAAATTTCTTGAAAATCTTGACCAAAATATCATAAGCAAATAAGTGTATATAAGCTTTTGCCCCCCGTCATAATGTCATAAATTAAATGAAATGAGAGATAAATGAATGAAAAAATTTTTGGGCGATTACTAGAAACTAGAAACTATTGAAGATGTATTCCCCAAACGTGATATTAACGACTCGTTGGGCCAGAGTACAGATGGGCAAATTTAATATGGAAATTATAAATATCTAAGAAATGAAAAATTAGACAATTTATTAGGTCCTTGTAAAAATTTTGATCATTTTTTCACTTATTCACTGGCATTTATTGTGGACAATCGGTACAATATATATTAATAGATAATGAATTTCGATCATTTTCGAAAACATTTTCGCCAACATGGCGATATCATGTCGAAAAAACTTATATTGGTTTGCCAGCGATCATCCCATCGGCCCATTTTCGCACTTTCTCAACTTTGCGGACTCGCATGCCAGCCAAGCCATGCTGCACCGATCTGAACAAGTGATAATCGGGAGATGCCATTTCTGGTGAATACGCTTGGTGTCCCAGGACTTCTCATTCGAGCTACGACAGTGTATCGTAGTGGACAACTCTTGCAACAAGTAGCCAAAAAAATGCCATTTTCAGGCAATTCATGTCGTCACTTTTAAACTGTTGAGTCCAAAATGGATAATTGGGATGGGATGAAGCAGCCATCACTCACCATAAGCCTCTGAACGTGTTTGGTGGGCTTAGGCAGCACATTCCTTCAAATAAACAATAACAGTAATGAATTTGGAAGAAGAAGAATTTTAAGCGCTCCCTGATTATCGTCGGCGTACGCTGAATACGTCAATAAGATTGGATAGAAAACTTTTGTTTTATGTAGAGGAAGGTCAAACCCATCGAACTCATCCGTTAAGTGCTCGACTATTTCCCGTTTTTTTATCATATTTACCGGTAGAATTCGCTGATCACAATTTTTGCAAGCACTTAATAAATAAACATCGAACTTAATTCAATTTATTAAAAAATTCTTAATATTTTTACAATGCGATCATATTGTTTTTGTCTTTCGTATCGTACAATACGCTCGATAACCAAAGAACCGTAAACCGAACACAGGTCTTTGCATTTCACTAACACCGACTTGTGAAGGCCGTAAACAGAACAGAAACACACACTTGTGCGAATTATTCATTAAAAATAGAAATTTACCGCCCGGAAAATTTTGGATATACAGATATTTATTTAGCATTTGTAGCATATAGCATTTGTAGCATGTAGCATATCGTCATGTTTGGTAATGGAATACTTGACGGCTTAAAACAATTAAAATACAATCGCCACCTTACTCCTGCTGCTATTTCGTCTTGTATACTTAAATTGTGTGCTGCAAATAAATGAGAAATAAGAAAAAATCAGCCACGCCCACTGCATATTGTAGACTATGAAAATTTATTTCTTTTACTTTTTTTTGGCTTTTGTAGGATAATCGTGACGGTTGTAAAAGATTCGCTCATGACCGAATATAAGTTTCTTCCTGCTTTAAGTTTAATATTAAGAAATAGACTGAGCATCGTGTAGTCAGATTAATAAAGTTTGATTGAAAAACATTGGAATATGATCTCGAATGTAAGTAACGAGATGGGATGATTTAATCGCATACGGGGGATGATTATTAATGTATAAAATGAAGAGAATTGGTTCCCAGTGGTTATCTGTAGAATCACCAGACGTAACTGGAAATTTTCAAAGTACTTAAGAGTTAAAAGTCATCCTAAAAGGTCTATTACGAGGGTACGAATTAATTATTATTAAATTTTGGGACGAGGCCAGGCGACTACAGTTTAAAAGTCAGTAATGTATGGTTTATTTTGTTGAAGGCGTTATTGAAATCCGTGTAAATTACATCCATCTGTGAGCGAAAATGAAAGCCTTACGTCTTAAGTCTGGCTTGTCAGTGATACGGAGAGATATATGATTATATTGCAAAAAATTTATCTCGAGTAACAACGGACTCAGTTTAACAGTGTCTTCAAAGCCCAGAAGGAAGGATCAGGGACTTCACAAACTATACATATATACGTGATCAGCATCAAATTGTTAGTCAATTTAAGCATGTCCGGCTATCCGTCTGCATAATGTCTGCGGTAAATATTCTCCTGGCCGCAAAAACGAAGCTATCGACTTCAAATTTGGCAGAGATATTGAAAGTTCGTGTACGCAGGTGGCTATTCAAAATAGGCTTAATCAGTGCAAGAACACACCCACAACACTAGGTAAACTGAGAACACCTCTGATTTTCAAAAGGAATAAAAAATTGGTTTTTTACTCATTACTCATAAACTATATCACATAAATGCACAAAAATTTGAATGAATATTCCATGGGGCCTTTATAATAATGGAAAAAATTTACCACGCCTACCCAATGTTATAGTGTATCAAAATTTAATTTTTTTTTAATACCTTTATAAGGAAAAATGTTTCAAAAATCCCATAGAGCATGTAAATTCTTGACCAGTTTCAGTTTTGGAATGCCCCTAAACATATTCATATGTTCGTTTCTCCTTCTGTTAGTCTACGCAACCGTGTAGTATTTGGGGTAAACATTCTCCCGTTAGCGAAAATGAAGATATCGCCTTTAAATTTGCAAAAGAATTTGAAAATAATTTAACTTTTTCCAGGACAAGCCTACAACGCCAACATGCCTATGCGACAAAAATTTTTATTTCGAAAATAGAAAAGATCAGCCGCGCCCACTTCTTACTATAGACCATGAAAATTTAGTTATTTTTGTTGTTGTTTTTTTTTTTGAAATGGCAGTAAAAGATTCGATTACGACCGAATATAATTTTCATACTTGTTGTACTCTAATGTAGTTATTGGACTCAATACTCTCTCCCTTCTCAGATATCCTAAGCAAATCAAAACGCTCAAATTGCAATCCAGGACTTATCGATGCACATTACATATATTTAAGCTTATGCGGAAAGTACAACTATTGGCACTGTATTTAATTCATTCACCTTCCGTATAACTTATACGCGCTAATAATTAAGTGCAATAGTCAGTCAATTGATTGAAATTTAAACACAATGATTGCGGAATTTCTTCAATTTTTTGATGCCCCAGAGGTGGTTGTATAGTAGATTGTAATAATCAATAGTTAATCATATGTAATAATAAATCAAACATCAAGTTCAAGCTTTAGTGGCAGAAGGAAGGCGAACGCCACAATCCAAATACCATACAATAAGTCAAATAAAAGAGTCCGGTCGAGCCTGTGAACGTAATTGCATCTCAACACTGCCCGTTAGTGGACACTTGTTGAAATGAATTATTTATTATGATTAAAAAAAAAATAAATAAATAAAAAAAATAATAATAATAAATGGAATTATTAAACGGGAAAAAACAATACGGAGTCAATAAATTCATTCACTTTCGCTTATAAGTCGCTGCATCACGTTCTCGATATGCATAGCTATAAGGCATAGAACATTTTAAGACTCTAAACCATAGTTTGCGGCTTCGCTTACATGACCTTTACGATGTCTATTCTTATGTGTATATGAATGGAAGCTATCTCAAATTTTATTTGGTGTCTTTCAGCTAGGATTTCGTGTATTGTATTGTACGCTATATTTCTTTATAGTTTTTTTTTTAATTTTAATATCTCCTTGAAAGCTAGAAACTATTTTGTACATTTAACTATCTGCCATTCCTTTAGGGAAAGTTGTTAGGGGTGGCGTGTAAATACGCTGGCCCGCCTTGAATCTATTTTTAATAGATTTAGCGCGAACAACACAAGAAACGCAATAAGGGAATTTATTAGTATACAATTTAGATAAAATTTGTGCATTCCATAGATGAAAGCTTCAAGAGTAAATAATATAATAAATAGTGTGCGTGCGGCTAGTTCAACAAGAATTCGAATTACAAACGTATTTGTAATATAAATTTCTTTTTTCCATGCCTATATATAATAACTACTGCAGCGGTAACAACACTTTGATAGAAAGAACTCTTCTCTATGGTATTAATTACTTCTATAATTTTTTTCCCATTTATCTTCTTTACTTTTAGATTTACTCTCGAATATATCATTGCGACAAAACACAACATCATCAACACGAAAGAATTAACAATAGGAAGCTAGCGCGTGCTATTGTGCTGATTAAAGCAGATCATAAGAGACTGCAATGTAAAAGAAAACGTACTTATATAGAGATTAACAGTCACAGCGAGCGTTTAAAATATTATAAAGATTATACAAATGCATTACTTTACTACAAATGTTATATGCATGCTGTGTATGTGTGCCGGGATGCTTAAAGATATATAGTCAAGTAGTTTGTGTTTTTATTGAAACAGCCAACAGCCAACAGCCAACAATCAGATCAACCACAACGACGAGGAACATTTGTGAAAATTGGCTGCTAACAAAACATTTAGTGTGCACACTTGATACATCAAATTACTGACGGAAGAGGCATATAAGAGGAATCTGCGTTAATTCAGTTCACACTTTGAACGCATTGATTGGTATATATATGTTTAGCTAGTTGAGTTCTAGTTGGTATTCGGCCTAAAAAGGCAGCATAATCATACAATGTGCGAAGATGGAGCAATTAATTATTTTTTCATATGAGTAAATAAACAGAGAAAACGTAAAAACTGACACAAAAGCACGAGAAGACGAAACGAAAAACTATTTTTAAACTTTTCAATAAACTAATACTTATGCATATAAGAGATACAGACTAAACATCGCTAAGTTGTCGTTAGTTGTCGAGTTGCACGCACGTTAGCAAACGAGAAACACGAGTGCAAAACATGCATTGGATAACACTGGAACTGACAGTATAGGTTATTGTTCTGTTACCTTCGAGCCTTAAGAGGAAGTAGTGGCGGTGACGTTGTCGGTGAATGTCAGTCATTGCGAATGTTGTCAGTAAAAACGCTGAACAACAAGAAGATACTCGAGCAATTGGACCGGCAAGCATGCACATTGCAAGACACATACTAAGCTTGCTATGTGAAGATAACAATGGCTAAATAAACTCATCATCGTCGTCATCATCACAATTAAACTCTATGTACATGTATTTGATATTGTCTCTCAAAGCCTATTCCTCAAAAGGCAGAACAATAGCGTTGTCGGTAAATGTGTAGAAATAGCTCTTCATAAAAAACAATAACAAAAGCTTTAGCTACTGTTCACTTGTTTTTAACCTCAAGGAAGAAGAAAAAGGAAGTTTTCTAAAAAAAAAAAAATTGCTTTAAAAGAGTTTCAAAAAGCGACAAAAACACCAGAATTTTAAGCATTGCTTACGCCGTCGACGTCCAACTGAGCACGACAAGTACTTAAAGCGTGACATTTGTTGTATTGTTAAGTCTGGAAAAAACGTGACCGTCCGTTGACAATAAAACTGAACAGCATATACACACTCGAAACCAGAAAGCGACCATTTAATAGCTCATTGGCACTTGACAACACGTTTTGACTGCATTTAAGCAGCGAGAGAGACTTATTATTATGGATCAATCGAATTTAACAACTCCCGTCTCACCAGATACTTGTACCACCAGTAGTTCATCGTCCACGACATCATCGGCTCCCCAATACAGTGAAGATATACGCCGGCCATTACATGGCTTGGATTTATTAAGTCGTAAGGGAAGTGGATCGTCTACCAAGACATGTGAAGTAAATTTAGGTGACGAAGAGCGTGATACATTTTCCCCAGTTAGCAGTAATGACAGCTCCAGTGATCCCGACAATATTTTGAACAATTGTAATGGTGATGCCTGCTCTTCTTCCACCGTAAACAACACTACCACCGCCTTGGTACCCAATAAAGATAATAAACAATTGGAGGGCTTGTTACCGCCATTAAAGTTAAAACTCTCGTCGAGTCTTGTCAATAATATGCATCCGACACCTTCAAAAGAGGAGAAACAAAGACAAAATGAAGAGATTGTTATACTAGAAACGTCGTCGATCTCTTCTGAGACTGGTTCTTGGGAATCGGTTTTTCCTCATGTTAATGCTAGCGTTACCACAGCCACTGCGAATTCCGTTAGTCAAATGCCTTCAATGGATCCTCATAATATGGACTTAAGTAATTTTTGTGTAGGTTTTATGCAAAAAGAGCCGCTCCTTGCTGTCGCAGGCAAATTGGACGCATCTGACAGATTCCACGAAGAGCCCACATCTAGCGGGATCAATTTACTCACGGAACCCGACTTAGAACCCCTAAACAGAGAACGTACATATTCGGCGGGAGCTCCTGTGACTGCAGATACTAGTTCACTTTTTAAGGGTCACAGTTCAAATTGTTTAAATCGTGAATTATTAATTGAAACAAAGGGTGACAATCCTTTAACAAACTCGCAGACTAGCAATTGTTTTATTGACGCTTCATCCCTTTGTGATGAGGACGAAATTTTACCTTTCTCTAGCAAAAAAAATCATTCTCAAGTAGAACAGTTCAAAATTCAGCAAAAGGCAACAGGTAATGCCAACGGTGACTTAAATTCACCGACTAAGCAATTAGAAACATTCCATAAATCTTTTGCTCGATGCAAAGTAAAATCAGCAAAAGAAGATATGCTCACACCGAAAGAAGAAATACGCCCGAAATCAAGTTCAAGCTGCAGTTCAGAAGAGGGCGAATCATCCAAAAATCGTAATAATTCCGGTGGTGATTCGGCTAGTAATTTATCAGATGAAGAAAAGTTGTGGAAAAGGGATCATGCTGCGTACTCACAAAACACCAGAGAATTGATAGATGAGGGAAAATCCCTTCTTAAACAACCTGTTCTCAGAGATAATCTGTTACTTGCCAATGATGAGGTTACGGAACCTTCGGTTTCATTGGCTCACGATTTGGATTCCTCTGACTCTTCCGATATGGTTCGTCTGCGTCGCGAACAAGAACGAAAGATCCCTTTCAGCTTTCAAGCATCTCCACACTTCAGTGGGTTACCTTCATTAGCGTCAAAACTTATACACAGTAATCAGCCGCCACCTTCTTTAGCTAACCCTCCCAATGCAACTCATCATAATGATCTCAGTTATACCACAGATTATTCTTCTTCTAGTCCAGCGCCCAGTTTGGTGTGGTCTGAGCACGAACATCGGTCTGGCAATCATCAACGCTTGGGGCTTGTCGAAGATTACGAGCTACAACAGAAGAAGACATGTTCTTTACAACCTGATACTCCTCATAATTCCATTGTTCATATAGAACTAACGTCCAGCAACACTTCGTCTATACATAGAGACTGTACACTCTCGTCTTCATTTTCTCACCATCGCGATTCCGGAGCTTATTGCAGTGATGCCACTGATTCTCCAGTACCTATGCCTCGCACACCCAAACGTACGAAATTCGATGAAGCAAATCCGATTATATCTGGTGGTGCATGCATAAGCGATTTTCATGTCAAGCAATGCGAAAGTCCAACAGTTCGAAGAAAAACCGACGCTTGTCCTATAGTATCTGGAGGTTTTGTTTCATTGGATTTTGAGTCCACGCGACCCTTGATCGATGACTGCGCTGAAGAAGAAGTAGAAATGCGCGTTAAGCCAAAACTCCGCAAACCTCTAAGCGGTATTGCCTCATGGGTGGTAGACATGAGCGACTGTCAGCGGTCCGAACGGCGCAGAAGCACTAGTTCTACATCTAGTTTAGAAGCTTCGCAGTCAAAAATTCGCGAACGTTCCGATTCGAACAGTTCTCATAAAAGTGGTTGCGGTTTTTACGTTTCCCTCAACGAGATGAATAAGAAGCCACATGAAGACGAAAATGTAGAAGAGAAATCGCTTAAACAAAACAATATAACGGCACAAATGAGTAAATCTTACAATGCACCAACATCAACAAAATTCTTTGTTAACCTTTCAACTAGCGAATACAAACCGAAAGATCGCCCATTAGAGGAAGCAAAGATAAAATTACCTAAACAAGGTCAAAATTCTTGTACTAACTCACAGAAAACTTCATATAGCATGTTTATTGACATTGGAAATGGTGATAAGAAGCTGCGCATGAATGGGCGCCAAGAAGCATTTAATTTAGCCCAGAAGTTAACAGGCCATCGAAAGTGCGAGGAAGCAATGAAATCTAGCGCTAGTTCAACGGAGACCCTAATGTCTAAAAGTAATAATTTTAAGAACTCAATAGAGGTCGAGTCTAATATTGCGGCTGAAAGCAAATCCTTAGATTGTAAAATTAACGTAGAAGCACCGATTACAGTGGCAGCCATAAGAAGGATAAGCCAACAGCAAAGAAACCAAAATGAGGCCAATAAAAGGCATTCCTGGAGTAATAATCCTAGCAAAGATTTCGGGAATATCGAATGTAAGCGCTCTATAAGTCTTACAAATAACGGTGATACCGTCAAAAGCAAAGAAAACGGTATTCATAGTAAAGGTCTGATGAGTATTATTGATAAAATACCAATTATATCGAAAGCTTCGTCGCTGTCAGTGGATAGTTCGTTGTCGCCTTATGATGAATACACCGGTTCTAAGTCAGAACTGAGTACCAGTTCTGGAGGAGAACGTGAGGAGGGAGAAGCAGTTGGGATGGCTGGAATTGCGCCAGCGAACCGCGTTAAGAAGCGCCGCCGGGATGTTCAAATTAATGAAACATTTGATAAGAGCAGTTTGGCTTCCATAACCGATGGCATTTTATCGAAAGACATTTCACCTATGTCTGCTACCGACACAGACGATTTGACTTTTCAGCAAGAGGAAGAGCAAGCAATTAGAGAAACAGCTGCGTTGCAACAACAACAGCCAGCACAACAGCAAACTTCTTCTAATTCTCAACTTCCCGTTTCCACAGTTAATTCTTCTTCCAGCCGCATGTCCAATATTATTATGGAGACCATTATAGAAGCCAAAGAGACAAGTTCACCTAAGAAAAATCTCTCTGGTCTCTCATTAGAGACTTTACACGCCACAATTGAAAAACAAAAGATGTTGCTAGAGACTGTCAATGAACATGCCGAGGCGGAAAAATCAAACTTTGTTAAACTCTCTGATATGGATAAACCATTGAAATTGGAAATTAAGTCTCCTGACCGCATGAGTACTAGCGTAGGTAATCACAGACAAATCAATCGTTTGTACAAAGATGATAACAGAGCTCGACCTCATTCGTGGACCATGTCACGTTCTATAGGAAATAGTTTCTTAAATATAACGAGTTCAGTAGAAAATATGCGTAGTTTGTCAAGACTTTTTCCTAATTTTTCCAAAGAAATTTCTAACTCCTTACCTAACGATATGGCGCTTGACAACATGGACTATCTTCAAACCGATCTCAGCGCTGATTCTAGTTTAGCCTCCAGTATAAGTCGTTCAGGCATGGATGAGTCGTCTTTATCCTGCCGGCAACCAAGACGGTTAGGCGAAGATTTGCTCAAAATGTTCCTCCAAGAAATAGCCACTGATATGATTGTAGAGGTGCATGGAAGACGTATCAAAGCACACAAATGCATTTTACGTTCACGGTGCCAATACTTTGCAGCTATGTTAGCCGGAAATCAAACAACTGGTGTGGTTTCTCTACAAGGATATTCTTATTCCGCGGTTCACTTCGCTCTCTGCCACATTTACTCAGGCGCTTCTCATCCTCCCGACGGCATCAGTCTTATGGAATTAGCTGCATTAGCTGATTTATTGGGTTTGGAGGGTTTAAAAGAGGTGACCTCACATGCTTTGAAAACCAATTACTGTCACAATTTTCATAAGCCATGCTCAGGCTGTATAGATGGAATATTACAAGTGTTGCCTGTAGCCTTGA
Organism: Glossina pallidipes; assembly: GCA_000688715.1. Lineage (NCBI taxonomy): Eukaryota > Metazoa > Arthropoda > Insecta > Diptera > Glossinidae > Glossina > Glossina pallidipes. The sequence goes on along the minus strand of KK499764.1, from coordinate 4,066,032 downwards.
ATCACGCTCTAGACGATTTGTACCGTAAATGTCTGAGGTGGACATGCCGACATTACTTGAAAGTTTGGCCTACTCGACAATTTGCTCAACTACCGCCAGACATATTAGCGAGATGTCGTCAACAAATTGTAGCTTACTTGGTGAGTAAGGTCGACTTTTTGGCTTAACATTCTAAATTTATTATTATTTCTTACTAACAAATCTAGTCTTCCGAAACGGTTTTGGACACCGTTTTGGACTGCGACAATCTACTTGGTCAATTGGCTTCCTATCGTTGGGGTGCACTTTGTGAAAATTTGGTACGTGATATATTGGATGCCGCTTACGCTTACATGGCGGATCACTTTGCCAGCCTTATAGCGAGTGATTCATTCCTATCATTAGGACATGATCGCAGCTGCCATATTCCACGATTGGAAGGAGTTCTCTTGAGAACGGCATCATCTTTAACTCCAGACCAAGCATGTCGAACTTATCAACGCATCACCCGCTTAAATACTGTTCTACAAGCCAAAGTCATACAAATGCCTGCTAGTTTGGGTGAGCTGGCAAAGGAATTGCAAGGCTTGCATGAAGAAGAGTTAGAATGGGATGCCGAATATATTCGTTTAGTAAGCTCCCTACTGTCCGCTGTAGAGCAATGCCTCATCAGACAATGTTCGCGTGCGATGAGAGTTACAGCTTGGCAAAGGATGGATTTGGACTTACGTAAGAAAATTCAAACTTTGGCGCGTCTTACTGAACCGTTGGACATCAAGCGCAATAAGGGCGTCTCCAAAGCATTCTCTTTCGGAGGCAGCACTCGCAGCCAAAACTTGCATCAAGTCAAATTGGCTATACAAGCACATTCAAAAAAATCTGTGGCCCAGGAGACGCAAATTTATAAAGCCACACAAACGTTAGAATCGGTACAAACAACTGAAAGAGGAGTACAAGCCAATCACGATGTGAGGGAAGGTATAGTTGCAAAAATAATTATTTTATATTTACATCCAGAGAACAATAATTTACTAATGTTATCATTCCACACGTAACGAAAATATGCACAAACTTCGGAACCCGTAAATCGATTAGGCAAGTCCGTCTGCCTATTCGTCTATGACATTTTTTTGAATTCTTATAGCAAAATTGAAACCCAAAGTTCCAACTTGGAACATATACATTTAGTGCTATGTTATGTTCTTATGAAATAATCCACTCAAAATTGATCCGCATGAAGTGAAAGCATTAATTAAAATAATCTAAGAAAATATTGAAAAATTTAAAATGGTTTTATAAATAAATCACGACGGAGAGTACAAAAGCCGGAAAAATAACGGTCAAATTTAATCCCTGTCTGTTTCTTGTGTATATATATATATATATATATATATATATATATATATATTCAATTTATTTTTCTATTTTCAGGTCGAGTGCTAAAGTCCAATTCTCGAGCCCACGTACCACAGCATTATCGTGCCATTTCTCAGAGCACGGTCACTTCAGACCGGAACGGTGTGAATATGAGTATAAAAAATCATCGAAGAACTAAATCGGAGGCACCAGCAGCCACTACGAATACAACTAACAAAAATTCTGAACCAAAGAAACTTGGGAATATGCCTAAGAATAAATCCCAAGCCGTTAAGCTGTCCGAAATCAGACCGCGATATTTGGAACCCAAAAGAGCACACAATGGTCCTGTTAGAAGCAGCACAAGTTCTTCGATACCGGCAGCCACTAAAAAGCAACCCTATCAGCATTCCTCCAGTGAAACTTCACGACATTCGAGTCCAGCAACTCGTAAACACACTGGGAATAAAGTAGCTGGCATTAAGTCCATTACTAATATGTCTTTGGATAGCTTAGCGTCAGCTACAGGTCGCGCTGCACAAAGTAAAGCGTGTAAGTCTTCCGATAATGAACGCTATTCAGACATTTGTGTTGATTCACTTGCTGAAAGTCTTAAAAGTTCAGTGATAACAAATAAAACCACTTCTCATGAATCATTAACTACCAACCGGTTGGCAAAACTTAAAGCAACCAGAAACGAAATAAATCAAACAACCACCAATGGTCAAACGCAAAAACCTAGGGTTGTCAATGGCACGAAACCAATAAGACCCACAAGTTTGGGCGCAAAGCCGACAAAGTATTTGCAACAAAAGATTACATCGACTGGTTCGAGCCCATCATCTGTAACTACCACTAAATCGGCCACCAGTCGCCTGTCCTCGATTAGTTCTACACAATCAGGTCGAGGTGTTTACAAACGTTCTGTTTCTGTACCGGGTAATAATGAACCGCTGACAACCAAGCATAGTTTCTTATCAGCTAAATCGAGGGAAATTTTAGCCAAACGTGCTGAAAAAAACAAGCAGCAAGAATTACTTAAACGGAGGACAAATGAACAAATTGACGAAAAGCCTATAGCAAAATCGATTCCGCCAGTAGGATCGGTAATGCGTTCAGCCTCGCACAACTCGGTACTTACAACAAACTCAGTAGCTCGTAACTTCTTAGCCTCTAATATACCAACACGAAGACCAAACACTTTACATTTAAAAAAAACCAACGGATTAGTAACAACTTCTACGCAGAAAGCGCAAAATAATAAAATTATTGCGCGTAACACACAACACACCTTTCATCAGGAACCCTATCAGACCGCCCAGGCTGTTAAACAAAAAATTGAATTACTCATTAAAAGTTCAACGAATGCTGTAAATGTTGCGAATGATAAGCACGCCAATGTCGACGACGGTCAACACCCATCTATGATCGAATCGAAATTGGAACGTTCAAGTACGTTTTGCAAGGAAACGGCTGACGTAGCAGATATAAATGAATTACAAATTATCGAATAAACGAACGACAGCCGACAGGGCAAAAATATGCAGCAGTAAGGATTTCTTTCACTGAAGAGGTGAGCTTAGAAAATCCTCCTTCAACCCATTTTACTCTGGATTTAATTATTTTTTGTTATGTGTTAATTTCAACGATAATTGGATCATGTTTATGACTTTACATATAATTCAGATAATAAATGCCAAAAAGTTTAGACCAAGACTCGCAGAAACTGAAATTGAAAACATGTAAAAAGATTACATACAGTGTTCCATGGGCGACCGTTAAATACCCTATATCACTTCGCTTAGTACAGTTGCTCATATAGAACTGCTTTCAAAAATAAGGCGTTATATAGAGAGTGATCGAAAAAGTGATCCAATCCGAACCATTTTCAAGAGCGTTCTTCATTTGGCCAAAACACGTCGCTATGCCAAATTTTATCAAAATATAACAAAAATTGCGACCTGTAGCTTGAACACAAATATACATGGATAGACATCAAGCGGACAGACGGGCAGACAGGCTTAGATCAATTCAGATTACGATTCTGAATCGATCGGTATAATAAAAGATCTGTGCGTTACATACGTCTTAGCGGTTAACTTAAATCTCGCCCATGGTTTACACATCAATGCGCCATACTTTGAAAACAAAAAGACTTAACTTTAGACCTCCTTTCTTCGGAAGGGAGATCTCCAAGTGTAATTAAGTCTCTTGCAGTTACACAAGCTGCTATCAGAAATTTAATCACATTTTCAACAAAGTCGACATAATTTCCGTTCGACGAATTCGACTCATTTCAAATGCACAATCGATCTGAATATTCTCATATCTATAGGTAATTCGAAAAGGAATTTGCCTGACCGATGGTTCTGTAAATTCGGGAACATCTCGCTTTCTGCACGTCGGATATCCATAGATACTCCTAGACAAGTTCAAAACGTTGGAAAAAGTATTTTCCACCCTTATTGATCCTTGCAGCCAGACAGGCTGTGGTTTTTAATAAAACCAAAAAAATAAAATAAAACGTTATCTTCTCTGATGGTAAATCGGTGCCGATGTTAATCAAAAACAATATTCCATATAACATGTATATTTTTCAAATCTATTATATTTTAAATGATCGTCTCCTTGAAGAATGTCTGTGTACCGGGCCACTGCGGTTTCAGTGTAAATGAAAAGGCTGATATGCGCACGCGTAAGGCTCAATTTGATGGTACAATCCTTTCCATCAATAACCCCTCCATGATGCTCTCTATCTAATTCGGAAAAACATCATTCAAGAATGGAAGAAAAAATATCATGAAACCGCCCGGGAAAAAACTGATCATCGTTTTTATAAGATTAATCCTTTCTTGACCTTTGAGCCTCTGCTCGATGGCAAATTTACAATATGGAAAAATAAAACACTCAACAGACTCATGAGCAAGCACGAATATGATAACGTCTACTTAAAAATGATCAAGACAATCCCATCTGATATTTGTGATGAATGCAACACTGTAAAGTCAGCTGAGCATCTAATTTTTGAATGCAGAAAAATCAACAGCTTTAGAAAACCTTTCTCCTTTTTTAACTTATGCAATAAGTTATATGGAATTTATCGTGGCAGCCATTATACACGTCTCGAGCAGCTGACTGCCTTTATCAAATCTGCTGGTCTTTCCTTTTAACTCTTTTTCCCCTTTCTTCAGTCTTTATTACACAAATAAGCACTGTACTGACTGTACTGACTACCGGTACATTTTTGCCTCTTAACAAAAGGGATCATCAGACAAACTTCCGCATTTCACGTTACTGGTGTTATAGGGCTTTCAATTTACCGCCCTTAACCAATCTTCTTTTACAAAGCAAAATGAAACAACAAACGATTTATTGAGAATACATTTTTACTTCGAATGAAACGAATACAAAGCTCATTTTGCTGAATAGCTTTCACATACTTAAATCATTAGGTTAAGATCTCATATAGTAAATTAAATAGTTTGAATGAAACGAACAACCATTTCTTATTATATCATACAAAACAGTACTATTCTTTAATTCATTCCTTCCTGTTTGGTCATACTTTAATAAATATGCAGTTACTGCAGCCTTTCCCAAATTTTTTATTCGTCTATAGCGATCAAGAAATGTGTACTTTAACCGATTGTAGAAACTGAAGTATTTAAGAGAGCGATTTGATATTGATGAGTGAAAGCTATCCACACCAACAAGCAATGCATATTTCCACTATTATATCCTACATCACTTGTGATGCGGGATATATTAAGTTAGTGCGGATGTATGTGACTCGCAGAAGGGCTTAAGACAGACCCATCTTTTATTTTACCGATCGATTCAGAATCATAAACTGAATTGATCTAAGCCTGTCTGTCCGTCTTATGCCAATCCACTTATATATTTGTTCAAACTAAAGATCGCAATTTTTGATATATCTTGATGCAATTTGGTACACTGACGTGTTTTGACTAAAGGACGAATGCTACTGAAACTGCTTCAAATTGATCCATTTTTTCGATTACTCCCCATACAACGTCCTATTCTGAAAAGTCATTATATGGGGAAAAATTATCAAGTAGCAGTATTTCGGCACTCTGAATTGGTTTGAAAACTCTCAGCAAAAGTAGCTAAGTAATAGTATTTTGGCAGTAGTATGAAAACTTTGAACCGGCTGGGACAATTTTTGAACTCCTTTTAATATAACGAAAACTGAAGTTCATACGATAAAAACGTATCATTTTAAATGCTGCATGATGAAAATGATATTATTACAACAATTTAAAATAAAAAAATTATTTAAAATCAATTTTGAACCACGTTGGCCTATTTTTTGGATCTTACTCTGTATAAGGATTTTCACCAAAGTTGATCTTTTGTAGAGCAGAAAATCTAAGTTTTAATATGCGGTGATGAAAATTGACCCATAATAGTAATTTCATGCAAAAATAAAAATTATCTCAGATAATATGGTGTAGAGTATTTAACGGTCGGCGCGGTCCGCATTATAACGTCCTTGCTTGTTACGTAACTAAAATAAAATGGAAATCAAAAAAAGCAATGATTGCTATTAAAAGTTTTTAACTTAGTTTTCTTTGGCGGCGCATGAGAAAACCTAACAGCGACCATTCCAACATGTAATTCAATTATTCAAGCAATGAGTTTATGACTCAATAAGATGATGTTCGGACATTTGATATAATTCGTTCTTAATATAAGCAACAAACTTTATTTACATTCAACTGAATAAATTTAAAAACCCTAAAAACTTAATTAGCGTAATATCTGTGCTCCAGCTCAAAACTCATTATAGACTACCCAGCAGGATGTTCGCTTATATGTAAATCGCAAACAAATGATAATTTTATTAAGAAGGCAGATTTTATTGATGAGCTATTTGGATTTTCTAGTCTTCTAAAGTAACAATCATATTTTTTAACCCACTTTTGACCCTATAATATATGCTTCTTCTTTTTTTTTAAATTTTTTTTTTATAGAATATACATTTGCAGAGTAAAATTTAATTATAAAAAAGGCACTGTTGTCTTCTTAATGAACGTATACATGAAAGAGAATTCACATATACATATACTCGAAAAGTAACTTTGCTGCATGAAAGAAGAATCGGCAAAAAAGCCAATTTTATGCATCCTTATATAAATTTTTTAAAACTTATAAAATAAGATTTTTTTTTTTTCCCTTTCTTTAGATGAGACACTAAAACGCTGCTGCCTTATATTAAATAACGCGCGTAATATGTAAGAGCGACAAAAAAAAAATAATAAAAATATTGAGTTAATAATAATAATAAACTCAACAAAGCAACTCTAGTCAATAATTAGTTGCTTCCACTCCGCAAAGAAAAAAAAAGGGAAATTTATTTGTAAACGTTTTAATTCATTTATTATTAACAACAATGTAATCATTTACAGTGACGGCAAGCAACTAATGGAAAAAAAATTACTTATATAACTATAAAACAAAAGCACAATTAAACTTACATATTATGAAGTCTATATTACCTAATAACAAAAAGCCTGCCCGTCCCCCGTCCCCCCTCCTTTTTCTGAGCAAACGAAATGTAAAGCGATAAGTATATATAACGAAAAATCAAAAACAAACAAACATACGAAAATAGAAGCTATAAAGTGTAGATTTATTTGAACACAAACACAAGTAATTCATACAACTGCACACACTTAAAATATATTCATACATAAACATCCCCAAGTTACCTAAAATTGTTTCGCGGTGATATTGTGAAAATATTTAGTTGTTAAAGAAAAATGATGAACAAAGAAAAAAAAGAAGATAATTTTTCAATCACTTAATATAACATTCAAATGGTTTACTTAGAGTTTATATGTGTTTGTTAAATCTGCATACCATACATAAATACATAAATGCATACATACATATATACATTCATAAATACACACATACATACGATAATGCATAGTTAACTAGATACATGCGTTATTACAAGTAATGTTAAAAGGAATAATTTTAAATTAAATGTATTGTCTTGAGAATTAATGCAGAATTTTAAACATTTGTAATAGCATTTGCTTTATGTAGACGTTATATAAATTAGTTGCCTTCGGGTTTCAAACTCTTCTGTGTCTACTGTCATCGTCACCATTATCATCATCGTCGCTTCCAGACCGCTTCTCTCTCTCTCTCTCTCTCTCTCTCTCTCTCTCTCTCTCTCTCTCTCTCTCTCTCTCTCTCAAGCAACAAAATTCACCCGCGCTGAGAAAATGATTGAATTGAAAGAAAAAAAAAAAAAAATTTGCAAAAAAAAAAACTTGAACATACACAAGAATATTTTTCTAAACTATATATTTTTGCTAAATAATCATAATCTATGTATGCATTTAATTAAAAAATATTTTTTTTTTCTCATTCTTCTCATTTATAAACGCTTGTCTTCTAAGCTTTATTTAGTTGCTTGTCTTGCGTGCTATTATTATTATTATTATTATTTTAATGCTAAGTTTGCTATGATATATATGACTATTCTGTATTTGTGTTTACTTACGCATGTTTATTTATATTTATTTAAAGAAATTACGAAAAACATATATCTCAGGCTTCCAACGCCTACTGATTTATTGATTCTTTTTTTTTTTTTTTAAATATTACTACTGTGTATTTTTCTACGCCTGTTAAGCTGTTTATTGTAATAAAATATATTTTAAATTATTCTTAATATGACCTTTTGAATTTTAAACAAACCTTTAACGTATTACCACAAAGAAGAAGGAAAGCAGAAAAGAGAGATATTTGATAAATTTTCTTTTTCTATATTTTTAAGTAAAATATATATTTGCTTTATTTATGACAAATAAACAAACAAAAAAAAAAAAATACAGCCAATTAAGAAACTTATTATATATAATAAAATACATAGTTATAAAGCAATGTTTATTTATTTAATGGATTTTATTTGTTTTTCGATTGCACCCAAGCGTTGAATACATTACGACAGTGTATGACGACACATTCGTTACTGCAATATTCATCTTCCCAATCAGGATTAATGATAGCACGTTTGTTGCAATTTTCGCGAGTGCACTTTTGCATCGCACTGTCTTCGCTAAGTGTCTGTTTATCAAGAGGACCCGGAGTTGTAGAAGTAATCGCCGCTGTATTGGATGCAACATTTGTAGAATTAGATATTATAACGTTTGCGATTTTGATTGGTGACCATTGCTGTTGCGATGATATCTCTGTTGCCGTTGTTGGACTATTACCGTACTGAGTCGATTGTTGCTGTTGGACGGATGAATGATGTTGCTGGTGTTGTTGTCCGTTAACGTTAGCGTGTGTTTCATGTGCATTCGCATTAATTGAAAACGATGTTGAAGTGCCTTGAATTTGTTGAGGACTATATTTTAATTCGTTGCTAACCAATATCTGCGTCTGTTCTTGTTGCTGTTGCCGCGCTTTCATTGTTTGTTGTTGCTCTAATTGTTGCTGTCTATAAATTCTGATTTGTTTGATGTATTCATTACGAGCTATCTCGTTACGTTTATTATAGACATTCTTATGAACGGGATCTAAAACATCCCACATTGAAGCCACAATACGTGACAACTCCTGAAAAGGACAATTCGGGTTCTCGTGTTTTATAGCGCTTACCGTATCTCGAAAGAATAAAGCATATGCAGAGACAGGTTTAGTCGGTTCATTAGGATCACTGGCATTCCCATTATTGACGATAGCAGAAGATTGTAATTGTTTTCGCGTTGCTGTTGCGCTGGTAGTAGCTGTTGAAGTTATTATGTTATTGGGTGAGTTATAATGTTGAGTATTGGAACTATTATGATTAGCCACTGTGGTACTGGAAACGCACGTATCATCATTGGCACTGTAATATTCGTCCGTTATGTTATTGACTTCCGTTATTTTTTTATTCTAAAGTTAAAATGGCAACATTTTATCTTTAACTAAACACGATTTCAATAAAATGAATAATAAAAATTAACCTGTAATCCTTGGGATGGAAGTTGTTCAGTTTGTTGTGGGTACATATACGAATAATTGCTATTAGCAGATAATATCCCATTTGCATTGGCAACAGCACTGGAGTTGGACCCAACATCAGTCAAGTCGAAAACTTCATCACCAAACGACGGTATGTGGAACTGAGTGTTCATAATCCTTTATTATATTTAAACGCTTTTCGCCAATTTTTACGAAACCACATAAAACCTCACATAGAAATTAAAAAGTTATGTTTCTACTTAGTTGGCGATGTCACAAATTTCGATTATTTCGATACTTTTTTTACTTTGTATTACATACTATTCTATTTCGATTACTGTTTCGATTAATACAAATTTTAATTAAGAAGCAGCGCTCAACTGCAATGAGGGCGTTTCGGCGTTTACACTCATCAAATGTTTTCACTTAACACATTACATTATCTGGATGGATATAAATAAAATATACATATGTGTGTTATTGATGAAAATAATCTTAATCACATTAATAATTTGAATGCACTTCACAATGCAAAGCATAAAAAGCCAAAAAAAAAAACCGAAATTCCTTTCTTAATCAGAATATTCTGGGTCGACTTAAGCACGTACTCTTTCCAATCCCGCTGTGATAAACATTCTCCTGGCTGCAAAAAAAGAAGACATCCGGTTCATGTTTGACAAAAAACATTGGAAGTTTTTGCATGTAGGATGGTTGCAAGTGGATGGGAACAGTCAAAGGGTATGCCCACAATACAATTTGAACTGCGAATGGCTTTGTTTTCAAAAGCTAAAAAATTTAATTTATCGCTCATTAATCGCTTCCTACAACAGATATAACGATAAAAACCTCCACATATATTCTATGGGTGATCTCACGGTGCCTTTTATAACATTGCAAAAAGTCTACCAAGCCTATTCAATCTTAGAAAAATTTTCTTTTTTCTCCGCTCTTGTTGTATAATAAATAACATCTGTTTTTTATTTATTACCGACAAGTTTGTTGCTATACGTGAAGTGAACTTGACATCACTTTCACAATGTGTTGCCATTTAACAGAATGCCATACGTTGGTGCTGCCATTTAACAGAATGCAATACGTTGGTGTTGCCATTTAACAGAATGCAATACGTTGGTGCTGCCACTTCACAGAATGCAATACGTTGGTGCTGCCATGTAACAGAATACAAAGTTTCTCATTTAACTGTGCTCAGTGTTCTCTTTTCAATGTAGCCTATACTCATTCCACTCAATTGAATAATGTAGAATTCTCAATGCTGCCAAATGGCAACTGTGCTGCTAATTTGGCAACTGTGTGTTTTCATTGAAAATGCCATTTTGATAATATGACAAAAATATGGACACTGATTATGAATGATGTTAAGTAGGTTACATTTTTGAGCTCAGTTTTTTTTTTGTTCTACGTATGCAGAAAAGAAATGGAACTGTTGTAGGATCCGATATTAAGATAATATTATAGGTATCACTTATATTTTTGCAGAGTACCTTGAACGAACTGAAAAGCTCTTAATTATATCTACATTGACTAAGTTCTACGATAATAAAATTTGCGGAAGAAGTGTTACAAACATTAGAGGTTATCTCTCTTAGTAAGATAGGGAAATCGATTTAGCGCCATTTAGCACTTAAAATAAACGTACGTTTCTTCAGTGAAGCTATGGCTAACAACAGCAATTTATTCTCATAAGATGGCAAGGAGACTAGCGGATCCCATCCCAAAGTCCTAAGGACGAAAATGAAGAAGCACAGGAAGAAGTTCATAATGCAATCCTTTGAGTTATAATGTGATTACTACTCATTGACATAGGGCAATAAGAATGCTAGGAGATTAAAGTAAAGGGTTTTGAAAAATTGTTTATTTGTTTGTTGGCCGTTTGTCGAGATAGTTTACAAGCGAAATGTTTTAAAACATAATAAGAGTGAAAGAATAGCAAAAATAGAATGAAGAATAGCTGAACTGAAGGAAGGCAGATGATCGTGAAAACATTTCAAAATATCTTTAGGACAAGATCTATGGAAGCGATATCATTATTTCCATTCACTGACCACTCACTCCACAAATATTCGAATCCATTTCCGAATCATTGTCCGATGATACCAAATAATTTCACGAATTCAAAATCATATAAAGGACATTTTTAGAATCTTCATTATTAGCGATAATACTGCTAACTCGGATAGGACGATTTTCTAACAAATTACATTTGAAAGTTCCCATAAACATTTATTCGCAATTTTAAATCTTTAGCAAAACAGATCACCGATGAAATTGGGCTTTTGAGGCTGCTATGCCATGTATCACTTGTGGTGCAGGGCACATTAAGCTTGTTTGGAAGACAGACTGCATCCAACATTTATTCACAATCAATTTCTGTTTAAAATATTTTGACGCAATTTGACGCGTTGACGTGCTCTCGTCCAAGGACAAATATTATTGAATTTAGATTGAATCGGGGACCATTTTAACGGCCACTGTCTTCTTTTGACAAAGTCGCTATATAAAAAAAATTTACAATTTCTTTAAGCAATAGTGTTTCGGAATAGTAAATGTCGCGACGAATTGGCCAATTTTGTAAACGCTCTCCCATATCCTACGAAAAGAGGTCTAATTGTTAATAATTTATTATCAAAATTGGCCAATAGCGGTAAGTTGACATGAAACTTAATCAAATTTGGACCACGTAGATAGATTCTAGAAAGTAAGAGTGTAATTTTTGTTATTCTATCACGAGAATAAATGATGAAACCGCATTAAGCAAAATGGTGTAGGTCGACTATATATGCTTCGAATTGTTATAGTTTTGAGTTTATGCAAATTTATGTACCATACTAAGCTTTACCTTTTTGTTTCAATTTGTCCATCTTGAGAATTACGAATTTTCGCTCTATTGTAATGGATCCTTAGTAAGTAGTTCGAGATTATGCAATGTCAGTATACTTCCTGAACACTGATAACTACATATCGACATTTCGTTTGAAACTGCAGAGTCTAATTTTCAGTAGACAGCAGAGAAACCAATCAAGCACTTCACCTTAAGTCAAAACACCGGAAAACCAGATTGCCTTGTAATCACCTTTGTAGAGAACGGATCCGAGTAGTTCAGCCGATTCGGTCTGTGATTTTGCCTTTTTAGACTGACTCACAAGCACAGCTTTGCTTAATGCCCTTGAGAACGTTAATATTATAAATATTCGTGGATTGATTAAAAAATCGAACAAAAAGCGGGTGTATTTGGCCTACAAAACAACAGACAATAAGTCTATCTTTGGTTTACTTGGTACCCTACTATTGGCGACGTTGTTATCAAAAAGCTTGTAAATTATTATCTGGAGTGAGAGACCTCATGCACCTCTGACCGCGTATACTATTATTTGCATGATAATTTGAACTCTTAATTTTGTTTTTTTTCGTAATTAGAAGATCAAAATCTCTTCAACTTAAAACTATTTTTAGTTAGCATACAAAACATTTTTAACTCTTATGTTATACATTTTACCTTCAATTAGATTTAACACATTCTGAACGAAGATATGTGAAGTGTGTGTGTGTCTTATGTTTTGTGTTCGTAAGAAAAACTAGTTTTGCATTAATAACATGTTACCAAGTATGAGCTTTAAGCACGAAAGAGAATTGAACTGAAGCAGATATTATGGTAGCTGTTGGATGAATGCTATCAGGGCATGTATGAGTGTGTCGTATCCGTCGCGGTAATGGATAGGCTTGAGCATGTAGTTGTAAGTTAGATTTATTAGAAGCATTTGTTTCGTGCCCGTCCTCAGATAGAAGCTTTAAAAAAAGCGAGAGTGTAATGTAATAAAATGAAGCAAAGTTCAGTATGACTTTAGGCTTAAACACGGGTGATTTTAGTCGCTTTGCCTGTAACAGAAGTTTATTTGGAAAAACACAAAAATCATGAATTCCTATGTCGTGATCGTTGTTATATTAACCATTTTGATTGTTATAAACGCTGCAGAAAACGGAAATGTTAAGACAGAAGAGAATTTATCTAGTGGACAGCAGCGTAATTAAAATTCGGCTTTGGATATGTATTTTTGATTACTTTCAATAATTATTATGATTTTAGCTTTTAGTGGCAATGTAGCTGTCGATGAAGTTGTTGTTGAATCTTCTTTGTATATAAAACCTAAACCTCGTTTACAGTTTAGAAGAACTCGTCGCAGCGTATGGGAAAAGCCAATTAATTACATTTCCTTACTCGAGCATAAACGTACGAAACGTGGAATTAACGATCACTGAAAATCATCAGCAACTAATGCGAAAGCGTTTTTATGCTCAGAGAGAAATAGATAAGAAATAATCTTAGCTTTAATAATTTCTGCCTGTGAACATAATATTCATGTGATTATGTACATAAAATAATTTTAAAAGGAATCTTCACTAAATTTATGATAAGAAAAATTTTTGTAGATAATCGCCGTGGCTGTTCAACGACCAAGGAAATAAATAACGGATTCAAGTGACCCTAAGAGACAAATGAGTTCTGATTCGAGATACTCTTATATTGCAAGTGAAAAACAATAGTTATGTCAAAGTCAGGAGCGAATTTGCCCATATTAGGCCAGCTATTATTAGGTAGACAAAAATAAAATAGCTGCTAGACTATTCTATGGGAATACAATAGTTTTGTTACCGCATTATTTCATGTATTCATATGTTGTATGTATTAAAATCAGGATAATTTTACAGACGGACACCACTGAGGACAAAAAATAGCACGTACAATATTTAAAACTAAAAAACGATTTGCAAAAATTGTAATGAATGCTGCGTGTTTGGATAAGTCTCGGTAATTTGTCTCTTAAAAGGCGATTGGTTTTTAAATAATTTGTTTTCCTTTGGCAATATTTCGACAAAGAGTTGAAAAGAAACTTTGCAGTTTGTTAAAACATACGGCAAGAGCGTATACCTTTGCTTTCCAAAGTAAACATTCACAAAATAAGATTGAGATAAGAGTTTCCTATTGTAAGTGGAAATGAATTACTAAGAGATACACATTTTACAAGTTAAAGTTGTGTTATACAAACGCCTAATCAAAGAGATTGTCCTTACTCCTAGTGTTATGACAGATTGTACACATGAATATAAATATTAGAGAATGCTTTGGAAACCGGTTTAAAGCGAGAATGTAACTGAGAAGAAAAAAAAGTTACACTTTACAATCCTAAAAGTTCGGTTAGTTAAACTTTATGGAGATGGGACATATCTTAATTCGCGATTCCAGCCAATAGATAACGTGAAAATTGAATAAAACAAAATCAGATCGGAGAAAAAGAGAGTGAAAATTCTCAAATTAGACGTTGCAAGCATCATATTGAGTCGTCGCCTTATTAATACGTTGTGTTTCTATCAAACACAAATAATGCCACAATGGACGTCCATCATGACACTTGTCGACTTTGATAACATCACGAACTTGCTTTGATAACTTTCAATTTAACATTGTTTTCCCCGAGATAATAAAGGTCAACGTGCTCTCTTCCAAGAATTAAGACGAGAACGTTCAGTTTTAAGAGCACAAAAATTCTTCACCTAGCAAATATGATTTGAATTCTGTTAAAACATTCATGGGATTAATTTTCAAAACAATTAACGTAAGATCAATCTGAACTGCAAAAAAATTGTCAAATAATTTTGTTTTTATTGAGAAGAAAAAAAAAATAAAATGAAATAATAAAATAAAACCATTCCTTTTCTCTGACGTACAAACTAAGTCTACTACAAGTTTATCTTTGTGTTTGCAAGTTCGAAAATAAATTAAAAGTAATTTTTTATAATAATATGAATACGTTAAAAGTTAACAGCCTACATATACTTGAAAACAAGCTTTTTGATGTGCAGTTGCTGTTGCTGTTGCTGTTCTTCAGTATGAAGATTTATTACAGAAAATTTAAATGTATCTCTGCCACTGATTTCAATGATTTAATAATATTCGACTTTCGTTCTCAGTTATCATGTTCAATTATTATGCTTTTAATCGACATTTCTGCAGCACTACATCGGAATTATATTAACGATAAATGCATTATAAGTTTACAAAGGTCGTAACAAAGGGATAAGCACCTCTTTCGTTTTTTTTTTTCAAATTATTTGCAATAAACCATTAATAATAATTCATTAAAAATATTTTACTAAATTATTGAATTCAATACAAGTGCAAAACTTCAAATTGACCTTTGCGGATGTAAACAAAATGTAAATCTTCCAAATATATATCACATCCATGCATTAACTGCATAACTGAATCGCAAATAATGGAATTATGTGCGTTTTACAGTTAAGTCGTGTTTCTAATTTTAAACAAATAAAATTTATAAATAATTTTATAATTCAGTTTCTCTTTCTATTACACAGTTTAGTTAAGAAATGTATATATATAAAAAAAAAAATTATTAATAAATTCTTGACATAACTTATTGGTATGTAAATAGTACGAAAATTAAACTAGAAACAAGAAGCAGCTTCTCGAATTGAAATCATATGAAAAAATTATTAAAGGAAAGAGAAAAGTCTTATATGAAGTAAAAAAAGTTTGTGTGGTTTCTGTTCTAGTTTGTTGTAAAAAGGAGAGAGAAAAAGAAAAAAAAATTTAATATATATATCAAAAGGAGTTGTTTGTGTAGAGTTATTCAAATCTAGCTTGTCTGTATAATAGAAAGTCATGATCTTGTAACTTTTATTACTTTTTTTTCTCTCTCCTGAAGAAGGATGTTCATAGTGGAAGGGTATTTATAAGAGCTAAGTAGAGAGTTTTCATTCTGTGTACCAATTTACAATTCATCCTTTTTGTGTTCCTCAGTTTCCTCTTTTTCTTCAACATCTTCAGCTTCCTCAGTGGCGGATTTTAGATCTTCGTCTGATCCACCTTGTATGTCTCCACCGCTTTCCAGGAATTTAACGAAATCGTCTAGAGTTCTATCTAGAGTGTAATCAATCACTTTATTGTCACCTTTGCGATACAATTTAATGGTGGGGAATGAGGAGATTTTAGTGTGTTCCAATTCATTAGCAGTAGCATCCATTTTTGCAATTACTATAGAATCATGATCTTTATATTTTTCACCTAATTGGTCGTAAATAGGCGCCAATTGTTTGCAGTGGCCACACCAGGGGGCGTAGAATTCCACAAGCACGTCTTTCTTAGTATCGTAAACCACTGTATCAAATATGGTAGCCACCAAAACTTTTACAGGATTTTTATCCCAATCATCGGGCAATTCTTGAGATAACAAATGCTGTTTAAGCATTCCATTCATAAATTTCTGCAGAAAATCTTTTATAACTTCAGCAGATAGATCGTTACTTTCTGGTTTATACTTGGCCATATCTTCTTCCAATTTAATAAGACGGACGGTGGGTACTTCCTCTTTGGACATACCGAAAAATTCAAATATGCGAGCATGATCCTCTTCATCCGACGAGATGGTCACAAAGAGTATATCGTTGCGATGTTCTTTGGCAAGTTCTCTTAAAGGCTCAACGTGTTTTTCAATATGGCCAGCTTCTTTTGAAACAAAGAAAAGTAAATGTGACTTAATGGAACCACCGAAAATCTTCGAGGCCGATTCATGATTAAATTCCACAATTAAAGGTAATGAATGCACTTGAACGAATTTCTTTAAGTTTTCCTCGTCGAATGAGTCGTCGAAAACGGTTTTCTTTTCATCAAAAGGTTTAAACAAAACCACAGCACCATCTTTAGCTTCATATTTAGCTATAACTTCATCATTACTAGTAATACCAAACGCAAATCTGTCCAAAGCATTTGCAGCAGCAATAAAGGCTTTCGCTTCGTCAGAATCTTGCTGCTTGAAGAAGCCAATCAAAGCAATCTAACAAAAATATATAGAACTTGAATGAATGAAATATTTATAGTATAGCATCTTATATAATTAGTAACAAGTGCAAACCTCGTTATCTTTAAGGAAACTTGTAGCATCTGCTACAGTCGGCAACTCCTTCGCAGGGGGCCCAGTCTTTTTGTTTACCCAAGCAACAATATCTTCCGCTTGGCGACCACCATTATATTCAACGGGTATAGCATTACGGAAAAATTTTAAGGTGGGATAACCTCGCACTTGATATTCTTCGGCTAAAGATCCCTCAACAGTAGCATCAACTTTAGCTAATTTGATTCGCGACTCCTTTTCGGCTAGTTGTTGTGCAGCTTTTGCATATTCTGGTGCCAAAGCTTTACAATGACCACACCAGGGAGCATCTGAGAGAAAATTTTACAATATCACTTGAAGAGAATTTACATAAATTCGTAGTAATACAAGCTGTTAAACTCTTGAATATTATGATTTTTTAACGAATTCATTCATGTCACACCAGTAATAATAGATGATAAAAACGTAGCGCGTACTTCTTATCATCAAAAGCTAGACAACTGTTCCATCCTTCCTTAAACTTGAAAATATAGAAATTTTTTATATAAATTTCTTTTTTGAGAATGTTATCTCACTTATTTTTTTAAAAATTGATACTTTTTTAAGAGGTTAACAGCAAATAGATAATTCGTTGACCATTTCTTATAGCAACGATGTTGAAATTAAATTAAAGCAATTAAAGTTAAGAGGTGTCAACTCGAATTTTCAATTTATTGATAAAGGAATTTCGGATTTGATTTAATCGCGATTGCAGGCACAGTGTGCTGCGAATGACAGGACGTATTTCCAAGATTTGAAAGAATTTTTAAAGTTTTAAGGTAATGTAATGTATCCCTGTTACAACGCATTTATAAATTTCTATTAACTAGAAGTCTCAAATAAGCAGTGAAATATTAAATTCTTCATTCTGTCGGTACCGCCCAAATGTGCGTATCTGGCAACCGATCAGCTCCTCAGTTTCGTAAGTGTTTACATCTGGCTGAAATTATATTTCTACATTGAAAATCTGCGAAAGTTACCTACCTATCAATTATGTTCCTATAGACAAATGGGAAACTATCTTTGCTATCAAACCAAATTATGTATCGTGCTTACATTCTGTAACTATATTAGTGGAGTGTGATAACATCAGATATGATTTGTCAGTATTCATCCCAAATACGAATGTAATGAATTTGGGTAAATCTATGTGAATATATGCACATGTGGCAGGTTTGAACTTTAATATTCAATCCTCAATGTGTTAATGAGATTAATCGACTTTAAAACTGAAATTCAAACATTTTATGAAAAAAACAAATCTTAATTATCTTGATAATTAAGTTTTTTAAGTTTTTTCGTAAATGCATCTACCTACCCCATCTTCGCCTATTAACATATAGTGTTAAGGAAAGACAAGGGTGCTTTCTTTACTCTAATTATATTTTAAATTTAGCGCTTTAATGGACATGAACGCGTGTTTCTATTGTTCAGATTGGAAAAATTATTTTTTAAAAATGATCTTTATCATTAGGTTGTTGGCCCTAGTTTGTTGCAAAGTATGAGTAGATTCTTTTAACCTCATTTGTAAATCCGCACAAACATTTTACGAATATATAATAAATTAAATTTAGTCTAATCAAATATATTCAATATGGATAAAATATAAAAATTCTCATTTTTCTATCCGATGAACACTGCTTTAAGTACAAAAAATACAAGGTCCTGAGCAAAATATTACACATAAAACATATCCGTACGAGATAACTGATGTAAATAATAAATGTTTAAAAGACATATACATGAATGACTAAATTTGCAATCGTAGCGTATTTTTTAGATCTCTTCTAAGACTTCTAACTATATATAATGTACGTTTTTCCCACCAAAATACAATTGTTTGATAAGAGCAAAATACTTCATATTATTATAGGATAGAAATTTGCAAATACTTATAGAATTGTCCTAATTTTAAATGCATAAAAAAAATGTATTCATTCAAAAAATTAATTAAACTAAGAAGACTTTCATCCTGACTCTGTAGACCATCAAACATTTGCCCTTGTGCACAACTATTTCTTAACCATGAAAGTTGGTTAACATAAAAACCAAAGCTAAAGATAAATCTTTGATGCCAATCAATGGTCTAATAGTAAGTTATTTGCCGTAGAGTGTAGAAATCTTTAAAGGTTACCGATTTTACAGGTGAATGCAGTTAGGATGACGTCGATTTCAATTAAATTATTAAATACTGAGATTATTATGCTCAAGAAATGGAATTACACAGCTATGTCTCTGCTCTTCCGTATGTGATGCAAGAAATGTGATTTTTTAAATACAATTGACACGTCAACACAGTAAATGTATGTTTAAGAATGAGAGCGGCAAGCGATAAATTGCTTTATGTATTCCTGTGTACGATTAAGAAAATGCCGGCAAAAGCAATGAGAGATAAAATAGTCAAGCCAGAAGAAAATAAAGAGAATAAAATAATATAATCAGGAAAAATGATGAATTTAAGAGACTCGAAACGAAGACGCTGGCAAAAGAAAATAACATATTGAACACGTAATGTTTTGTAAAATCTTTTATACACAATATTGAGAAATAATTATCATTTCTCAATCCAGCTTCATTTGACATAAAAAAAATTATTTTATACTTACAAAATTCAACTAGAATGTACTCGTTGTCGGCCACGGCCTGTTTAAAGTTTTCTGTCGTCAACACTAGCACGCCATCCTCCACTTTAATGTCTTCCCCGGCTCCGATAGCAAAAATCGTGGCCAGCACAAAAAGTAATGAGCACAATATTAACTTCATATTTTTTGTTAGAATATTTAATATTTATTCGTGCGTAAGAAAATGTATTTTACAATCTGTATTTTTCAAATTGATGGCTTTATTTGAAAACAAAATACACGCCAACGTTGTTCGCAAGTCGAAATATACAAGTAAAATGGAATTTCTCCAAGTCCAGAGAAGACGATATAAAATCAGGAATGTGTATGTTTAGAAAATCTTACATTTTCTTTTTGACAGCACAAGTGACACGTCACCACGTAACAACCCTGTCTCTCATGAATCCTAAATAAAGCAGGGTTATTACATGTAAAGGGTAAACATACCAATTTAAATGCGAGATGATGAAAAAAAGAAGCTCGATGAATATTTACTTCTATTATTAGGTGTTTGCAAAAACTTTGACCATCTTTTTACTTGAAAAAGGCATTTATTGAGCAAAATTAGTATAATGTATATTAATCCATCATTTTCCATCATTTTCTACAACATTTTACCATGTTTCTTGCCACTTGACGATATCTTGTCAAAATAGCTTATATTGGTTTGGCAGCGATTCACCCATCGACTCATTTTCGCGTTTCTTAAACTCTGCGGACCAGCGTGCCAGCCAAACCATGCTGCATTGATCTGAACAAGTGGTAATCAGAAACCACCTTCTCGGATGACTACGCAGGGTGTGGCAGAACTTCCCATTCGAGCTACAACAGTGTATCCAGGTCAGCTCTTGCAACAGGTGGGCAAAAAATGGCATTATCAATCAATTCGGGCCGCCGCTTTAAAACCGTTGAAACCAAAAGCGACTATTGGAATATGATGGCGCATCATCAACATAAGCCTCTGAACGCGTTTGGTGGGCCTCGGCAGCACATTTCTTTAAATAAACAGCAAAAGTATTGAATTTGGAAGAGGAAGAATTTTGAGCTTGTACACTGAATAATTCAATAATATTAAGTGGAAAACTATTATTCTAGGTAAACAATCATCATCGAATCTAATCGTTATGTACATTGGTATTTCCTATTCCTTTATCATTTTCATCTGTAGAAGTCACTGATCGACATTTTTGCAAACATCTAATATTTATAACAAGTGCAAATATAAAAATTACAACATAAGATACTTATGGTTGAATTAAACGAACATTTTTTAATTTGAACGATGTCTAACTGAAATTTCCAGAAGAAAATTGTCGTATGAAAGAAAGTGAGAATTTGACAATATTGCATCCTCTATGAAATTGGATTGGAAGATATAATGAAGATTCATGTGCTTAACATACATCGTACAATCATCATTTCGCATATGTCTTACACACTATGTACATTCAAGATATGTTTTCGTTGAGTATGACATTACCAAACGATTGCGGAAATAATTTTTTTGTTGGGGAGAATGGTGGGATGAGCTGAGCCGATAGTGATGGTTTTCGAATGCGTAAAAATTGAAGATGACGTGTGTTCTTTCAAACAAAATAATGAGTGTACAATCGTAATTTCAAAAGGCGAGCAGATGAATATTTTAAAATCGATTCTACCAGTAAAGGATATATAAAGTCTATTTAAAAAGAAAGTAATTTCCTTCGGTTTCTTAAATATATATATATATATATTTTTTTTTTGTGTATGTATTTATAGTAGTTTTATTTTTTAATTATCACAATGTCATTAAAACAGTGTGTGTCCCGAAAAATAGTCATTAGACATTCGAAAATATGTTAAGTCTTTAGAAAATCAAAATTCATCCATTTATTTTATTCATTCAACTTTTACTTCCGAATATTTGTAATTAATTAATGCTATCTTATAATGTTATATGCGAAATTTGCACGATAACTACATGCAAATGTAGTAAACTTTTAAAATTTCGCTTGACTTACGAACATTTGAGCACTTTTCATTCGAGATGCATGTAACTTATAGGTATGTTAATATGTGTAACGTAAAAAAGTTATTGATCGTATTAGTACTTTTAAAATTCAATTTCGATTGATGTGATTACGCTTTTTTTTACTGCCATAATTCTTTTCCATTTAGTAATATATTTTTCTAATGCAACCATGTGGATTTTCTACAAAGCAAATCTCTTAAGACAATTTTCAGTTTATGTTTTTATAATTGTTTAGATAAGATATAGAAGTTTTGGTGGCTTCGTCTGTCTTCACTCAACAACCCAAAAAAAAAAAAAAATATATAGAAGTTATACGTAAATTTGGACATAAGTTACACTTAGCATGTCTTTATCGGAGAATTTAATAATTGTTACTGGTTTTGGACCCTTCAAAGGTCATGAACAGATCAATGCTAGCTGGCAAGCGGTATGAATTTACCATTCGTCATGTTTTAATCATATTTATACATTTCAATAATCATGTGATAGGTACGTTTACTACCTGACGAGTTAGTTCACAATGGTGTTTGCTATCAAATCGAAAAATTGGAAATATCGGTGGAATATGAAAGTGTAGATAAAGCTGTTGAGGAAATTTGGTCTAAATCTCCGGCTCTCGTTTTACATTGCGGCGTTAATGGAGGCGCAACCTGTGTTAATGTGGAAAAACTTGCCTACAATAATAAATTTAATAAAGCTGATGGCAAAGGTCTTTATTTGAGCTCCGCAAGAGCTTGCCTCAAAAATTGTGATACTAACACTACTACAACACTATGCTGTAGATTGGATGTTGATAAAATTGTTAATGTTATAGCACAAACATGCAGTTGTTATCCAACATTGAATAATAGAATTGCTCAAATATCTACAGACGTTGGCAACTATTTATGTGGTTACATTTATTTAAAATCTTTGGATTACGATTGTTCACGCTCCCTATTTGTGCACGTCCCGCCAGTCGATAAACCGTTCAGTTCAGAGAGGACCGCGGAAATATTGTTGAAAATTATTGAAGAATGTCTTTATCAGCTAACTGAATTTGATAAGGATGATGAAAAGGAGCTGGCCAGTCAAATAAATCATTGACAGAATATCTTATTAAATTCGAAATATTTTAATAAAATATGTCGAAAATATTTTTTGTATCTGTCACTTATTACATACATACCTATGTACACTAATTAATTTAATCTGTAAGCGAAACGAGTAGTGTGATTATTGTAATAAAAATATTATGTATATAAAAAATTTACTGACTAATAATATTTCTACATTTTTCCTTTATTCTGAAATTACGTTAATTTTGCAATTACGAGCATGTTTGTAAGTAGCTCATATCAGTTTCTCTGCGATTTGGAGAAATTCAATGCAATATCAAGGTGAATGCTTGTAGGCATTATAAAGGGTACAATAAGATATTGTTAAGTCGGTTTATTTCGATCATCGCCGCTTATCGGGGAATATGTAGAACGAAGATGCCCTTGTTAATCTTTTAACCAATCTTGACTACTACTACTAATTATCAGTCAATAAAATTGTCAACGTAAAGAAAACAATTGACTTTATCTAATCATAAGAAAATTCTATCTAATGCGTGTTTGATTTATTGGAGATTTAGAAAAATAAAGGTGTAACTGTGGAATCCGTGATAAAAACTTTCCGTTTTTAGACAAAACCGGGATGGATATTACATATGAACGAAGCAGAAGTGGATTTGGCATTTGTGGCATTTCGTGTCACTTTTTCAACCCCAATCCGTGTATGTGTTTTTACAACAAATCATACCAAGATGTGTCTCTCCCCAGTTTGAAAGGAATCCTATGCCTTGGACAGGAAATTGTTCATAGTTTCAATGCATTTATTTATCCAAGTAAGCTATAAACAATTCAAAAAGAAAACACTCCACAAAGGTCATCCATTTTTGATTTTGAATTATGTAGAAATACAAGCTCTTCAAAAATAATATAACTAAGAAAATTATATTCGGCTGTGAACGAATCTTCTGATTTGCCTTAAAAAAGACTAAAGACCAATGAAAAAATAAAATTCCCATACTTTTTCCATACATTCGATGTGAGCGGTTGATGGTTTCTATTTTTGTAGGATATACGTGGAAAATTTTATCGTGTATTTGTTGTGGTTTACAAGTAACAAATAAAAAAAGTCAGCAAGGAGATGTGTCCTTAGTTTATGTTGCATTGCAGGTGTGTCCTTTGATCGATTTATTATCCATCTTCAAACGCCAACCTGTGTGCAAAAACTTTCAGTGCTTTTTCCAAATCAGAAGGCGATAGCTTCATTTTTTCGGCCAGGAAAATGCTCACAACAGATATTACACAGACATCATAGATCGCATAAATTTTGGTTCAGTTGGGGTTGGTTCGTCGGGTAAAAAATTTAGTTGAAAGTTCAAATTAACTTCGAAGGTTCAACGTCCACGAGTCAGGATATAATATAACCATCATAAGCGAGGACTATGTAATGATAGTATGTATATACATATATATGTTACATGAATCTTGATATCGTTGTATTCAATTCAAAAATTGATTTCTGTAAAACAACGAACCTGTGAACGATATGTAACTAATTACAAGCAACTTATTTGTAGCTTTTATCTTATTTCCACTGGAGAATGTTCTGGAATTTAGTTTTTCGTTTTTCGTTTTTTTTTTTATTTTTAAATTTTTGTAATTTTTTATTTTTCCCGTTCACACTTATACACAAATATCAGAAATGTTTTGAATACTTCCATATGTTCGAATTCGACCGTAACTCGTAGATGTCGTAAGAATGTTAGCAATAAGCTGAGTTCAGAACCAGGATCAACGACAGCAAACGAAGATCGTTTAAATTGTCCAAGTTTATCGGGGACTTTGGCGTACGTTAGCCATTTGTCGTCATTGGTTCTCGGAAAGATAAAGTTACTTTTTTTGGGGCGTTCCATCAAATGCGGCCAATAGAGGGTTAATTCGAGTTGTAGGCGCAGTCCTACTCTCACTATAAATCCGCAGTATTGTTTAAGCATATGTTCACCGCGAACATACCTATAGCGAAATTATAACGTGATCTTAATTTGAGCTTTTTAGATGCTTTTTTTGTTCCACAAAGTTTCTTATTAAGGAAACAATATAACTCCCTCTTTTCATCCTGATATCCCCTTAAACTTGCTTAGTGAGTGACAATTTACTTAGTGATAATAGTAGCACACTAACCGAGAAGCTAAAGGATCGACTATGGGCACGTTTGGCTTACTATTAGATAACGACACAAGGCCTGATGATTCGAATATTAGCGCCGCGATCATCACTAGTACTTCGCACGACATGAGCTCTCAAAAAATTTTAGCTTACAGATACCTATAGATATAGGTTTAGATCGATTCAGAAAATTATTCTAATTCCACGCCTCTCCTCAAAATCACGTAGACGGGGTTCTAGATAAATCGAGATAAGAGATTAGTAGACTATCACTGCATTATATACTGCATTTACTACCATTTACAAATTAGTCGATCTTTCTTCTTTAACTTGTCATTATCATTTCCTGTATTGATGTTAGCTTAGTCTGTCCGCCTGATGTCTGTCTATGTAAATTTAATTTACGAGCCGTACTTTTTGAGAACACGGACCCTATTGAAAATGGTACGGACTAGTCGACTTTTCCGGCCATTGCCCTTATAACGCCTTACTTTAAAAAGTCATATGGAAATAAACTGCAATTTTTAAAATTTATAAAACGTAAGGAGTACTCAGGTGCGACTGCTGCGCATCTCTATTGTCCTAAAGATGAATGGTTTCAGATGTGTAAGGCTCAAATGAGTTGGTGTAGGGCCTTATTTGGCACATATGTTTGCAGTGTAACTTATAAGGGCGTTAAACGCAGAACAATGTGTATATTGAGTGTTGTGCTTAGATCATACATATGGCTTAAGCAATGTATTAAGCATTTTGTTTTGTTTCCTATCATTTTTTGCCCTTCTTGATAGCTGCTATTGCAAATCCAGTCTCAATGTGTCTTTGAAGAGTGAACGATTTGATTTTTTTTTCGCCCACCAGCTTTTCAATTTTCAATTCAAAATCGAATGTTGTTGTTTTTCTTTTAAAGTTTCTAGAGGTACCTACCTGTCTTTTCGGTTTTTTTTTCTTTCATCATATCATAATACTCATCAGACATAATAAGTAACAACAAGTAATAACAAGTTGTAATAAGACATAATAAGTCAAAATAATAACCGATAAGTTGAAATATATATAATACATATATAATATTTTGGCCAAAATAATTCATTGCGTGAATATTACCAGCGAAAAACGCTCTATGTAAAGTTTTGGCTTAACGTTTTCTTGGGATTGAGTGAGTGTCTTGGATAAAACAAAATTTCATATTATTTTAATACTAAATATTACCGCAATAAGTACTTTTAAAGTCTGAAAACTTACGTAGTTACTAGCAGTGTGAGAGCATGCACATTTAAGCCACGCCAGAAACGATGAATACATAGTCGATGCTTCATTTTGAAATTTACCTCGTTATAGAAACGTAATGAATGATAAAAGTGATTACGGGTAGTTACCTCATTTATTGAATGATGTTAAACGAAATGTGGCGCTACTTATGCTATCGTTTGTGTGATAGAAAAAATTGTGTTTGAGTTCATGGCAAATATAGATTAAAATAGAGGAAAATTTCGTTTAATAGATGGCTTAAGTGATTTTGTTATTTATTATATTTTCTTAAGCAAGACGAATTGTGAAATGTGTTATCTGCTTATAATCATTGTCTTTGCTAATAGCAATGGCGAGATAAATTTTAATATATTTTGAGCTGGTAACAATTTAAAAACAAGAGTAATCTTGAAATTTTTTTTTTTTTTTTTTATATGAAAAGAATGGCAACGGCATAGTTATTTTCGAGGATAATATTTGAAAAGTATTAAAAAATGGTTGCAATGAAGCCATTTTCGCGACACATCTTCAACTTAGTCTAAAACGAGAAAATTAGTTTTCTGCTCGAAAATGTTATTATATTTCTTCTATTTTGGGAGAAATTACTAGAAGTAAGGGTTACTTCTCATAAGAATCCTGATATGCAGTTTAAATCAAAAAATATACTCACTTGATCCAAACTAGGTATGATTAATTTCTTTCTCAAATTACCGTTAAAGAACAATTGCTGTCATAAAACATCAAAAATCAGATCTTTCGGTCTTATAAGGACTTACTCTTGAAAACTTTCAAGGAAATGAACCGTTCGATTTAAATTTTTCATATCAATTTATTATTTCGAAATATCGGAAATTTTTTCCTATATAACAATGTTTTTCCAAATAAGACTTTATATGTGAAATGGTCGCGAAAGTAGTCCGAAAACCAATTCATATTCAATAGGGTTTCTTTCTTAACTCAATCGCATCACTGTATTAAAAGTTTCGTCATAACATCGCAAAAATTGCGACTTGCAAGTGGAAACACATGCATAAACATTAAATAAAAAAAAAAACGGACGGACATGCTTAAATAGGTTCAGAAATAGATTCTCAATCGACCGCCTATCGCCCCGACTATCTCAAGCCTTTAACTTATAATATATTCTACACAACAAAAAGTGTAAGATATAAGGAATCACTTAACGTATATAACTGTAGCTAGTGAATCATGTATGGTTTTTTAACGGGGCGCGGGCTACCATTAAATATCACAACAGGCTACCATTGCACCACTATTCGGAAAAATGGTCCGATCCGAACCATTTTCAATAGCGTTCTTCCTTGGGCAAAATTACGTGAGTATGCCAAATTTCTTGAAATTATCTCAAAAGTTGGACCCCAGGAAAAAGGACAACCAGACAGACAGATGGGCGGAAAAGCTTAGATCGATTCAAAAAATTATTCCAAACCGGTTGATATAATAAAAGCTCTGTCTATGTCAAGTCCTTCTGGGTGTTGCAAAGACCCGCACAAATTTAATATAACCGTGAACCATAAGTGGCGTAGGATATAAATATTGCCTTTTCTATGATTGGCAATTACTTGAATGGGAAAGTTTTCCGATAGCCTAAAAAATGCGAACGAAAAAAATGAAAGTTGCTGGAGTTAACACATTTGTTCCTCATTATTGACTATTTCGGGGATCATTGGATAGAAAAAAAAAAAAATATTTTCCGAAAAATCTATAGTAATGTTATCCTTAATAAAACAATAACATATACAAAGAAAAAAAAAAAAGCTATTTTAATAAAGTAATAAAGTAAAAAGAATGGCTTGAGAAGAACTTTTTCCTAAAAAAAGAGAAGAAACACATTTTGATAAAATATGCTTTTACAAAATTCTTCAAATTCTTTTTCATTGCGAATAAAATGCAAGAGAATAAAATTATATTCGTCACATATCGAATCGTTTAGTACTCACTCTATCATTGGTTTGTTGCAAATGTGTTATTAAGAATAAGCATAAGCCTCTTATTGCATGCAACTAATGCGTTCCTGCATAACAGACATGGCCAATCATCGGCCCGCTTTGTTTAAAATTTCAAATGATTCGATTTGCTCGCACATAACAATCTGCCTTCATGACCGACTCATCTATGCAGCTATCAAGTTTGAAATGTGTTTGCTTTTCTTTTTTTTTTTTTTTTTTTCATTACTTCATTAAATGGGCGATTTAAAAAAAAGGAAGAGTGATGCAGAGTGTCACATTTTTAATAATAGTTGGATATTGTTCTGGTCTGGTCTCCGTGATATGAAGGTTAAAATTTGGCGCGTTGATGAAAATAATTGCCCAGCCTTGCTCTGCAGGAGGAAGCTTTTGCATGAATATATTTACTGTCGATAATCTAGACAAGTACAAGTCTGAATCAACGTAAGCAGAGAGTAGGATAGATACGCGCATGTATTAAGGGAATGAACACAAAATTGCGCAAATAAAACAAAAGAAAGGGATAAAATTTTAAATTCAAAATTTTTGCCAATTGTCTTAACAATTGGGTTGATTTTGGTGAGAGTAAATCTGGCATTGCGTCGGCAATGGCCGAGAGAGATTTACAGATTAATGTGGAAAATTTGTTTACTTAGCCATATACCTACATATATGTAGGTATAATTAATTCATCGATGCTTGCGCGGAAAATAAATCGTTTTTCGGTTTTAATTTTTTGATTTTAAAGCTTGCGACCGATGTCATGGGCCCGCTAAACCAAGTGCCTATGCAATATTCGTCACAACTCAATTACAGAAATACCCAGTTACTAAGAAGAATCCGTAATCGATAATTTCCAGTTAATTATCTACATTTTTTCTCCTCTATGTGGTTCGAATATTATTTCATTGATCCCTTCTCGGTGCTTGACTGCAACAATACCGCAACAACGGAAGTACACGTGAGTGTATTTGACTTCTTTCTATTGGATGTTCAATTGCTTGCCTTCCGGAAGTTCATATATGCCATAAAAATTCGAATATTTTGCAAGCATCTTTCCAATGTGTATCATCTACCGTAAGCTCGCATGGTGGTAATCTTTGATAAGTTGGTGTGAGAAAAGAAATCAAATCCCAAACAAAAAAAATAAACTGCAAATTTTCGAAAATGTCTCGACCTATATTCAGCAAGTAGGGCAGAAGGAAAGTGCTTTCGATGAATTATATTGACCACGTGCGCAATTATTACAAATAAAAAATTCACAATAGTATTGACGCTAATTACGGGCGCGCGTAAAGGAAATGAATGCAAAATCTTTATGGTGTAATTGAATACAAAATTAATTCCATTTAAAACGGAAACATTATAATAACACGCCCTTAAATTTAAAGTTTGTATAAAACAACTTTATTTTCGCAGTGAATTTTTAAAAAAATATTTCTTGAGTTTAATTAATTTCCGGCACCGTATCGTCGTATTTTACAGTATTTGAGTTTAATTAAAAGTTTATTATTTAATGAAATGTTGAATAAAAATAAATGAGAACATCATAGCAGATCATGGTCCACTACTGAAGACATTGGGCCAAAACACGCCGGCGCAACCAAGTTTATCAAAATATCTCAAAAATTGCGTAACTGTAGATTGAACATAAAAATATGTGGACAGACGGACTGAGGGAGGCTTAGATAATAATTCGATCGGTATAATAAAAGGTGGATTTATTTCCACTCCCTGTGTGCATACATCCGCACAAGCTCACAAACTTTGGCTTCAATCCGTGCTAATTTAAGCTTGAGTTTTCACATATTATTTTCTTGCTCGTTATGATGAACTAGATGCGCTTATTGTATTTACCACGACGTCGTACGGCTTTACTTTATTCGCATCATTCAGTTTGTTGTTGTTGGTAGTTATAAAAACACGATAGTCAGACATTATGGAATTCTAATCTCGCCCAAGTCGAGCTTAAATCCGAGCTACGTTTGTTTTGGGAAACGAAGTCACCTTCAATCACCTTTAAAAAAATGGAAGGATCAAATTTTAATGCGGTCTGACATTCATAAGACCTGCCTTTCGTAGTGTGCATCGATTTGAAATTTTTTACTTTGTTATTGTTTTTGCTTCCAAAGCAATGGGAAAATTCGAATTTCGTATACTGATTAAAAAGACCTTCTCTTTCGTGGAACAAAAAAAAACGCCTAAGCCCAACGTTGACTTGAAAAATGTTTGGCCATAGGAAACTGTTTTCTAAATAAACAAATATCCCATTCACTCACAATAAAACGCATTCATCGTATAGTAAGGAAAAATTGAAAGAATTGAAGTTCGATTTGCTATATCCAGCCGCACTTAATTGGTGATAGGAAATCTCAAGAGGGAAATCTCTAGGGAAAAAGATTTGGATTAAATGAAGACATCTTCTTCGAAACAGAAGCGTATCCTGAGCATTTTTTTGACAAATCGTAAATAAGCTGTCGTGACAGAAGCTTTTACACTCTTCACCGTGATCGTAAAAAAAAAAAAAAACACAGAAAAATGAGAGAAAAACCAAAGTTTTGTACTCTATAATATTAGGTGGACGCTGCTGATTTTCCCTATTTTCAGAATAAAAGTGTAAGTTTATAGAGCGTATGTGTTCCAGTTTATTAGTAACAAGCAGAAAACAGGCGTGGTCAATTTTTTTCATTTCTGGACAGATACTCCAGCATCGTTCGTAGAATATGCGTTGAAACTTTTTCTACATTTATCTGCGATAGTTTGATTAATGCAATGATCAAAAAACTAATTTTGTTCTTCCTTTTGAAAAATAGAGATGTTCTCACTATACGCAGTACTGTAGGCGTGTCCTTCGAACGAACGATTTGGCTCATTTCCAGTAGCAAGCTGCATACAGGGGCTTCCAGTATTTCAGCCGAATTTAAAGTCAGAGACAAACTTACACAGACGAACAGACGAACAGACAAACATTCTTAAATCGATTCAGAATTTAATGCTGATCAAGAATATATATACTTTGTGGGATCTCTGAAGCTTCCTTCTGGGCGTTGCAAACGTTTTGGCAAAATGAATATACCTCTCATCCGTCGGTGATGGCCACGAAAAGAGAAAAAAATAGAAATGTTTTCTTTTATTTATTTAGGTCCGGAAATTATTGATCGATGTATAGTCAGTACAAGTAGGTTTAGATTTATGTGGCTTCTAATCGTGGAATTTTCTTTGAAAATTTTGTGTGAATTAACTAAACTTATGCGTCCTCACGAAGGGATGCTTTCTCATCTCATGTCCGATAACTTTAGGAATTATGTCAGTACATCACTTTTATTTTAATACCCATCAGCATGAAGCTTCAGATACCCCATAATCTATATATCTTCTTGTTCAGCATCAAATTCTAAATTGATTTAACTATGTCCGTCCGTTCGTCAGAGTAATGTCTGTTATAAACATTCTCCTGGCCGGGAAAATGAAGCTATCGACTTTAAATTCGGTCGAAACATTGGAAGTTCTTGCGCACAGGTTAGTATTGAAAATGGTCGAAAGACACGCCCACAGGACCACGTAAACTTAGAACAGCTATGTTTTTCAAAAGAAATAAAAAATTGGTTTCTTGCTCAGTACTCATAAACTCTAGCAGATAAATGTACAAAATTTGAACGCATATTCTGTGGGCAATGCTGTAGCACCTGTATGAAAATAGAAAAAGTGGACCCTGCCTACCCAATTTTATAGAGTATTAAAATTTAATATTTTTTCATAAGGCGCAGAAAAATGCTTCGAAAACCCTATAAAGTATATAAATTCTTGGCGAGCTTTAAGATTGGAATGCACCTAAACATGTCCATCTGTTTGTCTGCGCAACTGTGTAGTATTTGTGTATCAGCGACAATGGAGATGTCGCCTACAAATTTGCAAAAGAATTTGGAACTGAACTAAACTTTTCAAATGATACGCCATCAACGCCCACATGCCTCTACGACAAAATCTTTTATTTTGAAAATACAAGAAATCAACTGGGCCCACTCCATATTATAAAGCATGAAAATTTAGTTCTTTTACTTTTTTGTCTTTTTTTGGGATAAAGGGCGATGGACATAAAAGATCCGGTTGTGACCGAATTTAATTTACTTGTTTTTAATTAGTATACACATGCGTTTATCTGAACCATTTTCGGCGTAACCTAGAATGACTACACAGTTTAGAACAAAAGGGATTTAGAAAATCTTCAGTAAATAATTATGAGAACTACACAAGGAAAGCGCCACGTAATATTTATATTCTTGGTTATGGCAAGGAACTGATTCGGTGATTCTTATGTGTCTCTTTGTGTTCATGACCACGGCTAGCTTTTTAAAAATCTGTTTAAGTTGTTAAATCGATCTTATCATCAAGGAGGCCCATATCACCATCAAGCTTCATTCGCCTAGCGAAGAATATTGTAACCCTTAAATTGTAGCTTATCTTGTAGTAATGTTATCTTGTAGTGATATAATGCTATTAATATTGGACAGACTTCTTCATCTACATTCATTTTCATTTATTTTGTTGATATTTATATTCCGGGTTGTAGGTGCTCTTTTTGCTTATATGCGGGTTTTATTCGTCTTTTATTTCAAAAAAAAATTTAAAATATGTTTAAATACTTAAAAAACAATACACATGTTGAGTTTCCCAGAAATTGGCAACGCTGATTAACTTTTACAACAATAACAAAAATAACTTTATGCATGACTTTGAAACTGATTTGCATATACGCTGCCTGTAGTGTTTGTATGGCGTTGTATGTGCGTAGATGCAGGGGACTCAATGGAATTTTCAATAAATGTCAAGTAGAGGAGGCACGAAATTTCTCAACCAATTTTTCTTCTTTTCCACGTGATCACAAAAGAACGAGAGAGAGAGAGAAAGAGAGAGAGAGAGAGAGAGAGAGAGAGAGAAAGAGAGAGAGAGAGAGAGAGAGAGAGAGAGAAAGAGAGAGAGAGAGAAAGAGAGAGAGAAAGAGAGAGAGAGAGAGAGAGAGCGAGAGAAAGAGAGAGAGAGAGAGANGAGAGAGAGAGAGAAAGAGAGAGAGAAAGAGAGAGAGAGAGAGAGAGAGCGAGAGAAAGAGAGAGAGAGAGAGAGAGAGAGAGAGAGAGAGAGCGAGAGAGAAAGAGCGAGAGAGAGAGAGCGAGAGAGAGAGCGAGAGAGAGAGAGAGAGAGAATGCCCACAACGAAGCCTAAGAGATCCCGAGCGTATATATGCGTAATCGGATCGTCTGTCCGTCTGTGTAATGTCTGCTGTAAACATTTTCCTGACTGCAAACATAAAGATATGGACTTCAAATTCGGCTGAAACATTGGAAGTCCCTGTACGCAAGGTAGTACGCAAGGAAATGGGCTAAATCGATTGAAAAACACGCTTACAGTACTACGTAAACTACGAACATCTCCATTTTTCAAAAGGAAAGAAAAATCGATTTTTTGATCCTTACATTAATCAAACTATAGCAGATAAATGTACAAAAAGTTTGAACGCATATTCTATGAACGATGCTGTAGTATCTGTATAGAAATGAAAAAAATTGACCACGCCTAGTTTTTTTGGATATTATTAATAAACTGCAACACATACGCCATATAAATTTACCTTTTGATTCTAAAAATAGAAAAAATCAATTGCGTCCACCCAATATTATAGAGCTTTTCTTTTTTTAGTCTTCACGATGATGAGATTTCTGTCATGACCGAATATAATTTTCTTACTTTTTTATTTAAGAATAACACTTTGTTCTCTAAAAACAAAAAAGTTCGTCATATGGAAACGGATTTTCACGACGTTGAAGTTGATGTTTTCAACGGGAAGCTTAAGAGTTACTGGTGGCCTTTGTCCTGTCGATTATAGTCATGTCGGAGAAACAGCGACAAAAAAATGAATTTATGAGACCGTCTTGTTTGAATGCTATTATCCGTTCCATTTCCATGCGGCCATTGCACATTGTCTTTGGTACGGTCGTTCTGTCCCCTATAAATTTTATTTACAATTTTTATTTTTCATCTCAGTTCAGTGAGTTTCAGTTGAACGTATGAATTACGCAATTGGTTTAAAGGAATGTAGCTGATGTGAACAGAAGAAGGCTGAACCACTCGAATCCGGCTCCGTTTATTCTTTATATTTTCGTTAAATTGATTTTCGCTGTTAAATAATTGAAAGCGAAGAAAGTCGGTAAACTCCAACTAACTAACGAATTAGTACCAGTTTTTATGTACAAACTATATATAACTGAACACTCAATCGTTGTACTACATTTAACATTTCAGACATATATAGAATAGAAAGCGATATGAAAAGGGGTGGATTTGACGACATGCTTTCGCGTACATAGGAGAGTAAACGCAACTGTTATATGAAATGGGAATAAAAAGAGTCGCTGATTAATCTTTAATCAGTTTTAAGGTCGACAAGCTTAATTGTAACCGGGTTTTCATATACTTATTTTTTAAGGGCGCATGCGTACAGAACTTAAGTAATTTGTAAATTCATTGTTATATAAAAGAAAAACTAATCAATATATATATAGTCGAGGGAAGCACTTTTCATCCTTCTGTTGTGATATGCCTATCCATAAATACTAAAAAATTTGTTAAGGGTAAGGATAAGGGGTGGTATCAAGTTTAACGGTCGGGTAATACATTTTATAATAATAAATGAATTAATGTTTTTCTTCTTTTTTTTTCTTTTTAACTAGCAACAGCTGTCATGTCTCTCTTAAACACTTGACTCAATATAAAACTAAAGGACCTACGGAAACCTCAGTTAATTTGACTAGAATATAAAAAAAAAAACAAAAACAAATTTTACTCTTTACGGTTTTGGAAAGTGATGCAGTCGTTCCTTTGTAAAAATTATTAATCCCAGTGAGTATACTAAATTTGTCATTCCGTTTACAAATCTTACGAATATTCATTAAAGATGCCAAATCTTGTCTATGTGGATATATATACCCTATATATATGATCTATAGCACTATTCATTTAAGGCGTTAAGGCTCTTATAATAAGGTAGTTTGTTAGTCCGTCCCTCCCAATCTCCGTTTTTAAAAAAGAAGATACAGGAATTTATAGCTGGACTTACCCATATATATATAGGTTTAGTTAAATTATATGGATCAAGTTATATAAATTTTGTAACCAAGTAAGTAAAAAACTGAAAAAAATCTGAAATATGATAAACTCATCACAAGGCAAATATTGTATTTCTCTATCGTTGCGTGTTGTTATAATTCTTCAAACTATACATTTCACAGTTAATTAGGGGCTGAAATATAACAATTAGTTCGGCCGCCTTAGGGGTTGTAAAATGCGTAGTTGGGCTGAGAAAGAAACCTCAGAGACGATAGAAGGTATGAGCTACAGGATATAAACCTATAAAAATGTAGATATGTATGCTATGGGCGATGGTGTCTTACCTCCACGAAAATAGAAAACCTTGGACATGCCTACCCAGTGTTATAGTCATTTTTTTCTGAAAACCTTTATAACGACCAGGAGCACCCTTCTTGACCAGTGTAAAATTCGAAATGCACCTAAGCATATCCGCTTGCTTGTGTGTCCATCTTTCCGTCTCTCCAACTATCTGTAGTGTGTGTGGTAAGCATTCTTCCGTTCGCAAATATTGAGATATCGCCCACAAGTTTGCAAAACAATTTGAAAATAACAAAAAACAGACAACAAAGACGCCTACAATGTCCACGTGCCTATGCAAGAAAAACGCACAACACGATATAAATTTCCACTTTTGTTCTAAAACATACAAAAAATCGGCCGAGTCCACCCAATATCTCCTTCTTTTTTTTTAATCTTTTGTACGACAACGATGGTGGGTATGAAAGATTCGTTTACAACCAAATATAATTCTCTTACTCGCTTCATTATAAGCTTATAAAATATGAATTGAACATATGCGGAGAATTATGAGTGAATTAAAAACAATATTTTTGCAATTATTCTGTGATAAAAATCTGACAGTTGCCGCGTGAATTCTAGTTGTAAATTCACTTTAAACTATTTAGTGTTTCAGTGCAAGACAACTTGGTCTTTAGGGTGAAATGTTCCGCGTTAATTACATCTTACATCTGGAATTTAAATTTTGTTATATACAATATTGGATCTTTGCATCAATTTGTAGCAAAACATTCAAGTTTCCATATTTGTCTCCAATTATTTTATTGATCATTATATCCTGCATCACTTGGCGCACATGGGTGCATTAGTAGAGAATGATTTGAGATAGACTTACCTTTTATCATATACCGATCGGTTCAGAATCATTTTCCAAATATGTGCTTATCGATACATCTCTTAACCTGTCCGTCTGTCCGTCTGTCCGTCTGTCCGTCTGTTCAATCTTTTTTTCTTCTATTCCATCTATAGGACGTAATTTATGAGATATTTTGATGAGTTTTGGTGCAAAAACGTGATTTTGAAAAGTCGTTATATGAACAACTGTAACGTAGTGTAGGATATTTAATAATGGGCCGTTACACACTCTAGCGTTTTTACAGTCCGATTTCTTTAAGGCATTTTTCGTTTTCTATCGTCAAAATATAATCACCAGTCATTTAGACCAGTTGCACGTCAACTGACTTAAAAAAAAAAAAAAAACTATAAATATATTTTCACAAAGATAACCTTATTGTGGTTAGATTAATTACGGTTTTTGTTTGCAACTCTTACAAATTATACTGTACGCAATCTGGCGCCAGACTTTCAGTCAAGTCTATCCGTCCTTTTATTGTTTTTATGGTTGCAAATATTTAAAATTTACAGTGGACAGACGCAATCCTTCTTCTCGGTAACTACAAGTAAAGATTCAGCTTCAGAAAGAAGCTTTATGTTTCAGTATATGTCTGTTACTAACTTTTCATTGTTATAGATATCAATGCGACAGTTGAGAAAATGATGATCAGAATGAACTCACAAATTAAGTCCTTGTTCTCACAAAGCTCGCTAGATGTAAAGCTTTTCCTTGGTAATCAATCAAGCATACTTTTTGAAAGAAAAATTTGCACGTTGTGGCGTTTTTCAATAACGGCAAAAGAACTGTCATTTTCGTAATTAAAAAAAAAAATAAGGTATTGTCTCATCAATCAAAGGACTGCCCGCTAGTCATTAGTCATCGTAAATTACACGCACTTCTGTTTCGGGTAAGATTCTTAATCATGTCCTCGCCGATTCGTTTTTATGTTAGGACTCTTGCAGTCGTAAAAATTAAGAAAGCATTGTTTCTTTTTACAAATCAATTAAGAGACTATTCGTAGCAGCTAAAGAATCGAAAAGTTTTAAAAACAAAAATATGTACAAACATTTTTGTAAATCGGTTGCAAACTAAAGCAGATATCCATTTATGAGTCAGTGCATAGGTTTTGTGTAAAAATGATCACAAATTGTTAGGAAAAAAAATTTTCTTTATTTTCAAAAACTTGCTTTATCACCTTCAGAATAGATCAACTTACTCCGATATCTAATTCAGTTCTCTAATCATTTTTCCTTCAAAAAATTGTTATATTCTATACCACTTGTGTGTGGTACAAGGGCATATTAACATCCACATTTGTGCGGATGTCTGCGATACGCAGAAGGATTTGAGATAGACCTATCTAACCGTTTGTTCCTTCGGTCCAACTGAAAGCACAAGAAAATAAGTCAAAAAACACAAAATAAAATATTAAATAACCTCGACTACTTTGCTTAATGCTAGCTAGCTACACGTATAACGAGCTTTCAAAATAAGATGTGGTATGGGAAGTGGGTGAAAAATTCGTCCGATCCGAGCCACGTCTGTGTACCAAATTTGACCAAAATATGTCAGAAATTGCGACTTGTAGGTTGAACAGAAGAATGCAAAATGGATAGACGGAGTGATTCTGAATTGATCGGTATAATATAAGGTGTGCGTGTGTATCTAGGGCCCTTCTGGTTGTTGCATATATCCGCAAAGACTTAATATACCCTTGTACCAGCAGTAGTATGAGGCATAAAATTAAAATGTATTTATGAACTGAGCTTTCTGAGAGAACAGAATTGTGTGAACTTGACTTCATTCACCAACATTTCCGTTTCTTATTCTTCCCTTTTTTAAACAGCATATCGTGTCATAAACACCTTACAACAATATAGTAATTAAAAGTTATCAAGAAATCTTTTTAATTTTCAATAAATTTAAATGGAAAAAATCGGACGAAAACAAAATGGAAATTCCGAAGTTATTCTTGCCATCTAATTGCATCGAGAAGACAAAGCCGGACAGAGAGAAAAGTGAAGTGAAAAGTTACTGAATATATATAAGCCGATATTTTTGAGAGATAGGAAATTTTCTTTTCTTAAAAATCTTTAGTCGCACGAGGTCAAATTTTCCATAAAAATTGAATTTCAGATATTGTGATATAAGTGAAGGGCATACTACACGCTGCTCATTTTGAAGCGTACAAGCGTTGTACATATGTATGTACAAGATGTACAAAATTTCCTAACGAGAATTGAACAAAACCATGAAATTTACAATTTTCCATTACCGTCATTAGGCTATATATGTGCGTTCTTTGTTAGACCGCAACTTCCAAAAACAATCACATATTAACGCTTGAAACCAATTAAAATGGAATCCACAAATAGATTTTACAGCTTAATGGTCAATAACAATTTACATCAACACCAGCACTAGGCAGCAACAGCAGTAACAAAAATGAAATTTTGTAAAATTTCGAAATTGTGAACGAGGATGAGGATGTAAGAGAGGAATGGCGCGGTAAGGCTATTAACTCAACAGTGTAGCAGCGGCAGCTAACCAACGAACCATGCGGCACCCTAGGGTTGACACCTTACCATAAGCGACACCGCAGACACTCAGTTATTTGCTGAGTTAACTCCGTCGCAGTCACAGTCGCAGCCACAGCCGCAGCCTAACCCAGCACGGCTTATATTAGCAACGCATCACAATTTCATTGGGTGGAATTTTCAAGGTAAAGTTCATGTCGTTTCTGTTTTTTTTTTTTTTCCTTGCAATTTTTTCTTTTTTTGCCTGACGTTAGTATTTGTAAATGAATCCCAGCCACAAATCGATTTGACGTGGTTACTTAGTGGCCCGACGGACAATCAGAGGGTGGTTAACGTAACAATTGAATTGAATTTTATGACACCTTTCGAAGACATATTGAATGAAAGACATATGAAAGAAATATGAGAAATTAACTGCCAAAAATTTCAGAGAATTTTCTAATACACGGATAATTGTTAGTGCATGTCCGAACGTATGGCTAGAGAAGGGAGGAAAGAAAAAACAAAACAAAAAGCGCAAATGAAAATCGCAAAAAAAAAAAAACTCCGAGTTTTAAATCGTTGTGAACAACAAATGTGGTAGAAGATGTCTGTTGCTTTATTTTGCCTGGGTTTTTATTTTTTTTTTTTTTTTGCTTAATGTTATAAAAAATCTAGAGTTGAACGAAACGTTTTTAGAATATAACGACTTAACAAAATAAACCAAAGTGGGCTTAAAGGCAGGCACACACATGCAAGTTGCGCATGCAGCTCATAACAAAACGAAATGTAAAATTTCAAAAAAAATAAAAAGCAACAATAACAACAACAACAACAACAATACTAACAGTACTAAAAAACGTAGAGAACGCGTTTAACAGCCTTAATACGCGCCTCAGATTTTTAGCTTTGATAACTTACCCAGCTTTGGATGCCAGCCAGCAGCAGAAAGCGTGCACACAGGCAACAATTTCAGACTCAGAAAATTTTTCGTGTAATTTCAGTTTAGGTTTTTATTACTCTTTTTTCGTTTTTTTTTTTTTTTTTTGGCGTTTTTTTTTCATTTTGTGGTTCTCTTGTAAAGCGTAATTGCCATAAATGGACTAATCTTGTATCTCGACGTGTGCATTAAAACGCTTCAATACGCTAAAAATGCTAAATGCCATAAGCAATGAGCTATTTGTTGTTGCTGCAGTTGCATTTTACTTTTGTTACACGCACACACATGCACGCATATACGCGATTGCATGTAAGAACAAAGTGCACTAGAGAGAAAGCAGCTGCTTTGCTACTATTTCAAAAGAAGTAAAGACACACGCACAATAACAACAACTTCCAGGTAAGAAATCAAACTAATTTTATTAATCTGTTTACTAAAAGTTCCTTTCGTTTTATTAAATTAAAAATTATAATCCTTCACGCAGCTGCGCCCCCCTCTTTTCAATTATCGCTTCCCTACTGACCGTTAACCACTTCACTACGCAGCACTCAAATGGCATTAATCTTAAAATCATTCTCATGAAATTATATTTTAAATTTAATTATCAGTTAATCTAATTAAGCAAATTGCCCCAAGCTTAGTCTAGATATTCAGACCCTTTATTTATTTATCAATTTCACACACAACATCACTGATAGATTATAATTCCACTAACCAAGTTAAGAAATCTTTAGATGGCAAAAGTTAGCTGCTTATGTTAAACATCATTATAGATCGTTGTTCCATTGTTCTTTCATTGTTTCTCCCAAAAGTAACCGATCAGCCACTTGTAGTGAAATTGTATTTCACTGAGTTGTTAGCTTGATTGAGTTTAAGTGAAGTCTCATGTTGAGATTCAGTTGCATGATTATGTGAATATATATATATATATATATATTAGCATGATTACATATGTATTCAAGAACACAAGGATTTGCAAATAGAAAAAGTTCAAGTGGAGCCGATATTCTACTTCAGCACCTACGTGCCCTCTTACGCCTTATTGACATTCGATCGTGATAAAGTTTACTTCATCTCTCTCTCTCTCTCTCTCGCTCTGTCTCTCTTTCTCTCTGATTAAAGTTCAACCACAAGATCGTCCTCGATTTCAGTCGGTTAGCCTATAGGCTCATTTTCGTCACAATTTAGAAAAAACTCTTTCAATATTTTAATACAAAATAGATTTTATAAAAATATTATAGCGGGCGACGGTCTACTATTAATAGCTTATACAACCTTGCCGTTATTCATGCAATGTTCGAATATGCGAAATAAGGTTTTATAAGCGAATTGATCGGAAAAGTGATTCGATCCAAACCATTTGCAATAGCGTATCGGTGTATCACTGTTCATCAAAATAGTTGAAAAAGTGTGACCTGTGCGTTGAGCAAAAAATAACATGAACAGACGGACATATGGACAAACAAGCTAAGATCGAAGATAAATCTATCTCAAGCCCTTCTATTTATTCTATACATCCGCAAAAACTTAGGGTCTAATTATCGCGTCTAATATTAGGAATGATTTTGATAGGAAACAAACGTCATATGAGTATAAATTAAGTGAATATAAATGAATTTTATCCACCTTGGGTCTTAATATAATTCCAAGCTCCTTAATATTTGCTTAAGTTGCAAAGCAATACAATTCTTCGTCTTGTTTATACTTTACATCTCTACTTCATTTCAAACATAAATCTTCTTAGGTTATTTACGCATAAGCTAATGCAGGCTACCCTTCATTCTTGCTAAGATTTTATCTGCATATTTTTTTTTTTTTTTAAATAATCCAATAAAAAAATGTAAGTCTTTTTGCCCAACGTTGAGTTTTCAATTTACTTTGATTTTCGTCTTCGAATTAAAGTGAGATATATATATAAAAAAAAAAAATAAAGAAAATCAAAGAAATTAAAGAAAAATATTTGACCATGAATTTGAAATGTCAATCATAACGACATAAAGAGCAACTTGAAGAAATTGTATCTAACTCTCATCAACAACCGTAATCAATAAAAGCAACAAGATTAACAAACAAACCCTTCTCAAACTATGGCTAGAGATTAAATGAATAACACGCATATCCATCTACCTTGTTCTAAACGATACCTATGCCATGCGTGTAAAACTTACCTTTACTGATACTGAATGAAATGGAGGAGTCCTTCGACCTTTTCATTTTTACTTGTTCTTTGATAAAAATCTTTTACGATCAATTGATTTCTCTTTGTTCTTCAAATTAAATTTGATCATCTCTCGTCTTTTTAAAGATTTATGTCAGTTTGTGTTGTTTTAGGATAAAATTACACAACGAGTTTTTGGTTCTTTTAATATTCCGAAAAATTTCCCTAGGTGTTTATATTCTATTAAAATACTTCAAACATGTGTACATATATTTGTATCTTTATACATACATACATACATATATTATATACGTGTACAGTTTTTCAAAGTTTTTCAGAGTTCGTCGGGTCTCGTTTGCTAATAAGTGACGTTGCACTTTCGGTAGCATTCCAGAGCAAGTTTTCCAATTTTTGCCGGTATGAGATAGCAAGTTGTATTAGTTGGAAAAAGTGCGGTCCAATAACTAGGTTGACACAAATTGCTTGTTGCCGGTCTGATTAATTCCGATAATTTCGATAACTTTGGTCGTGTCGTTGAGAATGATGCTTTTTTTTTTTTTTTTTTTTTTTTTTTTTTTTTTTTTTTTTTTTTTTTTTTTTTTTTTTATAGTTAAGAACTGTTGAACTGAAATCCCATGGTGTATGATGATCGCCCCATTAAAGTTCTAAAATAGAGCATAAGTCTGCAGTTAAAAAACACGCATAATTCGTGAGAAGAGTACGTAAAGGATAAAACCGATTCACTACTTCACTAATTACTTCGGACTTATAGACAATGTTATCTTCGCTATGGTTTGTTTGCTGTAAAGCATCTAAGTCGGTAGAAATTTTGCAAGAAGGCCATCATTTGTTCGCTTAGCGGGACAATTATAACCGATAGAGAATCGTAACGAAAGTTTTGAATAAATTCTAAATTCTGATAAGTTAATATCATGCGAAGAATCGATAACGAATATCAACAAATTCGAACAAAAAGAATCGAACAAAAAAATGAGATGCTTTTATAAAAAAAACCCTATTTTCCGTTTATTAAAAATTCGACAAATTCGACGACTTTATTCAGTCTGTCGGAAATCTTAGATATTCATTATGGAATGACTTCTGTCATCAAAATTAAAAACTGACGGGAGAAAATGGTAAAAGGGCGATTTGCCTTATAG
This sequence comes from Glossina pallidipes, assembly GCA_000688715.1. Lineage (NCBI taxonomy): Eukaryota > Metazoa > Arthropoda > Insecta > Diptera > Glossinidae > Glossina > Glossina pallidipes. The sequence goes on along the minus strand of KK499764.1, from coordinate 4,022,651 downwards.
TGTGCTGCTGAGGCCTCTGAACTGCTATCATAGCCGTTTAATTTGTGCTCATCAACAAACCAAATTTGTAACCGAAGGTAGAAAAACTGTGTTTGTGTGTGTAATAAACATCGTACTGATTTAATATGACGCCCTCTGGCTTATTTTTGTTTTCAAAAGCGAAGTAATTATTTCGACGAAAGAGTTTCGAATTAATTAAAGGCATAAGGAAATCGGTGAAGGAGAGCTCTGTGAGCATCATACTACAATGAAACTATGAAGCACATATTGTATCGTGAACGATGTGGTTCTGCTTTGAAGGCTACCTATTACGACATACTTTAATAAACAAATTACTTAATGTGTTACAAATTGCGGATACATGTTATACAAAAGTTAAGTAAGTGCCCTTCAGATGCTTAAGCCGTAATTAATAACCTAACACGAGATTAAAGAAGAAAATATCTAGCGATAGAATATATTTTTGTAAAACTCAACTTGAATTTTCGTAGTACTTGTCTCTTAACGTTCATTATGAAAGCATATACCGCTCATAACAACTTGTTATTTTTTTGTGTGTGGGAATAAATCCATACCTCAGTCTGGAATAATAAAACATGGATCGTATTGATGGAGAGAAGAATCTCTAGCATGCAATATTTTAATTTAAATTTTACCTCATCGGCTCTTCTCTTACCTATTGCAGTAAATCTTCTTCGTCTTGTTTAATAAGACTCGACTACAAAATTTTAAATGCACCAAAAATGCTTGTCCCTACGCTCTATAATGCTGCTTACTATGCACCTACTATTTTATAAGTCATACACCCGTGTTTAGTGTTTGAGATAGTTCGTCCTAAACATAATAAAAGCTAAAAAATTCTTCTAATCGGTTTGTTGCTGATGAGCGTTTTTTTCCCTATATAGCTGAAACGGATTTTAACGCAATAAAATAATCTCGGGAGGATTCAAATGTGATTAATATCAAATTATCAGAAGAATAATGGGCAAGTTTGAAATGACCTTCTCGCAATCCCGTTCTAGTATATTATAAGGGAGTTAGTTGCAAATAAGTTAAATAAAAACTTTATGTAAATTAAAAGACTTTGCGATCAGGGGATTTAAAACCGTCTACATTTCGTCTGTGTGACAATTGCTGAGCATATACAGGCCATTGATGAAAAATTCCCATTCGATAACGCAACAATTTCGAAAGGTAAGCATAGGGGAGGTATGCTGTTGATAAAATTAATAATAGAAAATAACGCAGGGCTTCTTATCGCTTTTACACATAAATTGTTTGATGTCAACAATAACAAGGCATTCGTTTTATTTGCTGCTCCATTATTTTAATCTTCCTATCCAGTGTACATATATTATGGCTGGAGCGCGGAGCTCATTTTGTTGCAATAAAATGCTATCCTCAAATCATATTTATTTGGCATATGATTGGTTCGCCTTTCTTTGTTGTTGTTGGTTTCATACATTGAAATGTTGCATAAGAAAACTTTACAAAAGATTTATCGTCGTTTAAATAATTAATTATGACAACGAATATATTAAAGCAGCTACAACTTATTAATGTGTTGGAATATTTGGAAAAGAAAACAGGAAAAAACAAGTGGTTTTTGTTTTTTTTTTTTAAACGTAACAACATTAGACGAGTTTCGTGTTATGCTCAGAGAGAAGTCACAGCGCAACGGCGCTTAAACATTATTTCTATATGTTCAGTTAAAATCTACTAATAATTGAAGCACATCTCCGCAAAGAGGGGGCATACAACAACAACAACAACAACAAGAATATATATATATATATATATATATTGCAAATTTGGAAGCCTTAAAAATAAACAACAAAAAAAGAGAAATATTCAGTTGAAAACGAATTTGTTGATACGTCTCTGTATTCTCTACTGACTAGTTATAAGAAATTGTCCCATGGAATTGTTTTAAGAACTGCATCCTAGAATATTCACTTGGGACAATTCCCAACTAAATCTGAAGTAAATCTAAATTTTATTAGAAAATCTGGAGTACATTACTTTTACATTTCGATTGTCTACACATTGTTTCCTTATTTGAAGTTTATAAAAGTAAAAGACTCGAATCGAACTTTCATAGATATATTCGTGACTTGATTTGACAGAGCAAGACTTGATATGCGTAAAACGCGCGCATTCCGAATTTCGTACTAGTCTAGAATGTATGCACTTTATGGGATACTTTGTGGGCTTTGACAAAAATGACTATAATATTGGTTGGGCATGGCCATATTTTCCCATTTTCGTGTGTCATGATGTGTCATACTATGGCCCATAGAATATACGTCTAAATATTTATAGGTTTATGCGCTGTGTGAATGAGCAATAAAGCAATATGTTTGATTTTTGAAATTAGTTTATGTGATATGGTAATTGTGTCCTTCGACCCATTTTTAATACCAATCTACGTGCAAGAACTTCCCATGTTTTTCAGCCAAGTTTGAAGCAAATAGCTTTGCCTTTGCGACCAGGGGAGTGTTTGCAACAGACAGACGGATAGACGGACATGCTTAAAACGATTTAGAATTTGATGCTGATACTTTGTGGGGTCTCTGGAGCTTTTCTGCTGAGTATTGCAAACATTTTGACACAATGAATATACCGCACATCCTTCGGTGACAAGTATAAACATTATATTTAGTATTTTGCAATCAACCGTCAAGATTACGTTTTCAAATTCGTGTTTATGAAAATTGTTGACAGAAGATTGCGCTGAATCGCCCGGACGGGACCTTACCTTATTAATCTTGGAAGACTTATAATTGCTAGCAGATGTAAATTTATAACACACTTTTAAAAGGGTTTTAAAGAATCTAGCAGGACGAAAATTGATGCTTAAAAAAGTCACGATTTTTCTATATTTATGCGTAGCAAAATTTATGTCTTAATGTCGATCGTGGTTTTTTTTATTAGTAAACGTTTGTTCACCTTTTCATTTGCTACAATGTGTACAATGAATTTTAATAATTTGCAATGGCACCGTTCTTTGAATTAATAAACGTACAAAATTTCTGTAATAAGTGATCCTGGCCATGCTCTTTTGTCTGGATGTATGTGATGATGAAATGCAGAGAAAGTTCATCAATTTTCTCTACATCAAGCAACTATTCTTCGAGTGATAAGTTATGAGTAACGCCTCTGGCGACTGTAAGTGCAGTGCAGTAAACTAAATTTAAAAAAAAAAGAGCAAAATCCTATATGTTGCATAAAAAAATTTTAGCTATCGAGAGGTCTATGCGGGATGAAAATTCGGGGAAAGGGCGAAAGAGGGGCGTTTATCTTTCTTTTTGCGCTAAGTAATCATTTATCAATTATTGGTTGCTATTAAGCATAACATATTTTCACGTTTTTAAATACAAAAGATGTTGCGGTAAATTTTATTACTTTAGAAAACACAAATACTTGTCATACTTACTTTACCTCCTGTGGCGTTTTACTTTGTTGTAATCTTCTGTTTAAATTTTCAAGGATTATCGGTATTGTCTGTATGCTATACCCAAGCAAACAAATGTTATTGCGAAGTCATTGAATGCGATCGTAAATTAGGATTTTTTGCTTTTTAAAAAATTCGTCTCAAACGTCTGATGTTCTTTTGTGGCATTTTTGTGCGTCCGTAAGCGATTAGTTGCTCTTATATTAGGCATGCATTAAAATTGCTGGCAGTTGTTTGCGCAGCTCGCTACTCTCTCGTTACCTTCAAATATTAAGGTGTTGGTAATTCATCATATAGCATAGCAAAAGGCTCTTCTAAAAGTCATTTATCTAAACTCGCTTCGTAAGCCACGTGCACTTGTTTGCTTCCCTCGATTGCCTCGATGCCTGAAATGAAATCATTTTGTAGTGTAGCGTATAACTTAATGTATCTCTGCTGATCACCGCAACACCGTGGTTTTTATTACTTTTAATTCGAAATATACGAATATGGTTTTGATCAGCGCAATATTTTGAGTTGTTGTTGTTGTTGTTGCTGTTGTATGTTATAAATCTCAATGTATCAATGTATTGAGAAGGAAAACCAAAAGTTACCCTACTACATAAATATTGTAAAAAGTAGTTAAAATCTTTAACATTTAATCTGATTTGTTGGATAGTTTAAGTAATCGTGAATTTGTGGGCAGGGGGGAGGTCGGTTCACTCACTGTAACAGCATAAAAAGAAGAAATTTTTTGAAAATCTCTTTGCAATGAAAGGATGTAGAATAAGCATATAAAAGCATATAAAAAGCAATAATTATTTTTGAAAAATATCGTAAGATGGCAACATCGCAAGTGCCCTTTAGAATTTCATATCAAAGACGCTATAATAAATTCAAATGAAAGAAATAGAAATTATAGTTGTTTTACGGACGGTTTCAAATTCATTTTTTTAAAGGCACACACAGCCGTTTCGCACACGTCTAACGTTTCGAAATACGTTGTGGACATATTTTATACACTTGTGAGACAAGGGTACGTTACGCTTGTGCGAATGTATACAACGCCCAAAAAGGCTTAAGCTAAAAATACTTTCTCATTATACTAATCGATTTCGAATCACTTTCTAAATCGATTTAAGTTTGTTTGTCTGTCTGCCCATCTGTTGTCTGTCCAGGATTTTTGAGATATTTTGATAATATTTGGTATACCGATTTGTTTGGAACCAAGCACAAATGCTGTTGAAAATAGGTCCGATCGTACCACTTTTTCGACCATTATATATATATGTGAATAACTACATTAAATGGTATCTGGTATTGAATGGTTGGCCATGGACAACTACAATGTTCTTACTTGTTTTATTACAATAATTTTTTTAAATAAATTCCATTATTAGCCTGCCATCACGAGAGCATAAAGCTGCGCTTTTATGTTTAATTATTGTTCCTCAGTCTCTTTTCTCGATGATTTCATACTACAGTCTGCCGATTTTATGCAGAAAAAACCGATGACTCAGAAATCGACAATGAAATGTAGATTTGATGTATTACTAACATCAAAAACTTCATTCTAAGCCTGTATTTTCTTGATGGAAGAATTGCCTCGTTTCGAATTCATATCCATTTGACAGTCGTTTCAACCCGAACTTTTTTTGTTGGGAATTTTAAAGCAACATAAAAACTTTCTAAGCACATTTGATAGTGTGTTCGAGAGGTTAGAAATGAACCGGTACAGAACTTGAGGCTACCGCATTGCCGAGTGGTTAAGAAACGTGACTACCAAATCGGTGTTCGCGGACTTTAATCTCAAAGAGGATTGAGCATATAATTAGTCATAACTGTAGTGAGTGTTCAATCGGTAGAGGCATGACACTTACCAGTTGGGCACACAGCTAGTAGGCTGCTGTCGCTACCTCTCTCTTTTCCTTTTTTCACATTTCTTTACAACCATTATCGGGTTACATGTATAGGAAGCATTCTCCAAGTAATTGGTCATATTAAAAAAAAGAAAAGAAAACAAGGATTAAGTTGACACAGGTAGTCGTTTGGGGAAACCCTCGGCATTTTATGAACAACTTATTCAACCAATACATTTTTAACGCATATTCCAGAAGATTCCAAGTGTACATTAACCCATTAAAGGCAATCTTGCTTCATAATAGGTATGTTCATGAATTTTATAAATTAATTATTTAGTTTATATTTATGTTTATATTTAAAGCAACATTTTCGATTTCTTTAAAAGACATTATTATTAAAATTTCATTGATATAATTAAAATATTTTTTAAACAACATTTTCTTTTACTTCTTTAAAATGCACTGATCGATTTTAAAGATTATTCAACACAATATAAAAGAGATAAATGAATATAATTGGTTTAATATTACACAGGGGACAATAAAAATTTATGAGGTTGACCCAATTGTTCATGGAAAAAATAACATAACATAAATAGGTATAAAACTTTTCATATTTATAAAGTGGCTTGAAATATTTTATTACATCCATTACGCGATTGCCTTTATTGTTTGAAGTTATTATTATGCTAACTATGTTATAGGTTTAGAATAACAAAGTGAACGAGATCTTAACGTTTAACTTCATTCTCAGTTTGTTTACTTTAATCGCTTATTTTCGAAATTTTTTGATTTCTGTACCCCACTGTTATAGATCAAAACTTGCTCATGCTCACTTGATTATCGAGCTCACTTCACTGATATGTTATATATTATATATATTGTGTATAACGTATAACAAATAATACATAATGTGTGTACCTGTGTATGTTATTTCTTGATTAAATTCTATTATTGTAAAAGCAATGCTAATAGCAATAGCGATAGTAACATTAACAGCGATAGCAAAACCAATGGCCATAGCAATAGCAATAGCAACAGTAATAGCAGTAGAAATGAAAATAGCAATAACGATAGAAATAACAATAGCAGTAGCAGTAGCAATAGCGATAGGGATAGAAATAGCGGAAGTAATAGCGTTTGTAACAGTAACAGCAAAAGCAATAGCGATACCGATAGGCAATGACAGATGCGTTTGATGGTTTAACGTAGGTGCTCTACCCTGACGGTTTAACCCCACGGTGCCTGATGACACACAGGTAAATTGTTTTCATAACCTGCGTCCTTCAGAGAGTTAAACACTCCGTATAGGCTAGGGGCCTAAACTACACTGGTGAAACCAGATAGGTATATTGTGTATAGTTCAATAAACCCACTCTGGGGAGGGTTGAGGCCTATCATTATCTCTAATTACTCGCTTTCGGAATGATAGAAACCACAACCATCACGATAATCCTCAAAGCGCCGTACCGGGCAGTCAGGACTCACAAATTCCTTAACTGTTGCGTTCAAACTGGGGACTGGATATACTAGCTTCCACCGCGGTTTCCACATGTATGTAAATATGCAAGCTTCCCCCCGATGGATCTTGGCAAGCACCAATCTGCAGTGCACCAATGCTGTCACCTTACCCGCAGATACTCGTGACCCCCGTGGAGGGGGTCAAGCCTTCAGCCTTACTTTACGCGACTCTTGCCTTCGATCAACCATACAATCCCGGCTACCCCACACCAGATTACCCTTCTTCAAGATATATTAGCATCGGGTGCTACATCTGACATAAGGGGCGGACACCATGCTCTCGACTACTACTATATCAACGTATTTTACGTAACTAGTTACCAGCTGACTTGAATTTCCTCCATGCAATAGTGTAGTATATAAGAAAAGGTGAAGTGCAACCGATAGCAATGCCAATAGCAATACCAACAGCGATAGTATTAGTAATAGCAATAGCAATAGCAATAGCAATAGCAATAGAAAAGGAACTACCGACAGCAGTGCCATGGTAACAACAATAGTAACAATAGTAAAGTAGTAACCGCAATGGTGATAACAAGAATTTGTTTGTTAGCAGAACGAACATGTATCGTTACACAATATTACGGCAGTTTCGAGAACACTCAACAGGTGCTATGTACCAAACCAACGCGATACAATCGATCCAGCGACCACTTAAATTTCCTTTGGCGTATTGCGTGTCCTCTCTGTCGAAGGATCAACATGTTTTCTAGCTTTCAGTTGCTATTACTATGCTTTAAACTTAGCTCTCCGCGATATATGTCACACTAAACGATATTGATATGCTGGCGATCCGGGCCTGTTGTTAAATTAAAATACGCCAGTATAGTTGGCTTATATTTGCAATAATTTTTAGGTTTCCACGGCTGCATATGCGACATCGTAATAGCACCTTAAATATATCATTGGTGCTACGGGGTGGGAAAATGTTGTGGAGATAAATTTGTGAAATCATTTCTTATTTGTTCACAGTTCTCAAATAATTAATGGCTAACTTCTCTCGTTTATTTTTCATTAATTGGTTTACCCAAATACGTTGACATTATTGTGGAACCGTTAAACAGTTGCCTGTTTCCGCGAGACCGGCATGACATTAAACCGGTAAACAGGACAGTAATTGGTACGATGGTCTTTTTTTTTAAATCAGAATCTTCATGTCTGTATGGCATTCAATTCAAAGGACAGGCGTACGGAAAAGCTTGGGATAACGTATCATATTTTGCTATTTCATCTTTTTCATCTTCAAATTAAAAACGCGAGGAGAATGTTTCTGGTGGATTTATATTTTCCAAAACTGCATTCCTTTCTATGCTTTAGTCTCCTTTGCTACTTAACGCTCATTTTTTTCTGTTGTTCTTCAACTCAAGTCTAGAAGTAGGTTTCTCTATGTTTTACTTTGCGATAATTAGCTGAAAACGGCAGAACACCTTTTCATATTCTCAAAAGATTAAGATAATCCCTATCCATGTTGTTGTAACAGTTTAAGCATCAGCATCAGCATCAGCATCAGCATCAGCATCAGCTTAAGTGTTTTTTATTCCCGTTCAAAGGTTTGTAAAATTTTTGGTAGTTCTAAGTGGAAAATAAAAATTATACGTATGAGAGAGGATTTGGGTAAGAATGTGCAATCGCACATTCATATACAGTGAGGGATTTGCACTAAATTGGAGTGATTATCCTTAAAGCACTTTAAAGCAAAAAGCAAAAAGCAAAAAGCAAAAAGCAAAACAGAGAATTCTCAATCTCAATCTAAGTACGATAATTGTGTTGAGTTAAGGCAGGCGTGCTTGCACGCCCAAATGCAAACATATGCGTATGTGTATATACATCGCAACTGTATTTGTTATATGATAAGAAAATTCAAATTCACAGATATGTTCAAGTGTTCGTCTTATTTTATACACATGTGTGTGTGCATATTTATTATATATATGTCGTTTTTATTTATTTATATACATATTTTTTTATATATATTTATTTATATACATATGTACATTTGCAACGTGAAAAGTACTTTTTCTGAAGGAAATGGGGAGTATTTCACTTACCACTTTCTCCCATCTACGATTTTTTTCCTTTATTCCTTTATAAAACAACATTTTACTAAGCTAGAGAAGATTTATGTAGAGAAGGGTGGAATTATGTCGATGCATACATATACAAACAAGTAGAATAAAACTTTTTAATAGAAATTAAGCAAAACCATCTTATGTGGTGTTAGAATAAATCTGAACTATTGTTATATAAAAAAAAAAATGTATGTAAAATAATTTTGAAAAATTAAACTAAACGAAAAAGAAATAAAAATTATACACGTCACATGTGTCGAACTTTGGATACCCGACATCTTGAAATATTGTTTCATAACTATAAGTGCGCGATTCGCAACAACATTTATTATATTCTCATAATTGTTTTTATTCAATCACCCGATCTATATAATTAGATAACAGAAAAAGTTCGCGGCAAATTGTTAAAATATCTTTCTCTTACACTTTAAATGAATTTTAGTAAGTTTAGTAACTTGTCGTGTAAGTTGTTGTTGTTGTCTTAAACCGAAATAAGTTAATCGTTTTGGGCGGTGAAGGGTCCACCTATTTGTATAATTTAAACGATTCGCTCATTAATTAAAAATATTTGTGCTTGGAACACAAGTCGGCTTTGTTTGAAGAGAAAGAGAGTTCACCAGGAAGCGGAACATAATGGCAGTCGAAAGGGAAAAGATCCAGTTTATGCAGTGGACGTATCAAGACAGCCCAGTCAAGCTCCCTCAATTTATGCCGAGCCATTAAAATGTGTGTATTTGGCATTGTCGTGATATTAGGCGACGCCTTGCCTGTTCATCAATTTTTCGGCACCTCATCGCATTAGTTGTTGATAGTGGAGAATAATAGCAATCGTCTGGCCCGGTTGGAGCAGCACATTGCTTGCTACAATCATATTTTAAATACACCTAATGAAAAGCGTTGGAGTCATTTTGAACTTTGGTGCCGTTTATGCTGGAGTTTATTCCTTTCGCATGTCATTCTCGTCTATGATCCACTTTTCATCGCCTGTTATGGCCTCAAAAGCACGTCGATTTCATCTTGTTCCAGCAACGATTCGCTGAAGGAAATTCGGTCCATTGAATTTTTCTGTGTTGATTAATGTGCTGCCCAAATACCAAGTTGTTGTTGTTTTATGGAAATGGTTTGCCAAAATTTTTTCAGTCAACGCTTAGTTCCCTATTTATAAAGCATTTAATCGATTTTATCAACGATTGATCGACAATACGCCGCGTGTCTTTCTTATCGCCGTTTGCAGAGTGAAAACCGCGCACACATTTTTTAATTTGCTTCCGTTTTTCATAAAATGCCTTCGTCATAAAAACTGGCGTTTACTGGCGTGTCCACAAAAGGTAAGCTGTCTTCACGGTTGGTTAGCGTCTTTGCTAAAGTAATTGATAAGTGGACGATATTAAAAAAAATAAAAAAACCGATTATATGAACTAAGCAAACAGAAAATATAAATATGAATAAAAAACAAAATCATGCAAAGGCGAAAAAAAAAAATGTATTGCTACTGTTTAGCATAAAATATATGTATAAAATTGGCAAAAACTTATACTATACAAAGTATGATATAAACGATTCGTTAAAAAATTAACAATATTTTGGCTTTTATACGAATTGTTCGTCTGTCCGTCTTGTATTCTTGTGATCAATCTATATTCTGCATTTTTTGACATATTTGGAAAAAAATTTAGTAGACTGATGTGTATTGGCCAAAGAACGAACGATATTGAAAATGGTTCGATCCGGACCACTTTTTTGACCATTCCCCGTGTAACGCTATACCCACTGAAAAGGCGCTTAAACGCATTTGCGATGATAAATCTTGAACATAATTTTGAAATTAAGTTTTTCTAACACCTTTCAGGGTCTTTCGAGACAAATTAGAAAACTGCAACAGCCTTACGTCTCCGAAAACTGTTATAAACCGGTGTGTGTATGGCAATTTTCCAGTACTGGCTGGCCTGTAATTGTGGATGACAATTAATGGCAACAACTTTGTTTTTTTTTTTTTTTTTTTTTGGGTTTGTGATCATAATTAAAGGCGTGGTCAATTTTTCCCATGCTTGTACAGGCAGATTTATTCCTTGTTAAAAACTGAGGTGTTCTCAGTTTACGTCGCACTGTAAGCGCATCCTCTGCTCGATTTGATCTATTTTCAATGCCAACCTGCGTGCAAGAACTTCCAATGTTTCCGCCGAATTTGAAGTCGATATCTTTATTTTTGCGGTCTAAAGAATGTATGCAGCAGATATTGAGCGAACAAAAAAACGGATAGACGGATATACTTAAATCGATTCAAAATTTTATGCTGATCAAGAATGTATATACTTTGTGGATTCGGTGAAACTTCCTTCTGGGCGTTGCAAAGCTTTTGACGAAATGAGTCTTCCGCTAATGTGTATAAAAACGATGATAAGTAGCTTTACACCACAATTAATACCCGAAAGCGAGTTATTATAACTTATTGTCTCTTCAATGAGATTAAAATGCAGTGGAACGACCTCACCAAACATCATCATAACTTGGGTGTCCGATGGTAGTTGGGTAGTAATCGCGATATTTTCCCGCTTTCATTGCATATAATCGAAGATATGGGGGAAAAAACTTTGCTTGTGGAAGCCAAGAATAGTACAGAAGACACCGAATGTAAATAGTGCGAAGAAATTTACAAAGATATACTCGAACTTGGGTTGGGATCATTAGATTGCTTAATATCTGTAGGACTTACACTTACTTTTTTATTGTCTTAAAACCTTTAGAATCTGGAAGAAGAAATCAAAAGTCGGGAGAGAATGAGAGAATTTTTAGGGGCAAATCGTCATACAATATATTTTTTTTTAAAGTATACATAGCGGTATACAAAAAAAAACAATAATTCCAGCTGGATGTAAGTTTCAAAGACAAAATTATGCTTTGTTCGCTTACTGAAGTCATAACTCACAAAAGCTTGCGGACATATTATACGCATTAGTAACAAACTATACATAAACGATTTGAAAATTTCGATGAATCGTAATTATCGCGGAAACATTATATTTTTACGCAGAAATAATATCTTTGTTTAGTTTTTGTTATAATTTAAGTTTGAATAATAACTAAATCTTGTAGTGTAATGGCTTTTAAAATCAGTGAATAACATAAAAAATTTGCATAAAACACGAGCAATAATTTCTTTAGATTAGTAATCAAATGGAATTTTTAAAAACTCAATACGAATTTGTGTCACTTTTGTAAGAGTAAAAAATAAATTCTTTTCTGAATTTCGTTTATATTAAGATGGACTTAGCAACGATTAAAAACGATTATTTATAGTTGTTGTTGTTGCTATTTAAAAAAAAAAAAAAAAACAAAAAAAAATGCTAACCCAAATATATCAACTTGTTAAGATTTCATTAATACATTAATATAAAAAAAAAACAGAAAAATAATTAAATAAATAAAAAATAAACCTTTAAACAACAATTAATAAATTGCTTCATTCACCGCAAGCGACATAATAAACTATAATATTCGTGTTTATGGGGAAAAAATTCGTCTTAAAACGACGGGCTACACAGACTGAATAACATTCCACCAACGAGCACTGAACCGTGCCAGATCTCAGAACATTAAGAAAATTATTTACGAACGACATTTGCAATTTTTCCAAAGTTGTTTGATTAAATGAATTTTATACTTTTGCCCAGAAGAGCTATGAGTGCGAGGATGGACTTGGAACATGCTTTCTCTTTCAACTTTTTACTTCATTATGCTTAGTGGTAAATCTACGGCTAGATGAACGGATCCGGCCGCAACGAACTATAAAGTCAAGTTGCTGAAGATTAAACATACATTTTCTCCAAATAGATGTTAGATATCGAAATAATATTTTCTTGCGGCATATTTCTCTCAATAAATTTAAAATTCTGTGTGCTTTTTATGTCCTCTGCAGCGAATATATACGATTTGTAATTGAATTGGTAGCGTTTAGAAATATGTCTCGGAGAGACTCTACAAAGTATACGTACGCTTGACCAGCATGAATAGCAGAATCGACTTGTATATATATATATATATATCTGTCTATTTGTTTATCTGCCTGCCTATCTGCCTTTGTATATGTTTGCCTATCTAGCCGTCTGTTAAAGTCGCGATTACGTCTCAGGAACTTTGTCTAGCAGAAGGAATTCGATCTTAAGTTTTCCCAATTACTTGGGGGACTTCTACGATGAGTATCTAAGTCCTGCTATTAATTCGAAGTATCGTATATTTGCCCTTAGTCATAATTTAAGTCAAAATGTTATATTTAAGTGTCGTGCTTAGTTATAAGCTCGCAACAAATTATGCTTAACTTCGCTTTTTTTCAATCAGTGGGTATTTGGGTAATTTTTATCACTTAAAGGTTATCTAAAATTAAACCGATGCGTTTTTCTCACTTGCAAACATCTATAAATGCATTTATATTCGTGTACATATACATACTTATATGTGTTGGCCATTAAGTATTTTGCGTATTTTATTTTTCTTATGGAATGAATATCTGTTGCAACCTTATAAGCAAAGATTGTTTATGATATTATTGTGTAGTTGTTTTGCGCACACTAACTAAACACAATAAAGATTATAATGAATGAACATAAAAATATCTCATTCTATCTTTAGTTGCACATAAAAAACGATCTGCTATGCGTAAGAATAAAGTGCAAGACAGAGAGAGGGAGAGAGAGAGAGAGAGAGAAACAGTGAGAAAGAAAGAAGAAGGATGAGGCAGGAATAGCGAGAGAGAGAGAGAGAGAGAGAGAGAGAGAGAGAGACAATCAATGAATACAAAAACGAAAAAGAGGCATACACACTCATACTTCGTACCTTCGAGAATAAGAGTGTAATGTGAGTAGAATAAAAAAAAGTGAGTGAAAGAGTAAAGTGAGAGAAAGGTGAAGAATAAGCGAAGAGATTTTTAATCGAAAGAAAAAAGAGATAATTTCTTCTTAACAACTAAGAGCAAGCACTAAGAAGAGATTATACAAGACAGTAAATATCCAGAGCATAAAAGCGTTTTATTGTAAAAAAAAAAAAAATGCAAAGGGTGATAACAAATGGCATGCGTGCGAATGCATTAATAGATCACAACAGCATACTTACAAAGCCATTAAAATATTTTGAAATACTCTAAAGCTAGACAGCATTATGGGAAACAAATAATAATTGTTCTCGCCGTTCATGGATACATTTTACGCGAACTTTTAGTTAAGAGAGTTAAGAGAGTTATTTCAATTAAATATATTTTATAAAGAACAGAGAGGGAGAGAGAGAGAGAAAGAGAGAGAAGGAGAAACACTGGGAAAAGTATTTGAATCATTTGAAAAAAAAAAAAAAAAACTTATATCTATGTTTGATAAACGATTAGAGAGAAGCTACCTCCGATAACGCATCGTAATGTAAGAATATGTTTTCAATTCACAAAGGAAGGAAATATGAGAAAGTACCATGTTAGGCAATGTGACTTAAGAACGATTTAAATTCGTGATGATTGAGTGTACGACTTACCAATGTTTTTACTTCGATTTTTTGCAGTTTTAAAATCGTATCTTACTTGATATTTTAATAAAACAGCGAAAGGGAAATTAGATATAGTCTGGGTCGGGGTCTATTGAAATAAAGTAGAACGTTTAGGCTTAGCATTCGTATCAAATAGAAATTATCTTAAGCAAGAAAAAAGCTATTGGGAAGGGCTCTCATTAATCGTGTTGCGCTTTCTTAAAACGATGTACCTAATATATGACAATTGTTTTATTCGCCAATACTCCATTACTCGAACTACATTCCCTGGACGCTAGTATTTTAAAATTTTTTTTTTTTTATATAGAATAACATAATTTCAAGTAATCTCGTATTCAAGGTTTGTCTTTAGGTCTTCTTATTGCACCTTCAAGAATCAAAGATTTCCCGTAATCTCGTGGTAAGAAATTAACTTACAGGAACGCGGGACCCCTTTCTAGAGATTACACCCTCACCGAATTTGCGAATAATATAATTAAATATTTGTATTCCACTTCAGTGGCTGATGTTGAATGTGTTAATTTTTTATTCCAAAGATTTCCTTCACATTTATTATGGTTTGTTTTTGTGGTTTTCGTTACCGAGTACACTATTGTAAACGTAGTCTAGAACGGTAGATCACGTATACTACTATTCGGTCATTGCCATGGCTGATGGACGTAAAAAAAAGGAAGTGTGATTGAAGAAATTGATTCCACCATTTAAAAAGTTATCAAATTTTATTGTTTTATTATTTGTTGTTGTTCAGTATTTATTTCTAGGCATTTTAAATATCTTTATATATATATATATATATATATATAATATATTCCATCTTCGGGTGGGTATTTAGTCCTTTTGCGTTGTGGGTGTGCTAAAGAGTTGGGCATTTTTCAACAAGCATTCACGCGATTAAAGGATTACGCAATATGTGTTATTCGATATATCGTAATATTTGATACGTATTTTGCGAGATTTTTAATCTTTTTTGGGATTTTGAGAGAATGCTTGCTTGAAACGTATCTATGGAAATGAATTTAAGGTATGTGAGGTATAGTTTTTAATATTCGTTTTTAATTTGTTGTAAGTTTGAAGCTTTAAATCGAGCGGATAGAAGGAAGGATTGGGAAGGCTTTATAAAGTGTTATCCGATAAGCAGATCTGAGCATTACAAAGGAGAAGACGAATTATTTTCATATTAGTTCTCCAATGATAGTTTACGCGTTACATTTATATATATATATATATATATATATATACATTACTATATATACATATGCATGTATATATACTTACGTTTATTATATATATATATGTATATATATATACATATATATATACATATATATACGTGTATTGTAAATACACAATAATAACATTTTTATCTTTATATTCATAAGGCAATTAAATTGTAACCTCTAACATTCAGTCATTCAATTTTCACAAATTAATGTGCAGAAAAGACAGACAGACAGATCTGAAGGCGGGGGACAGAAAGTTGGATAAAATAGCCAAACCTGGCCAGCGGTCATTTTACATCTATTCATTTTTTTTTTTTGCTGCTTTTTTAATTTTCCTGTTGTTTGGTGCGGTAGATACATACATACATACATACGTATCTAGAAACATAGGTAAGTGCAACAACTCCATGTGATTATTTTCATATTTAGCAATTTCAGTTTTTAGCTAACATCGCACACATGGTGCAACTTTAAGCCAATCATCATAATTTCTTGGTTTTATGATAGTGATTTTTTTCTTCCTTTGTTCGCAATAAGCTGCCACTGCCAACAACCACAGAGAAGAGCTCTTACGCTATTTGCATTTTATTATTATTTTTTCATATAGACATGAGTATCGTATGCCTATAAGAAAAGAGTAGGCAAACACGATTCATTAGATGATTCGTATGATATTTTAGAAACTTCCAACATATGCTAACTGATTGAATAAAGGAATTTTTGCTTTTAGGCTAATGTTTGATGTGCGGGATTGAGGAAAATTTCATTTTGCAATCAATAATAATATTTTTACTAAATGTGTGTTGACTAAACATTAAAAGCAACGATTTAACTCAAGTTCTGCTGGATGTAGCGAATTTTCTAGTTATACCAGACAGACTATTGCAACAGTTGCAGTTTAGTTTTTGGTCATTATTCTTGTTGTTGTTTACAATTAAATTTTATTTTATTATTTGTTTGGTAAGTTTTAATCTTTTCTTTTTTATTCTTAAAGCGTTTGGAAAAGGAGCCCAATTATTTCAAAATATTTTTTTTAATAGCATTGCTTTCGCTTTGTATACCGTTTGCTATACCTATTGATGTTCATAATGATGGTGTGAAAATACGCACATAAAATTTTATAGTCAAAAAATATCGTAATGGAATTATGACATTAAAGCGAGATCTAATGAGTAAAGGATTTTGCATTTAAAGCGAACTTATTATGATGCCGTTTATGGTTATCATTTTTTTTTTTTTTTTTTTTTTTTTTACTATATATTGTAAATCATGTCAAGCTCAAATTCTTTCTATTAAAGTTATTGTAATCAATCTATTTAATAAGTTTATCGTCACATAGCATCGGAATAAAATTATCTTTTCGCGATGGAAAGCGAATAAGCAAAAGACTCCGTTTACCCGCACCTGATATCTAGACCGCATCATGTCATCAAATGTTTTTGTCATTAAGAGGAGGATAACTTTTCGAAATTCTTTGCGTAATAAACGAAAAATGACAACAGAAATTATCGAATATGAGTCAAATGGCCCGCCTTTTATTAGCCTTATAATAGGTGCTTGCATTAACTTTGAGAAGCGACGTCTACAGATAAAAATCATAAACAAATGGGAAATGCATGGGTATGTAACGAATAAATTACATTTTCCATTTAATATCATTGATTTATTCAGCGTATGCAGCGTACGCTAATCGCATGGAGTGCGCAAATTTACATTTTCGACCTTCGTTACTTTTATCGTTTATTTGAAGAAATCTCTTGCCGAAGCCTACCAAACATGTTTAGCAGCTTATGTTGGTGCTGTTTCACCATATCCCCATTGTTGGTTTTGGCTTCAACAGTTTAAAAGTCGTGACACGAAGCGACTGCAAATGCCATTTTTCTACGACTTGTTGCAAGAGCTGTTGTACACTGGAATAGGAAATTCTGCCACACCCAGCGTACTCAAAAGACATAGGGTTTTCGGAATACCACTTGTTCAGACCGATGCAGCATTGCATGGCTGGCACGCAGCTTCGCCAAGTTGAAGGAGTGGGAAAATGGTCCGATGACTGGATCACTGCCCAACCATCATCCTGCCAGGAAGATAAGAGAAAGTTGTAGAAAATGGTGCAAAATATTTTGATATGCATATGTATATTGCACCAAATTTTGTCAATTAATGCCTTTGTCAAGTTGAAAAATGATCAAAATTAATGCAAGCGCCTAATATATAATAACTGAATGCAATCTCTAAATAAAGCTCACATCCGACAAACAACGATTAATGTTTTCAAGATGTCGGTTTTCATGCGACATTAAAGCTAAAAGTATTTCTTTTCCAAGATGAGTGCGTTTTGATTCGATGGCACTTCGAACCTATGAATTTGAAAATAGAGTATATTTTATATAACTCGAATATAAATTCATTTATATGTGTTAGTGAAAATTTGTTGAACTCCCAATATCTTATTCGGTTTAGCAGATGTTCAAACTTACTTATCACATTTTACACTCATTCACCTAATTCGAGAAGAAATGAACAAACTCTTAATGAATGCCAAATTCAGGCCGATAGGTTAAATGCATGTAACTAGTCGTAAACTATATAAGTTTTATGAAAAGCCAAGCGGCCAACGTATTCATCTAAGATTTAGTGTAACGCAACAACTCTAGCGCTTGGTGTCTAACTCGATTGATATTCAAAATTTCTTATTTGTTTGCTAGACACAGATTATTTTGGTTTTAGGAAAAAATCTTTATTCGTTTTGGGCTCTTGGCATGCTTTTCAGGTCGAAGAATAATTAGTGGCCTCTATTGAATGTTGCATTGTAATTTCCAGAGGTTACCTAATATTTCTTTCAAGATTGTTTTAGATATTTCACGGTTGAAGATGCAGTTACACGCTAATCATAATCAATGTGTTAACCTTTAGCCAATTAATAAACGAATACCTATCAAGTGTAAGTGAGTTATAATGTCATGCTGATCAGAAATAAACAATTTTTGCTAACATTAAATAAAATGCCAACTGCTTTATTATGATGAGTTACGATAATTAAGCGAACGTATCGTGAGAGACTACGCGCAAGCATCGCGGAAATAACTGTCAATAACTTCCCGTAAGTTTGACTTCTTATATGCCAGTAATCCACTAACACTAATAGTCGCGTTTTAGTCGAAATCTATAACGATTTAAATATAAAAATGTAGGTTCGATATAAACTTGAAGTTCGAATTGCCGTTATATTGGTGCCGAAAAAAAGATACCCTACACTACTTCGTCAAATACAGTCATTCACTCATTTTCTTAATAATACATCAAAAATTGTACGTTCCTTTTATGTGAAGGCATAATAATAATAATCATGAAAGCCCTCCTATTGGAAAATACGCATCTTCAACGTGCAAACTTAATTTACTTGTCATAGATTTTATCATTTTCCAATTGCTTCCGTCATAATAAACAACAATTTAGGCCCTGTCGCCAAAAAGGCATTCGATTTCATAAGAACCCGTATATATGGTGAGGTCTAAAACATAGACTTATGTAATCCAAATTCCCTAACGACCAATTTTCAAACACTAAGAATTATATCTTGTTCACATATATTATTATTCAGCATTTTTCGTCGCGAAATTTTGAAAATTTGCATTATTTTTAATGTGTTGTATGGGGAGTAGTCGAAGAAGTGGTCCGATCCGAACCATACTCAATAGTGTTCGTCGGTGTTCCACATCTCACCAAAATATGTCAAAAATTTCCCATATGTAGTTTCAACATAAGAATACAAGACGGACTGACAGACTGATAAATGGATATATAAGTGATTCCTAATCGATCGGTATATGATAAAGTAGGTCCATTTTAAGTCCGTCTGGGATTTGTACGTATGTGCACACACTTAATAAGTCATTGTACAGCAAGTGGTGTAAGGCGCAATTATATTTGATTTTAATTAATTACTTAATAATTGATTTAATTAATTCCGATAACTTTTTGAAGCTTTCAAAAATTTATATCTATATATGAACATAGTTACTGTATTGATTTTCCGGATCAAGAAACAATATCGACTGAGGAGGAAGTACTTTTCCTCCTGCAATCCTACTCAGTTCGAAGAATAAATTTACACATTTTCGGAAGCAAAATTTTGCATATCATACGATATCAACTTAGTTAAGTTAAATAATAAATACTTATAGGATTATTTGTGAGAACCATCCACTATTACTACCAAGCTGGTGGTAATAATAGGCAACTTACTGAAGGCATATAACAATGAAGTGTGTGTGTGTATGTGTGTGTGCGTGCGCTAAAACCAATGGAAAGCAATTAAACTTATAAATTATCATAATTTGCAGGTAGCAAAAACGTTGATGATTAGGACGGCGTGCATGTCCGGTAGATGCAGTAAATTTATTGTATCTACTACGTCCTCAAAATCATTCATTGAGCTCTATCAGGGAATTCTTTTATAATATTTATCTAACGCGGTTTACTTTCATAGAATTATTTTTTCGAAATAACGCCTAATAAATGGCGATACCTTGTCCAAAGAACGAGTTTGGTTCGGCAGCGATGCAATAATTAACCCATTTTCGCACTTCTTCAGAATTTCGAAACCGCATGTCAGCCAAGTTGTGCTGTATGGATCGGAACAATTGTTAACCAGAAGACGCCATGTTTGATGAGTAGACTAGGTGCGGCAGAATTTCCCATACGATCCGCGTATCCTTGAGAATTCTTGCAACGTGAGGCCGAGCGTCATCATGCAAGAGGATGACTTTGTGTCTATTAGCCGCTATTGCTGGCCTTTTTTGCAGCAATACCTCGTTCAATTGACGTCGGTAGACACCTTTTGGTATTGTCTTAGCAGGCCAACTTTCCATCTCTGATCATAATACGACACAGGAAACTCTTCTTTTTCTGCTCGCCAAGCAATGAAACCTCAATATTGAGGAACGGTTCGAAATGGCATTTTCAGTCAATTCGTATTATCACCATTTTCTTCCCTTTTGGATCTTTCCTATCGCATGTAAACGTTCAGAAACAGTTGATTCGTCATTTGTCAAGCTGTTAAAAAGTTTTTTGAGAGTTTGTGTTGGGTCTTCGTCCAAGAAGTCGTGCAATTCGTTATCTTCGAACACATTTGGGATCCTCCAGCCGATTCTTTGTTATTAGTCACCATAAGATTCTAAAAGTGTTCGATGGGTTTCGGCAGCAGATTTCTTCAAATCAGACAGCAAAAGTAATGAAAGTTAAAAATGCAATTTTGGGCGCTCCATGCGATTAGCATACGCTGAATAAATCAATAACAGAGAAAGTTCAAAATCGTCCAATTTAAGCGTTGCATTTACATTTTCGTTTTCATCAATAGATGTCACTGATCAAAATACATGTAAGCACCTATTGGATGGATTGATAAATTGCACAGGTTGACTAAAATAACAGAACTTGAAAATGGGATTTTCAATAAATATTCGCAAAAGAAAGTTTCCGAGGGGACTTTCAAAACCGAATGAATTTACGTCTGGAAAGTAAATTTTTAAATATATTTTCGAAATTTTCTCCCGATAAATACATGTATGCATGCATGCAATATAAGTATAAAAGATTATTAAATAATAAATATTGTAAAAACTTATATTTATATAAAGCAGCTGCTGTTTTCATGTTTTTTCACTCACCGACCATCCACCACGGGTTGTGATATATTCATTTTTTCATTTTGCTTGTAACTTTACGGACTAAGGATTGTCAGGTTAATTATAAAATTCATTAGAATGGCATACCTAGTCGACGTATTTATATATGTTTATATGGAAATGGAATTAGCAAAGCTAATAAAATTAAGATAAATGGCTGTGATCGAGCTAAACTTGTTCTTTTTCTTGTAAAGATTAATGCCTTAAGCGCGTCATTGAAAGTCTGTGCAGATATTGTTATATATAAAAACGATTTCTAAGCAGGTTTACAAATAACAATTAGTGGGATTTTTGGTTTATTTCCTTCCAGTAGATGGGCGCCCAAAATTCGCTTCAGAACGATTACGGGTTTATTAAATTTTTCTTATTGTGAGCTGTTGTTGCAGCAACAAAGCAGGAAGATCATTTATTCATAAGTCTTCATATGTATATGTACATATATACACATAAATATAGTATACATACATATATATATATTCTTACTATTCATGGTCCATGAAAATGAGAAGACAGCCACTTTTAGTTGCTAACTTCTACACCCACCGCTGACAAATGAAATCATATTAGTTCTGTTATCTCTTTTGTAACCTCGCAAAATGGAAATCGGAAAGGTTGTAAGATATATGTAAACTGGATCGTGAACATGTGTCTGTCTGTCGGGAGTTGTGTTTGATGATAATTTCGCTAATCGCTCTCTCGCAATCGTAGATGTCGGAATAGTGATAAGTTGGACATAATTTGTTTACAAATATGAATACAAATACCTTTATAGATAATCTGAAAAATTTTCAACGAAATCCCCAAATATTTATTATTATTTTTCTATCATCGAAATTCCGAAAGGATAGTTAAAAAAGTTACTGAAAAAACATTGAAAATATTTTTGTGATAATGATTCTTACGGGCTCTGCAGGAGATGCTCACAAAGAAAGAAAAAATTCTCTCCATTGAAAGATGTCCGAGAGTCGCTCTACATTGTATGTTTTATTTTCATTTTTTTTTATTATTATTATTATTATTATTATTTTTTATAGTGATCAGTTACGTTCTGTTTATTATTGCAGTGAGATTTGCTGGTTTTTCTATAAATTTTCGTTGTTATGTTCTTATAGTATTTTAGAGAGCAAACATGTTTTCAAGCTTAAACTTTTTTTATCTGATTGTGTTGGCATTTGTTTTGTGTAAATATTTGCCTACCAAATAAACACAATGCACACATATTCACACACACGCACACATACGTGCATACAATGGAGTGAGAAGAGGAAGTGCTCATTAAGCAAATTCAATGGGAGAGTTTAGTTTTTGGTTGGAGAAATATTTGAAAACTTTTTTCTTTTGTATCTTTACAAGTATATCGTATGAGGTGCTTCGACTTGTTTATTTTGAAATTTATAAAATTTTTGTTTTTTGAAATTTTATACAGTCTCCTGAAGTAAGGTTTCTTGCGCTCACAGCAAGCATTATGTTTTTATTAATCTTCCACGCGTAGATTTTATTAAATGTAAACAAAATATATAGATGCATGTATATATACATATATATGTATTTTATAAATGTATTATATATTTACTTAGCCTCGCAGTTTTTATTATTTATGTATTTTGTTAATAAAACGTGCGTGTGGTGTGACGTCTTCTCCTTATTAACTCAACTAAACTTCAATAGCCAAGGATTTACGTGCACAAACTAACACACTCACCTTTCAAGACCTTAAAGACATAACTGAATTGTTTTTATACCTATCACCCTTCGGAATTGGTTTTTTTCTCATTACTCATAAATTTTAGCAAATAAATGTACAAAAATTTCAACGTATATTCCATTGGCGATGCCGTAGTACCTATATAAAAAAAGGGAAATATTGACCGCGCTTACCCCATATTATAGTGTATGAAAATATAAGTTTTAAAGTACATAAATTCTTGGCCAGTTTTATATTCCGAATGCACCTAAGCATGTCCGTGCGTTCATCTGTCCGTCTGCGCAACCGTACAGTATATGTGGTAAACATTTTTCCGTTAGCGAAAATGAAGATATCGCCTACAAATTTGCAAAAGAATTTGGATGTGACTTAAATTTTCTAAAGGACGCACCTACAACTCCCATACGTCTATACGCAAAAACTTTTATTTTGAGAAAAAAAAAGTCAGCCGGGCTCAGTTCATATTATAGGATATGAAAATTTAGTTCTTCAACTTTTTTTGTCTATTTAAAGACAACAGCGATGGGTATAAAAGATTCGGTCACGACCGATTATAATTTTCTTACTTGTTTATATTGTGTCAATTATTTTTATTGATATGTGGGGATTTATTGCAATTACGTAAATGATTCATTGCCTGCCTGCACCCTTTGAGTCGAGTTCGAAGGTTAGTAAACGCGAAGGTTCGAAAGTGTGAAGACTCGAGTTTGTGCTGGTTCGAAACTGTGAGGATTCGTGTGGGTGAAGGTTTAAAGGTGCGAAGGCTCGGAAGTGTGAAAATGCGAAGGTGTAGCTTTAAGACGTTATAGTTTAGCGTGGAATTTAGGTGTGAAGATATGATGGTAAGAAAGTTTAGTGTTAAGATGTTTTGGTGTGAAGGCTTCAAGGATTCATGTTTTCAAGCTTTCAAATTTTTAAATCTTCAAATCCTGCGAAGCTTTACAACGATGATGATGATGAAACTTTCGAACATTCGCAATCGAACTTCCGCACGTTCTAATCTTCATAATGATGATGATGATAATGATGATGACAGCTTCAAAACTTCATACCTTCAAGGCATCATATTTTAAAACCTTCGAATTTTCAAATATTCAAGCCTTCGAACCTTCAAAGCATTACATCTGTACCCTTCGCATCTTTAAATGTTTATGAATGGCGGATGATGATTATGCTTCGTAGCGATCGACTCGTCCTGCAAGCTTTCAAGCTTTCAAACTTTCACGTCTTCGAACCTGCATGATGATAACGGTTATAACCTCGAACCGTCATACACTTAAACCATCGTATTTTCACACCAAACCCTCAGACCGCAAAGCCTTCGCACCATCAAACTCTAAGCTATACAAAAGTATAGCATAAACAAGTAAGAAGGTGATATTCGGCGGCGATCGAATCTCGCATACCCACCACTATGCTTTTCGCATTCTACTCTCCAAGTTCTCGTATTTGATACATATATCTCTTGTTAAGAAAAAATTGATCGCGGTGTCTACTACATTCTTTTGTAAATTAACCCATTTCTAGGCAGATAATATATCTTCAGTTGAGGAGTATACGAAATAGTTTTGAACATTCTGTC
Organism: Glossina pallidipes; assembly: GCA_000688715.1. Classification (NCBI taxonomy): domain Eukaryota; kingdom Metazoa; phylum Arthropoda; class Insecta; order Diptera; family Glossinidae; genus Glossina; species Glossina pallidipes. The sequence continues at coordinate 3,998,049 of KK499764.1, read as the reverse complement.
TTGTTTGCTCTTATGATAAGTAAAACCTCAAAAGAGAGAAAAAATAAAATAGAATTACTCGTAATTTTGTGTGGGCGTGGCCGATTGTTTCCACTTTTGGACGTAAAGACTATAGTGTTTCGTAAAGTAAATGTGAAAAATGGACTTGCGTTCAGTTTACGCTCCACTGTGTCCTTCTGCTCTGACCAATTTGCCCCAGTTTCAATACCAACTTACCAATTTGAAGTCGATATCTTCATTTTTACCACCAGGAGAGTGTCAACAACACACACCACATAGACACACAGATGGAACACAAAACTCAGAATTTCACGCTGCTCAAGAATATATACACTTTATAAGGTCACTTTTGGGCGTTACATACATTATGGAATAAAACAAATTGAGTATACTTCCATCTTACAGTGGTGGGTATAAAAAGAAATCGATTTCATAGAAAGAAAAAAAAGTACTTGCGGCGGGCAAAAAAAAACTTTATAGAGAAATAACATTTTCTTATTAACAAGCTATACATATATATATACCACAATGTGACGAAAACGATGGATTACAATTTTTATTTGGCTTTAATATGACCAATTATTCAATGGATGGCTCCTATACGTGTAACATTGCGATGGTTTGGAAGGAAGTAAGGGAAAAGAAAAAAAATACAGAGCAGCCGTAGTCTAGTGGATGTGCATCCAAGTTTTACTGACCATCTATTATATGTGTACGACGAAGAATGCCGTATTGACGACTCATGTCCACTCGGCCTTGCGGCAGCCATATAAGGTCACTAAAGGGTCTTTTTCATGTTATAATTTTGTGATTTTTTTTTGTAAAAATCATGGAGTATGGAACTTATCGAGAACGAGCTACAGATGAAGTGATTGGTAGGTCAGATGGTATACATATTTTATTTTATTAAACACAAGAAGAAAGTGATGTACGCTAATCCTTCGTTTACAACCATAAGTAAACTCAATTGTTGCTGCCCTTCTAGACCGGCGGATTACAGTTTGCGCTTGGATCATTCGGAGTATTTAGATCTCGCTGTAGTGAAATTGGTCGTTGCAGACTAGCAAGTAGATTTATGCTCTGTCCGTTGATACTTAAAATTAAAATTGAATTCGTTAATAACTACGACCACAATTTATAATAACCGATAAAAAGTTTGAAACCCTCCTTCGCTAAACAACAGTTGTGAAATTTTCCATTTGAAGGAAGTTTTTCACATTTCGTATCTGACCTTAGGGCGAAAAAGGTTGTGCACGGCTGATGAGTGTAAGTGAAGTTCAACAAGCGTTTAATACGCAATTGCACCAAATTGATTGTTGTTTATGGATGTGTGTTTGAGTGTGTGTGTGTGTGTGTGCGTGTGTGTGTAGGTTTGTGTTGACTTAGGGGAGATTTATGAGTTTGTTTTTTATGCTATATGATGAAATGGCGTTTAGTTGAAAGAGCAACAACGATAAAGCAACAACAACCATAAGCAATTTATTACGAATTTGTTAAATTAAAAAGATTTATGTGATTTTGATACAGAACGAACAAAAACACGCAAATACACACACACATACACATGCAAACAATATAATAAGAATAATAATAATAACAATAACAATAATGAAAACAACAACAAACAAGAAAACACTTTATTGTCATAAAATATCACTATTGTCATCACTTGATGATGAAAATCAACATCAAGTGAAAGAAATGATGTGTAGTATTTTCATAGTGCTAAATATTTTAAAACAATAACATTTGATGATCACGATGATAATGATGATGATGATGATGATAATGATGATGATGATGATGATGATGGCATTTCAGGCACTTTAACTATCTAGTTAAAGGATTTTGTTGCTATTGTTGTTGCATAGTATGCAACAGCAATTAAAGCCAATTGAAAATGTTGCGTTAGTCCCGGAGATGTTGTGCCATTCAATGCTCGGCAAAGACGGAGACATACAATTAAACGAAAAGCCTGGTAATTCTATTAAAATACTTTAAATCGTTTGTAATGACTTTTAAATGATGACACATTATAAAAGCGACACAAACAACTGTTTGAAAGCTGACTCACTGACTAACTAACTGGTTCTTTGACTGCATGTCTAGCTAATGACTGACAATCGTCATTTGTTAGCCAACATTATTACGAGTTTGTTGCATCAAAGTTTAAAACTCAAACTCCTCTGCATTTTTTTCTACTCCTTTCCAAATGTCTTTTTAAAAATCTTTCAATGTTTCACTAATTGCCAGAAAAAGTTTTGTTTCGTTTCCTTCTCTACTTAAATTGAATTTTTTCAAAAATATTCTCTTTTTCTTTTGTAATATCATTGAGAGAGAAATGTATATACATAACGAGAGACTTTCTTTCATTACTTTTTTTTTCTTCTTCTATGTTTTTCTATATAGAGTTTCTATAAAACTTTGTCCATCTTACGTAATCGCTTGAAATTCGAAGAGAAGACGGCCAGGATAATATTTGTGCATTTGTCTTTAATGAAGATTATAATTACGACACAATTTGCCAAAAATAATAACAATGACTTCATTAGGAACTCAACCGATTAATGGTTTTATTCTATTTCTTTGTCTTTTCTTATAATAACAAAGTTTTTCTTTGAAAAATTTTCGTTTCTTATTAATTTTTTTGAACTAATGAAAAAGGGAACAAAAAGAAGGCATTTTTTATTTTTTTAAAAGCACAAGGTTGAATGGACAAATTAATCATGCGCTAATTTTCATAGCATTGAGCTGAACTTGATTTGAAATCGAATTAGAACTTTATTCTTAATTAAAAAATGGCATTCAGTCAAAAATTCTTTCTCCTTAATATCCATTATTTAAAGGAAAATCATGGGAGTGTATTAAATTCATTCAATTAGTTTGCAACACTTGGAAGTGTAGGCGAGTACATAACAGAACATTAATAAAATATTTTTCGACCGATTGACTATTTTTATATAGCGATATTGTTTTTTGTTATATTTGATCAGTTGTTGAATTACTTATTATGTTTTTATGAGTGAATTCGGCATTTCTTTAACGACCAACTGGATAACTACGGTGATCCTTACTTTTCCCCTTTAACCAAGTTTGTCTACCGTCTATGCCTCTGTCAGGTAAAATCACAATTCCAATGACATAATTCTGTCCATAAGGACAGAGTGATGAGCTATTTTGATTGGGTGCATAGACATGCCGAAACTCTCATCTCCACGTGTTGATCCTGGGCAACGGTTATTGACGGGCGAAGAAGAGTTTAAGGCGTGACGATCTATAACTTGGCAGCAGGTTTTTTCTCATAGCTAGGTTAGGGCTGTATTAGCAGAAGTTTTGTTTTCTTTATAAAAGAGCACTTCTTTTTCCCATAGACTATATCTATGGAGGAAATACAAACTAACTGAAGCAGGCCCAAATAGGTTGTAGTATATTGTGAAGTTTTAATAGTTGAGAGCAGGAACCAGGGCATATGTGCTGACGCATATATATCTTGAGAAAGGATAGTTTGGATTTGAATAACCGGGATTGCATGGTAGATCCAAAGACAAATGAGACTGCGGTTGCGTAAAGTAATGTTAAAAGTTGTACAGTCTAAATTTAAGATCCCCGGGATTAGAGGTCTATGTCTATATAAAGGAACTTCTTTTAGAGGGAATCTTGAAGTTGTGGTAGTGAGTCCTGACTGTTGGGTAGATCCCCTTGGGAAGTATCGTAGAGCTCAATATTCCTCAGAAGATGTTTATTGGCTATATGCCTTAAATCAATCTGGTACTCCTGTTGTAGTGGCATCCCTAGTTGATAGGGATGGTGTCGCGGACATCGTGAGGTTAAGTTTGCTATATAGACTCACGTTAAACCACTGGAGACATTTGTCTATAAAGGCAACCAATCTCTTCTTGCTACAATTCAAATATCATCTAAAAAAGATCCGTCCACATTAAGCAATCATGATCATTTACAGTTTTTAGGTTAAACGATCTGAACACATTGTACTGAACTTGGGACTTAATTTTATATTTTTTTAAAATTAAAATCTTTTTTTTATCGCAAGAACTCGTTTACACTTGTTAATAAACTAGACAAGTGTGGAAAGAAAGCACAGGAGAGCGGGTGCGTAAGTGTGGATTTTAGTTTGTAAAATTACAAGTTGTTGACACATTGCATGAAATGTTAAAATACAAGTTGGTTTGACATAAACGGAAACCATTCAATATCGCGAGATGGTTCACTAATTTCTTATATATTGCGAATGCCATTTTGAGTGAATCATATTTGAAGCACATATGGTGATCAAAGGAGGTGATAATAGAAAATAGTATACAGTGGAAAGTTTTACAAGAAAACCTTTGCGGAATTACTGCCTATACCTTCAAAATATTATCCCTGATAGTGGATATAGTTTTTCACAAATTAAAACTTAATTAGCACATTTTCCATACCGCATCAGTCACGTCGAAATGTGTTCCGAATTTTTGATTTTTCTATATGAGAATAAAAAATATTATTATTAGGATACCGATCACGTTTAGTGGATGATGATGAATTGTTTTTAGCAATCAATAAATTATTAGTTTGCGTCGCTAAGTGGAAGGTTTCACTTTTGGAGTCATTTGCGTTGTTAATTTTTTTACCAATTACCTAAGAATGGGAGTATATTCATTCTGTCGAAACGTTTGCAACAATATTCAAAGGCCTCATAAAATATATATCGATTCTTGATCACTGTCAAATTCGGATTGCACTTAAACATGTCCGTCTGCTTTTCTGCCCAACTGTTCAACGCTTGCGGCAAACATTCTACAGTTCGCAAACATTAAGGTATCCATTTCAAGTCCGCAAAAGACTTCGAAAACGAGGCCAATAGGTCAAAGGATACGCAACGACAACCGAAAACACCTTTGTTTTCCGTGACCACAAAAAAATTGAAAAATTCAGCCGCACCCATGCAATATTATTGGGTATTTGGTTTTATCCTAGGTTTTATTCCAGTTTTTGTTTTTTTTTTCTCTTTTAATTTGTAGTCCTTTTGTTGAGTATAAAGGATTCGATACTCAAAGAAAGAGTGGGAGGGATAATAGCCGAAGATAATTTCCTTACTTGTTTTTTCTTGTTTTGTTCCTGAAAAACAATTAGGTCCGTAGAAGAGCTTTGCGGGATACAGTTGTGAGGTAATAAGTTCTTGCAAAAAAAATTTTGAATTCGAAATGTCTCGAAAGTGCAGTAAATTTTGTTTAGCTGACAAAGCTCTCACGGCTGCTTGCTGTTTATTTTCCAGCTTATATAAATCTTTGATCATTTCTGGAAACTAACTAGGGCAGGCTTTTTTGAAGACCATTTATTAAATCATCGAGCGCTTCACTTCTAAATGTTCGTGAAGAGTTATATTCTTGGCGCATTCAAGATTAAGCTAATTTCACGCTAAATAATACAGTGGTTTCACTTTTGTTACCATAAATCTTGAAGAGTCTTCTCCAAATTTATCAGCCACATAATCAACCATGATTGCGATTATTTCCATCAAGCTAAAGAAAGTTATATATAGAGCACTGAGTCATTATTAAAAAAAAGGTTTGTTTTTTTCTTGCAAGAAAAGCGGGTTCATTTGTTTCTCTGCCCAAAAATAATTTTCAAATCGATGATATAAATACAATAACAAACTGTTCATAGCATTCATACCAATGCGGTAAGAAATTTCAAATTTCGCATTGAAGATCTTCGAAATCATTTGTAAACGTTAGAATTCTTATATCACATTAAGTAGTTTCCGTAAGTCGACACGTTTAGGCAATCATTAATGTATACGCTTCTGTCCTCCTATGAAGAAGAAGAGATATTTTGCATTTAATTTAAGAGCATTTAAAATATTACGTGTATTTTCCATGTGCCTTCTATGTGGAGCATAGAAATTTCGTCACTTTGTTTGTAATCCTTGCAAGGCTTGTAGGAATCTATCTTTGTAGTGCACGCATAGCTATTCGGTTGTAGTTTTCAATAATAGAACTGAGTAGCTTTTGGCAGGGAAAAGTTTAAGGTTTACTATCTGTAACCTGGCGGTGGTTGTTTCTCTTAGAAAGCTAAGAAGAGCAACGGAAGAAGTCTCTCCTTTCTTTTATGAGAACAGGACGCTTTTCTTCTCCGTATCGTCCTCTGCTTTCGAGGCAATCAAACCGCTCAGCTTTGACGATATGGCGTAGCAATGCGGGGCTGGGGCACAGTTAGGTGGGTGCTATATATGCTACGCTATGATTTCTTCGGAAGAAGTTTTCGTCGAGAAAGGATATTGTGCTGGGTGGCCTTTTGGGACCTATAAAAAGTCCAAAGGGGAAACGTGACGTCGATCGCGTGTAGTAAGAGATCACCCAAAGCTATATAACACTGAAGTCTGTAGTCAAAATAGCAAGCGCTTATGCATTTGCATCAGATTACCGGGAGAATGTTCTTTTGTACGATAGCTAGGTACGACCCTTTGTGGAGTATCGTGACGAGTGTGTTAAACAATGAGAATGAGGTGTTAGCTAGGCCTTGACGCTGACCAGGCTTGCGAGGAAAGTGATTCATACCTATTTCTTTTTTATTTCTGATACTTTACGAGTACCAGCGCCCTTTCATTGCGCAATATCCTGCTATTTAGGGGGCGCCGGCTCCCCATAGCCTTACCTCACGGGCATGGCAGGTGCTCATGTCAAATCTGTTATGTTAAAGTAGAAAATTCTAAATTTTATAACTTTCACATACATGTTTGCGTTGATCGATAGGTATTTAATATTTGCCTTAAGATTTCTGATTTACAAAGAACATGAAAGACTTGCATTATAAGCGTTTCAATAATAAGACTTAAAGAAGGAAAAGATGGTCTGAATGAAAGTGTTTTAAATATATTTTGTTTAATTTGTTTGTACGCAATTTGCACTGATTTCACATCCATTATTTCTCTTATCTTCTTATGTTTCAATAAATATTAAAAAAAAAAAAAAAAAAAAAAAAAAAAAAAAAAAAAAAAAAAAAAAAAAAAAAAAAAATCAATTTTTACAAATTGCCCCGGAATGGAAAGGAATTGTCATTTCACTGCACTCATTAGTTGGGCTTAGCTTATTTCTTTATATTTGTTTAGATATAAGTGTAACATGAACATTTAAAGAATTGCATTTCTGTTTGGTTTATTTTGATCTTTATCGCAATAATTACATGTTTGAGTACCAAAATACCTAAAGTAATAATTCATCAAGAGCACCAAGTCATGACTGAAGTCTTGCGAATTTAAGAACTAAACACAAATATAAAAGGAGGCCCTTATACACATTCGCACATTCACATACATACACACACACACACACGCGCGCGCGCGCAAATGCACACACGTAAACAGGTCGATACATACACGTAGATCAGTAATGAGAGACTTTAGCAAAACATTGTTGCATTGTTGATGCTTGGTGTGACTGGTTAAAAAAGTTCTTGAATGCTTGTATATATATATATATATATCTATTCGTTCGTATCCATATCTGTATGTACGTATGTATATATATATATAAGTTCTGTTCTGTCTATTTTTTTAATGGCACGTTTTGGGTCTTATCAACGCTTTTCTTTCTTCTTTTTTTTTGTTGCTTTAATTCCCCGATTATTACCCGTATATGTATGTATGTATGTTTGTGTGGCATAAATGGCAAAAAATAACGAAATGAAATATTACTGAATTGTGAAAATAATATTAAAGTGGCTTTTTTCAATTCGAAAGAATTCTTTTTTTTTTCCTTACGAGGTAAAACAAACCTACAATTTGTTAAAGGGACCACAACAACCGCGGCAATAATAGATATGAATTTTGAGCGAGGTATGCATAAGATTTATCTAAACATTTCTGTCCATTTACAATATGATTAACGTAACCCTGTAATTTTACATATAAACACAAAGAAAAATGTCTAAAGTTCTTATGAATTATCTCAAGACCTGATTGAAATGACGTCACAGTTGACATTTTTAAAGTCTGAAAAACATATCGATGTCAAAAATACATAGAGGAGTCGAATAATATTTTGATGAAGCTTCAAAATGAATACCAAGAAGAATGAAGAATTCTGCTCATTTTTAACTAAAGTATAAAAAAGGCGTCTCTCAATAAATAAGGTATTGGTACAATGTTTCGATTTTTTAGCGATTTTGTGCTAAATTACGCGGTCATTTTCAAAGTGCATTTCATTGTCCCTTACCTCTTGTTATTTTTACTAAAAATAGTTGGAGATTGTCATGCAATAACAGTTGCCGGTAATTCTTATCATACTTCCCATCACCATGCACATCTTCTCGGTAGTTTGGGATATGCAAATTCAATTGCGAGTATCCGAATAAGTTTTTGAAACAATGCAACAAAAAATTCTTAATTTTGTTTATTAAAAGAAATATTTTATGTAGTTGTTAAAGCTAAAAGAATAACATTTAAAAAGAAATAAAAACTGTTGCTGCATAGTTTCGTACATAGATAAGTGAACACAAAAAAAAAAAAAAAGAAAAAATGGGGAAAAAAAAATAAATCAAAAAGCAAAATTTGATTTTTTAATATCACCTAAATAATGCCATTTCCGAAATTGTGCTGATGAATATATTTTTTAGGTGCTTGCATGTATTTTGATCGTTTTTTCACTTGAAAAAGGCATTTATTGAGAAAAATTGATGCAACATATATGGTAATTAAAATATTTCCCATTATTTTCTGCAATTTCTTCGCATCTTTCTGGCAAAATGATGGTACCGTGTCGAAGGAAAGATCTTGGTTTGGCAGCGATCCAATCATCGACCCATTTTGCACTTCTTTAGCATTTCGAAACCGAGTGTCCGCCAAGCCATGCTGTATCGAACTGAACAAGCGGTAATCACAAGGCGCTATATTTGATGAGTAGGTTAGGGGCGGCAGAGCTTCCCATTCGAGCTGCAACAATGTATCCTTGACAACTCTGGCAATGTGTGGCCGAGCGTTGCGATGCAAGAGGCTGACTTTGCGTCTATTAGCCGTTATTGCTGGTCTTTTTTAGAACAATACATCGTTCAATTAGTTCAATTGACATCGGTGGACATCTGCAGCCTAAGTTTCGTTTGGTTTTAGCAGCAACATACAGTGCACCATGCTGACCTCACCATATACATACCAAAGCTTTGTGGCCGTGAATATTCCGCTTCAGTATCGATGTGGATGGCTTTCTTGGACCAACCCATGACTTTTCGCTTTTGGGTTGTCGTACTCGCTCCACTTTTCATCGTCAGTCACAATACACCATAGAAAACTCTTCTGCTTATGCCCGGCAAGCAGTGAAATAGCGATCTTGAAACGGTTCGAAATGTCATTTTCAGTCAATCCATATAGTGGTGATTTTCCCTTCTTTTGAATCTTTCCCATCGTATGTAAACGTCCACATTTGATTCATCAACTGCTAAGTTGTTCGAAAGTTTTTTGAGAGTTAGGCGACCAATAAGACTAGCAATTCATTGTCTTCAAATTTTTGTGGTCCTTCAGGCCGTTCTTTGTCATTGCCAATAAAACCACCACTTTTAAAATCTTGGAACCCAAACCGGCAATTGGGATATGATGGAGCAGCATCACTATAAGCTTGTAAAAGTGTTTGAGGGATTTCGGAAGCATAGTTCTTCAAATCAAACAACAAAAATAATAAATGCCGAAAATACAATTTCGACCTTTCCATGATTAGCAAGCGTACACTGAATAATTCAATAATATTGAATGGAAAACAGTTAGTTTATGTAGAGAAAGACTGTTTTATACATTGATAGTTAGCATTATTTTACCATTTTCTCCAATTTTCTCCAACTCTTTGATCAAAATTTTTATTAAATATAACTTGAACTTTGTATTATGAAAAAAAAAAAAAAAAAAAAAAAAACAAGAGTATATATCGTTCGTTGGGAGATGAGTTCGCTTAATAATTTTGTCGATGCGCCGAATTGCACGGAATAATCATTTTTCATGTAAAAATTTGCGAGAAATGTCGTAATTAAGAAAATCGATTAATCACAAATGAGTTTTATTTTTCCTGATAGACTCTTTAGTCTACGTCTTGAAACTACGTTATGCGATGATTTTTGATCATTCATTCTTAAGCCAACGTAATGCTTGATTCTTTCTCCAATTGAAGCTTTTATTTTACATGCTCGAATTTGAAATATGAAAATAAAAACAAAGGAATTAAAACGTAACCTCAAAATAAGGTCAATGCAATGTACGAAAATAAGAGGCCCGTATGTGTGCATACAAAATGTTTCACAAAGAAATATGAAGTATTAGTTAATCTCACCTAGGTAGTTAGGTCATCTCGAGCCCACATAGCCTTGAGATGACAAGAAGCTGTTACAATAAAGATGAAAGGTCTTACGCACTTGGAAATTCTTTCATATGTTATTAGTGATGATGATATCTGTAATAGCAACTTTTTAGCATTAATTGCATGCATTCATTCTAAGTTTTATCGACTTTGTGAATCGAAGCAAAGAGCGTATGTTATATAAGCATAATCGGGTCATAATAATCAGATAAAATGCTTTTATCGAATTAAATGAAAAGTGAAAGTTTTACTAACATTTCTCGTTGAGTGTATAATTTTCCTAAATTACTATCTTTTTAGATGAATGCTGTTTTTTCTGCAGTTGTTTCATTATCATTATTTCCTTTCGCGTCACTCTTTACGATTTTTTCATATTTAGCTATTTAAACAATAATTATCATCATTATTAATGGCTTCTTAACTATGTTTCTCTCTGAATCCAGAAAGCGAAACATAACCGGATGGCAAATAGAGAGAGACAGAGAAAAAAAGAAGGAGAAGAAAAGAAAGATCGTCAACTAACATAGCCAACCAGCACTCGTATTCCTTTGTTTAACAAGCATTTACAATGCTTCTGCGCTTTCCCCGCACTCCCTTTCCTCCCTTGCTTTGCCGTCAGTTAACTTTTATTTGTTTTGGTCAGTTATACAACTGCAATGTACTAAAGAATGTTACGCAATATGATTTACTTGCAATATTTGTATTTATTAATTATACATCAATGCATATACAATAGTATGCGTGCATTTGCGTGTACATGTGTATGAGTATGTGTATATGGAAATTAAATGTATATGTGTGTTATTACCAGTTAATATATATATGTCATTCAAGAATTATCAGGATTTTTTTTTTTTTTTTTTTTTTTTTTATTCTTGTTCTTGTTTTTCTTACATCTTTTCACAATAATATGCACATTATAAAGTCCAAAATTTTTTTTTTTTTTTTTTTTTTTTTTTGAAGAATTTTCCATTACTCAAGTGCATTCCCACAATAATGGTACGTGTGGTGCGCGTATGCAGCAACATTTTATTTGTAATATGTGTTTGGCGAACAAGTGTGTTCAACTTTTAATTAATGAAACTTCTCTTCGGATATGATAAAAGAGAGCGAAGAAGAGCGAAAAAATACTAAAATAAATAATATCTGATCATATATATAAAATTCTATGAATTTAAGGTTTCGATAATGGACTTAAGCTACTTTGGTGTAAACGTCTTTCGGTGCATACGTGTGTTTTTTACACAATTTATTTTACTTTTATGCTTTTCTTTGAAATTTTTTGTGAATACTTAACAGTTTATTAAAATTTCTTTTCTATTTTTCTCTTTTTTATTTAAAAAAAATTCTGGTTTTTCTCATTTTCATTTGTGGTTTATGAACAGTAATTAAATACAGTAGAACGCTTATAAATACAAATAATTTTTCATTTTTTTTTTTTTTTTTTTTGCTTTGATTTTGAGTTCATTTCATTTAGCAACTCCTTCGTATAGGAGGAATTGAGATGAATTGCGAAATTTTAATTTAAATAGGTTTCTATTCAAATCGGTAAACGGCGAAACATAGAAAGTGGGCGTGGTTTTCTTAATTATATATTAACTTAACGTAAATGAAAAAAAGGACTGAAAATATCCAAATGATTTGTAAGAAATATCGTTGTCGATTATAATATAAATAACGATCAGGACTATATCATAATTTTTTAAGGAAATTTTTTTGAAGCTCGTCAAATGTATATGTACGCTCGTTAAAATGGTTCGTTGAAACTCGCTGTAGTGCGTCTACAACTTTCTTAATTACACAAAACATTTATGTAGAAAAATACTTACACACATGAGCATATGCCGGTGTAATAATGGATATGAATTAAATAATTTGTTAGGAATGAACCTCGCTCTTCTAGTCTTTCGAGGACAAACCACAGTCTCCCTGCGAACACAGTGAGTTGATAATAGAGGAAATAATGACAAAGGTCTTAGTGAAAGTATCGGTTTCGTTTAATAATTTTTGTTGTCTACGAAGACTTGTGACTTGGCTATTGGTCGATTTGTTTGATTTTAACGTAAATTTGACTTTTACTCGATTTTCTATTTAAATTTAACCACTGTTCGTCTAGCGTTAATGAATACAAAGCCGTTTACACTTGTTTACTTAACATGAATTGTGATACTTCCTTTTCTTAGTTTATCTGGTTGCTGTAGCTGCTGTTCGTATACTCTGGATTTCCCCTCACGCTACATACTCTTTACGGCGCCCGATTCATTCCCTATGCGTGCTTAATGCTTTCTATTTACTTGCCTATATATATATACATATAACAACGTTTACATATATATATATATATATATATATAATATATGTAAACGTTGTCAGGAAACTTGGAATCATCTTTTCTGGCTGATGTTGTTATTGCTACAGCTACTCTTGTTTTAAGTAGATAACAACTTTGCCATATGAACTTACATACAAACATGTTTGCATGATACGTATACATATTTAATGCGTATGTGTGTTCCTTTGTATATCGGTATGATGTGTCGTTTGACTATGTGTTATATGTTATCGATGTTATCAGTTCACCGCCTTTGGCATTATATAAAAAACATATCATTTTCCTTTTTTCCTCTTCTTTTGCTTTACTTTCATTACCAAGTTTTCTTACATATTACACTACGTATGTAAGTTCACTAGATAGACATAAGCACTCTATTTGCTTAAAAAGAGTATATAAAGTGTACCCGCGTGTGTATATGTGCGTTTGCGAGCTCTTCCCATTTTCTTTCTTACAACACAATTTCATTTCATGCACTTACTTAGACGTACGAGTATTAAAGCAGCTCTTTGCGGATTTTCTAAAGTTGTAAATAATTTATAAACGTCGCCAAGGCAGCCATAAAGCAGCCATAATGTTAAAGAAACGGTGGTGGAAAGTGGTAGTAGTAGCAGCGATGGAGGCAGCATTTTAAACATAAACCGCAAATTATATGCTAATAGTTTATTTATTTTAATAATATTAAGAACAATAACAACAATAATAATAAAAATAAAATACAACAACAATAGCGGCAGCAGTAGCAGCAACAACAATGCGCAATAATAGCAGCAACGGTAAACATGTTAGAAACACATTCCTATAGATAAACGTATACTAGCAAACACACGTCCATATATATCTCTTAGCTGAAATTTTTGATTCTCAGTTTTATTTTAACTTTAAGATTATACTACTCATTCACTAGTGTGTGTGTTCGGCTGTTAAGATTTTTCGGTATGTGGTATGTGGCATGCGGCATGCTCTTTAATTGTTTGTAAAATGCTTACTGATATGAACGCACTGTTTTGTGTGTATCGTTGAAGCTCTTAAGCTTAAGCTGCTTGCTCTCGCGCTGTGTTAATAGTTTTTGCTGGTTTTATTTTCTTCCAAATTAAGCATTAATTGTTTATGAACTTGGGTTCGACTCTGACAATGAGTTGAGCTGAGTTACAATGGTTCCCATTGGCAACACTTCGCTGCTACTCGACTATTTCTTCATCTTATTTCTTCAAGTATGGCTTAATATTCATTTTCCATGTTTATTAAAACTCTTGTTAAGTTTACTCACAATAGATTTTGCAATGAAAATTTTCAGTTGTAACCATTGTTGCACCACGGTATGAAAAAGACGCTTCGCTTCTTTCGTTTAGACACTTCTCTTTTGCTTTGTATGATGTTGTTAATCTTGTCTGCAACGTTGCTATTCTCTGTGTGATAGGAGGTTTGCGCTTTTTTTCATTATTCATCACGCACATTTCGTTGCTGCAGTTTAATTAATTAATTTCTCAAGTTGTGCTGTTGATCTTTTTATATATAAATATATATATATATATATATATATATATATGTGTGTATGTCAATGTATATTGCTATATACAACAGTGGAACACTTGGATGCACTACTTTGTATAGCATTACATTTAATACAGAGCAGCATTCTTGTTAACAAGTTGATTAATAAATTGCCGTTGAGTTGAGTACAAGCGACAAATTAAGGAGGAGAAGTAAGACGAACAGATTGTACGTTGGCAGCCATGCCGGAGCACCTTATACCCTTATTAGTTGCTTTTGCTTCTTATTGGCTTTCTTCGATAACTGCGAACGTTTCGCTTAATTTTAACAGACTAACTGAGTAAGAGGCCCGTGTTCAGTTTTATTACGATTGTTAAGGATTGATAGATATTCGTTTCCATTATTAGCCAAACTTTTTCTTCCATGAAAGCGATTGCGATAACCTAACAATCTAATAATCAAAGCGAACTTTCAATTTACGCGTCCGACCAATTAATCAATAAACCGATGCTACTATCTCTATCCTAAAAAATACCATTTCCTTTACTTCCGCTTTCATCTGTGGCCTACGGAAAACTTCCAATAATGGATTTAAGCTAAGATACTTTCTTAGATTTCATCAATTAATCAAAGTCTACGTGACAAATGGTTAATTCATTTCGAAGTAAAAAGTACAACAATCCCGTGTTCCAAGTTACGAGACGAAAAAACTAAATCTTATCCCGACTAAAATGTGCCATGATCTTCTTCACAACCATCAGGATTTAGTCAATTCTTCGTTCTCGCATATGCTTAATATATATGATAGACATTTGTTTGGGAAAATGTGCATTCGTATACCTACATCTGGAAAATTTCTTAGCGAAAACTGTATAACATAACTAATTAGTTGATAATTAATTTCGTTGGGTTGATCTCACAGTGGAAGAGTTTCAAGAAGGGGGCGCTACGCTAAAGATGTTTAAAAGTTAGCTATAGCATATTGTTACGAAAATGACCTATTTGATGATTTGAGTTGATCGCGCGTTACGTGCGTCATGCAGGTGGGGATTGGCGGAGCGATTAACAACAATTGGTAGAAAACTTAGCAGGAAAACGGATTAACGGATTCAATACGTCGCGGGGGGGGGGGGGGGGGGGGGGAACTTGGGTAATGGTAACTTGCTTATCAAAGGGGTATATAAGCGAAATATTTGCGGAAGGCAATGCTAGTCGAGAGAGTCAAGTCAAAAGACTCGAATTGAAATACTCGAACGGACCAGACGCGAGTGAGAACTGAAGCATTGTAAATAGTACGTAATCCTAGAAGTCGCAATTCAGCGTTACGAATTTTATTTTAGAACGAGTTGAAGGTAAAATCATGAGAGAGGTTTACATTACGATATGAAAAGTCAGATGAAAGCCGTGAAAAGCGCTTGAAACTATTTATCAATTTAATCGAAACATAGTTTATGCATAAGTGCTTGCTATTGTAACACAATTTGGAATGCAAATATTCTACAAGATAATTTAGAACCTCATACCTCGTATGTTATAGCTGGACTGTGTTTCCTCTTAATTCAGTGTTTACGTGTTTAGTGTTTAGATACGAAAATAGTGTTAGCATTTTTTGCGAATTAATTGTGAGAAATAACGGAATATGCTCTAGGGCAGGAGGTCTCGTATTTTTATATGATTTTGAGTGGCCTTTATGGCAGACTTTGCATTTCCATCACTGAAGATAAAGCCACTTCATTAGTAACAGCGGCAAACGGGTAGACCGATAGATCTCGATTCATAAATTATATACATTCTTTACGACCTTGAAAAATTTAGGGATAATTTATTATTATTCCTCATTATATCCACTACAATTCCGGTTTTACTGCATCTATACTACACAAACTATCACAGTTTGATGATGTCTTGCATTGCCGTAGCGTCATCGATTTTCGATCTTTATTCTTGTTCGTTTGTTAATAGTTGGATTCGATCGAATGATTCTTTCAAAGATATTCAACCTTCGCTACATTTTTGGAAAGTTATCAAATTATCATCGGGATCTTTGCTTAAAACAATTCAGCTTTCAATATTAGCAAGTACCAGACATTTCAAACGATTTATTTATTTATTTATATATTAATAGCCGAATTCAATTGACTTTAAAGGAACCTAATCTCAATATCGCTATCTAAATATCATTTAGATTTTCGCAAAGCACTGTGAACAGATTGAAAAGCTCTTAATTATATTTACATTAACTAAGTTTTATGAATATAAAGTTCATAGAGAAATGATTCGGGACATTGAAGTTTAACTTACGAAGTACTGTCAGTGAATCGATAAATCTACCTTTGTTAAGCTATGGAGACAAGGAAGAAGCTTTCAATTTAAACTCCTAAGAGCGAAGAATAGGAATTGCTTTTAAACGGATTCTAGTGAAACTACATAGCGCCTGTAGGAAGGAGATCACACAACGGAAGCATATTGAACTATTCATCCTACTAAGCGCATGTAATGCCTCCAATTTTATAATTGATGTATGCAAGACATCACATCTCTGCAACGGCAATCCTTTATACCTATGGTTCTAATATTGTCTTCCATTAAGGTCTTGATTATTTTTGTCTGTCAAACTTGGAAAAAAATCACTTTTTTTCATTTTCTCGTTAAAAGCCTTAACAGCTTTCTTTTCTTTTAGGAAATGAAAAAGAATACATATTTTATCCTATCACTTAATAAGGCTTTGGTCTGACACATATATGACGTCGCTGTTGACAGATCCTTATAATTTCTGGATAATACCGGCCGCCAAAGAATATATGGCAAAATTTTATGACATTTCGACTAATTTACTGTGACCGCCGATTGGACTTTGGGATGTCAAAGCTTTTTGATATCTATAAACTGTCAACTAACTCAATTACCTTCACTTTTCGGTTTTCCAAAACGATTTTGTTCACTTTTTTCTTGTTTTCTGCAACAACTGCCGAATTCGGACCGACAGAGTGTTCAGCATCATCGATCGTTATACGTTCGCGTTTAAAATCAACAAATGACTTCTCTGCCACTTTAGAGGCAAACCGGTAATCAGCCGTATGGACGGCAACTGACGAAAGTCGTCCAAATGCAAAAGTCGCTTGAGAAGGCTGCGACATCCGTGTTTTGGGATATGCATAGTTAAATATTTGTCGACTACGTTTAAAAGGGATAAAGGATCAATAGTGTATATAATATAGTATTATTAGTGCGATTGAATGGTGAAAATCCTACAAACTTGTTGAGTGAAATGTTAACCCTACGTTTTGATGATATGATTTACACACTTCCGTCATTACTTGAAATGATGGCACGCTTAGCATTAACAAGGTATTCAACGATAATTTGATTCTCGCATCTTAACTGAAAAGAAGTTACCAAATTTGTTTCAATAGTCAATCCCCGACTAAGTGATTTCAGTTGATATCAAGCAAAGAAAATCAAAATTTCGTCATATTAATGAAATCAACCAAAAAATCTCAATTTCAGTGAAATTATGTTTAAATTCATGAATTTACCTCTGGGTTTTTATGATAAACTGGGCAGCCGATAATGCAACTTTGCTGTTTGTTTGCTCAAAAAAAAAAAAAAAAATATTAAGATTATTACAGTCGGGCAAAGACCGAATATTAGATACCCTACACCTTTCCATCTAATACAGTTATTCACACGTTTTTGTAATAATACATCATAAGTAACACATTATTTTCATGCGAAGGTTTAGTTCATATTGGAGGAGTCCTTGCATGCGGTGGTATCCAAAAAAATAGACCGACATGGTCTAAATTCACTCAATTTGTTATTATGAACTAAGTCTCAGTATGAAAAATTAATAATTATACCCTCCCACTCGTTATGTTATATGTCTCGTCAGATTATATGAGAGAGGGTTCAAAAAATTGCCGTAGCCGAACCAAATTTTTCGTACAAATTCAGTATGTCTAATTTTTATTACAGAGCGAGTTTTATCGGGAAATTTTGAAAATTGTATTTTTTCCATATACCGATTTTTTCAACTAGCGTGTTACAGGACGACTGGTCGAAAAGGTGGACCTCTCCAAATCATTTTCAATAGCGTTCGTCCTTGGATGAAAACACATATCCTAAAAATTGCGACGTGCAGCTTGAAGACAAACTTACATAGATAGACATCAGACGGACAGACAGGCTTAATATCGATACAGACAGGCGGCAATATCGGTATAATAAACGGTGGGTCTATCTTAAGCTCTTATGCGTATTATATTCGGCCGCACTAACTTACTACAAGTGGTGTAGGGTGCAAAAATATAAAAAGAAAAATGAAAATGCCCGAAGCACACGATGGACAAAAAAGTGAATGTACAAAAGAGCAACTTATGGAACGCATATTATCCAGATGAAATCGTACAGGCAGCCAGAAGCTACCTACTTAAATGCTCAGTTAATTTTTTTCCATTTTTTTTTTTTTTTTTTTTTTTTTTAGCTTTCATTGTCCATATGTTCGTTAATAAAAATAAACGAACCCATATGTTTATAGGTCGAAATTACTCGGTTAAATAATTTACGGGCAATATGAGCGACAGTGATTTCAAATGAAATGACTTGACAAAATTATGTTAATCAGTCTAAGGCTAGGAAAGTACTGATAAAGAATATAAGTGAACTTTGAAAATTCTTATTTCAAACTCAACGATCGGGAAATCGTTGTTTTCTAATGCTATAAAACCAAGAAAAAAACAAAAAAAAGAAAAGAAAAGTATATTAAAATATTTAATTTCATATTTGCCTGAGTTCGTGTTGTAATTTCGTATAATTTAGTATATTTTATTAATTGACAATATTGTAATCATTTTATAAATTTATGATAAGTGATTTAAGTAAATCACTCAATTTCCTCGTTTGAATACGTAAATAACCGAACGACTAACCACTTACCAGCAGACAGGTGGAACGAGTTGTACATACATTGTACGTACATATATACACGTAAGTGCATCGGCTGTGCGTATAGGCTGTTTCAAGTAATCTATATACATATATATATATATATATATCTGATAATTTTCTTTCGTTTTATTGCTACAATATTATTATGAAGAAATGCTAGTCAGTGTTACTGCGAGCATTTAATCGTAAATCAATAAATGATTAGTTAAAGTAGTTTTAATTAAAAAGGATTAAATTTTTTTTTTTATTTTAATTTTTTATTTTCTTATTTTTTGCATATGTTATTGTGATGGATGTTAAAGTTAATTATGAATAAAACATAAATAAGAGGTTAAGTCTTGGCATTGTCATCACTCGGATATCTAAACGTATTTATGAAATTATAATATTTGTCGTATAAGTTGTCTTAGGTCTATGATTAGAATTGGAGAAAGCAATCATAATTATTTCAAGTATTAGAAGTATTAAACTAAATGCACATTTCTACACACGGCTGAGTATGTACAAATACATGCATGGCTGCTATCCATATATTCGTAAGTAAATATTAACATAGACGCAGTTGATTGTTGTTGCCAGTGAGTAGTAATTAGAAGTTTGTGATAATTAAAGTGATAACAACCTGAACAGCAACAGCAATTACTTTGCAGGCCATTTAGTGTTGTTTGGTTGGTTGCCTAGGTTAGTTGGTTTTACTGGTTGTCTGCGTACGTAGATAGAGAAGGTTGGCAAAACTTGCCTATTTAATCATTTTCTTAGGAAAGTGTTGATCTGACACTTGCTTTAACTGATGATGATCTGCAGAAAACCAACTAAATGTGATTGCGTTTAATTAGAAAAAAAAAAGAAGAAGGAAAGAAAACGACATAAAGATGTTTTCTTCTTTTTCTCTTTTTCTCTTTTTCTTCTTTTTTTTTTTTTTTTGTTTGCTTAATTTAAACAATATTTAATTGAGATTTTCCAGAGATTGTTAATAAAGTGGAAAATAATTATATGGGTCTCGCTCACCGAGAGTCATTATAAAAATGATAATTAAAAAATAATCATATTCATATAATTGCGTGCATTATTCACATTGAGAACTTGTCACAAAGCACATTTCATACATATTTTCCTTTAAATATTCAGTCCAGTTCACATGCAGTAAAAGGAATTTTTTTTTATTTTTTATTTACCTGCTTTTGTATTATAAAATATTCTTACGCTGCAGTTTTGCTCTCCTTTTAAAAGCTATTTTGCATTAAAAATCATGCAAAATTTTATTTCAAGTCAATTGTAGTTCAATAACAAACCCAACGACAACAACAAGAACAATAACAACAAGAACAAGAGCACTTTGGCCAAAATACCATAATTCCAATCAAGTCTTCAACAAAAATAAAAATAAAAACAAGAAAAAAAGACAAGAATCGTTGGTTACTTTTTTGCTTTCGACTTTAATGTCTTTAATTTTTATGCGTTTTTATATTCACGTGCATTCAATCGGGAAAAATAATTACATGGCTTGAATCATCTCATGACCAAATGTGTAATACGCACGTCGCTCAGTGCATCTTTGTGTGCACGTATGTCCGTATGCTCGTCTGCTCGTATGTTTGTATGCGTGTTTGTATTAATACCTGAATGCCTGGATGCCTGGATGCCTGGATGCCTGAATGTATTGTCCAAACTGTCACCATATATATTTTAAAATGTGGGGATAAATCTCTGTACGATTGGTGTCTTTTTCCTTTTTCCTTTTCCATTCACAATTCTATATTAAAGTGAAGTAAAGAGAAGAAAGAAATAAAAAACCGAACTTATATATGCTAAATAGAATTTAAGAGAAGGCGGAGAAGTGCGCCACCAAAGAAAGACATCCAAATGCTTTTACATATTACTCGTCTTAATTTATAAATTTATTGTTCTAAAGTTAATATTGTTAGTTAGTATACCTTCCCCGTCGATTGTTTAATGTTCGATATATACTTCTTCAAATCACTTGGCTAAAATGGTCATTTCCATAGACGTTTCATTTTATTTCTTAGCTCGTTTTGTTTATTCATTTCTTTTCTTTTTCAAGAGCGTACAAGCGCAATAAATCGCCTTCTCGTAAATTGTCAACTTTGACAAAATCCAAGGTCGGTATTTTTTAGCATGTTAGCACTTTAGCACCTTTCTGGTCGGAGAGAAAGATACTGATGCTCTCGCTGTTTGCACGATGTCAATTCGGTATTTACCATAAACCGCAACAGGCAACGGCCAATAGCAATATGAACAACAACAACAACAACAACAACAACAGCAGGCGGTCATTGCATGTGTTAAGAGAAAAAAAGAACTGTCAAGACACTTCTTAAACACTTTGCTGTTCAAAGCGATCGTAAGCAAAAAAAAAAAAAAAAAAAAAAAAAACTTTTTTTGTTTTTTGGTGCGAAATAACGAAAAGAACGCCGCTGTTTAGGTTCTTTAAGTTGACACTATCGATGGCTTTAAATTGTCAGGGCATTCATTATAATTGACACTTAAACTTCTGCCCAGAAGGTTGGCTCATGGTTATTTATGACCAAGACGATTAGTTAAATGACAATTTTCAACAGAAAATTGCTTAGAACTTGTCTTCCAACAAGCAAAATAAGAAAAACTAACCAAAAGATAACAACAACAAATACAATAAAATTAAAAAGAAATTGTTTTACGAGCTTTGTTTCATTACATTAAAGCACAGCTTTGGGTTCTCGTGGCGAAAAGAGTTTTGTGTAAAAAAACGTAAACTTTTAAATTGTAGTAAATTAATCTTAAGAAATTTCAATTCTTGAACGTTCGTTCATTTGATATTTATATTTTTATTTATAGCGTGTAGCGTGCGGTAGTAACAGGAAATATGATCATTTTATGGGTTCTTTTCATTTATTCTACTTGTCATTGCTGGTTTCTAATTTTTAAAATTTTATTCATGTTAAGGGTTACGAATGCCCGTTGCCTGTCCGTTCTTGCTTATGAAAACCAAGATAAGCATTGCTTTTATATAATAATAGCGTTAGCAAAATTTCGTGGCGTTTTTTTCACGGGAAAGTTATATACAATCGCGTAAATTTGGCAATAATCCCATCAAGCTATATCATAATGCCTATGAAAGGTGGCAGTCTGTCTGTACATAATTAAAAAAAAAAAAAGTCAAAATTTCGAAAAATTTCACGTAATTTTTG
Organism: Glossina pallidipes; assembly: GCA_000688715.1. Lineage (NCBI taxonomy): Eukaryota > Metazoa > Arthropoda > Insecta > Diptera > Glossinidae > Glossina > Glossina pallidipes. The sequence goes on along the minus strand of KK499764.1, from coordinate 3,975,751 downwards.
ATTTAAATATAAAAATGTGGCAAAAATGTAAATTTTATTCAAAAAACATTATTAATGTAATTTTTAATACTTTTGGCCAAGAAAACTGCGTATTTCGGACTCGTTCTTTTCGAAAAAATTCTTCAAAAAATTAAGAAAGGCCAGTGCATTTTATCTTTGCGCGCTAAGCGACATTATTGTTACTTCCTACGCCGTCGGGCACGCCGTGTGGTTAAGTCTTCACGGCCTAACGGCATGTTCACTTTTGAGAGACATTTTTCCGGCGTAATGCCTTAGCGCAGATTGCTCTTGGTTCATATGCTCCGCTCCAACAATTGCGGCAGATACCTTATCTGCGAAAGTATTTGTATAATAGCATGCGTCCACACAACATCAATGGTCAACGCATTTGCTAATCAATGTAAAAACTGGTTGAAGGCGCACGTTAACTTGACGCCAACATAAATAGAATGGGATGGTTGGCTTATAATTACAATTTGTTTCAAGACAATTGGCAACCGATAACTGAAGCTATATGACAATAGTCTTTTAATTGCATTTAGAACTTGAATGCAATACATTATAATATATGTAACTATTCATCTGATATAATTTGGTTTTTATTTTTCGGTTGACGTTTACCTTTAACCGTATGCTGGGCGTGATTAATATACACACTCGTCCCCATACATAAACATATACACACACACACATACACACACACACACACACACACACACACACACACACACACACACACACACACACACAGACACGCACACATCCAGATATATGCATATACATGTGTAAAAAAAAACAACCATATAGCAAAAAAAAAAAGCTATGCATATTTATTAATGTGTTACAATATACAAAAATATAAATGCTTTAACATTTACATATGCTAGTCACTATTTTAGTTGACCAAAGTTCAACATTATATCATAAAATAAAAAAAAAAATAAAAAAAAAAAATGTTGAGAGACGTGCTCATATGCATACATACACTTACGTAAACACATGATTTGTCTGCTTTACATCGTTGCATAATATGCACACAAGCGCAATTCATATCTTTTGTTTTGTATGTTTGTTAAGATATTTTTCTATGATTTTATAAAAGACATTTTGCTGAAATAATTGCAACAGTGCTGCAGTATTTTTATTTACCACCACCGTCATACCTCCGATACAGTATGCTAATATTATTATCACGTTTGAAACAACCAGGGACCATATGACTTATATGTAGCATATTTAATAAGCTGTAAACAATCAGTTTGATGTAATTCTCGAAATCACAAAAAAACTGAAAAATTAGCGTTTATGTATCTGACTTAAGTTTGACGTACATATAGTTCACAAACATGGAGTTATGTGTCGAAAAATCAGAAAAATTATTAACGAAAACCCTCAACAATGGTCTCGAAACAATCTTCCATAGCTAACGGGGAGGAGATAAATATACCTATGCTCTATATATGGCTTATGTAAAATTTAGATTAATTCGAAAATAGGTTTTTCTTCTTACTTTTGTAGCGGGGCAGAAGTCATACGAGAAATGCGTTCTTCCACATATAACATATTAATAAACACAGGTATGGAGTTGGAATACGAGTTTTAGAATCTGAATCGAATAAGTTGGACTTTTCAGTCGTAATTCAAGTCGACTGTTGAGCTATTTATCAGACTTGCTGTCTCTATGTTTAATGTTACGAACCTTCTTATTGGGCGGAAATATTGTTATTAACGCATTTAATTACTTTTAATTTCAAGCCGTAACGTAAAGTATTCGGCTTCTTATTCTTTCGTTTAATAAATTAAATAAAATAAAATTTCGCTTTTAGTTATTTAAATAAAAAATATAACTTACATAACATTAGGGTATTTGGGATTCGGTTTAAAGCTTTTTCTTAAGATTTTCTGCCTGTAATTTTCATGGCTTTTATTATTATTGTTCTTTGGTACAGTGAGATGTTTCGTTTCATTTTTTTTTTCTTTTTCTTTAATGTTGGTCATGCGGTCTAAGAAACATGTCACAGCATGTGTTGGTAAGTGTGAAAAACAATATATTACGAAGTAGTCATAACATAACAAAACGTTATAAAATCATGAAAATGTAAATAAAAGCTAACGCTGTTATGATAGCGTTGCTGAAAACTATAAAATTTGTTGAAAATATTAAGGCAAAAAAAAAACAAGAAAACGAAAAAAGAAAGAAAAGACTTACAGAAATTCGTAATATGGTCAGCTAAGATCGAATCTTTTATTAGCTACTATTTATACCTTTTTTGTTGCATTTTGAAAATAAAGGATACAATTTTATAAAATTGTGGTGTAAGTGTTACTGAAATGCGAATGCAGCACTGTGCTCATCACCTAATTGACGTAACATGCAAATGAGTTGTATGATGACGGCACGAAGCAAAGTATTGTCGTTTGCTGTGCTGAGCAGCTTCGAGATGTAATCCATGTAGATCTTGTGATACTGATGTAGCTTTGCTTAATCTATTCTAGGAGTTGGGAGATGGGAGATATATGAAAAGCCCGAATATAAATGCACCATCTTTTTAGAGAACGCATTGCGGAATACACCTAGACGAGTGCGATGTCTGGATAGCGAATATTATTTGTGAGTTTTATCCCTATGTTCATTTCAGAGAAAAAAAAAAGCCAATAAGAAAATTATAACTGATCACGATCGAATCTTTTCTATCCATCACCAAGATCTTCCCAAAAAAAAACCAAAAGAATTACATTTTCATACTCTATAATAATTAGGTAGCCTCGCCCACCCTATATCTGTTCTATTTTTAGAATAAAAGTCGATTTTTAATCGTGTATGTGTTGCGCTTTTTGAGTAACATGCAAAAAGCTGTATGTGCAGAGTTTTTTTTGCATAGGCATGTAGGCGTGTTGTACGCGTTATTTTACAAGTTTGTAAGTGATATCTCCACTTTTGTGGACGTAAGAATCTTTACCACAGATGCAGCACGGCTACGCAGACGGACAGATGGACATTTGAATAGACAGACACGCTTCTGTGCATTCCGAATTTGAAATTGGCTAAGAATTTACATTCTGGGGTTTTTGGAACTCACTTTATAAAAGTTTTGAGCAAATATGTAATTATGATACATTAAAAAATTGACTGGGCGTGGACGATTTTTTGAACATTATTCGAGGTATTACATCACCCATGGAATATAGGTTCAAATTTTTGTAGATTTATCTGCTGTAGCTTATAAATAAAAAATTTAATTTTTTATTTCTTTAGAAAGACAGAGGACTGTAGAGGCGTCCTTTAACCAATTTGGCCCCTTTTCAATACCAACCTGCGTACCGGAACTTCCAATGTTTCTGTTAAAAGTGAAAATTTGACTTTTACCCACCAGGAGAATATTCACAATAGATATTACACAGACGGGCAGGCGAACGGGCTTAATTCCATTCAGAAATCGATGCTGATCAGGAATATATATATATACGTTTCGGGGTCTTTAAAACTTCGTTCTGGGCATTGCAAACGTTTTGATAAAAGGAGTACACCCCTCGTCCTTCGGTGATGAGTATAAAAAAGAAGAAAAAAAGATCGAGTCCCAGGTTGAAAGACCAACAACCTGAAACCTTGAGAAAAATTGATAAACCGATTGATTAATAAATTGAGAAACTCAAGGACCAGTAGATACGTAATTTGATAGAGCGACGAAATGATCAACCTTTTGACGGAAAGAAAAAGCGAACAATAGATGGAAGGACAGACAGATATGCCTAGTCCTGCTGTCCCCTATAGTAGCTGTGAAAAATAAGTAAATACATGAATAAATAAACAGCTTACCGGGCATAAATTTTACAAGAGTTTGAAAAATGCATGGAAAATATTTCTCACTTAAATTGGTTACATAATATTCAATTGATTGGAATAACTTTAGCATCATATCTTATATAGTATGTTATATAACTCTTAAATTTGAAACTAAACAGTACTATAGGCGAGGACCGTTTGCAGTTTTCATTTATCATATACTTGTTGGTAATGTCCTTTCATTGCCGTAAGCATACACGATTTTAATATGCCAAACAAATAGACATAAATCAATGTATGCTTAAAATGAGATTCGATTGGAGTCAGAGAAAATCAAATAAATTAGAATTAACACTTGTTGACAACGTAAACACGAGTGAAGTTGGAACGGGAAAGAGAAGAGTGTTTATAGTCGTTGCATAATAGTGATCGCTATACGATTGCCACAACTACACCTGAAATAACAACAGCAATTTTGAAAACGTGATGATAACATTTTTACCAATAGTTGTGGCAATTTATTGAGATTTTACAGGGAAGAAATTCAAACTCTGCTGAACGAAAATTGTATTATTAAACGGTGTAAAGAGTCTCTCTATGGTTACGTTTATATATATTTATGTATACGCGCGTGTGTATGTGTGCGAATAAAATGAAAGCATTAAAAAGGAGAAACAATAACAACAACAATAATAACAACAACAATAATAATAATAATAATAATAATAACAACAACAACAACAGCAGCAGCAACAACAACAGCAGCAACAACAAAAACAGCAACAGTAGCTTGGTAGAAAAGTAGCAGTAACAACGAAAGCAATAACTGCTGTTGATCTCTGCGCAACGACAAGCACTTTCTGTAATATTCGTCGTGTTTTTTGTTAGCGTTATAGTTGCATTGATTGTAAAAATTTTTTAACAAGCAATTGCACAGACTACAATCATAATATAACTGCTGCCAACAAGAGCAACTATAGCAATAACCAACACATAAACGCCAAAACTCAGGGAAGCCAAACCGAAATGAAGAGACCGACCGGCTAACCAAACACAGAACAAAAATAACCGACGCCTGTTCGGGTAGAATTTTGCTGCTTGTGAGAGTGTAAGAGTGTTATGTTAAAAAGTTTCACGGCTTCGCGCTGAGATTTGCGCCTTCACGCTAATTTGTTGCGCCCAGGCTTCTGAATTTGCGCATAAAAACCAAACGGAATGAAAACGAAAAAGAAAATAAAAAATGAAATTAAAAGAAAACAAAAAATGAAAATTGTTAGCATTGATAATGCGGATGCTTTTAAAGCAATAGCTGTTGCTGCCGTTTGTATGTATGTTTATCGAGTAACGTGTCGATCGTGATCCTTTTCTTTTTTTTTTTTTTTTTTGTAAAATTTTTGTAAACTCCATCATCAATGTTTGCACATTACAACATTGATATATAATATGTATACTGAACAGTCAACTGTTGCTCCACACAACGAACGCATGCTGCTGCTGCTGCTGCTGCTGTTTCGGCTGCGGTTACTCTTGTTGTTGCTATTTTTCATGCTTCGCTTTCAGTTAAATTAAGCTTATATGAGAGGGGTGCGAAATGCGCAAGAGGAGAAGAAAATCATACATTTCAAATCCCATTGTGGGTTTTCTCTGCCAAGTAATGTGTATTTAACTTAATATGTGATTGTGTGCATGTGTACGCGTTTATATGCAATGAAATTCATATTAAAACAAAAGACTGAAGACATAAACTTGATTTCTTAACGTATCGTCTCACTCTCGCTTTATCTTTTATACATTAAAGAACAACAACATACAGTAATGTGTTCAATTTTGTTCATTTCATAATTTTGATTTTATTGGAAATTTTCATTATTTTTAAAGCCGGTTGGGAAAGCATATTAAAGCCGCCAGCGCAAGTATCGTTGTTAACACAAATTTATGTTATTTAAGTGTAAGTATGTATGTGCATTTTATCGCACCTCATTAAATCAATATTTACTCGTTTGGCTGTTTGCTTGTTATTTGCGAAAACATGAAAATCGTCGTCATCATTACACGTTAACACATACATAGCACTTACAACAGCAATATATTCTATACCTTAGTATACTGCATTGTATAAAACATATATAGGAACATATAGGAATGGCAATAGTGCCACCATCACCATTGCCATCACCATCGCCATCATCATCATCGCTACAGTATAACATTACCATGTGCTCATCATGCTCATCTTTTGCCTCATGTTTAAGGCGGTTGTCGTGCTTAGTTTTTTGCACAAATACATGCTTGTGGCTGAAATTCATGTGAGTGTTTTTATTTGTATCAAAATGTGTATATGTGTATGTGCGTTTAGAGGAAAATAGTTTGCCGCCATTCCTTGCACTTACTAACTTACGTATTTAAAGCGCCTGCAGTGGTGGATTGTGCGGCTCTGTCTGGCACACGGTGTGTGGTTATGTAAAGCTCAACACTTTTTTTTATAGCAAACTGTTGCTGTTGTTGCTGCTATTATTGTTGTTCTTGTTGTTGTCTTATGCAAAGCTTCTGGCTTCATAATTTTGTTTCCTTATGCTAAACAAACCAACGTTTAGCGCCCGCTCTTAACCCCTTCCTTACTAGACATATAAGCAAATATTTTTCGTTTTTCTTTTGTTTTTACTTTTGTCATATTTTCCGAGCTTTTTTGCGATATTCACTGTTTGGTGTTGTTACAAGTAAGTGTTGCATGCAACACACACAAATATCGTCGTTTGCGTTTTGGCTATTATACATGTTTGTGCATGTTTCACTTATGCCACAGATGCCTGTTGCTTTTATAAAACCGTGTCGTTGTTTAGCCATAGAATTTCCTTTAGTATTTTTGTTAAGTTGCGAAAAAAAAACCAACAGAAAAATGTATACATAAACATATAGTTTGTATGTATATATACATATATATATACATATATACGTATAAACATACAGACCGACTTACTCATCTATTATGCTTTGGCATTACATAAAATATATTACGCAAGTGTGTGTGTGTGTGAGAAAATTATGGGACATGATTTGCTTGCACATCCACATTCTTATACATGATGAAAAAAGAAAAGCGAAATGTAATGTAAAAATTACTTGAAAATCTTTACAAAAATTGATGGGCTGTCTATTGAGTTAATTTAATAAAGTAAAAAACCCAAAAAAAAAAGAAAAAAAACAAAACAAAAGAAACAAGAAAAATTCTTGGAATTGCTAGTAAATCAGTTCTAAACATCTTAGATGCAGTGCGAGATTTATGAAAAATTTTTCTCTGTTCTCAGCCGGACTTACGTGATTACAGTCTCGTTCTGTCGTCCATAGCAATCGTTAACAAGTTAAGCATTTCAAATGCCACAAATAAGCTGCTTGTGTATGATTTGCCATTAAATCACTGCACTCCTTCAGTGTCGTTTTGGTCTTCTGGGCCGTATACGAACCACAAGTCAAGCCAAGTGACAAAAAAATAATTTCATTAACACCCCAGACAAAATAAGCTCTTTAACATCATCACCTTTCTTAGCAAAAGTAAAAGGAGTGACCAAGTATCATCGTCAGCGTCCTGCTACCGCTACCATTAAACTGCACAATCTGTCTACAATCTCCTCTTCTAATACACGGCTGTTGCTCATGCACACATACCTATCAGTAGGAGCGACCAACGGCAGTAATGTCAGTCTTATAGCAACGATTACCCGACTGACTTCCTTTTTCTAGTTAGCGTGTCAACACCGTAAACATTTTTATTTAAAAGAAATGCTCATAAATTTCAAAAATTATTTTTAGTCGGATTTTCATACATTATGCAGTCGTCGAGTTTGATGACATAAGGTGCAACCATATGTAACCAAAACTGGTTGTTGTTGTCTGTTTATTTTATTTCGTTTTTTATGCTTGCTTGCTCGCTCGCTCGGTTGCCTGCTTGCTTGGTTGTCTAAAGCCGATTTAATATACTGATCATATTATGTGATGTGTCATACGTTTTCAAAGAGTTCATGAATGTTTCTGGTCGCATGGAGGAATGTGTGAAAACATTTACTATAAATTTGTTAAATAATTTTGCTGGGAAATACGTTGAGCACTGAAAAGCCAGTTTAATATTAAATGATTCGTACTTTTCAAGATGTAAATAATGAGATAGTAGCTAAAAAAGTTGTTATCTTCAGACGAATACAAGTAGGCACACACACACACACACACACACACACACATACACACACACGCACACAGAAGCATATACGAACAGGCGCGTGCGTGCGCGCATAAGCATACATCTTCATCTACATTGCGCATACATCATATGACAGCATTGTTGTACGCTTTTTAATTGAATTTCAAGTTTATTAGTTTATAATGCTGATGGAATGTCTTGTCATGTTTTGTCTGAAATAATTTTTCTTCCCACACTTATGGCGAAGTGATAAAATTCACATAAACTAAACGAAATTGCAAATGAAGCATGAGTTCAACACTCAAGGTCCTTATTCGTTACTAACGCACACTCGCAAAATAAACGGATAGAGTTAAGCGTATTCATCTACCACTACTACTACTACTACTACTACTGCTACTACTACTACTATCACTGATAGCCACACTAAAGACCGTTTAGCTTGTCATCGCTCTCAAGTTGGTATTTAGAAACCAACTACATAAATATTAAGTATAAATATATATTTTTATTTATATATTCATACACATATATATGTGTGTATGTGCGCATCTTTGCAAGAGCTTAAAGGCAGCCAAAGTAAAGAAACCAAAAAAAAAAAAAAAAAAAAAAAAAAAGAAACAAACCAAAGAATGTTACTTTAAAGAACACATATCAGTAATCATTTTTGGTTAGTGTGGCAATAAAAGGTTTGCTTGCGTTTATACGTTTGCGTTAACATTTTAAGATTTGTGCCTGCATTTTACGTAATTTCATTTGATCGCTCGTTAGCCAACCAAGCATTTACGCCCGTCAGCGTAATTGAGTGGTCAACTGGAAAACATGTCGCCACATAACCGCCATATCGAGTTAGGATGGTTGGTTTAGTATTCTGTATAATCGCAAACCAAAAAGAAATAAAAAAATAAAAATAAAAATAAAAAATTATAAAAAAAAAAAAAAACGAATAAAAGGAAAGTAAATAAACGGAGACGACCAAACGAATCCTTGATATGCACACAATTTATTTGCATTACGTGTTGCATTTTGTGCTGCACGCAATCCTAAACGAAACATCAACATCATCAGCATCAGCAGGCATCACATGCATAAGCCATAAGGCATTTACTCTATAAGTGGAATTGAACTTGCAAGAGCAACGTTACATAGATATCAAGCATGCTTTGGGGATTTTAGTTGTTGTTGTTGTTGTTGTTGTTGTTGTTATTACTGTCGTTATTGTTGTCGTTTTTCTTCGCTCTTGATCGGAGTGTTTCTGCTTTTCGTTTTTAATTTTTTTTCTTTCGATTTTATTTTATTTGTGCTCGCAAAAGGATCAAATTTCTGCCCACCGTTTAACCAAATGAAAAACCAATTGAAATCAAAGCTGATCCGATAGACGAAAACATCGAAACCAATAAAAAACCCAACAGTCACAACATAACATAAGCTCGGCACGAGAAGATTAAGAGCTCATATCAAACTAAGCGTGCTCATCGCATACTGTAACACACGGTGAATAATGAATAAATAAAATAATATTAAAAAAAAAAAAATACAAATAGAAAAATTAGAAAATTGAAATCACGTCGTGCAAAAAGAACAAAAAGAAAAAGAAGAAAAAACAAGTAAAAGTTTCAAAAATAATTTTAAAGTCAATGTCTATGCGTATTAAACAATGACTTTACTTGAATATTTGTAACGGTATATGTCTCCTAATAAAAATCCTTCCCTTTTTTATATGCCTAGCGAAGCTCATTTCAACTGTTATTGTTTCATACCATACCTTCCGCAAGCGCAAAGATCTATTCGTGTGGCTTTCCATAGTACCAACGCACATCATTAACGCCCCCAACTGTCAATTATTACATGCAACTGTTGCTGAGTGCAATACATTTTCAACACGACATCCTAACCCTAGAACTTATGTTTAAGATCTGCTCAATTCTTCGCTTAAGTTTAACACAGTTTGTATTTATGGTAGACCATAAGTACGGCGTGGGTGGAATAAAACCTTTACGTGTTACGGTCTTTTTCAATTGCTTCGCCTATCTACCATAACTCTTATGGGTTTGTTTGGAAAAATGCTCTTATTTGTTTGGGCGCACATAAGACGAATGGATTCAACACGTGCAACTATATGTCTGCCGCTTTATTTTTTTTATTTTTTATTAATTTATTTTTTGGGTCAAATTGTTTGTGTACGTTGCGAGATTTTTAATACAAAAAGATAAAGTAAGTTTTTGATTTTTACGGATAGAAAGCCAAACATTTTTCTCTTTTTTTTTTTGCTATCTCGTTGTCCGTCTTTCTATTGTCAAAACTTGCAAACTTACAAAAATGTAAATATAAAAAGAAACCGGCATTTTTCACATATAAAATTTTAGTTGATTTATAGAAATAAAGTTTTTAAATGGTTTGAGTCTACTCTGAACAATAAGCCACAACAACGATTGATCGAATGTTTAAACAGTTTCGATCGCTTTAACACGTCTTTCTTCTCTTATCTGGCTAGTTGATTGTCCGCCTATATCTATGTCCACCTGTTCGTCCATCTACCTGTCTCGCTATCAACTCGGCCATTTACGGATTTCTTCTTCGGTTCTTCTATATATCCTTCGGTCGATTTGTTTCTTCGCAAGGCGATCTTGTGAATTGCTTTTATTCGCAAATCGTATATAAAAGTACTAACGCTAGAATCATCGTTATTGTATAGTTGCGGTGTGTACGAAATATAATAGTTTTGAACTTTAGATTAATTCGGCAAGAAGCTCTGCTGCTATTGGTTCTCTGTGGCTATCGGTAGTGGAAATGCGTAAATTAAAATAATGTAAGCCGTGAAGTGGCGATGGCAAAACTTTACCTTGTAAGATGGAAGAAATCTAGCATGTTGCAAACTTCTGGAACAATTAACATAATTTAGTTAGGTGAGTAAAGCAGCCGCGATATATCAATAAGATACTTGCGTATGGTGAAAACGGTTTGCTATTTATTGGAAAACGCGTCAGATATACGAGGCCAACTGTTTTATCAGATAATTTTTTCTCTTAATAAACGGCTGAAGGCCGGTTCGAGCAACTTCAACCTTTTTATGACAATAACATAATAAGCCTTCTTTGGATGCGGCGATAAATTTCATAGATATGTATTGAATAATTTTATCCTAAATTTTGTTTAATTATTAAATATTTTACATCATTTCTATACTACAGTTTTGGTTAATTTGTTATTGACCCCCATAATGTATATCATTCTGTTGTATACAGCGTTTATTGCCTACGTGCGACTATAGTTTCTTTTAATGTTTTTCCGGGCTTGTCCAATGTATCATTTAGCAAAAGATTTCTAGTCATATTTAAAAGAACAAAAAAAAAAAGAACATCTATTCACTTAATTTAACTACAAGATATGGAGCACATAAATTTAATAATAAACGAAAACACGACAATGCTTTTTTCGACTCTTTAGACAAAGATCTCAATTTTTGTTTAATGCTTTTAAACTATTTTGCTATTAAGATATTTCGTGTCTGCCTCGATAATCATCAATAGATTGAAAGATTCTCTCCGAGATGACCACGTAAATGTAAATATATATGAGGTCGGATTTATATATCGAATCTGGCGTGTGCAAAATATTATAATATATTAATTACCATACCATCGTCCTCGACAAAGTAAACTATAAACAAAGTGTCTGTCATCGAAGGCTATGAACGCAAGTTTCGTCGTTTTTAGATTCGTTTTTTTTTGTAAAGTGTAAACAGTGCGTAAGTAATGGAAGCTACTAATGGGTATTGAAAAATTGGGCACAACATGACACTCTTTCTTCCTTCGCGCAGTGGCCTCAACAGGAAAAGTAGGAACTTACCGCAATATACTTGAAAGTATTTTCTGTTAAAATCAGTGTTATCACGTTACAGGTTAAATATTCGAAGCGTTCAGCGTCCGGCTCAATTCTCGAGTTCAGACAATCGTATTAACAATATTGTAATATAAAGAACCCAACAGTTGCTTCCTAGGCTTTTATGGTATTAGTTATGATGTTATTATAATAGGTGTATGCACGTATTTTGATCAGTGAGATCTTTGATGAAAATGATAAAATACTGCGAAATATTTACGTACACAACGGTTAAATTCGATGCTTTTGACCCTTCTTTACATAAAATAACAATTTTCCATTTAGTATTATTGAGTTATTCAGCGAATACAGACAGTAATCATTGAGCACTCAAAGTTGCATTTTCATTCATTCATTACTTTTGTTCTTTGATTTGAACAAATCTGCTCCCGAAGCCCACCAAACACTTTTAGAAGCTTATGCCAGTAGTGCTGCTCCATCATATCCCAATTGTCAGTTTTGGTTTCAGCGGTTTGCACGTCAATGACAAAGAACCGCCCGGAGCACCAAAAAGGTTTGAAGACAATTAATTGCAAGATTAACTCAAACTGTCAAACAACTTTCGAACAGCTTAGCAATTGATGATTCAACTGTTTCTAGACATTTGCATGCGATGATAAATCTAGGCATTTGCATGCGATGGGAAGGATTCAAAAGAAGGGAAAAAGGCAACTATATGAACTGATGGAGAATGACATTTCGAACCGTTTTATTATCGCGATTTCATTGCTTTGCCAGGCAAAAACCAAGAGTTCTCTTCCGTGTATTGTGACTGGCTATGAAAATTGTATCTACTACGACAATACCACGTGGAAAAAGTCATGGGCTCGCCTAGGAGAGTCATCCACTGCGACACCGAAGCGGAATACTCAAGGCCATAAAGTTTTGTTGTGCATGTAGTGGGATGAGCAAGGTGTAATGCATTACGAGTTGCTAAACGCGAATGAAACTATGATTGCAGAAGATGTTGTTGCCAAAAACACCAGCAAATGCAAACAAATGTAGAGTCGTTCTCATGCATGAGAACGCTCGGCCAAGCGTTGCAAGAGTTGTAAAGGATACATTGTTGCAGCTCGTATGGCAAGTTCTGCTGCATCCAGAATACTCACCAGACATAGCCGCTTCTCATTGGCACTGGTTTAGATCAGTGCAGCACGGCTTAGCTAGCACGCGGCTTCGAAATGCTGAAAAGGTGTGCAAATGGGTTGATGATTGGATCGCTGCCAAACCAAGGTCGTTATTTCAACACGATATCGCCGTCTTGCCAGAGAGCTCGCAGACAATTATGGAAAATATTTTGATGAAAATATATTGTAGCAAGTTTTTCAAGTGAAAAATATTTCTGATGTTAAATCGAACACCCAATTTTCAATAACTCGGCTTAAGCTTTGTTGCCATTCCTTTAGAAATATTGTGCACTATATTATAGCAAGTAAGGCATTCTATACTGTTGTGCATTGTTTCTGGTTTAGACGAAGCACTATTAAGGTTTAAATCTCTCTCGTTATGTTTATGATTTCAGTTTCCGGCATCGTTTGTTTATAGGAATCTAGATAAAGAGATGCCCCTCTGCACAAGGTGATGTCATCTGTTTGAAGGTTTTAATCGATTACATTGCTTTTATTGTAATAATCGTAAAGCCAGTTAGAATTTTTTATTTATTTATTATGTGATGTTTTTTTTTTTTTTTTGATTCTGAAAGAAAATCAAGAAAATTTGCTATTGTTTTCAACACAGCAAAATTTCTTGGAAAAGGCATTTTCAGAAATCAATAAGTAAAATATAATAATAGTAATGACGAGGGAAAAAAGAAAAACATCGCTTTATGTATAACGTATAGTTATAACTTGAAAACCAAATGACAAAGAAAAGTCAAAATGTTTTCGAAACAAATAGAGAGAATAAAGCAAAAACCAACATTGGTGGTCTAAACATTTAAGAGTAAGATGGAAAATGAAAAGAAGAAGTTCTTTTGGTAAATCATTAGTCATAAAATCCATAAATCAATAGATTGTAAGGAACATATGTCGTTTCATACACCTTGCCTTTTAAATGTGCGTTTATATGCATTTATATATGCTTATGTAAAATACTACCTGAAAACAACATTTTTTTTCGGTTTTCATTTAAAGTGACGGCAATAACCTGTTGTGTATTTTACTTTCTTAGTCTACAGAATAAGAATATCTGCAGAAGTATGCAGAATTTCCGCAAAAACTCTTCGCTTTCATGTCTGCTTGCAGCTGTGTGTGTTTATTCTTTTGTGAATCTCGTGCGCATGACCACTTCCAAGTTCTCATATTGTTTTATTTTGTAGTTTTTTTTTTTTTTTGTTCTTTTTGTTTCCTATGAGGAAAGCAATCAATTTTCTTTAACAGTAACTAAAAATCTATGATGGATGTGTTAAGTTAACGACATTTGAATTAAGCTGGGATATGTGTGCACGTTTTTATGTGAGAGACAAAGTAACGCTATACAAATGTGGGTGTTCTTTAGCATGTGCAGGAGTTGGCGAAACTGGCAAGAAGCGCGCGTGTTGTCATAAACAAAGGAAAAGGAAAAAAAAAAATTAATAAAAATAAAAAAATGAAAAAATTATGGAAACTACTGCTTTAGTCCTGTCTTTTATGAAAAGAGTGTAAGAAATGTTGGAAAAATTGAAGAAAATTTTACGGAAAAGACGAAACGACTATATAGAAACCTGTCTGAGGCTGCAGTAAATTCTAACTATGTACTCATTGGCGCTCGTAGGCATTGATGGTTGTTGCTTACTCCTCACCTTTAATGCCACAAACCATGTATGATGGCATGATATGTATAATCATATAGACTAGTCGTGTGTATGTGTAAGTGTATGTTTGTTTGCAACGAGCAAAATGCTTATTAAATTGATTGCCATGTTATGAGGCTCTAATCAGCAGCCATAATTTTTACGCGAATCGTTGCCGGTGTTGTTTTTGTTCTTATTATATGTCGACTAGTCGTTGTATATGACGGAAATTTAGATAAGTTGTTCATACAAAGTTGAATTCAATTTTTCTATTATATTTTTCCCACAAATATTACATGCGCTCATCTCAAATATGAATATGGATCAAGTTCTTTTAAGCGTCCCTTTAGTTTACTATTTGAGTGTATTTCTATTAATCTTTGAATATCGCTATAATACCCCTTGTCATTGATTAGAAGTTGTAAACTCATTATTTAATTGAAAAATTGAGTCGATCGTACTGTCGCGAAAACGCTTCAAATACAAGTTTTGACCTGTACCTAGCCTTTGTGAGAAATGTAGTCTTAAAGTATTCAAAGCCCTTTTCTAAAGCACGCTTACTTTTATTATTAAACCTAATATTACGTTCAAAATCGGGTTCACGTCCACCTAAGCATTGAAGACAATACATAAATCATTTATAATCTTCATTAACCTATACAACACAATCATATTGGTTGTAATTGTCATTGTTATTAAAATTTATTACACCCTACAGCACTTGTGGGATACGGTGTATTAAGTTTGAGCAGACGAAAGCAACACCCAAAAGGGCTGAGAAAAGAACCTCCTTCTACCTAAACTTGTCTGCCTATATATCCACCTGTCCGTCAGTCCATTTAATATTGTGTTCAACGTATAGGTCGCAATTTTTGAGATATTTTGATGAGGATTAGTACACTGACGTGCTTTGATCCAAGGACAAACGCTATTGAAAATGGTTCAGTTCAGACCACTTTTCGACCATTCCCCATTCAAAACTTGTTAGTGATAGTAATTTGACATCAAAATTTGGTCCTAGTCATTTTGATGTAAATTTGAACTATATGGGTCTATTTCTTGGAACCCGTTCCATACAGGATTTTTCATGAACACTTCTCATTACGCCTTTCAGAAAAGGATTGAACTTTTAATATTCTTTGATAAAAATTAGTCCACAGTAGCTGTTTAGTAAAAAAATGAACGGTAGGAAATGTGGATTACATAGGTCTAGTTTTTACACTCTACCATATATAGGGATTATCACAAAAAACAAGCCCATATATGGAGAGATGGTCTAATTTTTAATTTTTCATCACGGAAACTGAAAAATAATAAGATATTTAGGAAGTAAATTAAGTTGCATACTTGGATCATGTCATGTGTTGTTTTGAGTATCCTCCAATATACGGGCTTTCTGGAAGGGTATGCCTTTGCATGAAAATATTTTGTAATTTTTGGTGGGAGTAAGTAATTGTACTAGGAGAAGCGGTGTAGGGTGTTTAACGATCGGCTTTACTCGGCTATAACGGTATTACTTGTTTTCTTTTACGAAATTTAAAAAACGAAAAAAAAAATTGAAATGCATTGGAATATAAATTTTTTCATTCCATATTAGGAATATAATTGAGTTTTATATGTGTTGTGGAATTCGATAAAATGCTATCCTAAAAGGTCGGTTGAATTTTCCAGCATTGACATGTTAATGTATTTCGCTTCATATTTTTGAAACGCTTGTGTGTAGAGAAACAGATTACATTAACGAATTTTTTTTCAATTCTCAAAATATGAAATTGAAATTCGAATCCACATTCGCTTATTATTCAATGAATTTTACAGATTAGGTATAAAAATCGATATTATGTACCAACAATGGAAAACTAGAAGCATCATAAAGTAAACATTTTTAAAAAGTTTTGTTTACCGCAATTCTATATGAATTTTAGATTAACGAAAACTTTTTTCCGAATATTACTTATTGTAAACGGGAGATCGCGATGACGATGCAATTTCAGCGTGCTAATGGCATCCATATGTATATTAGGGTTAATAAAAGTTAGACTAACTAATGTTTAAAACGCGACTGCCAAACTTGTCGTAAAACACGACGTCAAATTACTTATTACTGGTGAAACAGAACTAAGTCGAAAAGTTTCATATCCTTCGACATGTATTCGAAATATTCCCATCCTGTTGATAGCGTCTGGCGTTTTCACTTCAAGCCAACGCAATCATTTCGTTAGCATTTCAGATGCAATTTTTTCCAGATTATAATGCAATCAAATTCAGTCATTTTCAGTTCTTCACAATTTGATATATAAAGTTGAAAATGAAAACTCCATTATATATGAAATTGTGGACTGAGTGTTCTGGGGAAGTATACTCTAAGTCCAATACTTTAAACAATTTTTACCTCCAATCATCCGATGACTGCTAATATTTTAACTGCGACATATGCAGATGACACAACGTTTATGTTTTCATTTAATGAACCTATGAATGCTTCCTGCAAACTACAAAATCATCTTGACAAACATTCGCTTTGGCTGAACAAATGGAATGTTAAAATAAATAATGATAAATCTACGTGTGTTGCGTTCAGGTTAAAGAAGCCCTCTTGTCCTTCAGTACGGTTGAATGGCAATGGAATATCCCCGTGAATATCTTGGTTTACGTATTGATCAAAAAATAGCCCAACAAAGTTAAATAAAAACTAAACGCAACTAAACTTAAAAAGTAGAAGACTCTATTCCTCGCGAAACTCAACTTGACCTAAGAAATTAATCATTTTATATAAGAGTATCTTCCAACGTATTTGTGCCGATGGGATACAACTGTGGCGACCAGGTATCTATTATTTAAAAATTAATTGCTTTTTGGCCCTTCATTTATTTTAATGAATTTTCCAAATTTACACACTTTTCCTTTTGTATATCTTTAAACATCGTATTTTTATTGTTGTATTGTACCCATTAGGACCTCTGTTATTTTCTTCGCCTTGCCATAAAATTTACTTATTATCTTTCTGGATGGATTGTAAAGTAAAGATATAAGAATAATAAAAAAGGGTTCATTTGCTTTTCTTTTTCAATTTGAAATAAAAATAAAACGGTATATACGATAGAAATGATGTTTTTTATTTTTGGATATGGGTTTATGGGCATTTTTATTTAGAAATCATCTCAAGTAAAGTGCGATTCTTGGATCACTTTTTCACATAAATTAGCATTTATTACATTAATGACACATATAATATTAGTTTTATAGTCAAGAACTATTTGTGATTAATTGGGAAAAACCAGCTGATGTCCTTCAACTTTTCTATTGATAGGTCAACTATATCCCGAGAACAGGGAGCCATATTGGACCGCCTATCAATATAATGATCCAGCCGAATTGCAAACTGTTGAAACGGGCCGAAGAGAATGAAAAATAACAAACCAATTTATCCATCCATCCATCCATCCATCTAACTAACGAGCTAACCAATCAATATATTTCCAATCACTGCAAAAC
Source organism: Glossina pallidipes (assembly GCA_000688715.1). Taxonomy (NCBI): domain Eukaryota; kingdom Metazoa; phylum Arthropoda; class Insecta; order Diptera; family Glossinidae; genus Glossina; species Glossina pallidipes. The sequence continues at coordinate 3,957,628 of KK499764.1, read as the reverse complement.
AATCATTCAACCGAAAATTATTGTATCGTTTCAAAGTTGCTACTATCCACAAATTATATGGGTTTCTCAGGCAAGACGCTTATCGAGCGATGTGGTATTCTAAGAAATGGTTTCAGAAAGAGAAGTAAAGCCCAAAAGATTAACTTGAGAGACTGACAGTTTAGTGTACGAAGTTTTGAGAAGGGCGTTTAAAATTTTTCAAAGAAAACGCTAATTAGAATAGGGAGTGAATAGAATTACTACTACGATGAACAGAGTGCAGAAATGCTGTTTTAATACAAGAAAAAAAAATCCTGGAATTTGAATTGAAGTCGTTCATTTTGAGATAGATTCCAGGCCAATGGACATGAATGAATTGATTTAGAGTTGGATAGAGGAGAGAATAGAAATTTCTTTAGATGTTGTAGTCTTTAAGAATTTTAACGAAGTGAACTCATTTTGTCTAGCAGTTAAGGCTTGCATCTATTTTGATCAATTTTTGCATTTGAAAAAGCCATTTATTGAGAAAATTTGCCGATACCGTGTCGAAAGAACGATCTTGGTTTGGCAGCCATCCCATCATCAACCCATTTTCGCACCTTTTCTGCTGTTCGAAAGTTGTTTGACAGTTTGAGTTAATCTTGCAATTAATTGTCTTCAAACCTTTTTGGTGCTCCGGGCGGTTCTTTGTCATTGACGTGCAAACCGCTGAAACCAAAACTGACAATTGGGATATGATGGAGCAGCACTACTGGCATAAGCTTCTAAAAGTGTTTGGTGGGCTTCGGGAGCAGATTTGTTCAAATCAAAGAACAAAAGTAATGAATGAATGAAAATGCAACTTTGAGTGCTCAATGATTACTGTCTGTATTCGCTGAATAACTCAATAATACTAAATGGAAAATTGTTATTTTATGTAAAGAAGGGTCAAAAGCATCGAATTTAACCGTTGTGTACGTAAATATTTCGCAGTATTTTATCATTTTCATCAAAGATCTCACTGATCAAAATACGTGCATACACCTATTATAATAACATCATAACTAATACCACAAAAGCCTAGGAAGCAACTGTTGGGTTCTTTATATTACAATATTGTTAATACGATTGTCTGAACTGGAGAATTGAGCCGGACGCTGAACGCTTCGAATATTTAACCTGTAACGTGATAACACTGATTTTAACAGAAAATACTTTCAAGTATATTGCGGTAAGTTCCTACTTTTCCTGTTGAGGCCACTGCGCGAAGGAAGAAAGAGTGTCATGTTGTGCCCAATTTTTCAATACCCATTAGTAGCTTCCATTACTTACGCACTGTTTACACTTTACAAAAAAAAACGAATCTAAAAACGACGAAACTTGCGTTCATAGCCTTCGATGAATTTCACCGTTGTGTACGTAAATATTACACAGTATTTTCTCATTTTCACCCATGGATGCCGCTGATCAAAATGCATGTAAGCACCTCTTTTTATTTTTATATTTACTTTCTGACGAATTTTACGATTTCAAGAGTGTTTTCCCGACTTTTCGTTCGTCATATTGGATACAAAGCACAAAGTCTATTAAGGTAAATTAATAAATCAATTTTATCGTAATGGAATTAAGTTTCTCCTGATTTCATAAGTGAAATAAAAATTCATTCTTTATACCTTTTATATATGGATGATCCAGATGTATTGATACTTGAAACAGCAGCAAAGACAGCAAAAATATTTAATATTAGTTTCTAATAAAACATCGCGTTGCATGTTACAGGTGAAAAGACTGTTTACCATTTTAGTTGTTGTGGCCGTTGCTTAGCTTACCATACATTGTTACGCGTGATTTTTTAATCCATTTTAAGCCGACCGTTTTTACATTACTTGCAGAGATTTATTAGATATATTCCGGTTTTTAATCAATTACTCAAGTACGGATCGTGCAGGGTTTGTACTCTCCTCTTCTATTGTATTATCTAGGATTTAAAATTTGTCTTTGATCATCTCGTAGGAGGTATTTGTTCTTTCTTTTTATCGTTGCACGATGCATCTCTGGTTGTTATTATAATAAATAATGTTGAAGGTGTTACTCATAGTTTGTTAAAATGGCATTCGTCGGTTACTTTTTTCCACATATGTATATATGATATAAGTTTTTTTCCTTTCTTCAATTATCATCGTAATGATCAATGCTGACTTTACAAAATATTCCACTGCGGTAATTATGATCATAATTGTAATTTTCTCTTCCAGTTCAAGTGCATAATGTAGAAATACGTATATTTCTTAATTGATTGAAGCTGCTTCAAGTGGTTACAGAAGTTAAAGCTAAGTAAATGTTCATTAAACTGACATATTGCTATTGTTGCTTTTGTTGTAATAAATTTAAACAAATCTGGCAACTTCAGTATGCGTTTTTCATGGAAAGTTTAACAATTCTTTTAAAAAGTAAACGGTAGTTTACTTTTTACTCTTCTATGCAGGTTTCTTTCTCATTTTTTTCTTATTTTTTTTTTTAGAGATTTATTGTTTTAATTTATTTTCATCTCTTCCTGGTCATTAATCCTTCCATCAAAAATGTATGTCTAGTCGGTGCTGCGGCAATTTAAACATCATTTATTGGCGTGATTAGTAATTTTTGAAGAATCTCGTCAATTTAATCATCTAATTGCGCCATCGATTCTAGGCATGTACACAAACAGCAACAGCAACAAGATGAAAAAAAAAAAAAAAAAAAACAAAAAAAAGCCGAAGAAGAATCTAATGATTGTTGAAAGCGCATCGGCCAGCAACTTACTACCGCCTAAAAGGCTTTTGAGAGCGAGTGCTCTAAGGGAATTTGATTTGATATGGAATGAGACGACGATTAGGACGATGACGATCGTTTACTTGTAGGCATGACAACAATTCGAAAGTACATTTAGTAAATAAAGTTGAACGAGGACCAGCGAAGAAAAATCTGTTTCGAGACCAGCACAAACCAAAAGCATAAAATAATAGTAAAATAAGAAAAATTTAAAACAACAAATAAACTCCCTATTTAACTACAGTAACGACATCAACAACAAACAGAGGTAAAGTTGAATAACATCCTCTCTTGCGACGAAAATGACGACAGTCTCCTAAGTCAGTCAGTTAGCTAGCTAGCTAGTACGTCATTGAAAGTCAAGCCAGGCAAGCATCGATTCATCGATCTAAAAGTTATTATCTTCTCAACGAACTGACGAAAAACTGCGAAAGGCCGACATAGTAATTTGTACGCGAATTACAGACCTTAAAGTAACAGCAACAATAACAACAATAATGACAACGATAACAAAAACAACATTAACAACAACAAAAACGAAAACGGCAAAAACAACGACGGCAACAATAACAACAATAACAGCAGCAGCAGCAGCAGCAGCAGCAACAATATTAAAGACGGCATCGATATGCAGGTTTAACAACATTGGGAACATTAGATCGATGGTCGGGCCAGCCAAGCAGTCATTTGTTGAAATGGAGTTTGCGATCAAGGAAGAAACGAGTCTCGCTTTATATTCCTGTGAGTATGTACGTGGTTAATGTTGTCGTTGTTATTGTTGTTGCTTTAAGTAAACAATAATTTGAACGCGAGCATATAATTTAGCTCAAGAGGGTCGTAGTCATCATCAACAGCCATCAACATAAATGTGAAAAAGAAGAAAAAACAAAAATCGTAAAAAGTAAACGAGACAAGAAAAAAAAAAAAAAAAAAAAAAACACAAAAAGAAGAAGAACCAAAGAAAAGTGATAAAACTACCGGAAGACAAGATGGAGAGGGGTAAGAAGAGATCCAAAGCATATATAACCAAAGGGGGTGATTGTATAGTTTTGTACGATCTTCTTTCCCGGATATCGCAAGTACACAGCTTGTTTGCATTATTTGCTTAATTTTTTTGGGCTGCTTAACAATGTAATGGACCAGCCAAGTTACGAATGGTTGAAACGTGCAAAAGAGAATGGAGGACAACCAACCAACTTATCCGTCCATCCATCTAACTAACCAGCTAACCAATCATATATATTTCCAATCACTGCAATACAACAGGCGATCTTTATGAAGCACACTTCAGTATTTAAAATATATAAGAAGGAGGTAAGCAGTCGAAATGAAAAACTTTTATTCAATTCTCGTCCCCCTTTTTTTATGAATGCGCATAAAGTGCTTTACCATGCCGTTGCGGTAAACGACCATTAAAAGAAAAAGAATAAGCAACGGAAAAAACCGAATGTTGGCTTACGTGTGCATAAGTGTACGTGTACGTGTAAAGCTGTAAATTAAAAGAATCTTAAAAAAAAAAATTGTCTATAGTTGTCAGTTTCGGTAACAAGCTCTTCATTTGGAAAACACCGCTAAATTATTACCTTGAGGCTTTTGGTTAGATTCAGACTTAAATGACGACGAATAGTTGGCTGAAAGCTGTGCAATACATGGCGCGCGGATGCTTTACTGATTATTACAAAAGTTGTCAAACTGACAGACTGACCATCATCCACACAATAAACCGACAGCCGGGTGACCTGCACGGGCTCTGCGGGGAATAACTCATTTTTATTTCGCCGTTTACTACTCAACTAAGAAAAGAAAATGAATTTTGAAAACATGAGAATCGTGTCAGAATTGGCCGCGGATTTACGGCTATGTGAGTATCGCTTTGCAGCTATAGTAATTGCGGTACCTGTTTTCGGGGCAAATTCATAAATTAGAAAAAGCTCTAAAATCCTCTATTCTGGTTTGTTTCTCTGTTAACGCTCCCCGGGGGTGTTTGGAAAAACATTTTTGAAAGGTTTTACGATTCTCTGCTACAATATCGTCATGCGTCAGTGCTTATTGATTTAAATTATCAATTGACGTGTTGGTGTGAACGACATATACGGATGGGTGTAACGTTTAGATTGCTTACGGCTTATAGGATGCTATACGTTTATTAGGCAGGGTTTTGTGCATGTGCTTAATGTGTTCTCTTTCTCTCCTTTTCGATTGTGGCTCAGTTATGATTTATGCAAATCATTATGCATTCTTTACTCTTTTTCGCTTTGCATGCTATACAAGCATATGTGAAGGAGTTCGCCCTAATCAATATAGATCACTCGGATAATCTGGTGTAAAGCTTTTTAAAATTAAATTTATTCACATTTGTTTTTGTCTCGACTAGTTCGTTATCATCGCATACACTTGCTTTGTCTGTTCGTTTTTAATGTTTTGGCTTTGGTTAGATTTGTGAAGCGCTTCTTAAATGTTTTGCGACATGTTATATATCGTGTTCAGTGTGGTTCGCTACTGCGTTTCTTCAATATTAGTTCGTCGTGCATGCGTGCGTGCGTGCGTGCTTGTGAGGTTATGCGTGAATGTGTGTGTGTGTGTGTGTGTGTGTGTGTGTGTGTGTGTGTGTGTGTGTGTACATGTGCTTGTGCAAGACGTGCATCTATTTAACTTGACATTTTTTTAAAGCTTCAATTTAATGGAGCTGCCATATCATGTTATGTGCTAACAATAAAACCCACAATCAAATGTTATACGATCATAAAAGCAACAACAACAACAATAACAACAACAACAATAACAATAATAACAGGAACAATGAGAACAGCAATAACATTACAGTGATGTACTCATCATCGGCAACATTCTTTAACTGACTGCATTAAATGGCTTTGTTTAGCTTCTGCTTCTGCGTGCACAGGTTATCTTTCGCTGAATGTAGAAAAATGATGAGCTCTAACTAATTGCAATAAGAGTCCAACAAGTTGCTGTTGGTTGTTGGTTCTATTGCTGTTACTGTTGCTGTTGCTCTTGCAGTTGCTGTTGCTGTTGCTATTACCGCCGTGTAGCATGTACGTGCGCATATATTTCTGGCTATGTATGTTTATTTGTATGCTCGACTCTGTCAATTCACTCACCGCAGGTTGTTGCAGCTAGTGATTAATTTGAGTTATGAGTTTGTATAATATTTAGTCGTTTCTTTTGTTTTTCATTATTTTGTGTTTTTTGTTACTTTGCTTGAGCTTTTTTTTTTTGTTCTTTTCCTCTTTTGGCTTTATACAATTTTTCATAGGCTTGTTTAAAGAAGTTCTTAAGACAATAATAATATCGCGCAGTTCTCAGTTTGCTACTACTAGACCACGTTTGCATTGTTGGCGTATTGTTAAGCAAAACCGTGCGCACACGTGCACATAGTTTGCCCAGTGCATTCATTTCATTTCATTTTTGTTCGTATTGTTGTTATGTTATTAATGTTCCTGTTGGTTGGTTGGATGAATGTTTTGCGTAAAAGGGGGCTGTAACAGCGACCTAAATCAAAACCTAATTTAAAAGAACCATAATTAAAACTAAACTCAAAACAAGCTCTATAACCAGAAGGATGTGCTTACAAAATCACATACACGCACTAGTTCATAAAATACAGATTGCATACTACAAATTGCCAACAACGTTCAAACTGAAATGTATATATGTGTGCTGCTGTGGGTAACGCTTTATAAAACATTACACCAACGACAACAAAAACAGTAGCAATAAGAACAGACCTTAACTCAGTTAATGTCTGTCATTATATTGCACTGGTTAAGACCGACGTTACTACGTCACTGCGTTAATGCTGGTTATTGGGTGCCTGCTATTCAACTGTTCAGTCAGTGTGTCTATCCATACGTCAGCGTGATTATTCGTCACTGTGAAAGTTAAGGTCTCCCTGCACCATTTATAAGACAGACGTCTTTACTGTCTTTACTAACAGTCTGCAGCTTGACAGATATTTTTCCGTATGAGTACCTATTAAACGACGGACAAAAAGCATGTGCGTATGTGTGTCTAGCATTTGAGTTATTCTGATTAATTTTTATAATATTTAATCAAAAGTTCAAGCATATCCTGGCGCTGTTGTTATGTTATCATTGTAGTTGCCGTTTGTTGTTGTAAATGTTTCATATTAGTTCCCTTTCTGTAAAAGTTGTCACTGTTGACGTCTGTTTCATCATCAAGTTTTCGTTTAATGCTTTTTTTTTTCTTGCTTTTTTTTATTTTGTTGTTATTATACATATTTGTTCGCGTATCTGAACATCAAGTCCGACGTTCACGTTAATACCTTATTCGTTAAACGGTTACTACGTTCGTTCTCTTGTTTGTTTGTTCTTTTGTTTGTTTTAAATTGATATTGTTGCGGTTATATTTGTTGTTGTATTTTTATTAAAGTAAAGTAGGTGGAGTCGTGTGTTTTCATATCAGTTATACGTTTGCTATATACGTGTGTCCGCCTGAGTTGTGATATCTTTCATATGAAACTTGCGTTGCTCATAAAAATATTTTGCATTTATTAATCATTAAACCCAACACAACCGTATTGCCGCACATTCATAACAAAATAAAAAATAATAATCAAGTAAGAAAACGAGAGAAAAAAAGGCTTGACGTTGTTCCAACATTCATCGGGCTATCTGCCCATTTATTTCCATTCATTTGCTGGGTAACCAGGTATTAATTTAACCAAATGGTTTCGCAGGAATTTCGGTTTGTTAAAAAATCATTTTAATTTGATATTCATTAGCTTGAGATATAACAAAACCACCATCGTGCGAAAGTCCATATAAGCGTTGCCATTTGGGGGGCGAACAAGTTGTCCAAAGGAAACAAAATAAAAAAAAAAAAAGAATGCAACCAAGGTCATAGATACCTAAGACCTCTGAGTAGTGCCCGTTTGTTGCAAATGTGGCGCCATTTAAAAACAACTTTTTTTTTTGCAGCATTAAAATATTAAGCCCGAGGAAAGCGTGTGTTCCTTATTTCAAGAAAAAACATTAATTAGTCACCAAGCAGTAAGCACTTTAAGAAATAAAATAAGAAATAAAATAGGGAAGAAGTTGAGATGAACCAAGCTATTGATTTACAAACGTTGCGAATGCACGCCTTATTTACGTTCGTCACTTTTGCATTAGAATCCTTTTGAATTAATTTTACTTACCATAAATACCCTTTTACACAAGAAAGAAATTTTTTTAATGCTTTCAAATTGGTAGAGTTTGACCATCTACGAGGAAACTATTAAACTGAAGAGAGCTTGTACCCCTTTTGTGTTTATGCTTAGAATGCAATATTTTTATATAATTAACACTGATGTCCTTTTATTAGCCTATATACGTCCGTACATTGGATTATTAATAAGTTGACTTGTATTGCAGAAATTTGGTTTTTTAACAAGCCCTAGGTAATCGAGTCGGAACTTAGCTACAACATAGCAGAACATTCAGCTCACTTGCACCTTCTTGTAGCAGTATCCTTTTTTTTTTCACTTATCTTAATAGATAACTCTCTTCTCTTTCTTGTTTAACTACTTGGATTACAGACATACTTTTTACTAAACTCTTAAGCTTTCCAGATTTTAAAATCTATTTTGCAGAATTACATTAAAGTTAGTCTTTAATTTTTATTGCAAATAAGGAGCAGATAATGGATTTAATGACGGTATAATTACAATATTAAGAGTTAAGAGATTCACGAACACTTTCCACATTGCAACATTTATGAAATGCGCCCAGATGAGGTTATAATGTAGGGATCATAACAAGAACAATCTCTATTATTGCAATGAACAAAGAGCGAAAAGAATACCGAGATCGAAAATGTATGGATGCGTGTTATTTTTTGCATTTATTCTAATTCTGAAATGACATGACGCTCAAATCATACCACTCAAGAAGTCCATTAGCATCAGTCAGGAGAACATGGCTATATTCGGCTATGTTGAACGATTCAATTTGATATTTTCCTCAAACATGAGAACATTTAAATATTGTACGACTAATAGTAAGTCGCTAAGCAATGAAGCAGAGGATAAATCTCAGCCCCGAGGAGACAATACTATCTCCAGATCTCCAGAGGCTTTGAAATAAATCTATTGTGTACTCCTTACTTCAAGTATGAAAGATCGACTGTTAATGTATAGGTGGGAGACTACGACAAGGCAAGCCCTATTATAATCTGAAAAGATCGCATTAGTGTGAGGTTGATTAGAAAGCGCTTTGCGTGTGGCGCGACAGTTTCAAAAGCTTCGTTGACGCAGACGATCCTTTGATGTGGTGTAGATAGTTTTCCGTTTAACACTAATCGTTGCGCTATTAGGTATTTAGAAAATGTTGATAAAACACTAAATTTGGGAATGGCTCTGCAATTATTAAGCAGATACGTGTTAGCAGTTTAATAAAATGGAAGAATGAACCTTCGGGTTCACACACACGGGCACTTTCCACTACGTGGAGGTTAGTTAAATGAAGAGCTCGCCTGGACAAAAATTCTTAAATTATATGATAGACTATCATACGGAGCTAGTAAATATGAAGAGGCTGGGGTCCCCAAGCCGTGTAGTAGTCCTTCATCTCTAGCAACTATAAGATATGGCATAATCTTAACCGCCTTCTTAATTTCATTGGGAACGGTAGCAATGTTATGCGTATAAATCCGTTGGGAACATTTTGCAAACAGATTAAAAATAATGCAGAACTCAATCGACTAAGTGTCGTGGGGCAGGTTTCCGCGACTCGATAATTTACTCTTTCTCAGAGAGCAAGCAATACCTTTTAATTGCAATATTTAAGTCTCCTAAACTGGACTTCCTATGTGTAGCTACTTTAGTGAGATTCTGTTTAGTAGCTAGTAGAATGCCTTAAATAGTTTCGATCTATCTTTGTACCTCTTCGACAGTGATATAATAAATTCTGTCGCTCCCAAATCCTAAACATTATAAATGGCTGTGATTTTCACTAGCGTAGCATATTAGCAATGATTTGGATTTGTTCTTAGCAAAGCAACATGTAAACATACCGCTCATCTTGAAAGCAAAGAACGACACAAAACTGAAAAGTAATGTATATATAATTATAGGGCGAAAAGTAAAAGCAAAAATTAATTTCGTGAGTGAAAATATAATCAAACCGGGTCCTTAATGGAGAGAACGATGAAAAGCTAGACTAAATCTCTCTATACACTTTTTATAGCATAAAGATTGATTACGATTTTGCCGGTCTTTGCAACTGAACGCAGAAGATGAACGCATCAGAAAATTATCATTATTTTATGAGGATGTTTTCAAAAGCGTGTAGGACAAAATACTTTCTATGCTACATATTTTTTCTTTTATTTTATATTACTATGTATGTATATTACAAGAGAAACGCAAGAATCCTGATTTGCAAAACAAGGCAACTCAACAAGGATAACGGAGACGTTTGCCAACTCTATGTTCGCAAATTTTGCGAAAACGTTTGTTTCCGACGTATTCCTGAGACTTATTGACCGATACATTATGTTCGAATAAAAAGAAAAGAAAAATAGGGAAAAAGTATTGTCGTTGTTTTTACGTATTATTGACAAATTGGTAACATTCATATAACTCGCTTTCGCCTTACCGTACAGTTTGCTAAGAATAATGAGAGGTATAAAATTAGATCAGGAATAGGGAGTTATATCGCACGTGAATAAGTTTATATAAAGTAATAAGATTTGTGAGAGAATAATGGATAAGCCAGTTGTTTGCGCTCGCGTCAATAAAGTATTGCGTCATACTGGCCACCAAGGCCAATGTACGCAAGTAAAAGTCGAATTTATTGGTGAAAAAAACCGGCAAATTATTCGCAATGTTAAAGGACCTGTGTGAGTGCGGGAAGATGATATTTTAACTATGCTAGAGTCCGCATTAAGCATTTAAGGATCCATTTTCTTTAATTATGTCTACTATGTTGCATTTAAAAACAACTACTGGTAAAAAATGAAAATTCTAAACCTGTACATTGAACAGTCATCTTACTCCGCATTCTGTAGTATTAAATAAATAAATCTTGAAAAGATTAAAATCTAAAAAAAACAAAAAAAAAAGTCCTCTTCAATTGTCATGAAGAGCGGAAAATTTAATATTCATTTTTTAAAATTGTAAATACGATCCATATGCTTTTGTTCTCAAGGTTCGTAATAAAGCATTTTTGTGTGTTTACGATGAGAAACTAGAAAATTGTTTTTCATCCTTAAAGCAGAAGGCCATTCTAGATTTCCCGTTTGTTGTTTTTTTTTTTTTAGCGTCAGAGACGCTTTGAACTTTCTGGAATGTGGGAAAAAAGTTCATTAAATATGAAGAAATTTTTTCAATGAAACTACGAACGCTTTTGCCCAGCACTCCGAAAAGAGTATTTGCGTCAATTGCATCCCTGCTGGAAAGTTACAGCCTAACGTTATACCTCGCGTTAACGTTAATTTAAAGGAAAGCGCCATCACGAATATCACTAAGGAAATATTAGACTGAGAGCAATTCGAGCGAATACGACGGCGGTGCTTTTACTCAGGAATTAAAACTTTTGCATGGGGGTTTTGATGTTAGTTATGACTTTGTTGGCGTTTCCTCCCACATTTCGTAAGACGTAAAGGGTGAACGAGCAAAGAAGGCAACTTCTAACAAGACATCCTTGAGGAAGAAGCATAAGAAAGAATTTTGGAACTTACAAGGACAATGTTTTGGTACTGGGAGCACAGAATAACCGACAAAAGTGATAGAAAAATTTTTTATAATGAGAAAATATCTCTACAACGCCTATGGAAATTTTAAATGCATTTTTCTCGAAACCCAATATTGCGAAACAGCCCGTGCAACGAGTTCTACAGTTTTTATTTTGAAGTTTTTTACAGAATCTTTGTAATAACATTTTTCTCGATAAGTTAAATTAAACATTTTTTGTTAAGAGTTTCATTAATAATTTTATTCAAAAATTAAATTTTTTCACTGAAAATCTCGCCAACCACACAAAAATGAATGAATATAGATATAGAACGATAGAGATGTTGTTACGAAAATTCCACATTTGATAATTCGAGTTTGCATGTAAACTGAGAAACCGAATACACCTTCACGATGCTTTATGTGCCTTATGCAGCAGGCGATCGTCCAAAAGATTAAAAGCAATTTGCAGAACATTTCGCGGAAAAAAGTAACAGTCGCAATGAAGTTAATTGCATGCAATTTCCTCGTAGTCAGTATATTTGCGAAAGGAAAAGGGTGTCGAGTCAAGGGAGTTGAATCGTTATATTCAGATGGACAAGATCACAAGGACCATTGCAAATATAAGTACTTGTATATGGTTTGCAAATAGACAGTTCAGTGGTACGAACGTACTCTCAAAAGGTGGTGAATACAAACGTAAAATCACAAAAGGAAATTTTACTTTGCAATAGGAGATCTCTTTCTTTCTCCTTCGCTTTTCATGGTGTTCATCAACGACTTTCTGTGCGTCACAGAAAGCCCTGTGTTTATTCTTTTGCCGATGACAGCACTCCGTGCCACTCGTTCCCTTTTACCAGGATACTTAGCAGCACCGGCATACACAACAAACGCTGTATGCTGAATGACGCATTAAATCGAGATCTCCAAAGAATAACACAATAGGGTCAAGCTAATGGGGTAAACTCTAATGCTATCAAAATCCAGTATTGTTTTTTAACCTATAGAGAAATTGACGAACAATCTCTTCTTTGTTGGTTGCAAATCGGAAACGCTTGATATTCTGGGCATGCGGATATAAAACGATGTTCGTTGGATAGAACATGTATATGTAGAATGTCGAAAGTTGTAATTAAGAATCTAGGTTCTTTAAAGTGGCGCAAAAGATACTTCCCTTTAGTCGATACCCGTTCCATTTACACTGCCTATGTCTAGTTAAAAGTAAAGTATAATTCGCATGTGTGAACGGCGGCTTCCAAACCTTGCTTGGCCACGCTCGAGCGCATACCAAGGTGCCAGTGGGCGAGGAAATGGCCAAATGGCCAAAACTCTCGAGACCTAAATAAGCTTTTTTTATTGGCTGTTAGACACATTGGCTTCTTGCCTTAATTAATTTGCTTGGAACAGCTCATGATTTCCTTGAAATCTCACCAAAACACAAAATATTATCATCTACGGCATTAATCCGATTCTTTTAACATCATTTGCGCAATTTCTTTCCATCTTCGAAGACGATTCTCTTGATAAGCTATTTTTCAATGTAGTCCAACTCTCACCTCGTCCCTTATCGTTTCCGACTGTTTGCAGATAAAAATTCAATACATAGAAAGTTGGAACGACCTCCAGTAATTTTTCAGAGAACTTTTAAAAACAATCGAAAGTACTTTACGCTTTATACAAGAAAGTTCTGCTGTTTTCAAGTTAAACCATAGGCCACTTATTAAGCGATGGTTATTAAAAATATCAAGAAAACTTCAATGAAAAATAGTTAATAAGAATATTTAAAAAAATGTGTTTTCACATTCAGTAAAATGCAAACACACAGATATTGGCTTTTATTCTTATTATTGGAAGGACGCTTAACATTTTTAAGTTCTTTTGAAGAAAATGTCATTAAAAAAATGTATATATTTTCTTATTTAAATTGTTATTGTATTGCAATTAAAAAAAAAAAAAAAGAAAAGAAAAAATACACAGCTGTTATTGTTGCTGTTTGCATGAATATAATCGCAAGCAATTATTTAAAATTAATTTCGTTTCGTTTTTTAAGTGTAACTTCATTTGCACAAACATAAATATTAAGAATGCAAAAGCTTTAATGGTGGTCGTCGTGGTGGTGTTATTACAACATTTCGCAAATACACGCAAACACAAGCCGATATGTATGCTTGGGCATTTACACAACATACATTTAAACGATGTGTATACGGTTAAGTTTTTATGCCATAGTTAAGTTTATTCGAGCATGTTTTGTGTGTGTGTTTGTTTGCGTGGCTATGTATGTATTATATATGTGTTATGCTAGTATACGCCTCACTGAAATGAGGTTAAATGAACATATTTTCTTTTTTTCCTTTTTTCTTTTTTTTTTATGCAACGGGTTCGACCCGTAATACATATGCATACACATATTATATGTATATGTGTTCTTATATAAATACATATATACATATACACAAGTACTGCCACGAATGTGGTATTTATGTATGAATGCAGCTTAATTTGTTAATTGCACAAAAGATAATTAAAATAAATTCAACGACTGTGAAAACAAAAAAAAAAAAAAAAAAAAACGGAAACCGAAAACACAAGCATAAGTTTACATTTGTGTGTTGTATTTAAATACATATAGCCTTTAATGTAAACTGAAAAGGCTTTGTAACAAGACAAAGAGAAAGAGTGCGAGAGAGATAGATAGATAGATAGATAGATAGATAGATAGATAGATAGAGGGAGAGAAAGAGACATTTAAAATTATAGATAAAATCGAATCAGCTTGAGTTTGATGAAAATTTAAATACATATTATATATAACTAAAGTTACATTTAATGATTAATAAAAATGAAAATAAGAATAAAAACAAAACGTGCGCACATAAATATTATGAACGCTATGTTAATCATCGGTAGATGATAATACATTAAGTATTCAAATCTTTTCAAATTAAACACCTGGTGCTGGCGAAACTTAAGATGTATGAGATGCACATTTACTCACGTACCATAACAACAATAGCATATCTTTACTGAAGATGACATCATAATCATTACGTGTATCAAGTGTTTTTTTTTCAATTTTCGTTTTATATATTTTTTTTTATTTTGTCCTTTATTTATACGATTTTTTCCAGTCAATTGTTATAAAAGAAACATTGCTGATGTTGATGTTGCTCGTGATAGTGACGATGACGGTGACAATGTAAAATCTTCCAGAAATTCGACAGCATTGATGCATTATGAATGAGTATATATCAGGTACTACCAGTAAGTAGCAGGTGCTCTGTAACGACCTTGCAAACAGCTTATGTATGTACGTGCTTATCAACCAAATAATCGCATTGATAACAATGCAAGAGCAATAATAGTACTTGTGAGGATGATGTCGTTGATAATGACAATGCTATAACTCGTTGATATTATCATTAGCATAATCTTGTACAGTTTTATTGATTTTTAAATTTATAATTAATAAAAATATATATGAATTTAGTAAATTTGTTCTTTTCATTTTTATTTTTCATTTTATTAAATTCTTTAGTCGAAAGAAAATTGTCTGCAAAGTTTTAAAATGCAGCAATTTCCTTTGTTGTTGTCTTAAAGTTGAAACCTTTGACTTCTGAAACTATAAAATGTCCTTTTGAGAAGTTTACAGTTAACAGTTTCCTTTGCTTTTTCATTATGCTAAAGCAGTGGTGGCGAAATGAAAAATAAAAGGAAGGAAAACAAAAAGACAAAAGAGAGAGGAAGAGAGAGAGAGAGAGAGAGACCAAGATATTATATACGGTTCAAGAGTTTATATCTTGAAAAGTTTAATTATAAAATTCCGGATGATTTTTACGATAAGAGGCAATCAATAAGTAATTCTGTTATAACCTATACATGTGTACGTCAGTTTCTTTGTTTAAGTTTTACCAACAAAAATCAGATTTTTGTGCAAAAACCTGCATTGGTATGGCCTTTTATTGGCTTTTTTTTTATTGATGCTTAACTAATGGAGAATGCAAATAGGCGCAGACAGTCTGACAGACGGACGTTTGTGGCACATTGGCACTTTTTCAGTGGTTTTGTTTTCAAGCACATATCATATCTTATGTGTTTGCATATGTTTGTTTGTTCATGTGTATGTACGGAGGGAGGTGAGAAGGTGTGGTGTGGGTTATTCAGGGTTTCTTGAAAATATTTTTTGGTTTTATTCTTCATTTTATGCTTAGCATGTTTGAATTGGTGTACATTCGCACCTTCTGTTTCTAGCCGTAGAGCAATTTTCTGTTCAACGCAAATGTCAGTAGTTCAGTATCAAACAACAGTCATCGCCTTTGCAACTGCAACACAATGTGGAATGATAGATACATACGTGAGTGTATGTGTTGCAGGCAGATAGTTTAGACTCGTCTTCGGCACACACGCAGGATACGGTGTTGAAAACTTAATGATCGCTTTTCAAATGTAACGATCAGCAACAACTCAGTCGCATTCATGATTATGTAGGCAGTCAACTAAGTCAACTATTAAAGCAGGCAGGCAGGCAGGCAGGCAGGCAGGTAGGAAAGCAGATCGGCCGGAAAATATTAGTAGCAGCAGCAGCAGCAGCAGCAGCAGCAACAGCAGCAGTAACAGCAACCGCAGCAGCAGCAGTCACAGTTAAATTATCCATAGATAAATGTGTTGAAATGGAAAGAATGATCATATATAAGAACATACGAACGTATGTACTAAGCAATAGTAACAAGATTTGAACATGTTAAATGTGTGTTGGATGACTTTGGCTGAATGAACTGACTAACTGACTAACTGAGTGACTGAATGGCCGGCTGTTTGTTTGCCAACATCTGTACTAAATGCATAAAAGTAACAGCAAAAGAATTCATGAACCAGACCCCTAGATATGTATAACCGACCATAACATTACAATGCATTATGTTGGCATTGTGATTTGGTCTGTCGGCCGGTCAGGCCTGCCTCGCGTTGTTCATTTCTTTTCAATGACTGCTTGGCTGCCGGATTGGACTGGGTGAGTGGCTGCCATTGCACACTAAAAGCACAAAAATCGCATTAGAAACTTTGGAAAATTGTGAAATTAAAAAACGAAATAAAATAAAATGCTATAAACAACAACTACAACAATTTTAAGGGACAACAAAAAACACGACCATCTCGCAGACATAATGACGGACGTAAATAGGAACAAAAAGAAAGACAAAAGCAAAAAAGAACCAAAAATTTTTAAAAAAAAATAAATAAAAAGCAAAAACCAAAACAAAAGGTACTAACAAAGAGGCGAATAGACAGCATAAGCACACCACATATAGACTTATGAGTCTTCGTTGTAAGCAAAGCTACCAAAGAGAGTTATGAATCAAACTGTTGTAGTCGACCAACAACAGTCTGGCTTAGTTGCAAACATTTGTCTGCAGTACATGTGCATAAGCACTTTAGTCATGATATGGCCCCATCAACCAAGCAATAGCATGCACAAAATATCCTCAACACTGTCTGAACTTGGCTAGTAAAGAGATGACGATTTATAACCAAAGGAAGCCATAATTACAGCTAAGGCTTCGAAATCTACAATATATGCGAACAGGCATATAACATAAGTTGCGAATGAAAAATCTGAGCACACACAATAAATGTTACCATTATTTCGTTACCACTTGGCAAAGAAATGAAGAAAAAAAAGAAAGCAAAAATAAGAAAAAGTTATACGCGCCTTGCGGCGAACCTTTTGTACACCTCAAGATGAAAAATTTTGCTTTAATATTTTGTTAAATGTGGGCGTGACAGTTGATCCATTGGATCTATTGAGGCTTTTAACTAGCGATTGAAAGTCTTATCTTTCTTTATTTCTTTAAGCGAATCACGCCACTTTATGTCCTCAAGTTTTACATTCTTTTCGTTAATGTTCGTAAAAAGTTTCAAATCGATTTCTGCTTTACTTTTTGATAGGTGCCCAGTATGGGCGCAATGATAAGCATATCATGTCTAGTTCAAACATGATCTATGAACATTAACTCCGCGGCGTTAGCTTCCTATCTTCATTTTTGCGAATCTATGTATTTACTGTAAGCTGTAGTTTTTCTCTTAGTGTAGGTGCGGTTATGGCAGGATCATAGTTACTTTTAAAATTGATCTTTGACCGCCGAGTAAATGTTAATAACAATAATGGATATGTGTAAGTCGACTCGGCCTCTTACTCCGATTAAAAATCTGTATGCTTGACGTTCAGTAAAGTGTACTCTCATGCTTCGTTGATAGATAAAACAGCAAAGAGAAAGGAAAATAGTTCATTGCTATTGTTACATAAATTGTTAAGATAATATACAAACGACCTTCACAATGCGAATAAGAAAGTGTCGCGAGATTGGAGGAGCCATGTGAGGAAAACCTGTTCCGCAAAAATTTTATTTTTTTTAATTTTCTCAATATCATCAATCAATCATTATACTACGTACAGAAAATTTTCTATTGCGCTCACTCAGCTTATCTTTTCAGTCGCTTTGAACTTATAAAGTGACTTTAATTGAGAGCAAACTCTTTTAGGCCTACAATACTTTAATCGCAATTGCTAAGCGAGTATGTAAATGCGTTCGTTGCGTGATTCGTTGATTCAATTGATTAAGATCTTGTGTTAAGTTTGATGGAGTTTGAAAATATTTGAAAAATTTATTACAAACATATTTATTCATTTAGCTCTTCGTTTAATCCAATTCCGCGACCCTCCTCTCGCATGGAAAGAAGTGAATTCTGTTAACTTCTATCCGAAGTGAATTGAAATAAGAATCATCCGTACTAACACATACTGGCGGATACGGTGCAGGATGTTTCAAAGCTCAATTGTGTTCTTTTTATTTTTCATTTTTTTGTTTTTTTTTTTTTTTGTTTTTGTTGATTCTAAACAATCAAAACACATTTCAAGAGGATCTCTTTCATCAAATCATGCAAATTTCATTCGAATAAACAGATAAACAGCGAATGCGACCGGATGATTTATGTCTCAAAGGATTTTATACCGCCTCTGTTTAGTATTGCTATTGCTTTTGCATTGCTTCTCATGGCACACAAGCCTCTATGATACAAGAGAGCATCCGTCATTTACTGGAATCATTTATTTTTTATCGCATTATTTTTCCTTCTGTTACGAGTATTATTATTATTATTATTATTTTGAATTCTTCGTTGCCGCTTTTGTTCTGCAATTATTTAATACAGTTTTTTATGGGTTTATTCATGTGCATAGAAATGTGTTTGGTGGCATATCAATTACACATTTGAATAGAACGGAAGTCAAGCCTTTCTTCCCTTTTTGTTTTTGTTTCTTTTAAATAAATATAACGTAACAAGAAAGAAATGGTAAACGATTTCCATGAACAGATACTAAAATACAAAAAAAAAAATTTCGAACGCAATGTATGTATGAATTTAAATATTTGAAAATTTCAATAAAATTTTGCTTTGTACGCGCATCGTAATCAAAAATCAATACGATCACTAAAGCAAACCTAATAATATTCACATTTAGAATGAAAAAATTGAAAAGGGAAGTTAAAAAGCTCCATTAGCCACGGGTATCTTTATCGCCCAAGGTCAATGACATTATTTTTTGCCTTTACTTAGGCTCGATACTGCGCACATAGACGGCTTCTATAAAGTGTAAAATAGGGCTTGCACGTTTTTATATAAAAGTTCAGGTAACTTTAGACTTATCACTTGGAACTAGTTCTATACTACTGCGTCAGAAGCTATTTTTAATATCACAATGAAATGTGAATGTATTTTCTCCTACGAAGTAATCACCCCCGACGACTCCCTCTTTAATTGGCGAATATATTCTGTGAGTCAGCTCTGTATGTAGCTCTAAATCACTCTATTTTTGTAGCGTTTTGTGCGAGCTACAACTAATGCCCGAGGGGGATGTCTTGCGATAATTTCCTTTGCTTTCAATCAATTTACCGAATTTGTTTTTTTGGATTCACCAAGCTATCTGAAGTAACAGAACAGCGTTTTTAATTCGTCGTTTTCAGTTGCCCGAAATCGTCAAATAATGTTAATGCTTATCGACCTATTAGTGCCTTGAGCTTTTTAAGTAAGGTTTCAAAAAAAGCAATTATTAATAAGAGCATATTTATAAAAAATAATTTCATAGAAAAACGTTATACCAAATAAATAATTTAGTCTTAGAAATCGAAAGTGGATTCACTTTTTGATATTGAAAAACCGTTTGATTCTATTTGGTATAATGATTTTTGTCTTCAAATGATATCAGTTGGTTTTCCGCTTCTCAAACTTAAATTAACCCGAAACTTTTTGTTTTAAAGGTATTTGTGCATTTTTTCAATTATTATATATTTTTACAGATGTTCCCTCTTCTCGGTACAATTTTGTATTCGTTTTTCTATTCTGTCTGCTCACTTTGTGTTGTACGCATGAACTTGGTCGCGAAATACTAAACAAGAAGCAAATATCGCTCAGTGGGATATCTAATTATCTAGTAAATGGAAAATTAAATTAAATGCAGGCAAGACGCGAACCATCTTTTTTTTAATCGAAAAATAAATCTTCCATTTATTTGTATTGCCATGACAACGCTATCTTCATTGATAAAATGAAATTTAAAGTTAAGTTAAGTCTTAAAAAAGTTTCTTTTACGTAAAGTCGTTTTTCAATTGCTTGTATTATCTGCTTATCCAGTATAAGGTACAAGGTAATTGCGGGCTTATCAACCTTAAAAATTTGAAAATGATACTAAATTTCCCTAAGGTCTTATTTGCTAAAACGCTGCACAAAATAACAAATGCAGGCCCAGTACACACAAACATTCTCATGTTAATCACCAAAAGAGAAAAATTGTCACTTACTTAAAAATCATCTTAAGAAACAACTTTTTTAAACCTCAATACATAACCTCTTTTACAGGCCATTCTGTGATATTTTACTTCAATTTATTGTGTTATTTGTACATTTTCCTTCGGTATGTGCACATCATATTGTTTGTGTGTATACCTATATTACTAAGTAAGTATGTAAATGGTTGACGTTAATTTAGTCTTTCTACAGTCAAACTAAACCTCCTCTTGAACTCTTAGTTGGTGCGAGTTTTTTTTTTTTAAAGTCAAGATTCCCATCTCTGGATATTTTTGAATTCAATATCGGACTATACTTTCTTTTACTGTTCTCTAACCAAATATGCTGTTGATGGTATAGGTCTTCTCTGCTACTATTTACGCCCATATGTCAGCGAATATCGATTGCAATTTTATTTTTTTAATTGTGTGCACAATAGGTGCTCGTGATTGATTTTACTTTCCAGATCAGCTTGTACAGTATGCTAGAAGTATGTAGGTCCGTTCTAGACTGAGACATAAATGCTATTACTAAGTGCAACGTTTGGTAAATTTATTTGAGATTACGAGAATATTGATCGTTCGTTAAATTTTCAAAAGTGATGGCATTGTTTTACATAAAAATTTTGTTTGCCCATATAATCCTGAATAGAGACGTCGCAACGCAGAGTGGACTAAGCACAGTTTTTCACCTCCAAAATAGATCAATATACTACTGTGCTCAAAAAATAGAAGGGAATTTTATTTTAAATGTAAACGTAAACGTGATGCACAGCATGCACAACATGTCGTTCGGCTTCTTTGCTTATAAATCAGACAATGTTTTTTAAGTGCTCGCTAAACAAACGAATTTGGTTGACGCAATTAGCCCATGAGCATTTCTCAATCTGGGGATTCCAACAGCAAATACATGCAGATATGCAAGATTATGGGCAATGCTATCTAACACTGCCACTCTATACGTATTATTGATGAATCAGAAATAAAAGGTAGGAACAAAAATGAAAAAAAAAAGCGATATGTAGTGAAATCTTGTATGTCGCGATCTGTATGTATATTCATAGACATTGAAAACTTGGAATTCGGCATTTTTCATTTCTTTGAACACAAAAATTGGAGATCTTTTCTAAATAATAGTTAAAGGAAAAAGAAGGAAAAAAAGGCTTTGCAAAAATGTTTTGACAAGGGATTATAAAACTAAATAATTGCCTAAGTTGAGCCTTTGCGTTCAGTAAATGTTCACAATTAAGGGTTGCATAGACCGTTTTGCAATTTAATTATTAGGGCGTTTATGTAACATTTGCCGAAATGTGCCGAAATTGTGGTTAATTTTCGTTTGTAATGGGAATTTTTGCAAAAATAATTTATGAAAAATACTACTAAAGTACATGAATGGTGGTCTCAAGAAGATATCGAAAATCGTCTTTTTTTTTGTATTCCGAGAAAAGTAATAATAAAAGTGATTGAGAGACGACTATAGTTCCGTTCTCCGATAATAGTAAATTTTCGAAGCAAAAAGACAATATTTTTTTTTTTTTTTTTTTTTGTTACTAACTACTAATCCCATCCATTAAGAATTTTTGTTTTTCATGAGAACTTTCATTTTTCACTATATTGAAAGTGATCCATAGGAATAGTTGCAGTATCGTAAAAATGTCCCATACTTAATGATAAAAAGCTAACGAGTTAAGATTTGCTTTGCCTCATATATCTTTAAATAAACGAGTGAAAGAGAAACGAAAACCTTATAGGATCGTCATCAGCAGAATCCGAAAGTCACTTAATTGGAAAATTACTTAAGATATCCACGAGCTTACGTTGCTGTCTGCCTTAACAACCATTCAATCAACAAAAACTTGAACTGAAATTTACATACAACGGAAGTATATGGAGACAAAATTTAGGTCTTTTCGTTTTTTCGATTATTTTTATTTTGCTTTTTTTTGTTTTTGTTTTTGTTTTCTTAGATGAGGAATTTCTGCCTGAAAGTTTTTGATGTGCATTAAAATTAATTGAAAACGAAAAGCTGCAACTGTAAGATTTTCACAGGCAAATTTTTAATGTAGACCGATTTGATTCACATAAACGGAGACAAGGGTATCCATCACTATCTGAGCACATTACGACGCACACGTAGCTGCTAACTATTGAAGACTGTGTCACTGTATTTTAAAGTTAAATTGACTTACTGACTGACTGACTGACTGACTGACTGACTGACTGACTGACTGCTTCAATGCTTGGATGCTTAAATAAACGAAATGTTTGTTTCAAGAAGCGTAACTGAAATTGCTTAAAATTCAATTAGGAAACCTCATGAGAAGAGATTAAAGCTGATAAGATTTAAACCATAAAGGAAAGATACCAAAAGCACACGTACTTGCACACGCATAAACAGGACTCGCTTGCTTTGCGCTCTTCTTCTTTAAACTTTTACCTCTTCTTTAAAGCATGTATGAAATTGTTTTTGTGTTTGCTTGCGTGAGGGTACAATAAAGTATTTGAAGCGTTTTTGTGACAAAGCGGATTTCTTCTGTTTCGTTTTTTTTCTTGTTTTTCATTAAATGAGTCGGTCCTCATCATATGAACAAGTTTTGACGATGTTTAGTGAAGTATAAGAGTTAAGCTAAGGTTTTCAAATATGGGTACATGTAAATACATGCATAAAGACATGTGTGTACGCGTATAAATACGAGTTCATATTCGTTTTTTGAAACTCCGGAATAAAATTTATTGTTCAACTAAACGTTCATCCACTGAACACAATAAATAGAAAACATTCATAACAATTTGCTTCAAATATTATTTAACATGACTTTTGACTTCACTTGTCTTTACCGAAAAGTAAGAAATCGGCAAGAAAAAAAAGTAGACTTCTCTTAAGATGAATCTTAGATACCTTCCGTTGCCTTCTTTTTGTTCGTTGATTATGAATTTATGGATTCACTCAGACCGGTTTCTTTACGACTATTTAGATTGCCCTCAAAAATAATCCAACTAAGTCTCAGAATGATAGGTAATATGAATGGATTAATATGTTTTTGCGGATATTCGTATAAAAAGCGTATCCAGATTAATTTCATTTATGTTTTCTCTTTATCGACTTAAATTAGGATGTTCAGGCGGGAAACCACGTAAATGCAAGTTAGCTTTCACTTTCGCATTCAGTTATTTTTGCTAAACAGCCGAAAACGAAAGCGAGAGTTAAATTTCTCATACGTGATTGCACCCAGCCTCTTACTGTCTTCAGTTTTGGTAGTCGCGATAGTTCAATATCATAATACACCATAATAAAGACGGCCGAACAGAGTAACCAATAGCCATCCCTAGATACGTAGATTCTAAATCTTATGTCGATCAAAAATATTCATACTTTTCGGAATCTCTGATACATGTTTCCTAAGCGAAAAATGTTTTTATTCATCGGCGTTATCTGATGACTATAAGACTAAGCAAATACGATTCTACTTAATAAAGAAGAAAAAAATTAATATGTTCAACAAATATTAAAGACTAATAAAGAGCAGAATTATTATGGGACGCAGTGACGTGATATACCAGCGAATAATGTAAAAAATACGAATGAGTAAATATATGAATAAAACATCATGTGGAAGTGAAGAAAGTGCCTTTATGCATACAAATATAATCTAATCTGTGACTGTCAACGTAATTTAACAAAATTTCAATTAAGATACAAAGACGAAACCAGAAAATGGAATAAAAGAAAACATTAATAAGGCTTGTGTGTGAAGCCCAAGCTCAAGCCCAACCGTAATGACGAACACGATGATGATAAAATGAATACCTGCGAATTATAAAAGCTACAAAATCTCAACATGATGTTCTCTCGCTGTCTCTTTGCCAATAGAAACCCGAAAAAAAGAACATCAAAAAAAAAAAAAAAAAAATGAAAAGTCAAACCATCGAAGCAGTGAATTGGAAGATGTTCTTTTCGAAATTCAACCATATTAATGTACATATGTTTGCATTTCAAAAAATTTTAAAGCTAATCCTCCCTGTCAGAAAAGATTTCACATACAAGATACGTGTAAACCTCTCTTGCAATTATCAAAAATTTTCATTTTACTTTTATTTGTCTCTCGATTAAGAGTTCTCTATGAAATTTAAATTGAAGTTTAGGTTAAGGTTAGGTAAACTAAATTTCAAGATAAGCCGCCATTCACATCTTTAATGGCAAGCAAGTTTTGTTTGAACATCGCGAAGTGATCATCGAAACGTTTTTCACTCACGATCTATATCGCCCGGCGCTCGGCCCGGCGGAGTAACTCGCGACAATCTTTGATAAATATCGGAAGACGGTACTCATACTACAATGATGAAAGAGCAAAGAAAACACATAGCATATGTATTTAGAATTTAATTGTATTGAAATTTTCAGATAGAGTTTTCGCTATTTCCAATTACAGACAAATACTCTTGGTCCTAAAATACTTTCGACTAAATGAGTATATAACAACGCGTGTTTGATTATAACAAAAAAGATCTACAGTATTGTGTTTGTTGCAATATTACTTTTACGTTTATTCCCACATTACAAGTGGCAGCATTACAATATCCACTTGGTCGGCATTGATAGTAGAGATAGAGAGAAAGAGAGAGATAATGGAGATCGACAACTGTGAATGTTTGCAATAGTCGATTGAAAGCAAAAAAGAGAAAGAAAAGGACTAATAATTTCACCGATACATCTTCATTTGAAAGTTGACAGTTGTCATATAACATCAGTGGGCCTTGACTCACCTTGACTCATTCACCATGGATTGATGCTTGGTATATTCCTTTAATTATTTATCGTCTTTATTTCACCTACAAGTGTTATTAGAAACACATAAACAAATAGACTCAATGACATATATATTGATCACTGAGTTTGAATAGAAATAATAAAATGTCAGTTTTTGTCATTAAACTTTGCATACCTTTCACCTTATAATGCTATATGTAAACATTTTTTATAGCCTTTAACAAAATAACAGAAAGGATTATTTCTTAATTTCATTTTATATTTTAATACGATTACGTTGTTTTAAGCGCCTTCAAGGAGTTGGTTGAGTTTTTTGATTGTACGTATAAATCAAGTTCTATGAGGAATAAGTAAATTTTTTGTAACTAGTGTCTTATTAAATGGTTTTAACTTCGAAAAGAGGTCACAGTTGAATATTCTCGTGCGGATTGAAATTTCTTCTACCTATGTAAGACCTTCCGTTCTTACCCGCCAGATGTAATCACCGAAGCAATTAATTTTGAATTGGTTCAGCCATGAGACCACCTTTGTATCTCCTTCGAAATGATCAAGTGATAAAATAAAGGGAAAGACACTTCCAAGCCGTAGGTGTGATGGAAGACTGCCTCATTTCTTGCAATTATTTTAAATTTTTTTCTCCAACTGTCATAGATTCTTTTCCGAAGTTGAGCAATGAGTCAAAACGAAGAGAAATCGTTTGATATGACTGTGAGTTGAAAGTCATTTCGGCAGACTGACACGTCCTTCATTCCTTACTTAAAATTTTTTTGACAAAATTCGTCTTCCATGTAATATCAAATTTTTACATACGTATGCTATAATTGAGCTAACATAGCTGATTATATTAAAGATGGAGAATGATTTCGTTTTAGTCTTTTATCGCTCTCTGTTTTCTTGGTCTTCTTTCTATCCCAACAAACATATCTCTTTGCTCATTCAGAAAAACACACAAGGAGGAAATTTGCCGGTTAAGGATGCACGTCAAACGGATGCACATAACGATATTGAACGTTATCTTGAATCTTGTGAATCTTACCCGTTGGTGCCGACGCGGTAAACATTTTTAGATTCGCTTATCAAAATCCATTCGGCACAAACGACTAACTGCGACCGATATTGTCTTCGTTAAACAGAATCGCATAACTAAACTGTGTGATGTTAAACAGCTAATCCGAGCTTTGTTTGTATTTAATAATCTCCTGCTCGTGTTCTTTTTTTTAAACGACGATGCATAATGACTATGAGCTGGGCGTGACCAATAAAGGTTGAAATAAGTTGACTTGTTGCACGTATACCTAAAAAGATTTCGAACGTTTCGATAGACGCCTCTATTAAAACTACGATCGGCATATCGCGGTGCATATCAAATTAGCCTCGGTTGTCATACAAAGTTAAGTAAAAACAAAAAGTTCGGCTTACAACGAAGGCTTTACGTTTTCGTTGCCACGCAAATATGAGAAAGAATTACATAAATTTTTTATTAAAAACAAAAATTTACATACGAATTAAGTCATTTTTACCAGGGTATACTTATATAAACAATCAATTCTCTACTCATACTTTTTTACTCTTACTTGCTCGTTTCGAAAAAATGGTTATAATTTGTGCGCCAGACTATACTGTTGTTGTTGTTGTTGTTGTTGTTGTTGGCGTTTGATTATTTGATTGGCGGCAATATCGATGTCAGTTATTGATGTTTAAATTATAAACACTTTTACCACCCATTATCAGAAAGAGTGAAAGAAGAGCCTTTCGTTATAGAGATACACGCTCGCATACACATACAAGCAAACCTAAAAAAGATAAAGAAACAAGTAAACTGATAATAAAAATATAAAAAATATTATTAATATATAATAAAAACAAACAAACGTACAACTCGAACAGCACCAGCAATAATAAGACTGCGAAAGAAGGAGAAAAAAAAGGAAAGAAAAGAAAAGAACGCTACTACTGAAAAGAAGGAAAAAATTAAAAGTGAACTGCAATAACAATAACAACAACAATAATAGCAACTGAAACTGGCAAACGAGGTATAATTTTCAAGTTGATAACTTGTTAACAACCGGGTATGAAACCAACAACAATAGCAATAACAACAACAACAACAACAACAGCAACAACAACGTGAGCAATAACAGTAACAAAAGACTAAAAATGTACTTATGAAACGAAGGAACTACGTCGGCAGAAGCAGCATTGCAACGCACGATAATTTGCATGTCAAAATGTAACACATACCAATACATATACAAAACATCGTACACAATCACGTAACTACGTCGTGTAGTATTAAACAGCCTAGTCAAGGTTGGTTTGTATTTAATATTCTCCCGCTCGTGTAGTTCGTAAAAGCCCACCATCACGACAATCCACCAATACAACCACTATCACCACTACCACCACCACCACTACCACCACTATTGCTAGACGAGAATTTACATCAAGCTGTGCCATGAAACATGTTTGCCATCACACATATTCACATATGCGTGTGTGCGTGTGTAAGTTTGCGACTATGTGGATTTTCATATTATATAAGTTGAAGCAATAGCTGCAGCAACGGCAGCCGTCAAGTATGTATAATAAGCTGCTACAAGAACAGTGTATACAGTAAATTTTATAGTTTCCATGTTTTACGCTGAAGCGCGTTGCCTTGCGGTGGTATGATGGCAATAATTACAATGTAATCGAAACTGGCGCATTTTTACAGGGTCAAGCACATAGCAACCCATTTAGAGGATTTCGTTGCCGCTGTTGTCGTTGTTATTGCAATTTTCCGCTTTGCTTTTTACGTAATGGAACGGTTTAACTGACGTTTAGTTCGGATACGCTGGCTGGCTTGTTGGCTGACTGGTTGCTTGGTTGGTTGGTTGGTTGGTTGGCTGGTTAGCATAGCGAGACTTGAGCTAAGCATGACAATGCTACACATAAATTTGCACTTGTTAAATAGTTGAAAGCAAAATGCAATATTGCTAAAGGAGACCAGCCAGCATTTCATACTAAATTGCACGCACTTCAAAACCACATAATATTGTATTGTTTTTTGTTTTTACTATTTCTGTTGTTGCCCTTCCATTTTGCCTTCGTTTCATAACTGGGATCTTATAAAAAAAACTTATAACTGCAACGTAAATTTCATTATAAGCATACTTGCGCACATTGCACTGCTAAACAATCTGCCGACTGTAAACAGCACGTCTTTCTTACGACGTTTGAGATATTAACGCAAACATATATATTCTTGTACGGTTCTGTGCTTATACAAACAATTGCCGGCAAACAAGCCAAGGTTGAATCTGTCATAATGTTCACGCTAATATAATAATAGTTGCTATATATATATATGCCGTCACAACAGGCGCATCTGAATACATATCCTTCAGGTTAAACTGCATTCCTTGATGAAAACATAATGAGAATGTTCAGCGCAAAGCTTATGCATAATTGACGGCCTCTTGACAAATAATTGCATACAAAGTGAAAAATCGACAGGGCCGGCAGCATGTGCAGCTATATTTTTGAGATATTTTTACGATTATATCAAAACATAACAATATTCAAACCGGCCACTGTTTTACGGCAAACGGACATTAATTCATGAATAAACTTACACATGATTGGCTGAGCTATTTTAAAAGGCGAAGAGAAAGTTAATTAAATTAATAACAAAAAAAAAAAAAAAAAAAACAGAGTCCTCAGTGTATTAATCCTATAGTATTCGTAGTATAAAATTTTATATTTTATCGGAAGTTATAACTTCATTGTAAGAACCGCATTGCAGTAAAGGCGGAAAACGTTTTCGATTCATTCGCTGTGAGCAAATTAGTTTGTCAAAGTTACTATCTTCTACATTATCGTCCAAGTACATGCTGTTGAAAGACAAGTTTCTCGAAGAAAAGATGAACGGCTAAGAGAATACCAATTTAAATAAGCTGCTGTTCTGTTTGAA
Organism: Glossina pallidipes; assembly: GCA_000688715.1. NCBI lineage: Eukaryota > Metazoa > Arthropoda > Insecta > Diptera > Glossinidae > Glossina > Glossina pallidipes. The sequence goes on along the minus strand of KK499764.1, from coordinate 3,928,610 downwards.
AACCCCTCGAAGAAAAAGTCTAATATTCATTTCCTATCGGGCGATTTTCAGGTTTTTAATTTATAATCACATAAACACATCTATTCCATTATTAACTGTCGCCTTGTATTCGAGACGCGATAAAACGCAGCTTATTTCATCACTAACTGTTTGCTACTTTCTTTACAAGGCGCACTTAGCATATCTAGCGAAAGAAATTTTCGCGCTAGGGTGGCGGTCACTTGGATCGTACATTACGTGCTTAGAATGGATTATGTTAGTAATCGCGTGTTTAAGAAAGTGATAGGACAGAAAGCGATCTCATAGGCTCTGATGTATACGAGAATTAATTTTAGAACGATTCATTTATATGCATCATGAAATTTGGAATTATTAGTCCCTTTCATTTCAAATGCATTGTCGAACAAACCCTTAAATAATATGGAAGGTCGGCGGTATTAGAGTACGTTGGTTATACGTCACTATGGAAGTTTTCTTTCACATCAGCCAACTTCGTTTCTTCACTTTTTGATGCTTTTAGTAGTGCAGGGCAGGGCGGTGGTGAGATATTATGTTTTCATCAATGTGTTCTTTACTGATATGTATTACTATATGTCTTTATATATATCTGCAGACCGTACATACATTGGATTGCCCGTATAACTCTTGAGCATCGGGAGATTCTTAGAGATTCGAGATTTGTCGTTTCTGATTGCAATTGTCTTGCCATTAAAATGGAAATAAAAAGCAGCAACTTGTTGTGTATTTTCCAAACTAACCTGTTATGTCGAAAGATGACGTAATTCATATATTAATACATTAACAATAGCCAATACACTGTCACAATTTAACCAGTAAGAAAATTATATTCGGTGCGACCGAATTTTTTATACCCATCACGAATTATCCTAAAAAAGATTGAAAAACAAAAAATATAAACTTGGATACTCGTGGGCATGGCTGACTTTTCATATTTTTGCTAAATAATTTTGTGAAAATTTACATCGTACATTAATTGTAGCTTATGAGCAACGAGCAAAAGACATAGAAAGCAAAGTGTTCTCGGTTTTCATCGTGTAGGCGTGTGAACGTTGAAGGCGTGTGCTTTTCAAACTCTTCTGCAAATTTGTAGGCGTCATCTTAATTTTTACGAACGGGATTACCACAGACACTATACAGTTGCACAGACAGACAGGTGTACATGCTTAGGTGCTTCTGAATTTGAGATTTACCAAGAAATTACATGCTTTACGGGGATTTTAAAGCTTGCCTCTGCGCCTTTTAAAGGTATTCAGATTAAAATTACATTTTGAGACATAATAATATTGGGGCAGGCATGGTCGATTTTTCTCAATTATGTGCAGGTACTACAGTATGTGTCGCCTATAAAATATGTTTCTTATTTCTTTTGAAAAATAAAGGTGTCCTCAGTTTACGTGGGATTGTAGGCGTGTCTTTTGACCAATTTGGGCCATTTTTAATACCAACCTGCGTGCAAGGGCTTCCAATGTTTCCGATATCGATGCAACGGTTATAACACACGTTACACAGACGCGCATTCCAAAACCGCTTTAAAATTTCATGCTGATCAGGGATATATATATTTTTGTGGAATCTCTGAAGATTCCTTCTTGGCGTTGCAAACTTTTTGACAAAATGAATATATCTCTCATTTTGCGGAGTGATGGGCACAAAGCGAACACGGAAATGCATCGGAGTTATCCGATAATTCAACAAACAAATTCAATATTTCCCTAAATATTTGCATAAGTATCACAAAAAGAAAGGTTGTAGACTTAATGTATAATATAAAGTTGACCGTAGAGGAAATGCAGCTTATTTACTTGAAATTAAAAAGGAAAATGTTTATAAGATTTTCTACAAATGTTAATGAAGTTTTCTTGAAACTTTGTAGACTTCACCAGTGTCAGTGATAAAAAATTTTTCATACACATTCTCATAGAGATTAAAACTTTTGTAAGCAACTTTTTTTTTTTTTTTTGGAATGACATCTGCTGTTATTTGCCTTTTTCTCTATTATTTGACTTAAAGTTCAGTCTATTGTTTTGAAGAGTTTTTATTTATTTCTTCTAAAGAGAATATACGTGAGGGCTGTGCAATGGCATGGCGTAAACAAAAAAACGAGCAACTAATTATATCATTAAAATAGTAAGGAACAATAAAATTATTTCATACATTTTTTTTTATCTACTGTCGAAGCGTATATTAGTTTTGTCGATGTGTTTGCAATATGCAGAAATTTTCTTCAAAGATTGCATAATGTATTCGTAATAGTTTTGAATAAAAATATATATATGAAATAAATCTAAAATTTAGTCAAATCTACAAATGATTCGAGCTAAAAGTTAATAAAATTGTGTATAGAGGAAGAAAACTATCACCGGTTTAGTCGTTCCTGATGCCCTTTGTCAGAAGCAAACCAAAAAAGAAAAGAGATAAAGTATCGTCCATTTACATTGAATACTGAATTGTCTGTCCATAGTTCTTTTTATACACTTCATTAATAAATTATAAAAACGTTTAGATTACCACACTCGACATGAGTATAAATAACATTTTAGATATGAAATTGCATGCTTATGCAGCCGTTGAGTATCCAAAATTCGCTCTAACACAAATAAGAAAAAAATTCTTTTTATCTCTTCATCACAAAAGATATAATATTTTTTTTTTTATTGCGAGCAAGATAAGTATAGTTTTGTCACAATAATAGAATAACGTGCGGTGATGATACAAAAGAGACCAAAGAGAATGAAAAAATTGTTCATCGTATGTATTTCAAAATAACTTTATAATAAAAAGTCGACTCAGTTGTCAATTGTATAAAAATTTCTTTTAAACTACTTTTTTTTACGAACAGATTGCGACTAACTTGTGGTGAATAGAAAAATTGTTAAAACCATAATTATATACTTAACAGAGTCACAGACGATCCCTTGTCGCGCACACTTGATGCGAAAGGAAATTGTTACAAGCAAAGAGATGTGGGAACATTTGCGCTTATATTATATTTCCAGTCGCTGGATCGTCTAGTAGGTGTAGTGATGCAGAGAAATTAGCATTAAGTAAATAGTAAAGTTACTCTATGTTCGCTTTAAAGGGCTTTTGCAAACGTAAATAGGATCACTCAAGATACTTTACCAACGCTGCGATCTTGACAATTAAAACATTCATCAATATTGTGTAAAATGCCGTGTATTTTCCTTATATCTATCAAAGGCTGTACATTACCTACGCCTTATGTTTTGAAAACAATACGCGTGTTTTACATATGCGCACCCATCGCGGATAGCTTGTCCCAAGTGTGGGCGTTGGCGAATCGCCGAGTACTGCGTTGTGCGGTATATGGGCATTATCGTGACGGATGAATGAGAACATTGGGAAAACCGAGCATTCCTGGTAAAAGACTTCATTGTTAGACAAATCTCTTTTATCTCTTGGAGACATTTGTCTTCCACAACGCCTTCCATATTGCGCCAATGCTTAAGGCTGCGGAATAAACTCGCGACATCCATGAGTACTTGTGCCGTTCGTTGTACGCATTTGAGTTTTAGAAGTTTCACCTCACATTTAACGATTGTACTTTACCAGAAAGCATTGAAATTGGCGAAAGGCATAACAATATATATCATCTTCCTGACAAGACCTTCTTGGAATAGTGTTTCTCGGCGGGCACTTCTTCAGAACGATGCTTCTCAAAAAAGGACTTTGATGCGGGGACTTTTTCAGAACTGATTTTGTCATAAAATGTCTGTGCGTAATACGGCCGGACCGTCGTCCGTTATAGCATGTACTCCAACATCCTTTAAGATATGTCGAAAATCGGAAATATGCTTATTTTTCCGAAATCTTCTCAAAATAAATTAGGTTTTTGCGTATATGAGGACGGTGCGGCGGGACTCTTCAACAGCGTTCTTCTGGTATCTTTTAACATCTTTTAGGATATAAAAAAAATCTAGAGTGTGTTTTTTTATTTATTTACTTATTTATTTAGTTATCCAGTTCCACTAGATAACACTCAGCTACACATTTGCAACGTCAGCCAGACTATGCTTGTATTAAACCCATAACCAATAACTACCAATAACGAGCATTGATAACAAATGAGAATACATCAGTAATAAAATAAAAGTGAACAGACAAACTGTATATGATCTTTAAATAAATTCATATAACGATCTTAAAACGAAATAACAATATCAAGTAAATCAGTGAAAAGCGTTAAGAAAATTAAATTTTGCATATTTCAATATGTTTTACATTTTCAAAAACCAAGCCCTCAAGCCTCTTGTAATAAGGTTAAGCAGAATCATGAAAATAACAAAAACACAGTAACCCTACAAAGAGGCTAAGCGAACACTATAGTTCAGTGCATGTGTGTAGGTTTATAAAAATAATAATTTAGGGCAATTTCATCACACTGACAAACTTCTTTACAAGATCCAAGATAATATAAGCTGGACGCATGCCGGGTTCACCAATCCCTGATATTATTTATGGAATGGTCGAAGGACCAACGCAATAAAAAATAATATTCATTGGATGAAATAATTCGTAATTTACTCGACACAGCACAATACCTGCTATATCGAGACGGAAAACACTTATCGGCAATTCGTTACGTAAACCCGGAGACTTCACTTCACCATTCAACACTTTAATAAGTTTTAAAAGTTTTTGTAATCAATTACAACTTTTCGTTGAGTGCACGATAAATTAAAAAAAAAAAATATTTTTATAAAAAAATGTTTTTTTTTTTTTTTTTTTAATTTCACACAACACAACGATCTCGCCTATGATTTGGGTTTTTATTATTGTTTTGGCTCGATTTTCATTTTGTTTGTTTGTTTGGGTATTTTTCGATCCTACACAAGTGTCCTCCAAATTTGTCTCGCCCATCAATGTAGAGTCACAATAAATGCAATTGTGTTTTATTCCTGTTCCATGAATCCTTTATATCTTTCTGTCCATCTGACTTAATATATTTCATTGTAATATTTTAAAAATCTTAGATATTGCGATCACTCGTGAAGTCAGCAAACAGATATGTCTTAATTCTAGTTTGCAACTTTGTAGTGATGGTTAAATTATTAACAGATCGCATGTTATCTAAAGCTTCGACTAATTAAGCACCCATGACGTGAGTATTTTTATAAAGCAAAAGAAATCACGCGTTTTAAGTAAGATCAAGATTACCTTACGCCAGTATGAAGGAAAATTGAAAATCTACCTACAATTCTGCATAAATACATAATGCATTTAGATTGCGCATTAAATTCATCAACGGAAACAACAAGAATAACGTAAATGTATTTGTCTGATATGGCGAGCATTTATTCATTTTATTGCTGTATTATATAAATAAGAAAAAAAAAAAAAGAAATGAAAATGAAAATGAAAAACACAAGCCGACAAAAAATCTATCTGAATGCAAAACGCTCAATATTAATGGGCCGACAACAATGCAAACCACGAAAACATTGAAGTCATATAAAAGAATTAAGACATACATATAATACCGGAATATAATAGCATGTAGCATGATGAGCTTAATAAACACAACCCATTGAACACGAGTGAGTATACGTTCAGCTATCGCTGGCATTCTCGAAATGACAATAAAGTTTAAATTTGGTTTATGTACCCTTGGTTTCAATTTCTCAAATGAAATCAAAGTATAGATAAAATTGCAAGATTGTAACAATGGCGGTAGAAAGTAAAAGAAAACATTGCATTGTACACTTAAACTGATTTTAAAGATGTTGCGTGAGTTGCAATTTTCAAATAATTATTTCCATTAACCGTAATTTTCAAGGCTGGTACGCACATGTCTCTACATGTCACAAGTAAAATCTTTTAATTGATGACAAACATAGAACTCACTACGTTTAGTCAGTCATTTATCGTTTTTAGGTGATATTTGTTGCAATTTAAATCATTTAATATGAATTTTGAAGAGAAGACGTAATCAGGTATAATATCGTCAATAATTGTAGCAGATCTTATCTATTTGCAATTTAGGGCAAATATGTATCAGACATCCATTGATCCGCCCATAAAATATATACACATATCTGATATTTGATTAAAATGCTCGACGCGTTAGTTCTATTTTTCCTAATTGCTCTTGATGAGTAATTCTCGAAAAATGTTTAACTGTTGATCTCCTAGAATAATCCTCTTATAGAGCCGAGAGGGAAAGATGAAGTAAAATAAAAAGAATTTAAAATTCAATAAAGGCAATCAACGCATTTTTTAATTTCAAACTTGAACCACTATTTCGGTTCATTAATTTCATTGCTGGACAGACATTGTTAAAAGCAAGCTTTTTTCGATTCACCGGATTTTTATTGGATTTTTTTAAATTTTAAACTTAGACGTTACATTGGTGTGACGCCATTTAAAACGTGCCAGGAAGTTAGCGGGAATATTTTTGAAATTTTTCTTAAATTTTTACATAAAATTTCTGACAGTCCGACTGCTATTCGGCTTACCCATTCGCTGAATACTTTCTAGACACTTAAGGTAATTGGTTCTCTCTTTTTTCAACACCTAAACATAATCTTGCTCATCGCAACATATGCGCAGCAAACCTTCATGGCTTTGAGTATTCCGCTTCGGTATCGATGTGGATGGCTTTCGTAGGCTAACCCATGACTTTTCGCGCTTGGGATGGTCGTAGTAAATGATACGCCACAGAAACCTCTTCTTTTTTGGCCTGGCAAGTAATGAAACCGCGATGCTGAAATTGGTAGTCATTTTCCCTCCGTTTAATCTTTCCCATCGCGTGTAAACTTCTAGAAAGTTCGTTAACAGTTTGAGTTGGGTATACGTTCAATAAGTCTTTCACTTCATTATCGTCGAATTTTGTTGGTCCCTCAGCCTGTCCATTGCGATTGACCGGTGACGGGATATGATGGCGCAGCACCACTGGCATAAACTTTTAAATGTGTTTGATGGGCTTCGGCAGAGAATTTTCTCAAATCGAACAACAAAAATAATGAATGAAACGAACGAAAATGCAATTTCGAGCGTCCCATCACTAACTCAATAATACTAAATGGGAAATTGTGATTTTATGTAGGAAAAGGTGAAACTCATCGAATTTAACCGTTGTGTATATTGCTTTATCATTTTCACCAATAGACAGATATTGGTGATCAAAATATATGCAATCATCTATTATTATACGAAATATTTATAAATTTAGTGCTGAGCGATCAATTGAAATGTCAATTATTAACAAAATACTTTCTTTTTTTTTTTATTTTAATTAAAATGTGTTCATACTTTTTGAAATTTTAAAATGAAGATTTTGTTTTCGATGTATTTTGCGATTATATACTTTTAGTACTCTGCACGGCTTGACTTTATATAGTCGGTAAGGGGGGTGTTTTTATTATTCTTCCAATTTAAATTGGTGTATGATGGTGGACAATGCAGATGTAATCAGTGCCAATGCCGGGGATTACATTAAACAAGATTCCAAAATGTGTATGTATGTATATATATATATATATATATATATATTATTATATATATATATATATATATTTATGTGTTGTGCTTGTACATGGGCATGTAAATAAAAAACCAGTCATAAAACTCAATTATTGGTCATTGCAGCAATAAAATAAAAACAAGGCGGACGATAATAAAAATTTCGGGTTTGTGTTTACGAGTGCCATAAAATTTATATGAATATCAAGGATTTGCTGTAATTGTTCAATCCTCCCAATTCACACAATACGATGATAGAGTGAGTGTATGGCGTATAGTATGTATGGGTTATTATATAACTTTATAAGGCATATGCTTTCAAAAGGCGCTCACCATCTTTCAATCACGAGCAACAATTTTCTTTAACACTTAACTAACAATGCATTTTTTTGATAGCTTTTTATCGGTATTTATTTCATTGCAAAGAGAAAATATAAAACACGAAGAGTTCATGCTATTTAGGAGGCTTGCTTGTGCGTGTGTTTATGTATATATACATATATATATATATGTGTGTGTGTGTATGTGTTTTTTTTTTTTACCGTTTTCGGTGGAAGTTAACATGAAAAATCAATTTTCGTTTATGTTAAATGCAAATACTTGTTCCATTTTACCGTTTTGCGGTATTGCAACTCTTGCATATATATATTACTTCTTGCTCTTTTTCGGTTGCTTTATAACTGTCAAAAAATTAAAAGAACTCTACTGTTATGCAGTTTGTTGTTTAACAATCACTGCTTTAATCGCAACAATATCGATACAACTAAAAGTTTACATGCAGGAAAAACAACACACATAAACGTGTACAACCACCTATAGGAAAAGAGAGACAATGACAATAAGAGAGAAAGAGAAAGTGACGAAGAGGAAGAATGAGATAAGGCAATTCATTGATGTAAAGGAAATCGCAGGAACGTTTCGTACATATGTATTGATGGTACTCAACGTATGTTTGCGCCTGAATATAAACAAGGTGTTTACATATGTTTGTATAAAAAAACCTATGAATATGTAGGTGTCCGTTGCTGTATATTTTGATGTGTGTGTGTATATGTACGCGTACGCATCGCATTGATTCACTTCATACACTTTGGCTTTCCCTCTTGTTATGGTTGTGGCATCATTGATCCAAAAACATTTTTGTTCTTGTTGTTTGTTTGTTGGAATGTACAAATATATATACGCCTCATGCCACACACTGTTTCATTGTAATCTTTGGCGCAAACAACAACAACAAAAAAAACAAAAAAACGAAAAAAACAAGAGCAAGAGTTTACGTTTTTACGTATTTTTCTATTTTTATATTGACCATCGGGGCAGAGGGGTATATTTATTTCATCACTCCATTAGCAACGCGCACAAAAAAGCCTATCAGAGGTCATATTAAGTACAAATATTCTGGATAAATGTAAGAATCGAAATAGAGATTGTCTATGACACGGTCCACTTGTTCGTTCTGTTTGTTTGGATCCCTATTTACTCCTTTCCCGCAGTCCATCGGTCTATCTGTGCGCCTATCTCTTTGTCCTTGCGCCTCTAAACACTTACACTCTTCCTTATCTCTACATGTCTGTATATTCATTTCTCTATCAATCGCCTGAACTGTTCGGCTACGTCCGTCATTCCTAATGCGTCCACCTTCTCGCGAACTCGACGTTCGATTTCAATCTTTGAAATAAAACCAACAAATAATAATTGAAATACTGAGACAACAATTCTTGTACATTTTGAACCCAATTCTAAGATATATTCTTTCCCAATAATTAAAAAGTACCAATGAGAAAAAAAGTGACGAATTTAAAATATTTTTTGCAAATGCGTGACAGAATTACACGTAAACTTTGTATAAAACAGAATTCAATGTAATCCCTTGACACTCTTAGAATTAAGAAAAAACGAACAATTTTGCTCATACTTTCTGTAGACGATGGACAACTTAAATTCGCTACAAGATGAATATAGATTTTTGTTCTTCTGCTTATATACATATACATGCAATTGCAATTTTTCATTTTTTTTTTTTTTGTTTGCCATCGCATCAATGGCTTGAACTTGGATTTTCTTTCAATTTGATTTTGCGAAAAAAAAGAAATATTTTCGGCATTTGTTCAAGTTCAGTAGGAAATCTATCAATAGAATTTTATTTGGGAATCTTTTTTCTGTTTGTGTTTCGTTTGCTTTTTTTTTTTTTTTATTTATTTTTGCTTTTTAGCCTCCACGTACATAACGATTTCTTATGAACTAGTTAACAATGCTTTAAAGTAGTGATGTGTCTGTCTGCTATTACGTTTCCCGATATATATATATACATTTATCCGCTTGTGCTTATGTGTGCATTTTAACTCGCATACATGCATTTTATGTATTTGCGGTATATATGAATGTATGTGTAAATATACAATGTCTATAGTTATTGTTGCACGAGTAAACGAATGTATGCAGGGAACGCATTTTTATGTTAACGTCGTAGCTGAGGCAAAATATTTCGTTTTTGTTTTTTAATTTTATTTTATTTTGTTATTTGTTTGTCTGTTCGTTTATTGGTTTTTTTTTCTCAGTTTGAGAGAAGTGCGATGCTGATTTATTTCTTTCTGTTGAAATTTTTGCATAAAAATCATGGCATCAAAGTCAATACACAGCAACAACAATATGAATACTTCGTCTTTAATTTTTTTGTTTTTTTCTTTTTGAATGAATGCTGGACATCAATACGAAGGGATCTTTGCCATGAACTAGAGAGCAATACAAGAACAAATGGCTATTGAATGTTTGTAAGGTGCATGTGTGTGTGTGTGTGTGTGAATATGTGGATGTATGTATGTTAAGGTATGTAAATGCTGGGCACAGATCTTCTTCTTTTTTTTTTCTGTTAAGATTCATTATTTTGTTAAATTTCCTTTGAACTGGCATTTATTTTTATGCTACGCCGTCCGTTGTTGAGATGCTAACGATGATGCTGCCGTTGCTTTACCAGGAAATCTCAAGTATATTCACAAGTAAGTACAAACATATGAGTATATATATATATATATATATATATTTAATGATTGAAGAGTGGGCGGTGTGGGAGGAGACGAAGGATGAGTGCTACGACAATAAGTATGATGTGTGTCTTTATATTGTGATTTAATACTTGCATGAGTACACAAACACACACACATACACACACACACACAAATAAATATTTACATATATTTATATATGAATGTATATGTATATGAAGGATGCAACTTTTTCAAACGCTATACGCTTAAAGTTTTACAACTAAATATTTTTTATTCATACAAGCACATGGAAATGTGTATATGTATGTATACGTTTGCAATAGCAATTGTTGTCTTTGTCATTTCGGTTGTCATGTTGACCAAATTTTTAGTATTTTCTTTTTTTTTTTTTTTTTAGAGATAAAATAAAACTTTTGCATACAAAAAGTTTTTCTTACATTTGCCTCAACGATTCTGATAAAAGCGTTCATACGCATGCACGGCTTTATGCACACGTTTGTACTTAGATTCATACAAATATATCCTTAGTTGAATATTATTACAGTCAACATCATCATTACCAATGGTGGTAATCATCATTTTGAGAAATGAAACTTTAATAGTTTATAACAATAAAATAAATTATTGCAGCAATTTCTATGTGACAAGTTTCTCTGTTGTACTCAAAACAACTTAACATGTTGCTGTTTGTTGCAAATTGACATTTAATAATTCATACCGAATATATACATAGGCACGCGCACATAATCATGTACATATGCATCCCTAAATATACGTACACACACATATATATATATATATATATATTTGTATATTTGTATTTTTATATATATATTATGACTACACACTAAGATCCTATCCAAGTATAGCAACGCTGTAGAAGTTTTCAACACGGTTTTCATTTATAGTAAAAGTAACTGAAGCGTAACGAATTTGGAGTTAAACGAATTTTCCTATTATCAGAGCACACATCCATTTATAAATATCCGAATGTGTGTAAATAATTGTGCATGTATGTAAATACTTGCACATGCATATGTGTGAATATGAAAATCAACTGAAACGTAAACATGATGCTGACAATTTATGACATGGACGTTGGAAATTTTTAATTATAAATGAAAGGGGAAGGGCAGGAAGCGGACGGACAGTGAAAAGATTCATCTCTCTTACAATAGATTTACGTTTACGTTAGAATAAATAAATAAAAAGTTCACGTTTCATAAGTCCGTGTTTGTGTGTTAATTGAATTTTCTTGGTTTTTTTTTTTTGTTGTTCTCCTTTAACTCGCCTAAAGTGACTACTTCACTGGAAATCATTTCATTTTGTAAAACTTTAAATATTTTATGTATAATTTTGGTTAGATTTTAACCAGCTCATGTTCTAAAAACTTTTTGCCATAGATAGTCGCACATTAGTACATACTTAGCTAGACACACATTCAATATGTGCAGATATATATACATATGTACGTATTTATGAGTACACATATTGGCTTGGCAAAAAAATATTTTGCGATTTTCAAGTATGTGGGGAGGACGTTTACCAGTTTTGTGAAATGTTCTCCTTTATGCTTGATATGTTCGAACCCGAATATCGTTCACATTCGAATTTAGTGACTAAGTGATGCGCAATTTTCTTCTGGACCCTTAATTTAAGATAGACTAAAAAATGCATGTAGCTCTAAGAGAGACAATTCTGGCCGGAGATGTCAAGTATGTGCTTAAAAAGACTCTTGTGGGGGATTTTATCCCTAAAGATGACCGATCAATATCCGGGCCATTAAATACTGCGTCAGAAAAAAACTTTAGACATCTTGTGCTCGCCAAGAAATTTAATGGGCCAAGGAATCCGCATAAATAAGTGATTACTCCTCAGCATATAACATATTACTGCCTGACTTGGGACGATGTCCAGAGTTTATTCAAAGAAAATCAATCAAATAATAAGTAAAATTTACTCATCAGAGAATCAATTATTTTTGATGGAATTAGTTTAATGGAAAAAATAAAGGTTTCGATTAAATGAAAATTTAACCGAACAAAGCGGTTTTCATAAAAGTTTATGGAGCGATGCAGAGAATGACTTTGAGTATTATAGAGTATGTTAACTTCTGATTGTGTCTAGTTTTTATTAATTTGTTGAAAAAATTAACTATGTTTATGTTTATAATTAAATTAAGAATTTTTTGATCTCAATATTATTTAATAATATTTCATATAACTACATGTTAACATAAGCCAATTGTTTTCATCGCGCTTTTGTATTACTATCACCTACCCTTCGTAGCCGAAGTTTCTTTTTACAACTTGAAGCAATTTGAATAAAAGAATCACATTCACATATAAACAACTGATATGCGCATTAAAATAAAAATTATATTTGGATGCTATTGTTATAATCTATATTAAGTTTGTGCGAATATTGAGTCATGCTCGCCTTTTACTATATCGATCAATTCGGAAAATGATTCTGAATCAATTTAAGCTTCTCTGTCCATCTCTGTGTCTTGTTATCTTGTGTTCAACCTACACAACCTACAGGCCGCAAAGTTTGCGATATTTTAACGAAATTCGGTGCATTGACGTCTTTTGGCCCAAGGATGACCTCTATTGAAAAATGTTTCGCATCAGGCCACTTTCTTCACCACTTCTCATGTAACATGTTTTGTTTTGATAATTGTAGCATGATATAGGATATTTACCTATGGGCTGTACTGTCTTTTTACTTATATTTTTAATTGACTATATGAATGCACATGTTATGATATTTTTTATATATAATGAAATTTTGGTTTCTTCGTATAAAAGGAAATATGTAATGTCGCTATCGCTAGAATCGGATTCAATTTTATCTAATTCAATATTGTTTAAGTTATCAAGGGGGATATATTATCACTGCCAATATGCAATCGCTGTAATCTTCACATATTTCTTTCTTATTTAGGTTATCGGATGATGAATTCAGAACGTAAAGGCAACAGGTATACTCAAATCTAATACGCTCTAGTAGTGAGTCACAAACGAAGAAAACTTGAGTTCTAATTATTGCAATGTGGATCGGTTTTGCTATTTTAAGCGGAACCTAATGGACTTTCTTTTTACGGTTTAATAAAATATATTTTCCTGAAAGCTGAAAATTATTTGCATTGCCTTCGTGGTGCTATTCTCGAGTTTGATGATAAATTTTAAATGGTTCCATTTCGCAATTCTTGAGTCCAAAGAATTGAGCGACACTATGACGTTTCAAGTATTGATGTTAAGTAATCGAATTTATATTTCTGTTGAAAGTCACGCAAGTATCTTCGGTAGTTAATGCGATTGTTCCAAATCGATTATATCCCTTATTTATTCTATGTACGCGGAGGTTATGTGGTAAGATAATATTCTGTGTTCTTATCAAGGAAAGTAGTTTTATTTTAGAGTAAAGGGAAACCGATATTACTTTCTTGCTAAGGGCTTAAGTGCATATATATTGCATCTGTTTACACTTAAGATGTTTTGCAATATATTCCATTTATATCATAAGCAGTAAATGCTAAAATGCACACACAAAAGCAGTTACTTGCAAAGAGTCACATTTAAAATGAAATGCATTTACATACAAGCAATGATTTGTGTGATACTTGAAGTTGTTATCAATTTGTCTGTTATAGTTGCTGTTGTTATGTAACAATTTACATATTACATGACTATTAGCATTTTAAACAATAACAACAATAGTAAGTATTAGGAAAAACAGTTTTTTGTTTTGTTTCCTTTCTTTTTTTTTTTAATATAATAAATATTCTGGTGTCTAACAGTGCGTCGCTTTAAAGTCATTAAAACATCATTTAGTTAAATATAAATTTCACTCAATTTCAATTCAGTTGAATTTGCTGTAAAGACAGAGAGAGAGAGAGAAAAAAAGAAAGAAAAAAGGAAAAATATAAGTTAACGGAAAAAGCTAAACTTGAAGGATTTTAAACATAAATTGTCAGTTTTGTGTTCAGTGGTCTTCTGCCTCCATATATATCTGAGACAATTATTTATGGGAAATTGACATTGGCATTGTCTGTCTGGGCGTCTGTTTCTTGACCAGGCAGTGAAGATTGGTTGAAGTTGTTTTACTTTTTGTTGAATAACTACCATCTTGACTGACGTGTGGCTAAATTAAGTGGCATTAATGCATTACTCACTTGCTCAGACAAAATACAAAACAACGAAACAATAACAACTGCGCAAATGAAAAGAAGAAATAACAAGAAATAAAGAAGAAAGAAAAAAAAAAAAAAAACAAAAACAGAAATATGTGCGAAATCTCGCAAATTGCTCATCATCAGTGTGAGTTTCAGATGCAAGCAATAAGTTAAAGATCACAAAAGGTCTGATCATTAAATCATCTGGTATTCACTTTTTTTCATGCAATTATCACCCCTATAATGGCCTGTTTTGTAACTCACAAACGTACTTATGCATATATTCATATATGTATATTATATATGTGTTAGTTTTATTAAACGTATGTGACTCTGGGCATTTTGTCCGTCTGTGTTTTCTTTCTTCATTGCATTAATTTTTCAATGCCTTATATCTAAAAAAAAAAAAAAAAAAAAGAAAAAAACGATAAACAAAGAAGAGAAAAAAATATTAAAACTCTTCCTTTAAGATTTCTTATAAAATATTAAGTCTAGCACCATTGTCTTTCCGTCTGTCCGTTCTTGTTTGTCCGTCTTCCATACGTTGACTGATTACCACCAACAGTTTACTTTTAGTATTGTTTTCGTTCCTTTGGGTTTTTTCTTCTGTTTTTCTCTTCTTTTTTCTGGTGCTCTATTTAGTTTACTTACTCGTAGTGCTTATGTTATACATTAGTGGATATGTTTGTAAGTTTAGTAATCTTTCTAAAAGTATCTGTTTAACACTATTATCTTGTCAACACAAAATTCGAGATTCTTGATCATTATCGTCATCATGATTATTATGTTTAAGATGAATACGTAGTCGTCGTAGTTTGATTACTTTTTAAGTAAGTTAAGGGTGTGACAATAAAATAGACAATAAATTTTATTATAGCGCTAGATTTGAAGCAGATTACTTCACACGTTTGCACTTTTTGAACATAATCGTTCAATGCAATTAGAAATTATCATCGCTTGCACATAAACATACTCCTCAGAGATTTTGTAATCACTCTTCTTTCCGGAATTAAAAGCTCATCGGACCCGAACGTATCATTGATTTTCTTTGCAAAAGTTCTGACATAAATGATTCTTCTACCGAGATTAGATCCAGAATAAAGATGTCCTTTTTTTATGAAATAGTTTTATTAATTTTCGATATGTATCTCGATATTTGCTTATTCCAATTTTGTGATATGTAAGCTGGTTCTTTTACCCATAAAGTTTTCTCTTTCAAATAAAGCCGAGGAAGCTTTTCTTTTATACGAAGAGTTCTTTTACATGCTTCAAAGTGAGAGAACAGAGAGAATTCTTAGATAGTATTAAGGCGAAGGTTCAAACGCAATGTTATTTTACGCGACAAAAAATATTAAGCACTACCTAAATCCGTTGAACCAACTGTATGGAGCAGACATATCAGATTAAGGCTAAAAAAAAGAGTTCTTTAAACTTAAATCTTTTTTCTTTTTTTTTGGTTTTCTTACATTTTTAACTAACATAATAAATAAATGTTATAGCAATGCGAGGAAAATATAACGGTACAGATATGTAAAAGGAATTTCTACGAAGTAAGAAGATTCATTAAAATAATCTAAGCAACAAAAATAATTTAATTAATCGTCTTATCCCATTGAGTGCATCTAGAAGAGATATTGACGAGGGTCTTACGTGGTTGCTTTGTCTGACAAGGTATATTGAAGTAAGACATTGCTAACTAACTACGGGGTGTCAATAATAAGACAGAGAGTCTTAGATTAATATTTTTGCAGGATTTCGATACTAGAGTTACTGGCTGTTCCTGACAGTTGTATGCCATAGGTATAAACAGATTGGGAGATACTCTCTTTTATAAAATACATTAATAGCTTAGATTAAGTTGAGATTTTGGAGTAACTAGCTACGAGAGTCCTGTAGTGCGTAAATACACTTACTGGTGTTTAGTTATTATACGATCGTTTCATATTAATATTTAATCAGTGTGTAAATCAAAACATTGTGTACAATTATCAATGCACACACGTGCATTTTATATTAACATGCTCGTTATTGCCATTCAACAAGAAAATGATGGAAAGCGTGTGCAGAATATGCATAGATTTGTCATCGTTTATTTTATCCTTTCATTTTTTCAGCCAATGCGAACATTATTCGAGGTGACAAGAGGATAGTTCGTAGGAAACCATCATGAAATCATTAGATGCGAACAGATTTCCTGTGTCATTTGCCTATGTAGGAATTGAAATATTGTCAGTCATCGGAAAATCTAAAATTAAAATTGTATAAAGCATTGGGCTTAAAATACTTCCGCAGGGCACTGCATCTTCAATTTTATGTATGATGGATCTATCGTTCCCCGCATGTACGAAACAATATTACAACATTGCTCATTGACACCATTGATGTTCCTAAATCCGAATTGGTGGGTAGACTGTAGAAGTGGGATTTGTCTTTGTAGATATACGTTGTCTATGCGAACTTATTTGATCAATTTTGGTTTATTCGGTTGGAAAATTATTCAGTCTTAACATATTCTTAATAATTGATATTAAGAAGAAGAGAGTCTTGTGTTGTAAAGATTTAATTGCTATTCCCCTTATGTAATCTCAACCATGCGATTTTTTAATGTTTACTTCATTAACTTCTTCTTCGACTAGCGCAACTAGACGATCAGTCCATGGGAGATGGGCTGTCTGGAAACTTTATTATTCCTTTTCTTCATAAAATCCGGCAAAATCTATTAGCCTAAAAAGTTATCTGGAGACGAAGTGCACACACAATATAGCACAAACACAAATACACAAACAATTTTTGGCTTTTTTCATATAATTTTTGCACCAATTTCTAAACATATCTCGTAAGGAAACAATTGTCTCGCTCGATCGTTCAAGATATTTGGTTGTTCCCCATAAATAATGCTCATCAAGTTTGCTGAGTTGATGCTGATTAAAAAATTGTTATTTGTTCATCTCTTATCCCAGTTAGACGTAAACGCACATTCGTCGTAGTTGTAGTCAAGTTCCTTTCATCAAAAGAATTCCATACCGCCATCGTGTTCTTAATCTTACATTCATTTCTGTGGAACATATTTTTAAAATTCTTTTTTAAGAACGTGCTGGTATGGGGACAAGCTTTATATATAACTAGCACGATTATTTTGAATGGATATCGTCATATGTAGTGCGGGATTTAGTTAAGCCATATTTAGCAAATTTCGCTTGCTTTAAACAATTAGTTCGTATTTGTGTAAGATCTTGACACCGATGACATTGGTTTTCTATTGTCCGCACACTTTCCTCCATTGGTAATCGAATTTTAGTCAATATATGACATACGTAAAGTTAGAAGAAAAATTGCTCCAATTTTAGTAAAAACAAGATGATAATACATCTTAGGCGTAGAACACTTCTAAGGCAAAATTTCTTTTTCCATATTTACTATTTTACAGTTAGGCGGTAACTAAATCTTTTTCTAGCTGTAATCGATACGATTATTCGTTTTGCGCGTTGCTTGTCATTTGTCCAATTCCCGCCTTGATTAAATACATTTTAAATCTCAGTTGTGTATAATATTTTGAGAAAGAATAAAATCCGTTTCCCTGAACTTTTTGCGACGCACGTAAATATGATTCATTGAAATTCAATTGCCTTTTTTAATTAAACTAAATGATACAAGGGCGTTTTCTACATTTGAGTGAATATTTTTGGGTTCTTTTTTCATATTAATTTTTTTTTTTTAAGGTTTTCTGCTGCTTTGATTTAAGTCAAATCTAATGTTTTAGACACGTGTGTATGTGTGACTTTTTACGTTGTAAGTTGGAATTTCAACACTTCCTTAAAAGTTCTTTTTCGTTAGTTTGGATGAATGCATGTACGAATGTGCCCGTACATTGGTCTTGATCTGGTTTTCTTGTTGTTTTTGTTGTTGTTGCTGTTATGTTAAGATTCATACAGGGAGATAACGGGGATTTGTCATGTGACAATTCCTGCTGCGCGTAAAAGCAAATTCAATGACAAACTTTTAACATGTTTGGTCAACGGCAACAAAAGAAAATGCCAACAACAATAGTAACAACAACAATAACAACGGCAGCACAAACAAAAAATTGAAAAAAATAAATAAATACCAACAAAAAACAAACAGCAACCTACAACTAACAATAAACTTGTAGTCAATGAGATATTGTCAACAAAATCAACACGCCATCATGTTTATGTTACATGGACGGATGCATGTACATACATGCATGTTGGCCCATGGACATGGTCAAAGTTGTGGCCACAAAGCTTTGATTGTGAGGCCAATCCCACCAACAACAGTGACGACTTGACTCTAACTCAGAATTTGACTTAAGCACACAAACGAACACACACACGCATAGTCACATTCGCATTCACACACACACACACACACACACTCGCGCGCGCGCGCTATGTACGTATACATACATATACAACGAAAGATATATGACGTTGTGGGCATTTACATTTGTTGGTTTGTCGTAGCATGTAAAGGATTTATATGTGCATATGGAACAACAGAAAAAACAAAGGAAAAAAAAAGGAAAAAAAGAAAGAAATCAGAACACAATCAAAACTTTGTTAACATTTTCAATACAAGAAAGTATTCGTCAAAAACAAATCATGCGCAAGGATCCAACAACAACATTAAATAAGCAGTCGCCCAACATTATCGCGATTAACAAACCAAACTAAAAACACGCAGCAGAGCAAACAAACCAACCCGCGCTCCTACAACAAAGCCACATAAAGCCAGATATATAGCCGGCCGGCCAAGAGGCCTCTTTGAGTTACGTTTGATTTTTAATGCTTTTAACTATTGACTGAACAACTGCGTTTATGGACTGTTCGTATATTGTTGGTGTTCTTGTTGCTTTCGGATTTAGTTATTTTATCAAGAACTTGAAAGTTTTTGCATCAAAAGGAAACGCATACATATATAAATAAATAATCATAAGTCAACATCAACTACACAAATATGTATATATATGTGGATATATCTGTCGGTATGTCTGTATGTGTGAACAGATTGTTTGTTTGTGTGTATAACCAATTGGACCCACAGCAATGTGTAGCAAAAGTGATTTGGTGCCTAGTGTAGCCACCATTGCCGCTGCTGCTGCTGATGCTTCGGACTTATAAGCTTAACAAGCAGGCAAACTTTTAAATTGGCCACGAGCATTAATCGTTCTCATCTTGTTCGCGAATACGACAAGTTAATAACAGGGCACTCGATTACATTGATTTGAGAAAACGTATACATATATACCCATACACACATCCACAAGCATAAAAAATGAAGTAAGCACACACCATAGGAAAACAAAAACCTTAAAATGGCCACGAAATCTAAAAAAAAGAACCTTTTCCAACTTAGACGATAATGATGATGACGATGATGATGATGCTGGTTTAAGAAAAACAAAAAAAAAAATAAATAAATTAAAAAAACAAAAAGTGAAATGAAAATAAACCTTGGACAATAACAACGTTCACAGAAAACCGGGGCGGATTTACTTAAACATGCATGGCATGCATTCTTTTCAGCTAGGAAAACCTAAAATGAACAGTGCACTGTCGCTGCTCTTGATGATGCCTCTCATCATATTTTTGTTATCGTTGTCGTAACACTCAGACCATTGTTAGCTGCTACAAAAAGTATATGAACCAGTCAAACATACAAACATATTCCTCTGTGAACCGGGCCCTCGTCTAGTCTAACCCTTTTCAAAGCCGTCCTTCTTCAATAGCATCCGCTATGGCATCATTACCGTCATCATCATCATCGTCATCGTCATCGTCATCGTCATCATCAGCGTCATCAGCCTTAGCATTTAATTCACTTGAATTTATTGGATTTTTGAAAGGCAAGCATACTGTTTGCAATATTGCATGATTTGACTTTTCGGTTAATTTGTTATCATCAACAAGTTATCTCGTCTCATTACCATTATGGTTATCGTACAACTTCTTATTTCACTTCCTTCTCTCTTCGCTCTTGTCGGCTTCCAAGATCCTTCATTTGTTTTTCATGGTTTCTTTTCTCAACTTCTCAATGATATTTTTATTTATTTATTTTTATTTTTATTTTTTCGTTTTCGTTTTCTTTTTATTTTTTTATTTTTTTTTTTTTTTGGTTTTTCTATCTGATTCTTTTCGTGCATATTTCATGTTGCCGGTTAAATGATGTAAGCGAGTTCTCTATCGCTTTATTAAAAAAAATGAGCTGAGAAAAATTAAAATATTTTCTTGTGGTTTTGTTTTCAAAAACCTTTACAGTACGGTATTGAATTTCATGGTACATAAATAACCATTACTTACGTTCAGAGATAATCAAGCAAATAAATGCCATTAAGTTGTTAAAATTTATTTTAGAGTAACTTTTTGTCTATTGTGGCATTAAGTAAGTGAGATTTCCGACATAGCAATTCAAAAAAGCTATCTCGAAATTACAATCGAATGAAAAAAGCAAAAAAAAAAAGACAAAACAAAAAGAACGAACAAAACAACGGTAATATTGTAGTTATACGATAACTAACTAACGAACAAAATGGGGAATAACAGGAAAAAGTAAGGGTTTCAATCAAAGAAGCACTCATCAATCTATAATTTCGCTTCTCACTATAAATTGAATTTCTTCGATAACCCCTGAGTCTTCAGATTTTCTCTTTTAAAATTCTTGTTATGAAATATAATGTTAACCATTAATACAGCGTATTCCTAAATTCGCGTACTAGTAGTCTCGAGACTTGCATAGTTTATATACCAGTGGCGTGAATCTTTGACAAAAACTTCGGACTATTAACTGTTCATCTGCTTTCTAAGATTAATTGAAAAATTAAATTTTATTTGTCGAAGTGTATTAACTAGTGTAGATGTGTGTCTGTGCAGGCTGAACCGGTTTTCATATTTAAATAGTGCGGTTTAAAATTATTTGCGAGCAATTTCAGCTTTCGCTTCCAATATTTGTAAATATAAGTATTTTAATAGCAGAATAAGAATGGATGGATAGAATGAAAAATGAGTGAGGCAAACAACTCACGCATTAGCACTGCGAGATATCAACTAAGCATCGACACAGGCGGCGTGAAAGGCGTGAAAGTGAAGACACGTAAAAGAAAACTTGTTGCTTTTGGTGGGTAGGTTGACCATGTTAGTTCTTTTAGAATCTTGCCGTAAAATGAAATTGCGCACTGAAACCACCATCGAAGGATTACGCAACGAAAATTCATAAACGATTTTCAATATATCGTATTAGCAGGAATTAGCCAAACCAAATTAGCCATATCTTTCTATATATAATTGTTTGAAGAGCTCACGAAAGAGCGGTCAGGGCAATGAAAACTATTTCAGCCTTCATTGGATTAAATTTGTGTCAATATTATCGAAGTGGATCCGTTAGATTTGGAAATTTGTAAAATAAGATACCTACTTGTATGTGTAGCTCCAATGAAATGTTTTGCTTTAGGTCCGAAATCAAAAGTTACAGTATTAAGTTATTCCTATCAAAAGATTTGTTTATTCGATTCGCATGTAATTCTTTTTTGCAAAAAAAGAAAGTAAATTTTAAAAATGTTATTTTGGTACCCATCACGAAAATGTGGGTGGTATATTCGTTTTGTCGCCCAGAAGGAAACTTCATGATATATTTATGATTAGCATCAAATTCTGAATCGATTTAAACATGTCTGTCTATCTGTCCGTCTTTTTGCTCGTCTGTGTTATGTTTGTTGTAAACATTCTCTTGGCCGCCTGCTGTTTTACTTGTTTTGCCTTTTTTAGAACGACGGAGATGGGTATAAAAGATTCGATCACGAGCGAATATAATTTTCATGTTACTATTTATTACAATGTCTGTGGACCCAGAATCATAGCTATAAAGTAAAGAGCAAAAAAAAAAAAAAAAAAAAGATGAAGATTATTTTATAAGCCCGTGGCCGAATCTTTTATTTCGAATGTGCAAATATTTATTGTTGCAGTTTATAAGTAACGAACATAATGTGTAGTTTTTTGCTTTTGATAACAGGCGCGTTCTCACTTTATGTTGCACTTTGTCCTTCGCCCAAATTGCCCGGTTTTCAATAGCATTCATCATTTTTGCGATCAGAAGACTCTTCAATAATATTATACGATATAAAATTTCTGAGGGGTGTTTTAGTGCGTTGCAAATGCTTTCACAAAATCAATATATTCGCATCCTTCGATGGGGTTTCGTCTTCGATTTTTTTCATTATATTCAATGAGACGATATTTCAAATGAGAATTTTTTACATTGCTTTAAGTGAAGTTTAAAATTAAGGTATATTCGCAGGCATTTACTTCCTTAACGACCATTTAATCTTCACCTGAAACTATTAAATATTAAACTAAAGAGAACTTCCCTGCAAGAGATAGACCCTTTATTTTTTAGTTAGCCACGTATCTAATGCACATTTATGTACGCGAATATCAGATTTTCAACTCACGCATACGTGAGTACATTACATTGCAATGCATGTACTTGGCTGCAAGGTTTCTCTCGTTGCAACAAAACCCGATTTGCACACGATGGGAATGCACACACTACTACTTACTAGGATACATGCAATTGTTGGTTAAACTCCTCGATGATGTTATTATGATCTATCTATCTATACATGTATGTGTGCTTACTTGTTCATTTAATACTCGAACATGCGCACGCAGCATAAATATTTATCCTCGAAATGTTTTAATATTTTAATGTGTTAATTATGTTATTGTTTATAATGCAGATACGTGTTTTCCCTTTTTTGGACTATAAGGATACAAATATGAAAATTAAGTCACAAATTTGGTGATTTGCATATCATTAGCATTTAATCTAAGCAGGGGCGTTGATCGTTTATTATTTACATACTTGATTTCACATCCAATTTAATGGGTTAAGTGTGTATGTTGTATAAATTACTATAGTAATACGATAAGTAAATTCAGTAAATCAGTGGGTTGAAGCCCATTTATGTATTTTTTAGTCCATTTTCCCTTAATTTTAACTCTAGTATATTTTTCCGATGATGTTTTCCAATCTATTTGTCCAACTTATAAAACGATCTTCCCTAATACCTCCGAGTTGTTTATTGCGGCTACTAAAACTATTTTCTTCCTTGAAAAACACCCTTGATATATAAAGGTTTTCAAAGTTAAGGTTATTTAAAACGTGATAAACAATCTAAGAACACATCACGCAACTTCTTCGATTTAAGTCTTCATAGCTTTTCAGAATTAATCCATTGTCTTGACGAAAAATGATATTATCTTTTCGGTATTCTAAGTCGTGACAATGTGAACCGTTGTTACATAACGAGATTATAGTATATAACTCTTTTTTAGAGATAGTGGAAAAACAACCAATCTATATGCCTTGCGTAGGTTAAAGATCCGCAATGATTGAACGTATAAGACATCTCAGCGTGAAACACCAGGAATGATGCCCCCTATACGTCTAACATGCTGATGATGAGAAAGAATTGGGAAAAGGGAAAGATATAGGACCCATCCTAGTATTTCTTTGGCGGTTGAAGTTTTTTATATTTCAAGAGATCGGCTTTAATTATATATACTGTTAACATGGGCCATGAAATTCTTTACAAGAATAAATGAATGAATGATCAGACGCTCATATATTTAGGGCTAATAATCAAAAGCGTTTAGACCTGTCCGGGGTCACATCTGCGATAGACTATAAACTGAGAACTGGTTTGTTTGCAAAACGCTTTTTGCATGTTCGTTATGAATTGTAGCAGATACAATGATAAAAATTTCCACGCATATTCCATAAGAGATTTTATACTAACAATCGAAAAGTTCAATCACAAGCTCTTTATTATATATAGAGTATCGAAATTTTAATTGTAAAGATGGTGAGCATAACAGATTCGGCCGGTCTTTTCTTGTTTTCGCAAAAGTTTCGTTTTGACAAAAAAACGAAAATTCAAATATTAAAAGATATTCAATTATTTGCTTACCCAAAATCTGTGAAGAAGTAAAAGTCAACTACATAATAGCACAATGGCAGTGCGATAAGTCCACATTTTGGGCACTCGGAGCAAAGAATTAATAGGTCATCTTACATATCCTACATGCCTAGAACATAGTACGTGGACGTGGAGCTTTCATAGAGATAACAGATTGATCCGAAACCTCATCTTTTGGGAGATATTTGCACAGTTGTGAGGAAAAGAAATAAAAAAATTCGATTATTAAACCTTTTTTTTTGTGAGTTTATCACAGCAGTGGGTAACTTGGTGCCACTGTGTAGACTTTGAACATATAAGTGTTTGGCATAGTAAATATTACTCAGAAATTTTGCTAGAAAAATTTATTAAGGCCTTTCGGAGTTTGTCCAGAATAGTTCGACTCACTGAACTGAAGCACGTAACATTCACAGAATTATAAACGATTCTGCTAATTAATTGCTGCTTATATCTAACTCTCATTGAAACGGGTCCATCCTGATGGTTGAACAAGGTACGCTGTAGGAGTAATGCGCAGTTGTTATATATGTGTTATTGTGTCGGATTCAATGCATCAGTTACAGGTAGGGTATCAGCTTTGACGGCAGTAAGCAGGCGTTTTAAATGACTTTTGCCTGTGTGTGCTTAATCTGAATTTGGATTTGGATTTATATGCATTTGTACGTATTACTTGGTCATGTCTTCTTTCTTCGTCTTATATTCTTGTTATGTTTGTCTTAAGCTTTGCTTGAGTTAAGCGAGTATTCAAATATTTTTATAAGGAACATTCAAGCAATATACACATGCAAGCACACATAAAACACATATGTATGGTGCTCCCCCCCTCTGAGCGTGTATTTGTTGAATTGCGAGTAGCGTTGCAAATCTTTTGTGTGAGATACTGTTTATCTTAAATGTAAACTCCTTCGTTCTATATATTTGCAGCTTGCAGTTTGCATTTTCTGTAGCTGTTGTTGTTCTACTAGTCATTTCGTTCACTGCTCGTCTTTGGCAGCCTTTGCTAGCTGCTCTTTTTGATAGGTAATCTGTCAAAAGAGATTTGCAATGCGTGAAATCAGCGTGCAAAAGGTCATGATCTTAAAGACAGCTTAACCAAAAGTACATACATATCGATAGGGACATGTTCCTGGCAGAGGCAAAATGCAAATGCAAATGTTTGTCTTACTTGAAGAATCTTCGAAACGAGGCAACCACAAACAACGCAGCACACTACAACTGCAACGACGAAAATAATAATAATAATAATAATAATAATAATAATAATATATATATACACACAAATATATATATATATATATATATATATATATATATATATACATATATAATAATAATAACGATAACAACAAGATTTATCAATACTTGGTTTATTTTAATGCGTGTATACCCCCACACGTGCAAAAAGGCGATCGTTTATAAATGATTTACAGTGTGGGTTCTTTCAAAGACAAAGAATTCATATACGCGGCTTAAAAACGGGCTTAAAAAGCCAAAGAGTCTCTGAATTTTACTCTTCTCTTCTTTTTGCCTTCTTGTTGCCATTTTTTACTTATGGGCTGAGTTCGCATCTAAATTGAGTTTGTTGTTGAACTGACAAATGTTTTTGCAAATTAAAAATCCATTTAATTGCGCGTCATTTGTTAGCATGGTTATAAATGCAACAACACCAACGAAAATCAGCGCAATGTTGATTATAGAAATTTTATCTGTATGTAGAAGACCAGCTTACGCGAATTACTGTCTCGTCTTCCAGCAGTTCTTTTTGACGTTTGCATTTGTTGTTGTTGTTGTTGTTGTTGTTGCTGCGTTTTCAACTTTTTCTATTTTGCATTTCATTGCAGACACCTTCTGCCCTGATCACGCCCTGCAGCAACAGAAATATGAAACCACTGCAGCACTAACGTCAAAGTGAGTCTATGATTTACATAATTTGCATACTCTCCCCCGTTAGTAAGGTTCGGCTTTATAGCAGTCTGACTGGCTGGATGACTCGATGGCTGGCTAGTTAGCTGCCACGCTGCTTTCGTAAATTTAGGTTCACATTAAAAAGATATGAAAACAAATTGCGAATACTTAGCTTTGTGATTTAGCTTTCGCAGCAGACATACACATATAGTAACGCGCACACATAATTACATACATGCTTACATGTTTATAGCTGTGTATGTCTTCGTAATAAATTGTTAAAGATATAAATCTTGGATGACTTTAATCGAATTTTCTTCTGAGCAAGATGTGTGCGCATGTGCTTTAACATATCTTTACAATTCTATTAAAAACGTACAGAAGCATTGCAAATGATTTAATTTATTTGATTATCGCTAAGCTAAGTATGAGAAAGGAAATGATATTCAAATCGTAATGATCTTTTGTTTATCCATTCAATTGCGATGCATTTGCCGGAACATAAATCTAAGTCCAAAATCGCCGGACGTTAAAAGCTACGCAGTTAATCTTCTCATAGATTAACAGAACTTAAAAGAAATTACGGATAAGGCTCTTAAGTTGAATGATATAAAAACTATTTTGGTTTTGGAAAATATTTTTTAAAATTATTGACACATATTTTACAGCAGTAAGAAAATCATTCACAAGAATATTTTTAAGTTGGAAGGAGTTTTGTGATTATTTTTTTTTTTTTTTAGTCCTGACGCAATTTCGCGAAAACTAAGAATCTGTACACTGTCTTAAGGAAAAAATTTCAAAAAAATTATTGCAAAGTTTTATTCAAAAAAAAAAAAAAAAAAAAGAAGAAAACTTCATTTATATCGAATATCATTGACAGTTACGCCTGGGAGAAATTTGAAAATAATCTGAAAAAATTTTCGATTTCTAAATTGCTAGAAAGAAAATGTAGCATGCGATATGAAAAAAGATTCGCAGTCAAAGAGCGAGTCGAGCCATATGAACACGTAAATTAGAAGATAAATCATCTTTAATTGCAAATTGAAAATTCATTTAAAGTCTTCTTGTTCGCCAAGGCTTCGCAGTCTTGCAGCTTAGGCGTTTAGAAAATATTCCTAAACAAATCATGGTCCAGTTAAAAGTGCCGCTCGTCGTTTTATATATAAGGTGATTGCCGTGACTTGCAAAACTATTTTGTTGCAGTTATTATTGCGTTTGTTGTATGTAGTTGCTATTATGACGCTCGAGTGTGAATGCATTAGATCCACTTGTTGCTGGTTGCAAAAGTTGCAAATGTGTGTATATATTGTATGTATGAATATATTTATGTATGTGCACATCGCAACGATAGCAGCAGCTTTTCAACATTTTGTGTAATACTTGTTTTTGGGGAGGTCTCGAATTGACAGACCACTTAAGCGATTCCACCTGCAATTGACACACAATCTTGTTACGCGTGTAACAAGTGCGAACGGTGCCAGTAGTTAGTTTGCAACACAACACAGCACCGATGAATATGCTTTTGCCCCGTCTAATTCCCCGGTTTTGGTTACCTGAGTAGTTATCTGGAAAAACTTTTGTAGGAAAGCACGCAAACCCGCATTAAATTTAATGCTTTGATGATATACAGCAAACAGCATTGGATTCTAGGCGACTATGCTATAGTAATGGTAACATTAGTACTGTGGTACATCCTGTCTCCTAGTGGTGTTGTAGTTGCGGTGCTCCAGTTTATTATGTTACTGATGCTTTGGCCTCGAGCTGACAGCACATGCCACCTTCTTGTGCACACGTCGTTACGGCTGCAGGCATTCTAAACTTAAACTTGAGTAAGAAAAAACATAAAAAAAAGCAAAAAAACCAGCTATACAGTATATTGTGCTCTCTCCACCTAACCATCGCTCCATGTAACAACTTAAACTCATTCACCTTACACACTCTACTTGAGAAAGAACTGTTCTTTTTATTTCTTTTTTTTATTTAAAAGGTATATAGAAAATAAGTGGAAAATATGTTGAATGTTTTAACTCATGTTACATCACGTTGTTGTTGCGAATGCTGTTTACGTGAAGTCATTTTATTGTGTTCCCAAGCGATATGATTGCGAGATAATGTTTGGTTAGCTAAAGGTTTTATATATTTAACATTTGTTCATATAATAACGATAAGGTTTAACTGTGCAAAGGAACCTTTCTTTTTTTTTTTATCGACCTCCTTTTTCCTCCTGATGCAGTGCAAATTTCATTAGCTTTGTTTACAAATTACTTGTGACACAATTCGACAAAAATATGAATTATATGGTTGTGGTCAGCGATCGCGTAAGCGGAGAAATGATCGCCAATTAATTTTCCATCTGTATTAACATGAGAGATTCCACTGCATGCCAGCATGTTTCCAACACTCAATTTAAATGCTTGGTTAAGCGAATGTGTGCCTGCACATTTTGCACACAGCAAAGCCCAGTTTCATTGCGCTGTTGTTGCCGTTAGACATATTTAATTGAGCTGTTGGCCAATAGACAGTTGTCTTTTCCTAACTTAGTTTCCTATGATTTTTTTGCACGGCTTAGCAAAAAATCTTTCAATAGCGAGTGAAGTGAAGTGCATCGAAGGGAATATCAATGATGTTAAATTGTGAAAAAGCGAAATAATATTTAATATTTTCGAGATTGGATCTTAAATATCTGCCATACTATGGTAAAAAAAAAGAAGCATTTTGCCGTCACAGGCACATTATAATTAGTTTTTTCGCTAAAGAAATTTTTAATAAAATCTATTTTTTTCTCTCTTTACGAACTATGAACTGAATCAAAGTTATTTTGTGAACTTATTTTTTTTTTTCTTATTTTTTCCTTTAGAAACAAAAATCTGGTAAGTCAAAGTCTTGTCAAAACTATTTTTTCTAGAAAGAAGTAATTTTGAAAACAAAACCACTAAGAAAATTAAATTCGCTCAAGACCGAATCTTTTATACCCATCACCGTTTACCCCAAAACAAGACAAAAGAAGAAAAACAACAAAACTCTCCTACTCCATAATATAGAACGGGCGCAGTTGATTTCTTCCATTTCCAAAATAAAACTTTTTGTCGTAGAGTCACGTGGGCGTTGTCGGCGTGTCACTTGAAAATTTTAGATGAATTCCAAATTCTTTTGCAAATTTTTAGGCGAGACTAACGGGAGAATGTTTACCACGAATACCACAAAGTTAAGCAAACAGACAGATGGACAGGCGAACAGGCGAACAGGCGAACATATTTAGAGTTGTAACTGGTCAAGAGTATGTATACTGTGTACTGGGGTTTTTGAAGCTTATTTCTGCTTGTTATAAAGATATTGAAAAAATAATTCCATGTTGCTACACTGTAATATTAGGTAGGCATGGTCAATTTTTTCCATTTTTGTGCGCAAATGCCACAGCATCGACCATAGAATATGCGTTCAAATTGTTGTATATTTATTTGCTACAGTTTATGAGTAATAAGCAAACAACGAATTGTTCATTCCCCTTGAAAAGCAGAGGTGTTCTCAGTTTACGTGGTGCTGTCGGCGTGTCCTTCGACCGATTTGGCCCAATTTCTGCCAAATTTGAAGTCGATAGCTCCATCTTTGCGGCCAGGAGAATGTTTACAACAGACTTCACACAGACGGACAGAGGGTCAACCGGCCAGGCGGACATGCTAAAATCGATTCAGAATTTGGTACTGATCAAGAATATACATATATTCTTTGCGGGATCCCTGGTGCTTCCTTCCGGGCGTTGCAAACGTGTTGACAAAGTGAATATACCCCTCATCCTTCCGTGATGGGTATAAGAAAAAAACATACGAGAGCTGCTAGAATTTTTTGTCGTAAACACCACTTTTGTGGCAGTACGGTGAAGGTTTTTTATTATATAAAAATAAAAAGAAATTCAAAAGATAGGAAAAAGTTTATTTGTACATGAAGACTTTGCATAAACTCCGGTTCCGTTCGCAGCTTACAAGGAAATTATCAATTGTAATATATTTTTTCAGAATTAAGGCTTATCTTGCTTACTTAGCCCATGACACCCGACTAAATCAACAAACCTCATGATATATAGATTTGTGGGTTGCTGCCTTTCAGATGCGCTATATTATTATGATTTGCTAGTGTTTGTATTGACAAAGTTAACGGGTAACATCATTGGAAATTTTCTTAATATATAGTTTGGATCTTCTAGATTATATGGAAAAAATTCATTACCTCAAAAAAATTTCCTCCTCCTCCAAAAACCTCGAAATTTCATCCTTTTTGCTGAAACGCTCCGAAGAGACTTTTTGCCTCAAACGAATTCTTACTGAGAAGTTTCAGTCCATTGTCTTACTTGGTGATTGCTGGCTTCTCTAATACACCGACAATTGCTTTTAGCCAGTTTTTGTGTTAATTTCAAAGCATTTCCAAACAAAACTACGTTAGCGTAGTTTTATCGAGGCGACCATTGAGTAAATACGAGGTAAGGAGCGACAATAAAGTTTTCAAAGCTTCTTCTAAAAAATTCAAAACTTGGGGTAGACTGATGAATTCGACTATTGAATTTTATATTTTTTTCACCGTTTTCTCCGTCATTTCGGAATATGTAAAGTGTGATATACGCAATTTTGTTATTGACAGATGCAGTAAAAGAGCAAAAAATCGTCGGGCTGAAGTAACGAGGAAGAATATTTGTAAATGAAATGGTCTTTCTATGATGCCACAACTGTACACTAAGGGAAAAAAAAATGTTCTAAAAATTGATCATAATAAAAAATCATGTTCATAACCAAAATTAAAACTTCAAAGGACTTAATTTCGAACACGATTTTTGAAAACGGTGCGCAGTATTCATTTTGTGTGACACCCACAAAGTCACTTCAAAGTCATCTAATATATAGATGTTTTTAATCAGCATTAAATTCTAAATTGATTTAAGTGTGTCCCTCTGCCTCTCCGTCTGTTTCTTCATCTATCCATCTGTATAATATCGGTTATGACCATTATCTTGGTTGCGAAAATGAAGCCATCAGTTTAAAATTTGGCAAAAACATTTAAAGTTCTTGCAAGTAGCTTGGTATTGAAAAGGGGCCAAAGCGGGCGGAGGACACGTCTGCAGTATTAGAAAAACTGGGAACAACTTTGTTTTTCAAAAGGAATAAAAACTCGATTTTTTGCTTATTACTCACAAGCTACAGTAGATAAACCTATAAAAGTGTGATTGCATATTCTCTGGGCGATGTTATACTATCTGTACGAAAATGGAAAGACTCGGTCACGCTTACTAAAGTTTATAATGTATTATGATTTCGCTTTTTTCCTTAACTCTTACAACGCACAGCAGCAAGATTCAAAAATGCCATAAGGTATATCAATCCTTGGCTAGTTTCAAATTTGGAATGCATTTAAGCATGTGCGTCTGTCCAACTATCCGTCAGCTCGTTTGCGTAGTATCTGTGGTAAAAATTCTCTCGTTAGCGAAAATGAACATACTGACTACGAATTTGCAAAAGAATTTGGAAAATTATCCACGGAATTATCGACGGACACGCTTACACCGCCCACAGGCCTATGCAACAAAAGCTGTAATCACCTTTCCTCTCCATGTTTTTTGCTTGTTACTCATAAAGTACAACATGTATAAATTTCCACTTTTATTTTAAAGACAGAAAAAATCGGCTACGCCCATCCATTTTTGTAGACTATGATAATTTATTTATTTTTTTTGTTTGTTAGTCTTTTTTAGGATAACGGTGATGGGTATAAACGATTCGGTCATGGCCGAATACATTTTTCTTATTTCTTTTTCATTCGAATTTTTTTAGAACAAAACAATTTTAATTTTTTTCTTTTGAATGTTTTACACTATCTTTAGGCCAACATTCTGTAGAGTAGCGCCTAAGATCTTTGCGGTAAGTTAATCTAAAGAAAATTTATTAATGTTTTCGGTAGAAAAATTAACTTTTTTATTCAAACACTTGTCAAGCACACAAAAAACCAATATTTCCACAAAATCATACGGCATTCTCCGGATATAGGGCTTTAGATTAATTGTTCTTTTCATATCCTCCCCCGAAGGATGAACGCATACTAATTTTGTCTGAAGTGATTAAGCCATGTCTGTCCGTCTGTGTCTGTGCGGTGTGTTAATGAAACTTTCCTGATCGCAAAAATGAAGCTATCGACTTCAAATCGAAACATTGGAAATTTCTGTACGCATGTTGGTATTGAAAAGGGGCCAAATTAGTCTGTGTGCACGCCCGAAATAAAGCGTCAACTGGACGCAGTGCCGTTTCTCTAAGCAAATATGTATGGGTTTTTGCTCATTACTCACCTCTTATGAAAGATAGAAAGTTGAAATTTTCTACATTTACTTTACAAAGAACTCTACTGTTTATGTGCAAAAATGGAAAAAAGCGAGCATACCCATATAAAGTTATGAGCAATTAAATTTTTTTTTTTACTTTTTTTTAAGGTTATTTTGTCCATTCCTTTAATGAAGATATTGTTACGAAAATCCCAAATCCAGTTAATGCTTACTAGTCGATTTTCGTAAGTAATAAATTGCGCGGCGCGCCATACAGCTGCAGGCCAAGGAAAACGATTAGCAGAAAGCAGGTTAACGGATTAAAAATGAAGCCATGAAGTTAGGTGATCGTAACATGCTGGTAAAAATGTATATAAGTGGACTATTTGCGGAAGGCAGTTTAGTCTGAAATGTACATCGAGTCGGAAGAGAACATCGAGTCGGAAGAGAACATCGAGTCGTACGAGAACATTCATCTAAAGAATAATAATAGTTGTGTTGAGCAGCAGAAAGTATCGTTAAAAACACAATAAAGAATAAATTGTAAATAATCCTACATTTAGGAACACAACAAAACTTTGAAGCGCCTTTTCTTTTCAATATCCACGGTCTAGTGATACGAACCGTATTGAGTAGCAGGCAAATTCGTAACAATATTTTATCTGCCTAAAAATGCGTTTATTCTAAAAAAAATATGGTACGCACTACGATGTGGTGGATTAATTTCTTTTTAATAGTACCATCGATACGGGTATCACGTAAGAAACTTGGAGAGTAGAACGTTAATTCTAAATTAATTATGATGAATGCCAGGATGTGATAGATTAGTTTTTCTTAACAATCCGTTCTAATGAAGTAAAAGGTAAAAGATCAATTTAACCCGTTCACCTTTTTATGATAATAAATAAAACCATGTGGCGCTAAAGATTTTAATAATGCTAGGTATGCGAGATTTAGCCGCAGCCGAATATAACTTTCTTACTTGTGATACCCATTCCTGAAGGATGAAGTGTACAATTATTTTGTGTAAACGTTTGCAACGCCCAGAAGGATACACAAAGCATATTTATTCACAATCAACATCAAATTCTGAATCGATGTAAGCTAGTCCGTCCGTCTATGTAAAGTCGGTTGTAAACATGCTCCTGATTGTAACAATGAACCTATCGACTGCAAATCCAACAGTAACTTTGGAAGTTTTTGCACGCAAGTTGATATTGAAAATGGGTAAAATCGGTAGAAGGACACCTGCAGTACTACGTACGGTGAGGACACACCTGTTTTTCAAAAGAATAAAAAATTGTATTTTTGTTCAATATTCATAAGCTACAGTAGATAAATCTACAAAAATTTGAAGGTATATTCTACCGTCGATGCTGTACTACCGTTTCGAATATGGAAACATCTGAAGCGCCTATTTAATTTTACAGTGTGTCATAATTTCACTTCTTTTTTGCAAAACTTTTATAATGCACAGAAACAAGGCTCAAAACCTCCACAAAGTATATTACTTTTTGACCAATTTTAAATTCTGAATACACCAAAACATGTCCGTCCATTTATCTGTCCATCTGTCCGTTTGTGCAACTATGTGTTATCTGTAGTAAACATACTCATGTTCGCAAAAGTGAAGATATTGAATAGAGTATAGAATATTATAGAGTATGAAAAATGAGTTCTTTTTGTTTTGCCAGGATCACGGTGACGGGTATGAAAGATTCGGTTACGACCGAATAAAATTTTCTTATTTGGCTTTTTTTCAGCTTAAATTGGAACAAGTTACGCTACTTGTATATACACCTTACAACCTCCCCGAATATTATGATTCTGCTACCTTTTCTTCCGCAGGCTCCACTCTTTCCTCCATCTCCTTTTTTTGGAACCGCTATAGTGGTGATAGCTCTTAAAATCAAGTAAGAGGAGAAACCCCGCGAAATTTTTCATTGTTCTAAAATACAGCGTTGTATTATATTAATGAATATTGAAATCTCCTTGTGTTCATATTTTAAATCAATGTTTTTAATCTTTTTGTTACTATTTTAAAACGTTGCTAGTGTACTTTATTAACATGAAGAGAAAATTGTAGAAAAAAAGTCGAAAGGACAATTATTGTAAAGTGACAAGTACATTTTTCTCGCACCATTGTTCAGCGCGTCCATCTAACATTAAGTTAAGATATATATTGGGGCTCTCCGAACTAACCATCATTAATACTGTACCTGTACTTGCTCAGTAATTTTGTTACAAATGAAACAGTGATGATAGGTATGAGAATACATGATAAGTTGAGTCTAATTACAAAATATGCTAGGTTGAGCATGCAGACTTTGTTCCTTATAAGGTGGTAATAAGCTTTACTTTGTTTTATTTGCTAATATTGTTTCACAATTATTTATGTTATATGAAAAGTCTTCCTAAAATAAAATAACAATTTTTAAATATTAATCTGTTCAATCTATTCCTTCTACGACTAAACTATATAAAATTGAAGTCAAATAAATAATAATAAAATACATTCACACGCACCATAATCAGGCAATAAACATGAATACTTAAGATTTCTTTAGGAGAATTATATATAAAAACAAGTAAGAAAATTAAATTCGGTCAGGACCGAATCTTTTATACCAATCGCCGTTTACCCCAAAAGAAGAAAAAGAACAAAATTCTGATAATCTATAATATAGAGCGGGCGCAGTTGATTTCTTCTATTTCCAAAATAAAACTTTTTGTTGTAGAGTCACGTGGGCGTTGTCGGCGTGTCACTTGAAAATTTTAGGTGAATTCCAAATTCTTTTGCAAATTTTTAGGCGAGACTAACGGGAGAATGTTTACCACGAATACCACAAAGTTAAGCAAACAGACAGATGGACAGGCGAACAGGCGAACATGTTTAGGTGCATTCAAGAGTTGTAACTGATCAAGAGTATGTATACTGTGTACTGGGGTTTTTGAAGCTTATTTCTGCTTGTTATAAAGATATTGAAAAAATAATTCCATGTTGCTACACTGTAATATTAGGTAGGCATGGTCAATTTTTTCCATTTTTGTGCGCAAATGCCACAGCATCGACCATAGAATATGCGTTCAAATTGTTGTACATTTATTTGCTACAGTTTATGAGTAATAAGCAAACAACGAATTGTTCATTCCCCTTGAAAAGCAGAGGTGTTCTCAGTTTACGTGGTGCTGTCGGCGTGTCCTTCGACCGATTTGGCTCAATTTCTGCCAAATTTGAAGTCGATAGCTCCATCTTTGCGGCCAGGAGAATGTTTACAACAGACTTTGCACAGACGGACAGAGGGTCAACCGGCCAGACGGACATGTTAAAATCGATTCAGAATTTGATACTGATCAAGAATATATATATATTCTTTGTGGAATCTCTGATGGTTCCTTCCGGGCGTTGCAAACGTGTTGCCAAAATGAATATACTCGTCGTCTTTCGGTGATGGGTATGAAAAACAAGTAAGAAAAGTACAGAGGGGTTATAACGAATTTTCGATACCCATTATTTCTATGTTATAGGTAGCATAATTTTTAATACTTACCCCTTTAAATTTGCTCGGACTTAGTTGGTTTGCAAAGTTATTTTATAAAGCTCAACTAATGATGCCTATGTTTTGGTTTTCTTTAGAAATATTCAGTTTTTTTTAAAAGTTCAGTAACAGAACGCGAACGGATTAACCTAAGGAAAATGATTTTCGTTATTATCATAATGTATGTTACCAGCGGAATAATAAAAGTAATATATCTTGAATTTCCGATAATAAATATATATAAGAATTGAGAAAAAAATACAATACGATCAGCACCAAAAAATAAAAAAGAAAAAAAACGGAAAAAATTTCAACTCACGATCTCACGTTGATGATGTAGAAAAAGCAAAAAGAGAAAAAAAACATACATAGGGATGTTTAAAAGTAGTTTCTCAAAGTGAATCCACGACGAGACCTGGGTTTTCCTACATGTGTTAATATATATGGGTATTAGGATTTTTAGAATTTTAATATTTTGATTTAGCACTGCATTCTCTTGCTTAACTAAACTAAACTGTGTATAAGTTTCTTTTTTTAAGAATTTGAAGAACTTAAGGTGTATGTATAAATACATATATATTCGTATATATAATGGTAGTGCACTAGCTTGGAATTCTATTTACTTTTTTTTTTTTGGAGAAATCGCAATAATTCTATTTAACAGATTCAGGTCGCAATTAAGAAATGCATGCACGGAGTCACTGGCTCAAGTATGAACTTGTGTTAAGTTTCACAGATATATTTATCTAAACATATAGGTGAGCGCGGATATGTTCATGTGTATGTAATAAAGGAAAACTGTGGCTAGTTGGCAATTTTTGCTAAGATTATGATGATTATTGTGGTTCTATATTATTGTCGTTGTTGTTGGTGTTATTGTTCTTATTGGAGTTGTTGGTACTTCGGCAACCATATTTTTAAATTTTTGCAAAAGCCAAAGAAAGAAAGAAAATATAAAATGATGTATATTCTCAGATGGAATGATGAGGCAAAAACTCTAGCATTGCATTGCACTGCGTTGCTCTATGCATTTGCTATAGACCCTTTTGTGTGCCAACAATTATGTTTGTGCTGCCAGGGAAGTCCGACTTTGCAAAGCTGGCTTTTGATACCATAGCATAGTATGGTGCATATATATATATATATATATATATATATATATATAACATAAGAAAGAGTATAACTGAAATCACCAAAACGAGCAGCAGACGGAGAAAACTCAACATTAAACTTCAACTACTAGATGAGATCAGTCAGTGGAATTATAACTAACATACACTGTTAAGAAAAGAAACAGTAAAAATAATACATTTTGCAATATTTTCAAGACGTAAAAAAAGTAAAAAATAGAAAAAAAAAAATGAGGGGGAATTAACCAGCAAGATTTAACTTCAAACTAATTTAGATTAGCTCTCTTTCTTCCATTCCAAAGCTACACATAACAAATTCCCTGTCATAAATTATTTCCTATATACGTTGTTGTCGTTTTGAATTCTTTTTTCAGTTTTCTTTTTATGGTATTTTTTTTTTTTTGTTTTTTTTTTGATATTTTCAACAAATCGAAACACGCGCATTAATATAGTATATAGAGGATAGCGTGGAGAAATTAGAAGAAAAAATAAACCATTTTGCTCTAATCCATGACTTGGCAGAAAATTACAGAACGAAGCGAAACCTTTTATAAGAATTTATTTGTTCCCGTTCTTAGTAAATTTAATAATTAAAAAATCCACATTCATTAAATTTGTACACATTCAACTTAACAGCCACCAGAGAGAAAACATTTTTCAAACACCAACTAGCATATGTTGAAGTTCTTTTAATCTATCTCGACAAACTAAATGAAAAATTAAATTATAAATGCATCATTCATTGGATTGTGCTGCCTATGCTCGCAGATAAATGTGTATGCACTAGAAGCGAGCAAATTAATGCATAATCATTTCACTATGATCTCTTGATAAAAATGATTATAGAACAAATTTTTTTCTATATCCGACAGCTACGAACTCGGGATAGGTGTTCGCTTAATTCCTTTCTGCTCTTAGTTCATTTTTCTTCCCTTTGGTTTTCCTTAACTAATAGGTTTGAAAGAAAGTTTTATCAAGTGGTGTCCTGTATAACTAGGAGGTTTCTTGAGACTATCTCTTAGAGACTATTCAGTGTTTAATTCAAACTTATTTTATTATCGAAGGACACACAAACATATTACAGCATGAAAAATGAAAAAATTGGGTTTTTTGCTGCTTAGCTAGCGATAAAAATTTCCAGGTCCATTATATGGCTGATACCAAAACATCGGCATAACAATGAGCCACGCCTACCCACTAGTATAGAGTACAACAATTTCAATTTTTTTTTCGGCCCTAGCGGAATAAATTTCTTACTGGTTGGTTATTCCTTGTTAACAAATTTGAGCCACAAGCTAAATTTAAATGACGCTTAAATTACAAAATTTACAATTTTTTTTCGTTGCACTAATTTATAGCAATTAGGAATATGTTTATAAACTTTGTAGGGTCATTAAAACTTCCTTCTGCGGCTCGCAGACGTTTTGATAGGATATTTGTATTTCAGTGTTCTATAGTATCGAGTGGGCGCGGCAAGTTTTTTCCATTTTTCTGCAAGTGGCATTTATCGTTGTATCTGTTGTGGTTCATATGTAACGAGCAAAAAATTAAAGTTTTTTTTAAAAATAGAAGGGACCTTCCTAGGTCACGTTACGTTGTTGGCAACTCTTCTAAAGGATTTGACTCTTTCCCTATGCTAGCCTGCGTGAAAGAACTTCCAACGTTTCTACGATTGGTTTGGATTCACAAGACCATTCACAACAGACAGAGAAACACGTAGATGGACGGACGGCCATGCTTAAATGAATGAAGAATTTAATACTGGTCAAGACTATTCATATTTTATGGGTCCGCTGAAGTAACTTTCTCGATGTTGCGAACAATTTGACGAAACCATCTTTCGGTGTTAGGTACAAAATGTTTCTTCAATAATATCTCCGCGACAACTTTCCTACACACTCAGCGCTTATGCAATGGCTTGGTTGTCTAGTTTTTTTAGGATTACGTGGCAATGCCAAATTAACTACAAATTCATTTATAATTATAATTACAATTCATTTATAATTTTGCATTATCATTATGTTCGGTCTGACTTTACTCGCGTAACATAAAATATTATATGCATTCGTGGTGAATTTATCTGCACAGGCGTACTTTTGCAAAATCATTTTTTGGTAGTTTTTTTCTTGAAAAACAGTTTAGAGCCCTTGCTATTAATTGATAAGTTGCGAGCCTCGTCTTTAATGTGAACGTATAAAACTTGCAATTGTAAAAGTTACAGAAAAACTTTCTGCCGAGGCCCATCGAACACTTTTAAAAGCTTATGGTTACGCTGTATATATATACATATTCTAATTGTCGGTTTTGGTTTGAGCGGTTTATTGGTAGCAATTTTGATGTCAATGATAAAAAACGGTCTAGAGTACCAAAAAGGTTGGAGGACAACGAATTGCAAGATTTATTGGACGAAAACTCAGCTCAAACTTTCAAGAAATTTTGGACACCTTAGCAGTTGATGAATCAACTGTGCATGTGTGATGTTCACATGCGACGGGAAAGATTCACCAGGAGAGAAAATGGTTGACTGAAAATGCCATTTCGAACCGTTTCAATACCGCAATTTCATTGCTAGCCAGGAAAAAGAAGAATAATTTTCTATGGCGTACTGTGATGGGCGATCAAAAGTAGATCTAGTACGATAATTCCAAGCCCAAAAAGTCGTGGCCATATAACTTTGCTGTGCATATGATGATATCAGTAAGGTGTAGTGTATTACGAGCTGCTAAAACCGAATGCAACTGTTACTGCTGATGTCCAATGACGTTGACAGAACAAATTGAACGATGTGTTGTTGCAAAAAGGGATCAGCAATGGCTGTTATACACAAAGTCATCCTCTTGCATGACAACGCTCGGGCACACGTTGCAAGAGTTCTCAAGGATACATTGTAGCAGTTGGAATGGGAAGTCTTTCTGTACCCAGCGTGACGCCTTCTGATTACCACTTGTTCAGAAAGATGCGATATGGCTTCGAAAGGCATGCGGTTCCGTAAAGTTGAAGAAGTGAGAGGTGACTGAATTATTGCAAAACCAATATCGTTCTTTCGACGCGGTATCGCCATATTGCTAGGAAGACGAGAAAGTACTTCCAAGCATTCAATAAAATGCAATACAAAAATTTGTTAAAAATTGCTCTTCAAAAGAATCGAACTTCGGAAAATCGATGCTTCACTATCAACTTATTTTTTATCATTTTCTTTACAAGGCTA
Organism: Glossina pallidipes; assembly: GCA_000688715.1. Lineage (NCBI taxonomy): Eukaryota > Metazoa > Arthropoda > Insecta > Diptera > Glossinidae > Glossina > Glossina pallidipes. The sequence goes on along the minus strand of KK499764.1, from coordinate 3,887,854 downwards.
ACACATATACATTAGCTACTTACCTTATAGAGTATGTGCGTGAGTCTTATGAGATTTTATATGGAATTATTCGACTTTATTTCTGGCTAAGTTCAAGAATGCTTAAGGTTTGGTTATAGAAAGATAGAATAGTGCGTACATAATTTTGATGTAAAGCGGTAAAGCGGTTTTTCTAAAATGTACATAGTTTCCATATACAGTTACTAATAGCTTACGACTTGTAAAAGATGTAAAACGAACGCCATGTTTGTCTACAAAGAAGGTAGAACGTGATATTCAGCCACCCATGGACGTGTCTATCAATAATAAAAAATCTAAATGATTCAACTGGCAGCAATAACATTTTTAAAATTGTTCCTACTATATTTTGTATACCCACCAGTGAAGCATGAGATTTGTTTTTTTTCGAAAGGAAGCGTCAGAGACCCTATAAAGTATATATATTCTTGATCAGCGTGAAATTGTGAAGCGATTAAGCCATGTCTGTCCGTCAGCCCGGGGTGTTGATGAAACTCTTCTGATCGCAAAAATGAAGCTATCGATTTCAAATCGAAACATTGGAATTTTCTGTACGCATGTTGGTATTGAAAATGGGCCAAATTAGTTTGAGTGCACACACGGGGTAAAGCGTAAATTGGACGCAGTGCCGTTTCTCTAGATAGAAAGCTGAAATTTTCTACATTTACTTTACGCAGAACTCTACTGTTTATATGCAAAAATGGAAAAAAGCGACCATGCCCGTACAAAGTTATAAGTAATTAAATTCTTTTTTTTCTTTTTTATGAAATTATTTTGTGCATTCCTTTAATGAAAACATTTATATCTGCCTAAAAATGCGGTAATTCTAAAATGAATATAGTAGACACCGTGTCCACCTGGTGGATTAATTTTTTTCGTAATAATATCAGCGATATGGGTATCAAATAAAAGGACTTGGAGAGTAGAATGCGAAAAGCGTAGTGGTGGGTAGGGGAGATTCGGCTCCTCCCGGTTATAACTTTCTTACTTGCTTTTTTTTTTCTTCTTAGAATCGTCATAGTTTTTAGGTGTGACAATGGTATGGAATATTTAGCATTGTCCTTGCTGCGATTTTAATGCGATGGGTAAAATACTAAGACTAATATGAAACGTTTTTAATGACTCTATTTAAAAAGGCGCTAAAAACTTTTTTCCTTAAAATTTATTTATTTGTGTGTTTCCTCATCCGTACAGAATTTAGATATAATTTACATTTAGCTGAGTTAAACAGTGGCTAAAATTAAAAACGTAACCTAGTTAAAGGAGAAAAGAAAAATCTTAAAGCTGCGAACTGTTCATATACACATAAATGAATTACGGGAAAGGAGGAGAAAGAAAGAAAAAACAACTGTACATGTTTAGTGCAACAGCTCGCTCACGAGCCAATGTACGTCAATTGCGAAGACACCACGTGTGTCGCCAAGCCAATGAAAATATGTCAAAGCTTAGCAAGTGTATATCAATCTTGCCTAATCGATCGGCGGATTATAGCGCAACATTAAAACACCTTAAATTTTACCATATGCTTGATGCATATGCAGAAATACGCGAGCATTCAATGGCAGTTTTAATGGAGCATATTTTGGAAATTTCCCTTATGTGTATGTGATCTACTGCACCGTTGAATTGAATATACGATATTGCCCTTATATAACTAAAAAAAATAGATAAATGAATGAAAAAAAATAAATAAATGTGAATCTCATTAAAAAGATTACATTATAACAGTTCATAAATGAATTTTCATTGGCTAACCGTTATGCGACGAAATGTCGCATGACGGATGGATAGAACAATTGAACTTTATATCATTTAACAAAACCGGTCAATCAATGACGCCGTTTATCGACCTTAACATGAAGTAAATGCCTAGGATAAGTCTATGTTTTTCGAGTGATGGCAAGAGGTAGCCTATGTTCGATGTCCGATGAAAGGGGGACAAGTGGATGCTAAAGTAAATTCCTTAATGCAAAAAGTAGGACAAATTTCTGTAAACTTTCAGTTGATTCAGCATGGCTCGAGACATTTAGAAGTCTAGGTCGTAGCAAGCTCACACGATGCATGTGTACTCGAATTCTCCGACTGCACGCTTTATAAAGCGGAGCATTGATCCAGCTTTATTTCATTACTCTTTCGTATTATTTCTTTATTTTTAAAACTCTTGCTCTTATGAAACGTATTTGTTCTACGGTTTGAATCATATGATCCCTTTAGACTTTGTTTCAGATTTTTGATAAGCATAAGCTCTCTAAGTAGTGCGAAAGTTTACTCGTAAACTCTACTCCCATTAAACTAGTATATGCCATCAGTATTTCTCAAAACGGCGGGCAAATAGGCAAAAAAAGTAAATCTTAGTAATTTTCCAGCTGAAGAAAGACAAAAGCTTTTAATGCCCTCTTAATTGCTTGGCTTATTATTATGACCTTAATAGGAAAGTTGGGCTTAAACGCAACGAAGCATGTGTTAATGCGGAACCATACTTAGATGCATGCAATTATTACATAGGTTGACGTGAGAACTATTTGGAGTGTTCGTCTTGCGTGTGTCCTGAAAGAAATGCGAAAGGAAAAAGGATAAACATAAAGTATCGATCAATGGTAACCACAAGCTGATAGCTTGCAAGTTGAGCAGATGTCTAAAATTACGACGGAAGTAGATCCTATGCCCTGACCGTTTAACATCATGATCAAGCTTAACCATAATTTATTCCCCTCTACAGTTTTAAATCAATTACAGTAATTCATAAATTAAATTGAAAAAGTTTATAATTAACAAAAAAAAAAAAACAAAAACAAAAAAAAAACAAAGAATAAGCAATTTGCTTAAGGATAGAAAATTTTAAGTGTCCGCCATCTGGAAGGTAATTCAATTTATTGTGTATACAGTAGAGCAAGGCAAACGGCAACATTACGTCATTCTAAAGAACAATATGCAAATATTAAAACACCTTTTAATAGAGTTATTTATTAATTATTTATGTCAAGCAAGTCTGCCAAGCACAACAGTTGTATAGCCCTTTTGATCTACTAAATGGTGGACAGGCAGAGGAACTCAAGATGAATGTCTAGAGCACAGTAGGTTTTAAGTTGTTTCGGTATTTTATGAATTGTTGCGGTCTTTAAAGATGGCTTTGTTACTTTCTTAAAACTGAGCCCGAGTATCTGCATCAAGTTGTAGATATCTGTTTGAGTCATCAGTCCTTTTTTAGATTTTTCTAAAGATATCCTTCCATTTGTGCGCGTTATACTTAAATAACGAAGAGGTAAAGTAGTTCTCGGCGTGCTAAGACGTGCCCTTCATGGCGCTTACCAATTCGATGGAAGACATTTTAGCGTGTTTTCGGTTACGTTATTAAGAAGGCATCCAATCCACAAGACCGAATTTAAAACCGTTTGTTTCATCACTTTAACTTCAAATATACTTAAATATTACTAAAGGCAGAAAGTGGACATCGTAGTTTGGAGTTCGGCCGACAAAAGGGGTGGAAATAATTAACGCACTGCCAGATTGTAAAATTCCGCAATTTGAGAATATAAACTCAGAAGCACATTTCAGTTAAAGCCATTGCAAAGAGACGAAAGCTTGCAAAATGACGCGGTCTTTTTTTTGTTGTTTTACTTTTTTGAAATGTAATTGGGGTCCTGAGTATTTGAAAATATAAAAAAAGGCTTCATTTTAACGTTCACATAAGATTTTATCCTCGGTATCCTCGTTATCCTCGTTATTTCCTGACAATAGATTGAAGGGTTAAAGCTGGATTCAATAATCAATATAACTCGCAACCGGAATCGATCATTGAGAACTTTGGGGCTTAATAAAAAATAAAATATTAGCACTGGGGACTTTCGACAATAAACTATAGTTTAAATATCAAGTTATCCTGTTTGACTGCACGCCTGCTTGCTAGCGTGAATTCTCATTCAAGATTGAAAGTGTTGACGTGTGGTACACTGCCACGGATAATGACTAAAGTAAAAGAGTTTGGGTACTGTCCATTGAGAAAGGATAGTTAAGGATCGGTCTTCCGGGACGTGTGGTAGTCCAAAGGCAAGTGCTAAATGCGTACAGTATGAGATCACCCAAAGTTGTATAGCTTTGTGTAAGTTCTTGCTTGAACGACAAGCCAAGAAGTTAAAGGGTGTCCACGGAAGTCAAGTTGGCCATAGTAGGATTGCTCCGGCAGGCAGATGCACGCTACCCATCGGAATGTCGGACGAAGGCTTTCTTGCCTGACTGCTGGGTACGGCCATTCGGGGAGTATTCGTGGTGGCTTTGATTGCCCCAAAGTTTCGCAGGAAGCTATTTAAGAGGTGCTTAGATAGGCCTCGACGTAGAGCACTAAACGAGAATTTGGCCCACACTTATTTTCTATTGCGGGACCTCAGGGTAGCGAGGCCCCCTTCAATGGGGATTGTCTCTCTCCCTGAGGGGTCCTCAATCAACTTGCCTCTCGATTACTAATGGTTGTAGGCAATCCGTCTGATTAAGGTACATGCCAGGTGCAGACGTTAAAACATAGACATATATATCTGTCCATAGTGTACACCAGTGAAGAATCTTTATAACTATAAAAATGCCCGTCGGCCCCAAAAGCTTTGCTGAATTTTTTGCAGAAGTGGGTTCCATTGGAATGATTTCTTTGCTTAGTCATTGTTATTATAAGACTTTGTTATACAGGAGACGCTTAAAGTTCTTGAATTGAATTTATATCACAATTTCACAATCGTGACCGGTAGAACAAGTACAGAAGGAAATGCTAAAGCTATTATTTTGATTAGAAGTTATGTCGTTAAGCTTAGTTACTCTCCAAAATCTTTCTTGTAGAATGGAGCACTCAATAAACTTCTAATACGATTCACCTTTTTATCAATAGAAATTAGCCTTGTATTGCATTTGTATAAGCAAAACGCCATTAAATTGCACTCAAATATAGCAAAAGTTCATCGCTCAGGGAATATATTGTCGACACGTTTCTTTTTTGTGTACATGTGAACAAATCATTCTGAAATATATATATAAAAAGAAATTATATGGCGACTTTTTCACAATTCTACGTCAACGTAATAAGCACTGCAGTACTTTGAGCTAAGAAATATTTAATTAAATTTCTACGGTATGCAATATTTTTACCAACAAAAAAAAAAGAAGATTTTTTAGAGAGAAAATAGCAACCACAACTGTTCAGCCTGAAGCAGAAAATGTAATATTTAAAAATTTATGGGAAATTTAAATCGAATAATGATTTTAATAAATTAAAGATGGGATAACGTATATATAGGATATTTCTTATATATTTTTGACAAAAATGCATTTAAGTAAATGGAAATAAATTTCTCTACGCCACACGCACTGGACTGCATTCACACATTTATGTTTGTCGTCTGAGTTATAACAAATATGTAAACAGAAAACAATTATAAAAATCCATTTGTCTTTTTATTACTTTCCATATTAATAATGTATACGTCGTTATGTAGGTATGTTGGAATGCATTTGTGCCGATATGTGCTTAAATTATTTTGTATACATGTATAGTAAGATAGTTTTCGTTGTTTATAAAAGCTAAGCTTCTTTTTGAAATGCACCTATGGTGGTGCATACGAGGGCGTATGTGTACGTTGTGCGTGTATGTATGTATGTATGTATGTATGTATGCATGTATATATGTATATATGTTTATGTATGTGCATGCGTGCACGTGTATGTGCAAGCATGTGCAAATGATGTGTTTTGTTATTTTGCACCCAATACGGTGGTAAACACATCAGTAAATAAGTACAACATAAACGTTGATGCATATGTGTGTGCAAATTGTTAGCATGCAGACAGACTGACAGACAGATATACATGCGTGTGTTCCATATTACAAAATGTCTATGAATGCGTATGCTTGTGTATGCGTATGTGTGTACGTTTGCTTCTATGTGAATAAAATTCATAGTTGAGTTATTTCTGGCTTTCATTCGTCTATCCTATCATTTAGTCAGCCTTGCAGTCATTTCTACTGACAGTTTGTCTACCTATGTTTCAGTTTGATATTTTGTCTTTCTGTCAGTTTGTCGGTCTATCCCGGTGTCGTTCATTTTGTTGTTATTTTATTATTTTGCGTTTTATCTCTTTTATGTTTTTTGCTTATTATTATTTACTTTTTTTTTGTTTTGTTTTTGTTTTCCTTAAAGCCTGTTGGCTATATACTGTGGTGTTTGTCCATCTTTCAAATTGTTGCCAAGTGCCAAGGTAATGTCGTCTCTCTGACAGCCAGGGTGACAGTTAAATGCAGTTAACTTTAAATATGTGTAGATGTGAAGTAATACAATTTGTGATTTCGATACACTCTAAGAACAGCCATAAGGATATTGAAATTCAAAGGTTCAACTTGCTCTACATATCTAAGCTATTTTATATTTTACCGATATACATGTGAGTAGTATTAAATTCTAAAAATGAAAAAAAAAAAAAAAATTCTTTCGGTGTATTTTATAAACATTGTTTTTCCCATAGTTTAACTTGTAATTCCAGACAGAATAATAAAAAACGAAAGCAAGATTAAAAGAGAGGAACTTATATAATTCTTTATAGTCATAGCAAAGCATAGCATAGCAAATCGTATATTAAGAGTTGTGCTCTATGTATGAAATTCTGTAAAGAAAAGCTAACAGTAACAGCAAAAGTAATAGCAACGGCGACAACAACAAGAAAGAACAACCGTGACGACACTTTAACAAGTACGGCAAGAGGCAACCTTTCAAGCTTTAATTTTCGTAACTGAAAATGAAACAAACTGCTGCAGCAAAGCAAACAAATGCAAATCCATTAAAATTATTGTCGGACATCAGCAGAGAATGAGTAAAAGTGTGTGAAGCGAAGCCACCCAGCCGTTGGTTCTGTGCTCGGACTTGTGTGCACTTGACAGGCATTAGATAAAATGGAAATAGAACCGCTACTCTTTTTGTAGACAACGTTTATAGTCTAGTTTTAGAAATTGCAAAAAAAAAAAAAAAAAATTAATAAATAAATAAAAAGAAGTACGCAGAGCAGGACTTTGCAGGCATTTTTCGGATTCAAAGGTGCAAAGCACTTAAATTAGTTAAGCAGTAAAATGCAAGCAGTAATATGTTATTATTATTTATAATATTACAGTAATATTATAATAATAATAATAACAATAATAATAATAATAATAATAATAATAATTTTCTTTCTCTTCGCTTTTCCTTTCTCTATAATATTTCGTTAAAAGAAAAAAGAAATATGTGTATGCGTTTGGCTCGCGTTCTTTAAAGCTTTGCTCCTATTATGCATTTTTGTTGTTTTAATTGTTTTACGATTTCATTTTGCGTAATTGCTGTTACTGTTATCGTTTTTGTTTTTATTCTTGCTGTCGCTGTCGTTTTTATTAAAGCGCAGGTGCTGTTGAATGGCATGAAGGTAACATTTGTGGCAGGTAGACATGCAGATTTTTAGTGAACGCTGTGACTGCTGCATAATATCAAACAGCAAAATTTTAATTAAATCCCTTCTTCCGATGAAGAAGGACTTAGTTGCACAATATGAGAAATTTGCATTTTAATTTAATTTTCTTATTTTACTGAAAATGCATTACTTGTCCTTGCTCTTGGTTAAGGTCAAGCTGAGAGATTTCGTTAACTGTTTACTGATTACGTCTTTTTCATTCGAAAAACTTTTTGTAATATTTTTCTAAACCTAGATTCAGTTAGTGCCTGCTACTAAGGCCAAGGAATAAGTAACTTAGTCTCGCCAATATTTTGATATTCATCACCTGGTACGTTAACTTTTTTTTGAAATACTTTTTGCATTTCTATCCTATATAGGAAGAATGAGAAAGAAGTAGAAATTTGACGGATATATGATCATTTTCCCGTACTATCCTGAATGTTAAAAATTATATGAGTTACATTACAAATAAGGATTTAATTGGCATTCTGATAAAATCTAAACAAATAAATGCTCAATAAATGTGTAAAAAACAAGGCAGTGTAGACGGGAAAACAATCGGTGCATTGACGCAAAATTCACAAAAATGCTGTATGCTATATGTTGAAACGTCGATAAAAAATTCAGATAACAAGTAAAAGCTGATTCGGATATATCGAGATGGTGAGATGGTATTTGTAGTCGTTTCTCGGGAAGATCACGTTGTGCACATATGTTTTCGAGGGCGCTATGTGTTAAGCAGCACAATTAGTTCGACCTTTTAAGAAACGGGCGGAAGGCGACATCTCAGACAACTGAGATTTTAAAATCGGATTTGACATAATCACTCGTTTGAATCTTCGCAGATGTTACTTAAGACGCAAACACCATAGAAATCGGTTATTGTTAATTTACCGATGGAACAATTGAACCTCTTCAACGTAACTGATGATTTTGATGTTTATTTTAATTTGCATGTGTTTCTCGTTTTGACTTTTCTTACGATTCAATACTTTTACTGGCATGCAAACGTCTCTCCAAGCTTTCAATCCATCTAAAAGATACGACTGTGAGCTTTCTGTTGTTGCAGATTACATTACGGTACATGAATAATTCTAAGAATAGCTCTTATGCTTCCGGCTCAAAAAAAATATAATCGTAGATATTTCAAAACGAACAACAATGATTTTATGCATCCTTCATCCGAAAATATGGCTTAAATTTAATTATCGAAAGTACTGTTATATTATTGTATATATTTTTACTTTGATCCAATATTTTTAAATCAGTTGTTGGTCATTGTTAGGATGGTTTTATGATGTGATGTTGTGAAGCCAAATATATACAAAACTACTTGACTTCAAACAAAACCTTTCAGGAAAATTAAAAAAAAGTTTCCAATCGTTTTTATACTCATCACCGAAGGATAACCGGTTTAATTGTTTTTTTTGAAAATGTTTGCAACGCCCAGAGCTTCAGAGACGCGGCAAAGTATATATATTCTTGACCAGCCTCAAATTTTCTCTGTTGTAAACATTCTCCAAGTAGCAAAAATGAAGTTATCGACGCTTACGTCGACGGTACTATGTAAAGCGAGAGCAATTCTGTTTTTCAAAAGCAATAAAAAATTGGTCTTTTGATAATCACTCATTAACTAACTATACGAGGTAAATGTACAAAAACATTTGAACGTATATTCTCTGCGCGATGCTGCACCTTCTGTAGAAGTGGAGAAAATCGGCTAGGTCTACTCAATCTTATAGGGGTATCATAATTTAATTTTTCTCTCAAAATCTTTATACAATGCATAGAAGCGAGCTTTGAAAACCCCATAAAATAAATAAATTTGTGGCCAACTCTAAATACGGTATTTACCATGTCCGTCCATGAAACTGTCCATCTGTCCGTCTTCGCAATTGTGTAGTATCTGCAGCAAATATGAAGATATCGCTTACAAACTTGCAAAACAATTTGAAAATTACCCAAACTTTTTAAAGAAACACGCTTACAATGCAATACACACACACACACACACAATACACCCGCCTATATAACAAAAACTGTGAACAACTCTGCTTTCCGTGATTTTTGCTTCTTAGTCATACAGTACAACACCATGCACCATATAAATTTTCACTTTTGTTCTGAAAAAAAGAAAAATCAGCTGTGCCCACCTAATACTTTAGAGTACGAAAATTTAGTTCTTCTCCGTTTTTGTAAAAAATAGCGGTGAACACATTGCGTTAATGTGATTGCAGTTATAACATTAACACCAATAAACAAACCAACGGGCCTCATACGCATTGGCATAATGTCTGGGAACTAACGTACATTATAAAAAAATGTAGCTTAAGTTGTATTAAATTAATCGAAAGTGACAAAAGTGAATTTTTAAATTTTGAATCAACCTTACAACGTCAACTTGTGCCGACATTTATGAATCCACATTTTTTTTCTTCACATAATTGTTCAATAATAGCCGGCATCAGCATTATCGGGTTTTATGAGTTTAGTCACAACTAACTGCAGAAGAAAATGGATTGTAAAAAGTAAAGAATTGAGAGTGAATGAACAGCACTGATGGACACCTTAATTGTATTTTAATTTAAATTTTATTGATGCAACTTGTGAAGTGGATGGGGATGAAGTGGTACGGGAAAGCTTATGAGAATGATATACATGTATCTATACCTGTACCCGTTCTTAACCATCCAAAACTAAAATTTGCATACAATGCGAAAAACCTTTCTTTATGGTATTAGAAGTGTTTGTGTCAATGGAATAATCCTACTAAAAAAAGGAGTCATATCGGGGGTTGGCAACTAAACGGGTAGGAAAATTATATTCGTTCGTGACCGAATCTTTTGTACCCATCACCGTTACCTTGAAAAAAACAAAACACGTAAAAGAGGTAAATTCTCACTCTCCGTAATATGCAGTGGCGCGGTTGATTTTTTCTATTTTCAAAACAAAAATTTTTGTTAGACGTGAGGCCGTTGTAAGCATATCCTTGAAAAGTTAACCTCACTTCTAAATAATTTTGCCAATTTATAGGCGATTTCTTCATTTTCGCTAACGGGAGAAACGGCCTAACACATATACTACAAAGTTAAGCAAACGGACAGATGGACAGACGAACAGGCGGACATGTTTAGTTGCATTCAAGAGTTGTAACTGGGCTAGAGTATGTATACTGTATGGGGTTTTTGAAGCTTGTTTCTGCGTGTTATAAAGGTATTGAAAAAATAATTACATTTTGATACGTTATTATATCAGGCAGGCATGGTTACCACTTATAGTAGGAAAGTTTTATCTCAAAGAAATTTTAAGCAAACATATTCGTTTCCGATGATACGTCTTACTATGTGACATGGTAGCGTGTCATTTTGCTCGGGAAATGAAACAAAATGAAATTGCAGAGCATGCAGTGTTCCAGTATCTAAAGTTCAGGACAACAAGATACAACGTGACAAGGGACAATCAATATTACACTATTCAGAAATCTGAACTTTAATGCAAAGTGTAAGTAAAGCATTCATAACTAAGCTGAGGTTAGAGGAACATTTATGAAAAGCTAGGTGCTACCACGGCGGGTAATCACCCGCTGATTTAAGCTTCGACTCAGACGATGCTCCCGACGTACCATTTAATGATAGTTCTGAAAGGATTGGCGCCAGACATTTGAGAAGTTTTAACAAGTCCCACTTGAGTGCTACCACTCTCGGTAAAACGTACACCCGCTGACCAAGCAGACGATGCAAACACACTGGTTTGAAACAGGAAGATGCATCTTTTTACGAGGATATCTTCTATATTGTAATGAAGATTAAAGAAAGGGTAATAGGTCAAGTCTTGCAGAAGGTAAATGAAGTTTCGAGTGAGACCTGTTATGCGGCTGTGCTAAGAAGAAATATCTATGGAAAAACTGGTGAAGCATAATAACAGATTGATTTACAAAGGACTGCCTAAAGGCCAGAAACAGAGATTCGCCATGCATGGTTAAGTCATGCTTTGAAAACCAATTGTCGCTTTTCAAGAATTTAATGCAGCGACCTGAAAATAGCGATAAAAATGAGAAAGAAAAAGAGCGTCGACAACATTTGCCTGATTGGCAAAAACTGCTGGACAGAACAAAATATGATTGCCTTTGGTGTTGGCCTACACATTAAGTGAGTATAGTTGCAGATGATCGCAGTGTAAAGTAAGCGTCATGACCGGAAAGCGATTGAATAGCGGCGAAAAAGAACAGTTCACTCAACAAACCGAAGAAGCATTCACAAGACATTTGTCTTAAAAAGTCAATTTTCAAGACAAATACCCGAATTTACAGCGAGGAACCTTTCGAATCCTACTACATAACCAAAAGAGTTACACAAGATCTAACTGTGCACAAAACAAAAGTACATTTAATAAAGAGCCAAAAAGGTGGGGCACATATATAATTCAAGCCGCGTAGCAGATTATCCACCCAATCCTCATCCTGAAATATTCAGGTGTCACGATAGATGCTTAATCTTGCGGTAGGCATTACGTGTAAAGTAAGGCACAAAAAGTTTTAAGACCGCACGTGTCGGTGAGTAAGATCATGGCCATTATTGGGCAACCGAAAACCTCCAAAGGGGAACTATTAGCCACGCTGAACTTCAAATCATCAAATATATAAGCCCAGAAGGAGTAGGATGAGCTTGCTTTAGCATCTGTGTGCCCGAATATAGCGGCAATATACGTTCTTAGCGGTCAAATGCAAATATACACATTTCGAACGGCCTTGGGGGAGCAGACCGCGCGCGCAGATGTTGTCGCAGTTAATAATTGGACAGAAGACATGAGCGCTATAAGAAAGGATGATTGCATTGTCTTATTGAGAATGTGACAATTCGATGAAAGCGAAAAACGTAAATTATCACACAGTCCCTGAGTGACTTCGGTTGCTTTCGGAGGTATCACTACGGATTCGGCCAACATAGACCAAGCGAATTTTCTGCGTAGGATGAGGTAGGAAAAAAGCCTCGTAATCATTCCCATGGTCGAATATGAGCGAGGTAAAGAGGCAGTAGCTTAGAAGTCCCGGGACTAAACATAAAGATGCTAAAAAAAGATACTTCGGTGAAGTGGAGACACTTTCCTCTAAACATTGTCACGCAGCCCCTACCTTGATGTGGCGAATAGAGAAAACGGTCTACCAAGTTCCGAAAAGTAAGCGCAAAAATGAATACCTACGAAGGGCCGGCGGAAAGAGAAACACCCCAGCGATGCGTTGATACTAGCGTTGAACGAAACAGTCAAGGACACGAAAGAGCTACAAGAAATTGGATGATTAAGCGGCAGGTGGAAGTTGATATCAGCAATGTATTATCGAATATAAAGATATCCATGAACTCAGAACTGAGGAGGATCTACACGTTGCACTAAAAGGCCGTTGTGGCTACTACTAGTGTATAAACAGACGTTGAAAAAAGATATACGGTGGAACCCAGGTAACAGTAATTACTTTATCGCGGGATGATGCTAGGACGCTAGTGATGACCAAAAAAGCCAAGAGCACTTTGGATGATTTACAGGAAGAGAGAATAGAATGTTGGTGAAAAGCTTCAGACCGCTAGAAGTTGGCCACTCAGTGAGATAATGCAAAGGTGAGTGTGGCAGATCAAAGGTCTGCCGGAGATGCGAAGAGGAAGGCCGTATCGCGGAAAGTTGTGCCTAAGATCTCCTCTGTGTGTGTATTGCAAGAAAATACGAAGTGTATAGCGCAAAATGGCAACTTCCTCCTGTAGTTCACAAATGAGGGCAATGCTAAACTATTAGCAGGTCGGCTCTAGCACTATATAGAAACGTGACTGGTGGCACATATTTAGGAAATCGGCAATCTGGAAATGTGCCTCAAAAATATTCCTGGATGTAGATCGCCAATATAGCGGCTTCGCCAGCGCGGAGTTTATGATATGTCCTGTGTCTCCAGGTCGCGCAACAAAAACACACACACAAAAATCCAAATTGTTCCATAACTTGATCATCGTGAGCATTTAGACTAATTTAAGCAAATAAGGTCGTTAAAGTGTCTCTTGCTAAGATCGCCGATCCATTTCAATCCGACACAACATTTTCGTTTTCTTATAATTTTGTTTCAATGAACATTTTATGGAAACACCCATAATATGTTTGAATCTTTTACAATTCACTGCATCGTAAGATTTGCTTCGTATATATAGTATGAAAATGACGTTGCATATTATTACAGACGTACATACATATGTGCAGCCGTACAGTAGTGTAAAAATAATTGTCAATGATTTTCTAAATTTGTTTATTGCAACTAATTTTATTATAATTTTATTATGAGCTTATGAGTGTCTGCAACACTTTAGTAGCTCAGAAGAGTGACGAAGCGATTGGCCATAGGCCAACTAACCGTTAACAAAATCTGTCAGCTTCTACTTAGTTAGCCGCCGTGTTTGCATATTTAAACGTTTGTTATATTAAACGAAAACCATTTCGGAGAAAATTTGAGAAAATTGCTTACTTAGTTATCAGTACTGTAGGGGAACTCTTTTTGCACATTACTGTGTGCATAAAATTTTTGGTAATAGCGTCTGTAACATTTTCTTTAATTTTTTGCTCTCTTCTTTGACCAAGTGAATAAATGTCTCTGTGTATTTTCAATGACATGCGTTTGCGGGTTATATATGGTCGGTCGTGTAAGTGACGTTCACGTAACATAAAGCTAAAGTGAAGTGAATTGCATTTTTATTGTTGGTTGAAAAACTATATTGAGCTGTCATTAAATTGTTTTTGATTTGAGTTCAACTTTCATTTAGCGAGAATCACAAATGGCCAACCAGTCCAAACTCGAAAAGATTAAGTTGACGTAAAGTGCCAAAAAAAGCAGGCAAAAGGAAATGAATAAAAAAAAAAAAATGTTTATATGTATAAAATAACGCAGTTAAAAATCACAGCAATGTTTCATATATGTAATGTTTTTATTGTTCGCAATGCTGTTATTGCTTTTTCAGTTTTGCTCGTTTGGACGAGTTGGTTAAATATAAATAAAAACGAATTGAAAAAAAAAAAAAAAAAAAATGCAAACATCATCACAATATTAGTAACAATGATCAGTGAAAAGAGCGTTAAGTTTGAGGGCATCAACATAGAAATAAACAACAGCAATAACAACACCAACAACAACAATCATCAATAATGTCAGAACATTTCAGTTTTAAAAGACAGCAAGCAACGAAGAGAAATTATCAAGTGGCAGATATGGGATATTTTTAGGCAGCCAATAAACCAGATAAACTTTAATGATGACAAATATGAACATTTTTATGTGATTGTACAACAACAATCAAGAATACATAAGTTCCTTTAGATTAAGAGCACACAGCACAGACGTCTGTTTTTTCTCAAAAAAGTGATTAAAAAAAAGTGAAAGAATATTAGCATTGGTTTACTGGAAAAGTGTGCACATACTTGCATATATAATACTTGATGTATCAAGAATATAATGTTGCCCTTAAACGTGTACAAACACATACACAAACATGTGCAGTAGATACATTATACGTTTGATTATGCCTTGACTACAAGATTAACTTATTTAACAAAAATTGCCAGACATATTAAGCATTGTCTCCCCGTGCTCACGAATGCGATTGTATATCTAAGTGCGCATAACTGTACGGAATTGCTTTAATTGTAACCATATGGACCATAAATGCTTTTACTAGACCTGAATACGTCGAAGGTGCTAATTTTGAGAATACAATTGTCACCACATTACTGGTCACTTTACTATTCATTAGTATCTTCTCTTTGTCACGCTTCGAATGGTTTATTAAAACGTTGTCTTGTTGCTGTTCCTCCTATTCGTGGGCCGTTAATTTTTGACGCGTTACCCTTTAATATGAAAATTATAATCGAATTGGACATTAAATGTACGCTTAAGATGTACCGTTGAATGCGTGCTTGTTTGTGTGGAATAGCAGCTCATTATATGTGTGCAGATATTAATTAAGTTATTCCATTAAGATTAACAGTGCGATAAAATATATCTATTTAGGGAAGTTGTCCAAGTATGCATTCAGCATGAATCGAACGAGCTCTACTCTAATGTGCCCTTGTCCGTCCGTTTAATCTACTATATATGCGTAAACATTTTTATTATATAAATTCAAAGTATGTTTCGTTTTGTCTTTAGCATACGATGTGCAAAATCTTAAAATATTTTGCGTAGCTGAATAAATTTCATATGTTGCGGAGTACGTGTCAAATTAATGCTTGCTTAACTCAAATTAAATAATTGCTTATTATTGTGGAGTATACTTAGCTGATAAATATTTATGCTTATAACTAGAGGGTGGATTGACTGTAACTTTGTAACTTTTGAAATTACGTTTTTCCTTAAATGTGCATGTGATGAGCGATTTGATATGACTTGAAAAGCACTACAGTTCAAGAGAGAGGAGAAATTCACACGTTATCTGATTAACGACATTATTATGTAATTGATTTTCCCGTTGTTTTTCCAGGTCCCTCAATTATGTTGCTGTTATTTATATAGACATTATAATGGACATAATGCCCGTTTCCCATTTAAATCTGTGCATATTAAATGAGAAGGTACGTGGGTATGCGAGAGAAGCTCTCACACGCATTGTACAATGGAAGGCAGCCTTTGAGTGTACAGGCAAACTTCAGGTGGAGTATAACCATATACAATAATGTGGCGGCGTATTAAAGAAGTTTCGGGACCAAACACACAAAAGCCAAACGACCGGACAAAACAAACGATAAACAATCAAAGTTAATTAATTATATCATATAATTAGGTTAAGATGAAAGCATGCATCGCAATAGGTCTCATTATAAAACCTGTTGGAAATCAATAAATGTTAAATTATTCTCATTTTAATTGGCGTTCAGTTACCTGGTTTGGTGATGGAATAAAAACATATACGCAGGTCAATCTCCAGCTTTTACCTGAATTAATTTTGGCAAGGATAAGTGTTTCGTCTAATTTAAGACAAACTTTAACAAGGAATTACCGTAAGATTACATCCATGCGAAAAATTTGAAATGAGAATTAAATTTGGTAGCTGAGTTTTAAATCATATCGAGATAGATAACGATTTTCTTCATAAAAGCATTCACGGCGAGTAGATCCATTTGATCAAGCCGTTTGAATGCATACAGAAAATTACGCCCACAGAAAATGATTAATTGGTTCCAACAGTATCTCGATAGCAGCATTGGAAATTTTTACTAGGTGTACCAATAAATTCTCTATTATAGTGAGGAAAGAAAAAGGCATAGGGAAGCGACCGCTGCACATTTGGTGAGCGTCATGCCTTTACCTTGCTTTCGCTCGAGGCTGAGCAATGTATGCGAACATTTGTCGTGGCGAAAGAAGCCGGTTATGGAAAACAAAGTTCGGTGAGAGATGCTCTCAACGGTTTGGATTTCTTTTTTTTTTTCATTTTTTATTGAAAAAGTCAGAACAACACAATCACATGCATTTCATGTTTTGACTTCGATTAAAAACAACAAGGAGTCGGAAAGTGCAAATAATTTCAATGCCCATACGTTTGTGATTCAAGCTGCGTGTTGAGAAGTCCATAGAACTTCTAACTTAAGAAACACCCCATGTGCATTCATTTACACCTCTTTCGATAGAAAAAAAAAGTGAAATTGGGTTCTATCTACCTTGGTCTAATAGGTCATGAGAAATATCATTGAAGTTTAGTTGGGATCCTTCAAAACAAGTCGAACTCGTCGCACTATTGCCATGTGTTGTATGAAAATTTTCTTCACAATATCGAAAGAGACATAACTTATACTTTGTTGTCAAACTTATATAACAAGTGATAAAACCGTGTTGCAATGTTTTCCATAATATCTCCGAGAAGAGCGTTATAAGACGCGAAAGATTACACTGTCGTTAGTTTACGATTGTACGAAGTGGTCGAATCGTCAATGTTTGATATATTTTTTGTCGATTTGCAGCCAGAAGTCCATGCAAAATATGTAAATGAAATAAAAAATAATTAGATTTAAGTTAAAAGCCGGAGAATTTTAGAGGAACTAAAACTGAAGTAAACGAACACACGAGAACTGAATTTTATCTCTAAAATACGTTTCGTTTTCGCCCTCAAAAAATTATGCACATTCACGCATAGCGTATAGAGCCATTTATGATAGATAATCTCGTTATGGCGACCATTGATGAAAACATATTACTTTTGCTTCGAACATCGAACTTTTTTTTTATGTTTTTTTTTTATTTTTCCATTACGATTGCAATATAATCATAATTTCTCTGAATTGCTTTTAACCGCTAATTATTGTCATCAGTTTTGAGCCATTGGTGTGATTGTTCCGTTGCCAATAAATTGTGTCATTCAGTCAAACAAACCAAAAAATAAACAAGTGAACGAAAATTCATTCATTACATCTATCAAGTTGACCACATTTAAATTGTTGGTTATTGTTTATTTGTTGTCGATGCATGCTGAACATTTTGTTGGTTTCATATTTGTTGTGTAATGCCGTTATTGCTTCTTTGCTGCCGTTGGTTTCGTTATTGTTGTTGATGTTTTTTTTTATCGAGAGGATTAAGTCAATATTCACTTTGATTGCATTACTCTTGATTTCGATCTGAAATTTTGTTGTGGCTTTCAATCTAAACGATATGTGTGCCTGTATGAGTGCGAACAAACAAATAACTACGTGTTTACCGTATGTGACGTGTTGTTTTAAAAACAAAATGAAGTGAAAATATCGAAAATATTCTGCAATAATTTCAGCTTAAGTTATATTAAACCAAAAAATCGCATGCCATAGAACTTTAATTAAGTTTCGCTTCTCTTTTTGCTTTGCTGCTGATTAACTTTTTTAATGAGTCCACTGATTATATTGGAATAACAGATTTTTTGCATGTTTGTGGTATAACTACTTGTCTCGATCGATTTATTTAAAACGCTTTTCTATCCTAAATTCAAATCTTATTACTTTTTACTTTCTATTTGTCTTTCTTTCTTTTTCTCTTAATCTTACTCTTTTCCTTGCTGTATTTTCTCTTTGTTTCTAAATCATTCTGTTATAGATATTGCAGCTAATTAACAACTCGGCAATGGGGTTTAATATTTAGCTAATTTGGTAACGGCCGGCAATTTATTTGGGAATACTCTCTTTCTATCTCTTTTTATCGCTCTCTTTATCGCTTTCCGACTCAGCCGGGTTTCGTTTCTTCTTTTTCGTTTCCTTGTTTTTTTTTTACTTTTTTTATCAAAGAAAATTGTTATTAATTACATTTCATCATCAAGTGTAATTTTGCTACAACATTAACTGTGCTTTAGAAATGATGTGCTGAAATAAACGATAAGCATGCGCAATGAATTTCTGTTCTTTCTGGCTGACTTATTGGCCGTACGTTTGTGTGCGCAAGTACATACTCGTGTGCGTGCTTCATGTTGCAATTGCGGTGTAAGCAACACGTTCGTCTAATTTTTGTTATTTAGCCTTTGCTTTTGCTGTTGTTGCTTTATATCTTATGCAGACACTGCTACTGCTGCTGTTGTTCTTCTTGTTATTATTGTTGCTACTCTCTTTTGGTTCTGTTTAGTACCTCATTTGGTTTATAAATTGTTTTGTGCATCGTTAACGACAAACAACACAAAATTCAGTCACAATAACCGTCAGTCATGCCAAGCACATGTAAAGGAAACAGTAAAACAGTAAACAGGCCGCCTCGCAGACGCTTTTACAGTGTAGTGAACTCTCGACCATTCCGGCTGGTTTTGATGCTCGCGGTGTAGCGTTAATTCATATATATATATATATATATATATATATATATATATATATATATATATATATATATATATATATATATATATATATATATATAAATGTACATATATATATATATATGCATATATGGATATACATTTATATATACATATGCATTTATATGGGTTGTTTGAAAAGTTTCCGACTTTTAAGAGAGAAATGAGAATTCGAAAATTTGACGTCGTGGTTGCCTTCAAAAATGGTGCAGTGTTTTTAAAGGACTATTGGTTTCTAACATTTTTGTGCTTTTTTTGCCGCGCGATTTGTCACTCAAAGTAGGCTTTATTTTCCACAATGAGTTCATCATTTGGTACGAAGCCTTTTTGTTTGGAGATTTGTAAATCAATAATAGTTGCTGGAGCTTAGATCTCTAGATAGAGTATATAGGAGGGTGTGAACTTTACGACTGTAGCAGTCGACCGGTGACTCAGTGTATTTTGATTCATTATGGAGGCAAAACGTTCGTAGCCTACGCTAAGTCTTAACCTTAACTTTAATTCGACGATCGTCTAGTACTATATAGCGATTTAAGTGGTTGCAGTTTTAGACCATTTCAAAATTTTATCGCTATCCAAGCTAGAGCGGACGTTTCAAGTAAACTATTCAGAATTTTGCCGTAGTGAACGAAGATGCAGAATCCCCGTATACGGCCTTTAAATTCTGTGTTTTTATTGGTTTTCAAAACAAATACTTCTCACTTTTGTCATTTTTGCTAAAACATTTGCATCAATTTCCTGAAATAAAACAAACAACCGTACACTTTAAATGGCTGAAATATCGCTGTATACTCGCAAACTTCTTTGGACAAATTCTGTCAATCTTATATTCAGGTCGGAAACTTTCCAGCAAACCTACGCATATATACATATATATACATATATGAACATATAAACGAGTGTATGTGCTTGTTAAAGCCGTGATGAGCTGCTGTTCTTTGCACATGCAATAATGACGTTTTTGTTGTTGCGTTACCCTTGATGATGATGAAACATGTACGAGGCTGTAAAATGTTTACGAAGTGTTTACAAACTGCTGTAAAGCTTTCGCATACCTGTTGTTGGTTTGTTGTTGCTAGTGTTTTATTCCAATACACTAAATATGGCGAGTTTTTTTATTTATTTATTTTTTTTTATTTTTGCCGACCAAGGGTTCTTAATACGTTTTTCTTTTGTTTTTATTTTGCTGATTTTCAAAACTGCAAACACGCAATGCCATACTCAATAGCATTAGAGGATCGTTAAGAGTTACATGTTTCTTTAAACAAAAAAAAATCACACACACGCACTTGAACACTCATAAGTACAACAAACTACAACATCTGTGCGTACATATATATATATATATATGTATATGTGTGTATGTATATATGTGTGTGTGTGTGTTGCTGTTCTTTTACGATGTTGCATTGCATTCTTTGCCTAATTTATGAGTTTTTTTTGCATAGTCTTCTTTGTTTTGGCTTTTAAATAAGTTCGCTTATTCTCCTTTTCTTTTGGTTTCCTCGCAGACTACGTTGACCCAATTTGTTGAACATTCCGAAATACATTAAGTACATACATACATATAAATAAATATACATATGTATCTACATACCTATATATATATACATATATACTTATGTATACATATGTATACCTATATATATATATATATATATATATATACATATATATATATGCCTATATACATAATAAAATATCTGTAAAGATTTCGGACTTTAAATGAGAAAGCTGAAAAATGTGTGTTTACCAGGCTACAAAGGCAGCATTATTGAGTTATCGATAACAATCTAAAGTTAATTTTTTTATCGACAAGAAAGCGTTGAAAATCTTTTTGAGTACATGAAGCATGCTTGGAATCTGTTGCGCGTTTTTAATCTTCGTCTTTCACATAAATTTTTAGCTTTTATTCTTTTTTGATTTTTCATTATTTGGAACCAAAAAATATATATCAGCCTAACATGCAAACCAATCAGCAACAGAAAAAGCTAAAGGCTAGCAGGCGGGCACAATCATAAAAAAGAAGGTAAAATGGCCAATCAAGCAATTTTAAGAGATTTTAAAAAGAAAATTCAACAGCAATTAATTTTTAATAATTAAAACACGAAAACCAAAATAATAAAAGAATGCATGAAGAAAGAATGAGACAGAGACATACTTTATCTTAGTCTGAGAATAATAAACCAGTAAAAAATTGCCAACATTAACTTACGCAAGCGAGGTCAATCAAGTCGGCCGTTAAAATTATTACACAAAAGTCTAAATGAACCATGCAACTAGTCAGCCGATCATTCATCACAGTAGAGCAGAAAATTGACAATCGATTTTGATTGTCGCATATGCAAATATTACTTTCGCAATGCACCAAAGCATAAAAAGGTCTATAACAAATTATGCTAAATATTTCAGCTTTTGTTGCGGAACCATGCCAAAAAAGGAAAAAAAAAAAAAAAAAAAAAAAAAAAAAAAAACAAAAAAAAAAAAAAAAAAAAAAAAAAAAAAAAAAACTACATCTCAAGTTAAAGATCAACGAAACAAACATGAACAACAGTTTTTGTTCTCGATAAAATGCCGTCAGCAATACGAAAAGTTTTTGCAGTTTGTTTTTTTTCACTTCTGGCAATTTAAACAAAAGAAATACCGTATTTACCCAGAAAAGAAAAAATCAAAAAGACGCAGCAGTGACAATTTAAAATCTTTGCCGATCGTTATCGCTTTGTTACCAAATAACTGACAAGTCAGTCAGAATTTGATAGAAATAACAAGTTCGATTTTTTCCCTTATTCTTTAAAGGAAGTGAAAAATCAAAAAAAAAAAAAATGAAGAAACAAAGTCACGTATGCCCTTTACAACTAATTTCAAGTATCTACCAATAATACGGACAAAGATGGAACCAAGCTTTTGCTGACCTAACTGAATTCTGATTACCGAATATTGGTGTACAGATAGTGCATGTTATCTCTGAAATTCTATGTCCTCACCTATGTCTCATGTTCAACCTTCTCCGAGAGACGAAAATACGATATTCCCAAATGTTTAATATCTGCGAGTATTATTCTATAAGTGCCGTGACTATGATAGATTTTATCTGGTCATTTCAATGCAAAACTTGCATTGACTTATCGTATGCTTGTTTGTCTTGCGAATATTTCATTTGCCTGTAGATCATGAGATGAATTTTACAGTCTTCATCAGAGATCAGTTTGACAACAATAAATAGAAGGACTTACTTCGATCGGCATTAATGTATGATTTCGATACGTTGGCGAAACAATTTAAGTTGTAGAGCAACACGTTCAATAAGGATTTCCGTATCTTTAAGTAGCAACGCTTTGCGCGAATTGATAACACTATCTGCCTAGGGAGCTTCGTAAATTCCGGCATGATCGTCTACAAAGTGAATGTTGTATGACAATTTAGCGATGAGGAAGTTTTAAGTTTGTTTGATTTGTCACTTAACTAGCATCAAATAAAACGTTCGCGATGATTAGGTAGTCAAAAGGGAAGGTGTGCTTCATAAGCCGAATATTGTCACGAGTGATAAATTCCTTCTATCGAAAGTTAACCATAGTCGACATTATGCTGGGAACTTCATCATCCGGGAAAACTCCTTTATATTCACAGTACTTTGAAACAATTGTATTCATATCTAAGACATAGATCTCGACTGCGCTAACGTCTACACATTTCCGGGAGGCTTAACAACACTAAGTCCCCTTTGGAAAACAAGTCTGCAAGTGCCTATTCAAAGACTCGACTGTAAGATGTGAAGGTTCGAGTATGATACGGACTCTCCTCTCGAGACTGCTCTGCAACCATTTAATACACCCACGAATTGGGATAATCCCAGTCACCATGTGTATTCCTTGAAGGGCCATACCCAGCAGTCAAACCTCACAGGAAGATCATACCGAAGTACACACAAGGCTATCATTTCGCTATACTCCGGTATCCCTCAAAACATCCAATAGTTTTTCTTAGGCCCATGAGGTTTAGGGTGAGTGAGCAATCTAGCCTCCGTCAATCCAATAGTTTTTGAACTGTAAGGCATTACGGTTATCGACACTACGTGTATCATTAATGTGCATACTCTTGCATTCGGATTAGCCATACTTCCCGGATTGGCGTGGATTATATTTTCCTATGTATTTTAATGTTCAAGGAGCAGGCATCAATACAATATAGTCAGGTAATAACTCACGCTACTAATTCTCTGACCACTTCTCAACTCAGATACATGTTAGCTAAATCGTGAGCCTCCATAGTGGCTGAATTCTTAGTAGAGAAGTCTGCAAGCAGGCGATTGCTGACGCTCTCGATGATTTCTTCAAAATGGAGTCCCGAGCGACGGGAGTGAGACACAGTAGGTTTTTCTGAACAATAATAATCCGATCTCCCAAGCAGGCAATGAACTTTTGGAGAATTAAAAACCTCAAACTGATTGATTCGCCGTCTTTAGCCATAGAGGCTTAATTTGGCACTTATCGGTTCCTTGCATGTGGCAATGGAAAATGAGATGATTGTGATCCATATTCTTGCCTTAATCAACTGGAATATTTGGAAAAGCGCTAAAATTCTTTTTTTACCTTTGAAGGAACTTGATTGACTTGCGTGATTACAAGAGGAATTATATACGTAAAGGTACGAAACGGGACCAACAAATGGTTTTTCTTCTAATGTGTTAAGACCAGTCATGGATAGGAACACGATGGTGGCATGAATGTTATGCAAGATTTAAATTTAAATATCATGCCAACGTGCAAAATATGGCAACAGTAAATTATTACGCATATTAGAAATAATTAATTTTGAAAACATAATTGAAAACTGGTGTGTGGTGGTGTGTTTTAACAAAATTACTTTGCGCAGAGGCTTCAATATGTTTCGCAGTAAAATGCATTTTAATCAAAAGAAAATATCTTTAAGCTATGTTTGCGATTAATTCCTGTTATTTTTGTATATGCTGCTGGCTTCAAAAGGCTTTCTTAGCGTCGCATCAAAATCACATAAGGCAAAGATATATTAATTATGTCGCTTTGATTTGAGCTTAAGAAAATTCGTATAGTTCGCATAGCTCTCGTGAACGCAAACAACAAATGCGGTTTGTTTTACTTTACTCACCTGTTTGTTGGTCAGTATTTTTGTCCGTCCGTATGTCCGTCTGTCAGTCCTTTAATTCGTTCATTTAACCGCCTGTTGCCTATTATTGTAAATCATAAATGTTGGCATTAAAAACTTGAGGAAAAGAATACGAACATTCAGTATGTGTCTAGACATCAGCTCCTAAAATTTCAAACAGTTGCTTTTATCTCCTCAGGCTTAAATTAGATAGGAATTACATACGTGGCTAGTTAGCTACATGCCGCTAGTGTAGTGATGGTGCGTGTCCATGTACATAATCGATCGAATTGTGGTGAAATGTGCATTGTCACGTTATGAGTTCCTTTGAAACGAAGTTTTCAGTTTCATAGGCAAATATTCACGTTTTATCATCCAGTGATTTACTGGTTAGGTAACATTATTTATTTATCTTTTCATGGTTTCATATTTGAATGCTATTAACTTGCAGTTTGCAAGGGACACACGCATACACAAGCAAACACATTTTCTGTGCCTCCAATCTTTTTGTTTTTGTTATTTTAATCAACAGAGTTTAATTTCACGATCGGCATTGCGCAACTGCAAAAATATTCAGCTTCGAGTACATTTCATTTATCAATTTTTCTATCATGAATCATAAAATAGACTGGTGACCACTATACAGTGGTACGAATGATAATTCAGCCGCGTTAGGCATTTAGTGTTTCCACAATGCCGTCATACTTGATTCGTTGCTTTGCAAATAAATAATTAAATAAATAAAGCCATAATCCAAACCTAGCACTCATTTTTTCCATTTTAATTAAATTTTTACACATTTTACTATTTTCCAAAAATTTTGTTGTTAATTTTCCCTTTTGTTGTAAAATACCCTTTCAGTTTATGGCATCAGAAGAGAAGCGTATCGTAAATAATTATTTGTTCTTCTCTACATTTTGGAATTTTTGTCATTAATGGCATCAGGTAGTTTTTATATTTGTATTAATTGCATCAAAAAATGCGCATTTTGTAATAAAATTGTATCTTATTCTCTTTTTTTCATTCGACACCCACTGGAATCGTATACATTGTCGATAGGTGTAAACTCTGGTCGACTTTACGTCGGTAGCCATATTTTACGTCACCATTTACGGCCATAAACCGATCCTTATTTGGCTCTTTATTCAGTCAGAAATTTCTCTAACAACTTTGCTTCAAGAAACTTATTAGTATGTCACTTCTTCACTTACTTCCCTGACGATTATATCGTGTAAGGAAGTCAATCATAATTAAAGAGAAGGGTAAACGAACAAACGCAATTGTCATTTGGTTTTTCTTGTTTTTTTTTCGCATTTTTTCGGGCATCACTCTGCCTAACATACGAGAAAAACCGTCGTTGAAAGTGTCTCCGGCCGAGAAGAGAGCATATGGCTAGCCGAACTCTTCTTTATACCGTGTACGATTAATAACATAAAAATATAAGCAGAAATTGCATAGTGAAAGTGAACAAGATCCAACGATCATTTCCTAACGTCGAGGTTACAAATACTTTTCTGATCTCTTTAAATAAATAAAGAGATGAATGCCTGTTTAATATTCATGGCAACAGGTTCCAGGGAAATGTTAGAAATGTTGTCATAGTTGAATGAGTCGAAAGGAAAAAAGATAGAAACTAAGCCTTCACAGATTTCCCTATCGTAATTGCATAACTTTTATATTAAAATTTACGCTACTCTATGCAGTGCCGTGAATAAATCATTACACCTAGGAAAGTACACTCTCCTACTTCTTTCACTTTCATGGATGTTTTTGATTATTTCTTGGACCACACATAGTAGATGGCATATTAAATTTGTGGGGGTGTATGGGTTCCACCTAGAAGCACTTAAGGTAGACTCGCCCTTTATTATACTAATCGATTCCGAATAATTTTGTGAATCGATTTAAGCTTGTCTGTCTTCCATATCCTACACTACTTGCATGAATGTATGGCTAATACCTAAAACGACCTTAAATCCGTGTCCTTATTGCTACAGATTGAAAATCATTTTCTGAATGGCCTTAAGCTGGTTCGTTCATTAGTCTCTCGGTCTGTACGTTCAGCGTTTCCTTATCAATGTTTGTGTTCGACGTACAGGTCTTCAATTTTGGGATATTTTGATCTACGACATATGTGGAACCTGGGAATCTTGAAAATTTCAATAGTAATCACAGAGATAAGTAGACATGTCCATTGATTTAGAGTTTCATCCCGATATATATGTTTATACTTAAGCGTAGTATAAGCGTGTGTAAGGCGTATTTCCAGCTGTTACAACGGAAGCAGAATTATCGAGGATTTAAAAATTTGGTAAGTTTTTGCTTAAGTAACGCGTTGTTAATTTTTTAATTGAAAAAATTTGCATTAAATTGAGTTCAGTTAAAATCTGTTTCCATACCGTGTTGGGCGAAATACGAAATTCGTCGTCTTATGTCGAGCATAAGTTTCTTTTGTTATTAACTATCTGATTGTTGAATGTTCCTCCAACAAAATACTTTACACCCGCTGTTTGTTTTTTTTTTTTTTTTTGTTATAATGTTTGTTGTTTGCTTAGCTGTTGTGGTAGTTGTTGTTGTTGATTCATGTTAACGATTATGTGTTGGCACTCTACAATTGCTATTCATTTTTTGATAATTTGAAGCTTTGCTTGTGTGTGCATTGTGCTTGCTTGCAACATGCATATCACTGTGCAACTTATGAAAGGTTGTACAGTGGTTAAGCTATTAATGGTTGAAATACTAAACAAACATAAAAAACAATTGTTTCTTGTTGTTCTTTTTGAATTGTGGGTACAATTATGCTATCTCACAGTATTTTTGGTTGGCTAACAATTGTTTGTTTGTTGTTATTGTAGATCATGAATAAGCCCAAGGCCAACCACTTTACTAACATGGCAAGATTTATGTGGCATTTGCTAGTATGACTGTGCTTTTATATCTTTCATCATATCACAAATACTTCAGCATACACAAACGTGGAAGCATTAAACACACACATACACACACACACACACACACACACACACACACACACACACACGCAATTCTTAATATAAGTAAACGTATCTCATAAATAATATAATTTTCCAAATAATTCCCCCCAAAAAATTTTTGTGCAACTTTCCATTTATGCACAATCTTCATTTTTTTACGTACAATCAAATATGTTTATGTAGCAAGCTTTTTAGTTTTCTGTTTTGAGTTTCGTTAATTCCCACAATTTGTATGATTTTCTATTTCAATTGCGAAAGTCTTTTGTAAATATGTTTTAAGTCAGAGATTGCGCATGCAAGTGTTTTGCATTAAGTTGAGATTGATTAGCATATATTAACTGTATGAGTTCGGTTCGATTCGGTTACATTGGGATTGCGGGGATTGTTAGATTAATTCCTTCTTTGTAGCCATCACCATCGCCACCATTTCCACCGCGTTCTGATTTTGTAAGTTGATTGGTTTTCTTGGTTTTCTTGGTTTTCTTTTTTGGTTACTAAATCTTACTTATTGAAATTTGTAGATATGCACCGAGAGTTGTCTGAAGATTTCTTAATGTACTTTGGTCTTTGGTGCTTCTGCTTCTGCCTTTGCTGTTGTTGTTCTTTGTTTTTCTTATTTTTGTTTCCACATTTTAATAAATCTTGTATTTGCCAGAAAACTTGACGAAAAAAAAAAAAAAAAAAAAAAGCAGAAGCGTAATTAGACGAAAGGTATTAATGGATATCTTTTTATTCATTTATTTATTTATTTAATTTTTCTGAAAACAAAAGCGAACTAATACAAGCGAATCCGTCAATATACGAAAACGCAACCGTTGCGATGATCTGTTTTAAACGTCATTTGAACGTTAAGACGTCTCTGGATAAAGATCTGGAGAGCCTGTATTTGATCAAATATCGCATTATGAGCAAAATTTAGAATAACAATAAACATTTGTACATACGGAATATACAACAGCAACAGCAATGGCAGTAAAAAGAATCATGTGGTTTTTATGCTTCAAATGCAGTAAATTTATTAAATTACTGCTGCTGTGTTTCAATTGTGAAACAACGATGCATGCAGTTTGACTGGCAGATCGGTATGATTGAATTAGGATTGCGGTTTGACATTTGCTTAGAAACGTACATAATTATATTGCATAAGGAATGGAAATGAATTTGATTTAAAAGAGTCTCATAAGTTAAGGAAAATCACAATCGGATAAAAGAGGAAGGAAAATAGAAGTGAATTAAATTAAACTCAATGCTTTTGCCATTTTTGTGTGGTTTTTATAACGGAAAATAAATATCCAGAAGTGAAAACTGTGAAATCAACAAGGAAGCCATGGATATACGTATGTAAATGGTTAAGCGAACGGGCGGTATCTACCGCATAAGATAAATGCATAAAAATCATGATTCGAAATTCGCTTACAAATCTCCTATGGAAGTAAATACTTGAAACTTATCGGTTTGTTTTTGTTTGATGAGTTACTTTAGTCGCTGGACTCTTTTAAAATTGATTGTTGATGGACTCGCTGTTCGTTTTTTTATATTATAATTATTCTATGAAAATAATATACAAAATGCAAGAGTTACAAAAGTATCAGTTACTCTTCTAATAACAGGGAATGTTAACTAACTCGAATCAGAATCTTATCGCGATCAGTAAGATGTATACTCCATGCCCTACTTTCGAGCACTGCAGACGAAATAGCAGAACTGTTAGGTGTATGAACATGATTCCGCCGCTTCCTAAGAGAAAGTGTAAGTAGTATTGTAGGACACTAAGTGAAGGGTAACATTTTAATTTGAAAGCGCTGTCTTTAAGCAAACGTATAAACTGCTACACTAGACTGTACACCAAATAGTGTTTGGAGCTTTGAGTATTTTCCAAAAAATTGCTATTTGTTCGAAATTTTTTATGGTCTGGATTGGAAGACATTGATCTTGATAGCATCACGTTTCAGCGAGACGAGAATACATGCCGCGCTGGCCATTGGCGGATCTGATCAAAGTTTCAAGTGTTCAGTCCTTGCCTACAAAGAACATTAGCGTTGCGACTATCGCCAATTCAGCTGGTAATGTAAATGTTACAAATAAGTCGGGAAGCCCCTCTCGTTTTAACTGTGCTGAACTTGTAAGGGTATCTCCTTCCAGTGGTCCTATTCAGGTTACTCTGTCTACATCTCCAAAGAATATTGATAAAAATAATAAATCCGCATCTCACCCTAGCTGTTCGGGTGCATCCGCTGGTCACCATGTTGGACAAGTCGCACAAGCTGCATGGGCAAGTGTAGTCTCTCCCTCTATTTTCTTCCCTAGTCAAAATGCTCTGCCTGTAAATCCTATCGTTCCTAATACGGATGACGTCTACTTGACGGCAGTACACCCAGAAAGGCAATATTCGTGTCAAGACTGGCGCCTGACATCTTCGAGGGTACTATAAAAAGTTGGCTTGTTGCAAAAGTTCCCTTCGTCAATTTGAAGTGTGGTAGCATTTTCAAATTGCCTCCGTCGCGACATAGAGCTATCTCGTCTTTTAAGCCGTTAGTTCCAACCTGGAAATTTTGTTAAATAAACCATTGTGTGTAAAAAGGGAATTCATTCTTCGGGATCGTCCCCGTAATACTAAGTCGGTAGTTTTTTTATCCTTACACACATAAATATTTCTTCAGGCCGAGTAACTTTCATTTATTAAAACGTTAGGAGCCTAAACTTAAAAATTCTCTCTTCTTTCCTAAATTGAGTGAACACGAAGTTTTCCTGTTTGATTTTCACTGAAACTTGGTTAACATTCGTCAGAAGTTTTTCACAATCCCTTCCAGATTTTCAGAAAGGATCGTTTGGATAGCACTGTTGGTGGTGTTTTAATTGCCATATCTGCTGCAGTCTCGTCCTATTCATTTGAATATCTTACTCGTCCCAACGTTGAGTTTATTGCCATTCGGGCGAAAATTACCAATGCACCGTTATACGTAACTTGCTCCTATATTCCTCCAAGTGCGTATGTTTCCATTTATAAGAAACTTTGCCGGCTTCAGTTGTGACGTGGCCGAAAAGTCTAAACCTCCTGATACAGTCATAGCTTTGGGGCGGACTTCAATTTACCACAAGTCACAGTTGTTGTTGTAGTGATAATTTTAGCTGTCTAGTCCCCATTTGAACATCTGATGGAGCTATTGTGTGTACAAAAATGGTCTTTCCGTTTTTCATTCCTTGCTGATTAATTAGAAAGTTCATACACACACGTATCTTTATGCATTTGGGAAAAGCATTTACGTTTTCGTCAACTATTATTTTTTTCTTTGCTACGCCCCTACTTTTTATTTATGAGACGTAAGAATGTATACATAAACGTATATTTTAGAAACCGACACCTGCCGTTATTGATTGCATAATTCAAATTGTTTTTTTACCAGCCAAAAAAGGAGGTTTTTTTTTAACGAATATTCGGTTTTTAAAATATTTCTGCATTTTAAGCTCAGAAAAGTACTGCGACAGCAGCAGCAACGTCAATTAAATGCATTTTGTGGGAAAATTAATTAACTAAACCGTAAACATAATTTACATATATGTTACTTGCCTTTGTATGATAGTCTGCTCTTTTCTCTCCTTCGTCATAACATAAGTGAACATTTCTCTCTCTCTCTCTCTCTCTCTCTCTCTCTCTCTCTCTCTCTCTCTCTCTTTTCCTGTCCGTTCGAAATTTTTTTTGAAATTTTTTTACGTAAAATACACAATTCTGAAGGACTGATGATATCAGCACGTATGTCTGCCTATATATAGTTAATTAAGGTTAAGAACAAAGGAGTTAAGGCTAAAGGTGACCGGATGATTTCTTTTTAGATAAAACTTTAGTAAAGAGATTAATCATATGTCTTTCGTGGTTTTGTTAGTCTGCCTGCTCAAGTTGCAGTTATGATCGCAGAACTACTTTGGGAAAATAAATTTGAATAAAATTTGTGCTTCATTGCATTGCCAACTAGATTCACATCTTCATAGCTTAGTAGCTTCATGGCACGTGAACTATTTGGAAAAGCAACATATATAATAATTTTTTTTCTTAAATCTATCCAAGAATTGACCAATTCTGTCCTAATCGGAACAGTTATGCCGAAATCTGTAGACTCTCTCTATGCATATATAAAAGTGACATGATTTAAATAAATTTTTATACAAAATTTAAGAGAAGAATGCAAACGTTCTCGAAGCGGCTAGTAGCAGATGCAATTCGTTCGCAAAGATGAAACATGACAACAAAATTGAATGATCGTCGTGACGCAGTCTCAAAAGTGGTAGCCTCCTATGTAAATAAATATTCTTTTACTCTTGTCGGCTGTTATAGGATGATCATAGGCTTGGTGGTAACATCAATTTAGGATTGAATAATATTTGACTTAATAATCTATAAAATAATAAGCATATGATACGACTACCAAAGTTACGCAAGCCTAAAGCAATCTATCAGAATTCTACAAAAGGTTATATTGATAAGAAAATGAGTGAAATATCTGAAGAAGTGCGCTATGTGATGCTCTTTTACTATAAAAAAGGTAAAATATGAAAAACATGTCGAAAAACTTGTGAAGAGATGATACAGTGAGAAGAATCCAGGAGTGATTTGTTCGATCCCATTCCGGAAATTTCGATGACAAGATGCATCTCGCTCTGATCGGCCAGTCGCTGAAAAAAGTCGATGAAATTTTGCAACTGATGGAGCAAGGTTGGTATGCAAGCTGTCAGGAAATAGCGAAGGCACTAAACATCAGTCCTATGATAGTTTGGAATTATTTGAAAAGAAGCTCAAAAGAAGACCAAAAAACCGCGGAGACCTCTTATATTACCCATTATGTATAGAATATTTATAAAGATCATATTCGCGAAAATATTTCAGATATAATTTTTAGCGTTCATCGTCTTTTCATCCAGTTGAAGTGTTAAATGAACTGGTGGTGTGGTCACCTTAACCGATGAATTTAGTTACCGTATAACGGTTTAAGCATTTGATTTCAATATTGCGAACGCTTTCGTGTGTGTGTGTGCGTGCGTGCAATCTTTAGAAAACATTGAGTTTATGAAACATAACTCTTTTATTATTGATCTTTCATAACGTGACAAAACATGAATACAAAGTATTTTAAAATTGTGCAAAGTTTAGTTTCGCAAAAAATATTTCGCTGTACAATGAAATGTATTTCACGATCTTTAGTCGTAAATTTTATTCGTTGAAAGTTAATTACAATTTCTCGCTATTTTTATAATATTTTTATTATTTTTGAAATTTTGCAATCTTTTCCTGAATATGAAGCTTTTGGTTGGCCCGTTTTTTCTGTAATAGAGTGCTACTAAATTCGTTTGCAGTCGAACTTTTTAAAAGTTTTTATGAGAAAAAAAAAGAAAAAAAGACGAAGAAAACGAGATGACAAAATGCTGAGCTTGTTGGTAGTTCTCAATACGTTGATTACCATAAACTTATTATAGGTACAACGTGAATTGATGTTGCGGTTGTTGCTGTTGTGGCCATTCATTATACCGTTGAGTTTGTGTTTGTTTCTTACTTTTCTGAAATTTGATATTTTAATAATGGTTTTAGTATTTTGCATTTTAAGCGTTTTTAACTGAAAACAAAAAACCAAATCAAGCAAAAAACAAAAGATACATTTTTTTGCGGCTGCTTGCTGTTCATTTTCTTTTTCTTGTAATGAAAAATGCGTTACGAAAGTATCAATTTCGTTAAAAAAATTAAAAAGAAAAAATCATGATTAAGGCGTGTTGAAGTAAATGAGTAAATGAATTTAAAACCGCTAATTGATTCTTTTTTTTTTTTTTTTTTTTTTTTTTTTGCTCTTTTTTGTAACTTGACACACACACACACAGAGTCACGCAATCATACCTACCCATATCTATATATATATATATAATTATATATGCACATGAAATCCCTGCCAATTTGAAGCTTATGCTCAACTTAATCCTTAAAAGAGAGTAAAATGAGTTAATAATTTATAAAATAAATTTGTTGTTGTTGTTGTTGGTTTTTTTAATGCTTTTTCGTTATGGACGATTAAATACGTGTGAAAAGTAAAAAATGATGAAGAAAAAAAAAAAAAGAGTAGAAGAAACCAAACATTTTTCAAGCATTTGTTGAACACCTGATTACTCGTACCAAAGCGCGATTCGTTACAAGGCAATCACAACATTTGGCGCTCAACGGGGATCAAATGTTAAGAGCAGATTTTGAAACATTAGCTGCAATCTATCGCGTTACCAATGGACCATCTGCTTACAAGAAAAAATTTAATATATAATACAAATTAATAAATATAAACATATATATATATATATATATGTGTGTGCTTATGGTCACATGAAGGCCTAGATGAAACGAAAATTTTTACTTTTATAAAAAAGACAAAATGAATTCGCTTCTCTTTTGACGTTCTACAGATATTTGTTGGGCAGAAAGCCTTTTCTCTATCGTTTGTTTGCTTTATTTATGAGGTCATAAATTAAAAAAAAAAAAAGAAAAAAGAAAACAAAAAATATGGAGAAGAAATGAAAGAGTGTTTTTTTTTGGTTTTCTACGAAAAGAAAAATGAAAAAAATATATATTATTGCTGAGACTAAAACAGCAAATATTTGTCATGTTCGCGGTGTCATTAATTTTGCTTTAACGCCATTACGGCCAACTCTTTTTGGGGAAATTGATGTTTGCCTGCTTGTGTATGTAAATATGTCTGCAGCCTGCTTATATGCTTGTATTTGCTTTAGCCAAACAAAGTAGCACAACCACATTGCTGCGCTCTCTGGAGTGTGCTTACATCCATCGGAATATTGTTTTTGTGCTGTCTTTTCGTTTTTTTTTCTTTGCAATTTTTTATTTGTTTTTGCTTTTGTTTTTTGTTTTTCATTTTTTTTTTTTTTTAAGCTTTATTCTCGTTAGCCTGCCACTACATCGAGAATTATTGGCAATTGTTAGAACATGATGCCAATATCATTTAGGTTCGTTTTGTTTGATTTTTATCTTCATAGCAAAATGAAAGTTTACTGATCGCCTCGTTCTATTTGCAACGCTTAACAAATATCGAATTGTAGATATACAATACGAGATGAAACTGAAATAAAACCACATCTTTATGTTATGTATGTTATGTTTCTCAGATAAGTTAGTATGCTGCCAGCTTGAAGACTGCCACCTGTGAATTACTTTATTTTAACAAACCATAGTTCGAATTTTCCATAAAAAGGACAAACAAATCCAAGAGAACTGGCCAGTTTGCGCAGGCGACGTCATGGCTATCGATGATAGCAGCCAATGCGTAAAAGATTGATTAGATCAAGAAAAGTTGTTCGGGAAACACGATGTAAACTTAAGAAGAATGTGTTACGATCCTAAAACGCTTCTAGGATCTGCCCTTTGATTGTTTTGACTTTGGTACGGATATTATTATAAAAAAAAAAATGTTGGTTGAATATTTTTCAAGTTTTACATATAGATTTACGAATGTGCGTTATGCGCGTTTGGAGTTCTGAAGCAAATTATTTCATCTATTACGCATTTGCTTGCACGCAATCTTCTTGTCTAGAAGTTTCTTGCCAAAAACTTGGTTCACGTCAATGACTATAAACTATATGTCCGTTGGTTGTCGTGCAACTTTTTTTAATTCTTAAATTCAAGTGCTCAAAACATTGCAAGCCAATTGATGAAAATAAGTCAAAGATGAAATTTAATGCGGTTCCTATGAGTGCTTATTGAATATGGGTTGGATAACCTACTGTCACAACATTAGTATATGACTTTCTGTTGAAAAACATAAAAACTAGATGGCGTACTAAAACTTGCCTTCTATACTCACAGTAAATATTCATATTCATATTCATGTTAAGTGGATTACGATTCGTTTGAAGCTGAGTACAGCTTTTGGGTTTGTTTGATTTCACAATTTTTTATTTCATTTTGCTTGATGCCCGTTGGCTTTTAACAGGTCTCATACGTAGTCGCCACACTGGCCAGTCTGACTTGTGCTTGTTTAAAAATTACAAAATTAAAAAAAAAAAAAAATCCGAAAAAAAAAAAAAAAAAATCTTTTTTGTTTTTTTGCTTCTGTTATTTAAGTGTTTATTTTTCCGTTTTTGTTGATAGAATTTTTTTTTTTTTTTTTGCAGATACTCTAAAATTTTAATTAATTTTAATGAATTTACGTCTGGTTAACTTATTTGAAAATAATTTAAAAAATTAATTATTAACATGCCGTTGCGTCTATATTTGCTTTATATAATTTGCGGAGAAATCTAATATTTGACATCAACTGGATAATTAAGGTAGAAACAATTTATGCTTATTGGCGCAGAATTTCCACAACCCGCTGAATTACTGAATTCATTTTTTATTCATTTAATCTTATTATTTGTTACAATGTGTTCGTGCGACGTGCCGGTAATGATTTGTAGCATCGATTAAATCTTTATAATGCAAATGCAGTGTCCGAGTGTTAAGACACATTAATAAACTCTTTTCATTAGTAACGAAAAGGCAAAAATACTTAGTAGCGGCTTTTTAATACACAAGTAAATACAAAGGCCTTCGAGCAAGACGAATTTTACGAACTACCCATTAATAGTTAAGAATTTGATGATCGGCAAGTTCCATGAATGAAAATCTGTTCAAAAATCGAAAGCGTAAAACTGAAAATGATAAAGTTTTCGTAAAGAGAATCTGAAATTTTTAAAGAAATATTTAGTTTCTAATAATAAAATCAGAGGCAGAATGTAATGCAAAAATATGATACCGATCGGCTTACTGACGGCCTCATATACATGAAAACACCACTACTACTATTACTACTGTCCTACTCATATTTAGTGAATAATGGACAACCGAGATTCGCCCTAAAGCGATTATAGTTTTCTTACTTGCTTTTCTTAAGTTTAAGTTTTATTTCCTTACATTGTCTCTGCCTCAGGCAGTTAAGTGCGTTTACAGTTTATGTTCACAGTCACAGTGAAACCATTGTTGATTCGAAATTTTGTATTACAGAGGAAAATACTTTTCATAATTCTACATAAAAACTTGTACTTAACGACAACCGAGTTACTTACCCTACCTTCTTCATTTTTTTTTGTTGTAAATGTACATTGTTTGAGCATGACGTTGCTATTGGAAATATAAAAATTCGGATAAATGATGTTCGTCTTGGAAAGACTTTTCGTTATGGACTATCTCAGGAGCAAAATGGCCGATAGGGACTTTGTTTGCTCTGAACTTTAAAATGTATGCAAATTTCATATATCGTATATATGATATTTTCGTAGATGGTCGAGCTAAAATTTTTAAGATTTCATCCTAGTATTATACCTTTATTATGGGGAACATTCTTGGTACTTTTCTCGAAATCGGAACACTTTACTTATGAAAGTTAGTTAGGTGAAATAAAACAGTTAAAGTAGTTAAAGGACCAGTTAGTATGGCGATCATTCTGTTCTTGTAATGTTTTTATTTAGTTTTCTTAATCAATTTGGAACCTGTGTCGTTTTATAATTCGGTTACGATAAGCATGAAACCTGTAAAGTCACCCTTCACTTCCCAAATTATATCGTTTCTCCCATTATTGACAGTCTGCTTATAATCGGCTTAAGATTATCGTTTCAAAAGACTGATATGACGATGGGACTTTCACATCGATTAAAAATGTCTAACGCTGTTATATTTTCTGTCGAGTCTTGAAAACTGCAAGTGTATTATCTACCGAACCGAACGTCCTACGTTTCGTTAGCATTTAGTAGTGTATTGATGACTTTGCTTATGCTCTCCATTTATGGTAGACTCGCCGAAGCTTCATCTGCTACGTGTTAAAAAAATGTTTCACTGTATACATAACTATAAATGCTTCACTATATATACATATACGTACGTAAGGTTAGCGGTGTGTTAAAGAAAAGAGATTAACGCTTTCAGACTTTAACGACTCTTGTTAATATGTATGATTGATGATGTGAATTTCATTTAAGAAACAATTCCAGGAATCATGCATGGATTTACAAATTAAAAACCAAAAAAGATAAAAAAGAAAATCTTGAATGTAATATTTTATTTTTGAAGGTGCGCTTTCGTACTGTATGTGAAAAGAAATATTCGGCTGAAAATTAATTTTTCGATCGGTTATGTTTTCACTTATAAATAATTGTAGTCATTAGTGGCAGTAGACCGTTACGACTCAAGTGAATGATATCTATTGCTTAAAGTTAGTCGACTGTTCCAGGGAAATTCGTTTAGTTTTTTCCTTTTAAATCCGGACGGATTAACAAATTGATCGGGATCTTCTTTTGGAAGCAATTTGTAATTTCCCAGTTATTGTTTTGACAGGAAGCTTTTTCCGACTCCTTTCTTTTGTTCAAATATTTTTTTCTTTTCTAGTGATTTAATTTCAATTTATGTAATCTATGAAAATAACCTGAAGGTATTTGTAGTACTTGTAGGATTTTAAGAACTTCAGGTGCTGCGACACACATACACACGAACGTGGATAGGTAAATATTGCTCAAATTGACTACGTGGGAACGGATCTGAATAGACAGAAGACGAGGCGGACACAATTAAACGGTTTTTCATGCTTTGTAGAGCTTTTGATGTTGCTTCTGATTGTAATGCGAGCAAACATGGTTTCTACGAGAATTCTAATACTGACGACTGGACGCTCATGCTTTTCTTCAAACCATGATCGAGCTGAAGCCCACGTATCCCTACGCCACGAAGCCCTAAGCTTAAGCATATTATCGTTGCATTTGGTGTTTAAAGGCTTTTTCACGATCAATTAAATTTTTATCTGTGCACTCCCCCTTCTGACATCAAATGTTTGTAAACGTCTACCACAAAATGACAATTTGCATTTTTAGGAAAGCACAACACACAAATGGCCATGCCTTGCATGAATACCTTAAAAAAAAAGCAGTTTGCCTATAAGCGAATGTGTTATGAAGATGCAAAATAAGAAAAGTGGTGTTTTTTTCCAAATAAAGTCTTCTTAAGCGATTGATGTTTATCTTAGACACTATGTATTATATATGTAATTCTTTTCACGACGAAATTTTGGGAAGTAGAGAATTTGAAAAAGTTAAAGAAAACGGTGCGAGTCCGATGTATATATAATACATGTTAACTGTTACGAGTTGAAAGGATAATCCAATGCCATTCTTTTCAGTTTCGCGATGCTTGCAAATTTGCAATAAATACACGCATAAGTACATGCATACACAACCGAAGAGAGATCAGTTTTTTGCAGTTCGATAGGCATTCAAAGGTTCAAAGGCATTGGTTAATTGCAATTGAGCGTTAAATATAACTAAACGTCTTCCGGTATTTATGTAGTAACATGTATGTGTGTGTATAGATTCGCAGAAATTGTAAACATATTTATAGTTCTGCATCTGTGTTTTTGCTTGAATCG
Organism: Glossina pallidipes; assembly: GCA_000688715.1. Taxonomy (NCBI): domain Eukaryota; kingdom Metazoa; phylum Arthropoda; class Insecta; order Diptera; family Glossinidae; genus Glossina; species Glossina pallidipes. The sequence goes on along the minus strand of KK499764.1, from coordinate 3,849,019 downwards.
TTCGCTCTAGTAGTTTGCGTGAAAAGTTTTCTTATCAATTACTGTAATCAGAATTTCCTATGGTTGTCACTCACCAAGTGTTAATATGAAACTTTCTTTAGATCTCTCGATGAATAATGTAAAGCAGACTACGTAATAATAGATACGGGCATGTAATTTATAAATTAAATTTTATGAATGAATGGCTAACTGCCAAAGGAAAATTGTCCACTCGGCGACTATCTGGCTGTGCTTTACAAACTTATAATAATAACAAAAAAGAAAAGAAAAGAAAAAAAAAGAAAAAAAAAAACAATTTTTTTTATAACTTCGTTCAATTGAGTTCAACCATGGCTCGATCAGCAATAATGTGAATCAATATTGCATGCAATCTATGTATATAACGTACATATTTTGATAAATAACATATCAATGAATTGTTTATTGAATTAATTTTTCAATCGAACAACGAATGAAAGCACATTTAACAGCACTAGCTGTAATAGCTATAGCAACAGATACACAACGCAGACAAAATCGAAACTTCAGCTTTGGCTGTTAACTGTTTACAACAATATGCTGAAATTTATGACTCACATGGATTACCGATTGTAACAAGACAATAACCAGAACCCCGCACGTACGTCAGCTTAGATATATTTTATAAATATTGTACATGAACTCAACTTCAACTGATTTGGGTGGTGGCAGTATTTTTTAGAGCAAACATATTTATTGAGTCAAACAACCCGGCCATTTGTTGCAGTATTTCTAAGTTTTTGTTCTGTTTTTTTTTTATTATAACCGAGTATTACATCACTACAATAATATCGTCTTGGTGTTGTTTTCAATTAGATTGTGATGGTTAAATAAGAATATTTGAAATAAATTATTAGTCATCTTGGAGGAAGGCGAACTCAGTGAATCACTTAAAAATTGATAGAATATTTAAAAATAATTCTAGCGAGAATGAACAATTAATTTATGCAAATATTACCCGGCTTGTTTAGATTGCGTGTTCGGGTTACTCAATCCGGTTACTTTTCTTTTTTAATATCGATAATAGCATGAATTCCATTAGCACTTTTGATTGTTTAGCAGTCAATCTAAATGAATAGTGTGTGCATCCGATTGTCTACATACAGATATCAGCTAGAGTATTATGTTATGCGCTAAAGCCCATCATTTTGATACATTTCTTTGAGCATTGATATGACATATCAAAGACCGTAAAGGCAAGCAAAAAAAAAAAAAAAAAAAATTAAAACATCAAAGATTTTCTATTGATGCCGTAAATGTATTCACATTTATATATACATATGTACATATATATGTATAGCGGGATGAATATTCTAAATTGGATTTATCTGTATAACGAAAAATATTAGGTGCAGATGAGATAACGTTGAGTTGAGGTCTTCTCGCATGAATCTAAAGGGGATTAAAATTTTCGAGTCGCCGCCATTTACATAAAAACCGATTGGCGGCCGTACTTACGTGTGCATACTTATGTTTTGAGATATGTATTCTTTGGCGAAGGAAAAAAAAAACACATTTTCCAACTTTTTATTTGAGAAGAAAGATGAAAAAGAGAAAAAAAGTTTTTTTTTACTTTTACATAGCCATGCCTAGAGAGTATAAGGCTGACAGGCCATTACTATTGCATTAAAATGTCAGTCTGTCAAGTTGCGAAGCACAAATCATTTTTTTCATGATACGCATACCGTTTCTTTGGTTAGTTTTTTTTTTTTATTTTCCTTTTTATATATATATGTATTTTTTTGCTGGCTTTACATCACAGTTCGACTAACCAGTCAGACAAAATGCCTTTTTTTTCGTTGCTCTGCTCACCAACACCAATCGACAGTTTTTTTATTTCATTCTCGCTGTCTTTCTCTCTCTCTGTCTTTCTCTTTCTCTATCACTGAAGTTCTTTGGCTAAAGTCATTCTTAATCAATTTACTAAAAGCTTAAGCAGAAATTGATTAATTTATCAACGCAAAAACTAACAGTCGCCAAAACCCACTTGATGAACTGACTAACTGGTTAAAGATGGTCGCTTGTGTGATTGAGTAAACAAACATTCTGCATTGTATAAAAGAAAATTGCTTTCGTTAGATGATTGCATTTAATGTCATAATAAATGTCGTTATTTGTTGTAAGAATAACATATATATACATACATATATATATATATATGTGTGTATATATATATATATATATATAGCAATACGCAGACAAATTGTAACAAAATTTCAACAGTTGTATGCCATTGAAAGAAACTCGAAAAATGCATATGGTACATGGCTAGCAAACATCTTGACATGTGGATGGATAAGGACTCGGATGTTATAATGCACATGCAAGTAATCATATAAAGACACGCAATAGAAAAGGTGCTTATAACTAACATATACTTATATGTCCACAAAATTACAGGAACCGTCCGTCATCTAAGAAAACTTCACATTTAGCTAATACTCGTAATTAATTTTCGCGAAATTTTAATTATTTCGTTTATCGTATTTCACAAGCAGAAATAATGCATCGGTCAATAATTGGTAGAACTCAGTAGGAAAAAACATTTTTTTGGATTTTGTAAATTAATAGTGATAGAGAATCAATTCAAAGTTTTTTGTTTTTATACCCATCACTGAAGGATGATGATTTTGTGAAAACATTTGCAACGCTCACAAGGACGCTTCAAAGGCCACACAAAGTGTATAAATTCTAAATGGACTTATGTATGTCGGCTCTGTCCGTCTGGCTGTCTGCCAGTCTGTATAATGGTAAAAATTCTCCTATCCGCAAATCAAGCTATCGACGTCAAATTTGGCAGAAAATTTGGGGTCAGTTCTTGCACGAAGGTTGGTAATGAAAATGGGCAGAGTCGGTCGAAGGATCCGCATACAGTAGTAAGTAAACTGAAGACACCTCTGCAGCAGGTACATCTACAAAAATTTGGAGGTTTATTCTCTCGGCGATGCTGTAGTACCTTTTCGAGAATGGAAGACATCCTACATGCCTACCTAGTTTTATGGGGTCATAATTTCATTTATTTTGAAAACTTTTATAACGCACAGAAGCACGACTCATAAACCCTACAAGCTATATAATTTCTAAATTCTTGCTCAGTCTTAAATTCGAAATGCACGGAAGCATTTCCGTGTGCTCGTCTGGCTATCCGTTCGCGTGCGCAACTGCGTAGTACTAGTGATGAGCTTTCTTCCGTTCGCAAAAGTGAAGATATCGCTTAGATAATAATTTGAAACTTTTCAAAGGGCACGCCTACAACGCCCGCACGTCCCTTCAATAAAAACTTTTATTTTGAAAATAGAAAAATCAGCCGCGCCCACCCTATATTATAGAGCATGAAAATTTAGTGTTTTTTGCTTTTTCTTGGCATTTTTAGCATAACGGTGATGGGTATAAAAGAATCGATCGCGGTCGATTATTATTTTCTTACATTTGTTTTTTTTTATATCTCAATGGCTTTTTCATAAAAGGATTTGTCAAGATCTCCAAAGTACCCTTCAGTTTCCGCAATGGTCGTGTCATTTGATGCAAAGCTTTTTGTCTGCGCCATGTTTTTGGGATTTGTCTACAGAAAGCAGTCAATGAGAGTTCGATCTGGAGACTACAAGATGGATGGAACAGTTTTTCAAACGTCAATTCATGCAATTTCGCCACTATAGCCATTGTCCTGTGACTTGCGAGTTGTTGTTCGATTGCGAGCGCGGTACCGCTTATCCATTCTCAAATTAAACAGACCAAATAGCGAGCACACAGCATTTTGATATCATTGGGAGGTTAGTTATCCTTTGCAGCTTCACTTATCGTGAGAAGTTTTCAGGGTATTTTTGTTGTTTTCTGCATTAATTATTTCTTTGAAGTGTTCGTTGCTTTCAACATCATCGTTTAAAGGAAAAAAAGGAATGGCATTAAGTTTTGTCAGACGTCAATCGAAAGTCGAAACATTCCAAAAATAATGTGGATGTTTGGTTAGAGTCGGTATCGGAAGCAATTGTTATGCTTATGTTAAAAAGCAATCAATGGAAGCTTGGGGCCTTTCTAAGCTAATCTTTGATGCTTTGTAAAGAAAGTATTTTACTCATGCATTTGTTCATTCATACATTCATTTGTTAGTAATTAATCTCTTTTCCATTGTTAAACATTTAAACCAATTAACAGAATGATTCTCCTCTAAGTAAAACGGTTGAAACAAGCAGCGGTATGTATGTATGTATGTCTACTATAAACATTGTATTGACTGCATTACCTTTCCATATAATTGTGCATTAAACCTATTAATTAGAGCATGTTGCGACTGAGCCTATTTAACGACGACTATTTAAATGAATGGTTTGACGCCAGCAAAAAAAAAAAGAAAAACGTTATTTAACAGATTTTCAGTTCTTTCGAAAATTCGATATGTATATAGCTTGCGGCAACAGCTGTTCATATTTCTTAAAATACTTCACATTAAAGTTTTTGTTTTTTTTAAACTCATCACCGAAGGATAAGGGGTATCTTCATTTTGTCGAAACGTTTGTAACGCCCAGAAGGAAACGTCAGAGACCTCACAAAGTATATATATTCTTGATCAGCATCAAATTTTAAATCGATTTAAGCATGCCCGTCTGTCCAGCTGACCCTCTGTCCGTCTCCCGTTAGCAAAAATGAAAATATCGTCTACAAACTTGCAAAAGAATTTGAAATTGGCCTAAGCTATTCAAAGGACACGCCTACACCGCCCATATGCCTACGCGACAAAAACTTTTATTTTGAAAATAGGAAAAATCAAAGGAAAATGAAATGAAAATTATATATATGAAATGAAAATTATTTCTTTTACCCCTTTGTGGATAACGGTGATGGGTGTAAAAGGTTCGGTCCTGACTAAGTTTAATTTTCTTACTTGTTTTAATTTAGTTTTTTTTCTTTTTTCTGCTATTCGTGTTTTTGGTTTCCGGCAAAAATTGATGTTTCTTTATGCGCACTTGCATCAACATGCATATAATGTAAACTTTCAAAACTAAATAATAATAATAAATTTTATTGAAAACAAAAAACGTATTCAAATTAAGTTTGCATGCATTCTGCGGGCCACCTACGCTTATGCTTATGTAAGCATATTTGAAAAACAAGGAACAGGTTTAAATGATAAGCAATTAAGAAAATTATATACAGTCGTCACCGAATCACCGAAGAGAACTAAATCTTCACATTCTATAATATGGAGAGGGCGCGGAATGTTTTTTCTCTTTTCAAAATAAATCGGGAGAAATGTATATAGTGTCTGTGGTGTAGGTTAGGAGTAATGAGGGAAAAACATGGAAAGCGAATGTGTTCACAGTTTCTGTTGCATAGGCATGTGGGCGTTATAAGCATGCCCTTTGAAAGGTTTGGGCCATTTTCAAATTCTTTTGCAAGCTTGTAAGCGATAACTTCAATTTTGTGAATGACAGAATGCTTACCACAGATACTCCACAGTTGGGTAATGCGGAGACGGACATGTGAATAGATGAATGGACGAACATGCTTAGGTGCATTCCGAATTTAAAAGTGACTAAATATTCATACATTTTATGGGGTTTTTGAAGCTTGCTTCCGTGCTTTAAAAAGATTTTGAAAAAATATGAAATTATGACACATTATAAAATGAAATGGGCGTGGTCGGTTTTTTTTACATTTTTGTATGGGCACCACAGCATCGCCCTTAAAATGTACATTCAAATTGTTCTACATTTATTTATTCTAGTTTATGAGTAATGGGGAAAAGCCAACTTTTCCCCAGTATTCTCAGTTTACGTACAGTTTACGTAGTACAGTAGGCGTGTCCTTCGACCGATTTGACCCATTTTTAATAACAAGCTGAGGATAAGAAGTTCCAAAGTGGTTACCAAATTTGAAGTTGATAGCCTAATTTTTATGGCCAGGAGAATGTTTACAACAGATATTACACAGACGGATCGCATCGATTCAGAATTTAATGCTGATCAAGAATGTATATACTTTGTAGAGTCTCTGAAGCTGTCTGACGTTTGCGAACTTTTTGACAAAATGAGTACCCACCTCACCTTCATCCCTCGGTGATGAGTATAAGAACCAAAATTCTTAGATGCTTAAACGCTTTTTACAAATACATATGCGCGCACTATTTTATGTACATAAATGTACGCATTACTTAGATTGTCGAAGAACTCTTGGGGGTTTTCTATGGCCATAGCTATCAATAGTACATTTCCAAAGCGTAAGTACATTACAAGTAAATAATTCTTAACTAGAGTCAAGTACTCATAACTTCTTGGGCGCATATTAGCAATTCCCACAACTCACTTCTATATATAGAGATGTGACGGTTCGCATGGGATTAAATAGTTAATACGTGTAAAAAAAAAATCGTGTAAAAAGAGAATTAGGTGTAAACTATATTAAAAAGTTCTTGTTAGAGTTCACTTAATTTATTTCGTGCTTACACATTTTAATTCATTAAATATTTTATAAAAAATAACTTCTACTTTGGAAAAAGAGAATTATATCTGAAATTCATAAATATAAATCGTGTTAAAAGAAAATAATTCGTGTAAAAAAAGAAATTTTTTTTCTTTTGAATTCGTGTTAAATCAAATTCGTGTAAAAAAAATCGTGTAAAAAGACAATTGAGTGTAATAAATGCATTTAATATTCGAATTTTTAATTTTTAAATATTTTCTTCCTCGTGATCAGTTCAGCTTCTAAGGCGGCACAGCAAAGTCCCTTAATATCATATTTTAATCATAACGAATATTTTATTCCTTAAATGTATGCAAGAAAGGAAATTTTCAATTATGAAATAAGGATTATACTACGTTTGGCAAATGGGCGATTACTTTGACTAGATTAGATTGCGATGCCCGAACAGTCATTAATTTGTGAAAATATATTGTGATGGTGAAGCATATTTTGAGGTTGAGCGTAGTTTTTTTTTTTAATTTTAATAAAATATCTATAACTTATAATTATGATCTAAGTCATCTTTACGATATGTAAAGTTTCGGTACAAGAAGAGAGAGAGAAACTCTCACTCTTACAGCACTTTAAAGTACTTTGAATGCATATAACATTTATTGTTCTTAGAAGACTTAAATAGTTAACTGCCCTTTATTTCCGATTTCATGTTAACTCAACGACCCATCTAGGCCATCTTTGACAATGTGGTAAATCTTTTTCAATGTCCCTCTGTTGTGGACATCTGGAGCAACAACTCTTATGCTATGCCAAATTTACAGTTGGTATAAATATTACTCAGAATCATTTCTACGAAATCTTGGTTTTTAGTTTGCCTTCTATGATCTTCTACTTGACCACAAAGGCGGCCATCTAAAGAAAATAGTTATAGTTTGTTTTCATTTTTTGCTCTAAGGGAAAATTTCAAATCAGTGAAATTGATATGAATAGCTTCCGCACGAATTTAGGATAGCGTTCTGGGATGGTTAGCAATGACTTTCAAATATTTACAACATCAAAACAAAGTAACATACATAACTATTCTTCTATTGAATTTTCGATCAGTTCAATATCCAAATACTCAAAGAGCATCATGTTATTCAAATCAGAAACATTTAAATCCTAAAGCCAGTAAGCAAGAGAATAACTCAATATTCTAAAAAGCGCAAATCATTATTATCTGAGAGGTAGGCCCCGGACAAGTAGTGCTAGCCCTGCTAACTAATAAATAATTCTAGAATTGTTTTATAAAACTTCAGTCTTTTACTATACTACTCTATATCTTTTTTATCATTTTAAAATCTTTCGCTTATGCTTCTAATTCTCACCTAAAACTGCTAACACCTAATCCCTATGGAGGAGGTAAATAAAGACTTAAAACACTAGATTTAAAATCGCAAACATGCCTATTGCGAGACAAACTGAAACTTTTAAAGTATGAAACATACAAAATAAAAACTTAAATAATAACATTTAACATTTGAAAATTTGACAAGCAATAGAAGAAACAAAACAAGAGGGGAAGACAAATTAATTTCTAATAAAAGTAAATAAAAGGCCATTGAAAGATTCAATAGAATTTTAAATAATTCGTAAATTTTTTTCATTAAACTTCTGACAAGTGTTCATTTAGTTGACTTTAATTGACATTCTATGTTAAATCTCTCTTTCTCACATTGCTGTCACAATGAGTCATTTTGAAGAAGAGAATTGTTACATAATTAAACTTAATTGAGGAGAGAGGTATTATTTTGAAAGCTCTTCATATAAGTAATTAATGCGATTGGAATCAAATACCATTGCATGTAGCTGTAGAAGGCATGCCATGAATTTTCATTAGTCTACTTGCTTGCTCCATTTATGTAAATCAATTTTTTTTTATATCCATCATCCAAGGATGAGGGGTGTATTGATTTTGTCAAAACGTTTGCAACACCCAGAAGGAAACATCAGAGACCTCACAAAGTGTATATATTCTTAATCAGCATCAAATTCTAAATCGATTTAAGTCTGCCCGTCTGTTAGCCTGTCCAACGTCTGTTGTAAATATTCTCTTGACAGCAAAAATGAAGCTATCGACTTCAATTTGGCAGAAACATTGCAAGTTCTTGTAAACAGGTTGGCATTGGAAATGGCCCAAATTGGTTGAAGAATACGCCCGCACCATCACATAAACTGAGAACCCGTCTGTTTTTAAAAACGAATGAAAAATTGGTATTTTGCTCATTATTCGCAAACTATACCAAATAAATGTAGAAAAATTTGAACGCATATTCCATGGGCGATGCTATAGCATTCGTACAAAAAAATGGAAAAAATGGACCCCGCCTGTATCCAAGTTTAATTGTTTTTCCAATATCTTTGTAATGCGCAGCAACAGGCTTCAAAACTCCATACAGTGTACGAATTGTTGGCCAGTTTCAAATTGGGAATACACCTAACTATGTTCGCCTCTTCGTCTGTCCATCTGTCTGTTTGCGCAACTGCGTAGTATTTGTGGTAAACATTCTCCCGTCAATGAAAATGAAGATATTGCTCACAAATTTGCAAAAGAATTTGAAATTGACTTAAACTTTTCAAAGCACACGCCTACAACGTCCACATGCCTCTATGAAAAAACTTTGTTTTCACAATAGAAGAAATCAACTGCGCCCACCGCATATTATAGAGCATAAGAATTTTGTTCTTTGACTTCTATTGTCTCTTTTTGGGGCAAGCGGTGATGGGTATACAAGATTCGGTTTCGATCGAATTTACCTTTCGTACTTGTTTTTTTTTTTTTTTTTTTTGCTTTTCGGTGAAAATTGGAAAGTCGAACATTTTATCTAATTACGAACCGAATGATCAGCAAATAAACGTATTTCCTTAGAAAGAAGAAAACACTGAATGACATTGATTGTGATGACAAAGCAAACTTTTTGTTCCGATAGCATGCGAATATAGAGTACACTAATCGGAAAAATAAAGAACAATTCGAATTGCACAAGTTAGGATTAAGCGACAATTTTTTATATTTTAAATATATTGCTAAGTAAAAGGGCATTTCATCTTCTTACACTAGATAGGTAAAGGTAGGTTTTTGGATTTTTAATATGCAAAAACGTAGACTTTATTTATTAGTTTTAAACATGACACGGCAACATTTTAATACTTTTCATCTTCTCTTTTCGAAGAGGACAATTCAACTAACAAATCGTTTCCTTGTAAGTCTTGAAGCCAATCACGAACACCTTATTTTATTCTGATATTATGGTTAATCCTGCAATTTGCTGCCTTACTCAATGTGTGTTTGTTAATCCTTTCAGATGCTGGATTCAGGATTTCAGGAATTTTTGTTAATCTTTTCGTTAAACATCCGCCGGTTAGGACACAAGTGGCTTTCATTTTATGACATCGAAAGGTAAAGCATCGAAAATCTTTACTTATTTTTATTAATCAAACAAAATTTTGGAGCCTTGCATTAACAATAGGTTCATATAGTCTTCGTGCAGACCTTCCTCATATGACATATGATTTTCGTAACAAATTATTATAAATTATAATTCATTTCTCTACCTTATTATTTCAAAAGAAGAAATATATATATATATATGCATATGTGTAGCACATACTCCTGGAATGTTTCGTGTGGAATCAGCCATGTAAAATTAATAGACAATTCTCCTTATTCAATGCGTTGTTGTGACGGTGTTGAAAACGTCATAGGACATATTGCATATATAATAGGTAGATGCAGTAATTAGGAGAAGTACTTTCATAAGCCAATAGAAAATTTTCGCAGTAATTTAATAAAGCATTTGACGAACTTTAAACTTGGAAATTTTCGAGGAAACAATTGAAACCAAAATGAATTACCTCTGCGACATTATTTTCAGATATTTTTTTTTGTTTTCATTTATATGCATGTGTTTGTGTACCGCAGTGCATATGTACCGTGCGATGTCATATCGAGAAACCTTCAAATGAGTCTCTAAGAATGAAAGAGCAAACCACCAAATGGCTGCTAAGGTGACAGTGCTACTTCTGTTATGTGAATAGAGTCATTACACAGAGTATGTGTAACGTTTGAAAAATTTAATTGAATGAATGAATTGAAAATTGTTCGAGTTATGCTGCTTATCATTTTGAATAATCATGAGAAAAAAACCGTTTAAAGTTGCAATATATGGTCCAGACGTGTCTTTTCATTATAATAAAGATTTGGTTATTTTTCCATTAGTTTGCAATTCTAGCACCATAAAAGTGCCCTTGCATAGTTAACTATTCTGCCTCATTATTTTCCCTCGAAGACCTTGTGCTCGTAAACTTATACATACATATATATGTGTACGTATATATATGTTGAATATGTTTTACAATATATTTGACTGAAGGAAATTTTGTGTGCATGTAATGTGAACAATGATGTCACGTAGGAGTAAAAACAATAAAATTTATGCTTTAAGAACACTTGTTATAGTGGCTTACGTAATGGCCACAAGGACAGATTTATAAAGTCTATCACTTAGTTACGCACAATCAAGTGACAATAACTACAATGGCACAAAAATAACAACAAACAAACACTTTGGCCAATAATTCCAACAAGAATAATATAATAAGACAATAAATTTTATTCATTCATTATTATCCTCATCATCAACACAGTATTTCTCTTTTCCTCTGCGTGCTTTCGTGTGCATATGTGTGTGTGTGTTGGTGGGTGTATGTGTATATGTGTGTGTAACTACGTTCGGCTATGAAAATTAATGGAAGAATAAAACGAGGAAAGATATAATAAACTCATCGATATGGAATAGAAGAGTATGGTAATGGAACGTGGGAGAGTGAGTGAGAGAGAGAGAGAGTGAGTGAGAGAGAGTGAGAAAGATAGAAAGAAAGAAAGAAAGAAAGAAAGAGAGAAAGAGACAGAGAGAGAGAAGGTGGTCTGTCAAGATTGCTTTATCGACCAAAGGCAGCAGCAGCAAATGCAACAGCAGAAGTAATAACAACATTTACATTCTAACATAGCCTCAAGTGCAATGTTCTTAAGTAAAGCAAATAATCAAATTAATAATGCTCCAATTATTTGTAAATTTTCAACTTTATAACTTGAGATGGGGCAAAGAAGGGCCGCAATTGAGTGGACGATAGGCATGGACACAGCTACAGCCGTAGCCACAGACATAGATACCACCCGGCAATGCAAGTGGACAAACGTAAGCTTGGTGCATTATCTGTGCGAAAAGCGGGTGTGTTTGTTTTGTGTGTGTGTGTGTGTGTGTGTGTGTGTGTGTGTGTGTGTGTGTGTGTGTATGTGTGTGTATATGAGGTGATGGGCTTTCATGTAATTGTTTAACTATTGTTGATGGTTATTAAATGGTGTTGAGGAGCAACCAGCAGCTGTGTACGGTGGCTTATGTTAATAACAAATTCAAATGCTTAAGAAGTTACAATAGAATACTTACAAACAATTGCTCATTAGCACAACTGTTCGCACTGTTCGCAAACGAACAACGACACAAACGTGCAGAGAGGACGGGCAACGTAGAATTTCTTTACTTGTTATGCATATTTAAATTTATTTTATGCAGCTATCACGTTAAAAGACTTTTGTTTGCGAGACCATATAATGGCAATGTTTGTTGTATTCTAGGCTTGTGTTTTGTTTCATACTATGACTACGGCATGCTGTATGCTGCATGCTACATTTTGTTGCTTTTGTTGCTCTATTATTGCTCAATGAATAACAAAATTTCAATTTTCTTCAACAGGAATTGAACTAATTTTCTTGTGCAAATAATTATTAATAAATTATGCAGAACACATATGTATATATATATATATATATATATATATATATAAAATGTATTGTTAGTTACTGCGTAGTGCAAAAGAGACGATAAATATTCGACATCATTTTAATTTCGTACTTGGAAAATTTCTCTACAGCAACAAAAGCAATATAAATTTGTTCTTTGCTTCTTCTGCTTGATTTTCATTTAATTTTACTTGCAAAATACCATAAAAACCCCTAGCAACGTTGTGAAAGTTAATTAGCCCCTTACTGTCTATTATGCATTTAAATATAACGTTCTATTAAGAGGATGTAATATTCGTAGTATATCTATCTACCATTTTACATTGCACGTTGTATTCTCGTTGTATCCGTGTACTGACGAACTATGCGTTATGTAGTTTTTTAAATAATTTTAATCTCTCTCTCAAAACTGGCGCTTTTCTTCTACTTTTTTGGAAGAGTAACTTTCTCACATTTTACTTCACAAGTTGAGTGTTTGAATGAATTGTTACTCAGCAATTAATTATCGCTATCAAAACAACTACTTTTGCGTTTTTGCGAGTCTTTTTAAAACGAACCTTTTAAAATTTACTTGTGTTCTCTAGTGCCTCACAAAAGGATGTAGTGTATATTAGCTTGAGTGAAGCTGTTGATAGACTTAATTATGAGTTATTGTGCTTAAAATTTCGGGGCTCCAGTTTTCTCTCACAGTCATTGAAATGGAGTTCTCTGCAATTGCATCACCTTTAACGAATTTCCCGTGACACCGGGTGGCCATCAAGGTAACCACTTAGGACCTTTTCAATTTGTCATGTGCGAGTATGTCAAGGCATATCTTAATGCACGCTGACAATATTAAATTGTTCTCTTCTCTTAACTCACACAGTTTTTCATTGATTCCCGGAAATTGGAAAATCAAGATTCGTTCTAGGTTTTAGTTTGCATGTAGGGGTCGCCATATGTAAGGCTTGGCCAGCACAGGGCTATATTAAAACCCCGTGTGGTCCCTTTCCTATAGATGTTATGTCGATTGATACTTGCTCTTCGGCCTTGGAGGTTTGGGTTACGATTTACGAGTCCACTTGCCCCGTAATGAAAACAAACTTTCACTGTTAGCGTAACTTCACAAAAGGAAATTTATCCTAGCTGTCTCTCGCCGCCTTTTTTAGGAGAGATAAACTGTAATGCTTCTAATTATTCGCTTAGCAAGAATATGTCTCTATATGTCTCTATGGTGGATGTGTAGGTGCTTTTTCTTTATAGATTTATGGTTCAATTTAGTTCTTCCTTTAGTGTTCATTCTTTAAAACTAAAATCCGTATGTTTAGTACTGCATTTATATTTTTAAAGTTAATTTAATTCGGGTTTCATTTTGTTGTAAATGAATTTCATGTGTAAAGAAATAGACAAAGAAATAAATGAACACAAGTCGGAGCTGATGAGTTGATGAAAATCGCTTGTTATGCATATTAATTAATCACCACGCCTTATATAAATATTTATATATATACAACTGTGTACGAGAGTATTAATTTTGAAAATATGTACAAATCATAAATAAATACGAATATCTCCTCAAAGCCATAAGTATGCGACTCAATCACTTTGAGTGCATTTCAACTCGCATGGGTGGTCAGCCTAAAAAAGAAAAAAAAAAGAAGAAACTAAAACACATTTTTCCAAGCATATATTATCTTTGATACTCAATAACAGCGATCCATGTCGGTTTTTAGCTGCATATTTATCTAAATAAAGAGAAAAGAAGTCGTTGCGTTTGTTTTTTGTTTTTCGTTTATTAGCAATAATCGAATGTCATGTAGTCTTTACAGAGAACACTAGAGAAGCTCGAAATTCCCAATTGGCCAGTTTATGCTTGGGCTTTTAGTTTATGAACTCATTTTCAACAAGATGTTTATTGTTGTTATTGTTGGGCTACTGTTATTACTTTTAAGATCATGGCTGCTGTTCCTGTTGCGTCTGTTACTGCCAAGTCAAAGCATCAATTTAATAGAGCTTAACGTTGAAGTACATTTATCAAAAATCGTTTATGATATAATATCTAAAGACATACCTCAAATTTATATATATAAGTGTACGTGTGCATGCTCGTTTTGTCTATAAGTGTTTGTGTATCTATCTATTTATATAAACTATCAACGCCTGTGTGTTTGTATATCTGTCAAGTGCTAGATTTGAAATTGACGATCACAAGCGATACTTATTTATCTATACTATGCGCCCTTGCCGGGCTTCGGTTGTAACATTTGCAAAAACTACAGAATTGACAACAACAGCAACAATGTCGTCCGTAAAAGCACAACACAGTCTCCTCTCTCGTCAGCATTCATTGCACTCACCAAATGGACATTCATTGCATGTCACAAATATGCATTGAACTTTAATAAAACTAGCACACATACGCAGACACACACTGAAAGAAAAGTATTGACCTTCAATGATAGATTTGTTCCTCTGCATACATTTTTATTTTCATTTCTAGTTTTTCAAAACAATTTCTCTAACAAAATAGTTACAAAATACTTAATAAAACAAGAAACAGCATATAAAGTGTAGATCTTGGTTGATTTTAGAAATTTGTTTTGAATCGAGGGGATGTTCAATGTCCCACATCGATATTGATATGCAGTCTTTAGCTGCACGAATTTTCGAAGTATACATTATACTGTACGAGCAGTTATCTGTTCAAAATTGTTTGCGAACATTTCATTTAGAAGTGAAAGCAAACACTCTTATGATTTTCATCGAATTTTTAATCGAATTAATTTTCGGACAGCAAAAGCAATATTCTGCATTCATAAGTAACTTCACCAGGTCAACTGGATATTTTAAGTTTTGATAATCAAGTGAAAAAATTTTAGTTCGAATGACTTTGAACCGCTTAGACGATGTCAATATCATTCATTCGCTTTGTGATTTGATATTAGAATGTTTTTTTTTTTTACGTGTAACCCTTTCGGATTTAGTTCTTGCACCAACTAGTTAGCAACACCAGTCGTCAGATGTGAATTGGCAACATTCTTCGGTTCAATTTCCATGGACGCGCGCGCACCATAGTAAACTTTTAACTTTTGCAATGGGAAGGGAAAAAGGAAAAAGATATAAAAAGCAAAAACGGCTGCGTTCACAAAACGAGACTACAACACGACGGTTAAACAAAAAAAAAAAAAGGAAAAAAAACGGCCATGCTTGCTAACGACGATCATTGACGACACTTCCAATTATGTTGCTAACAAGGAAACATAAATTTCAACATTGACGACGACGACGACGACGACGACGACAACAACGACGACGACAAGCATGATGATGTCGATGACGATGACGATGACAACAACCACAATAACCGTAACATCAATAGAAACAACAATAACAACAATAACAACAACAACAACAACAACGACAACAAATACAACAATACTAATGGCCATAACGCCAAGCTTGGACAGGATAGAACGAGCGTGTATAGCTATTATTTGAAAGATGAGTTTCTAACACAGCGATCTTGGATAGCGACAGAATGGAACAGTAAAAATAAGAAATAACATTAGCGGCTTGAAGGGTCTAGGGAGGGTGGCAGCTTTTTATATTACACACAACTATACAACTAAAAAATTACGCGGGTATTGATTGTTGGTGGTTAATAAAGCAAATGTAACGTAAGGGAAAAGTGCATTGAAAAAAGAAAATGAAAAAGAAAACGAAAAATAAGCAAAAAGTCTAATACTAAGAGAACGCAAAATGAAAATTTACTATAGCATCTCTTGCTAAGCTAAGTACAATTGCCGGATGTATTGTGAAGGATGTTGAATTCTGTCCCAGTAACGATAATAACATACGATAAGATGAGGCACTAAGAATAACGATGATCGTTATGGAAGGTGATAGTGGCCGTGCTGGTTGTGGCCGTCGTTGTGATTGTGGTAGCGGTGGTGACGTTAGTGTTTGCAATGGTGGCGCAAGAAAGTGTATGTATGTCCAGTCACATCAACATTGCGGTTGGCCAATTTCTTTATTATCGCTCTGTCCACTGTTCGCTTATCTACTGTTTATTGTTTTCTTTCTTTTGCGTTTCTTTGTTTTTGTTCACCTATCGGATCCGTCCCTATATATCATTTGTGAATTAACAATTCTTACAAATTTATTACACTTTTCTATTTCTGCAACTGCTAAAAAGAAAAAGATGAAGAAGAATCGAAGTCAAAATATCTAAAGCGAATTGAAGGTTATCTAGAAATCTGTATGCTGGAGAGCAATTGGAATTGTAGATGTGTATGTAGATTTGCAAGAGTAACAAATTTCCATAACTAACAATTCTATTAAATCTTTGTTTTTCCTCTATTTTGATTTTTCTACTTTTTCGCATCGTTTCTTTGGTAACTCTGGGCATAGAATGACAACGACAACGACGATGGAAATGACGACGACAAAGTTATCTTTTTGGTTAGGGAGTATGCCTTACCAAATGATTTGCAATTTAAAAATTGATTGGTAACAACTACAATAACAACAACAACAAAAATGGCGACAGCAATAATAAGGAGAACTCTCTAACTGAGAAATATAGGCCTGTGGTTATTAAGTGGTCGATATGTTGGCTACTACCTTGTTATTCGGGGGCAATCACACACTGACAGTGACAGCTACAAATGTGTGTAGAGCATGTAACAGAAGCTTAGCCAGCAACACGACATAAGCGTGCTGTGGTGAGTGCGTTGATGTTGCCGTTGTTGTTTTCGCTACAAATTTAAATATGATTTAAGCCGTTGCATACACAGACTTGTAACGAGCTTGTCAACATCATCGTTGAACATCAACCATGCAGTTGCCTGTAGAATTTATGCAAGAGCTCCTTGGGTTATTATAATGATCTATGAAGGCTGTCTATATGTGAATATGTATGCATGTACATTTCATATATATATATATATATATATAAATATATATACTACTATATGTATGTATATAAATATATATATATATATATATATATATAGTGCACACTTACATATTTTAGCGAGTGTATCATCTTCCCTGCTGGATAGGAGTGCATTTAAATGCCAGATTGTTTGCATGCCTTCGTCTAAGAAAAACATACCACAACAATCCACTATGATGAGTGTGTGGAGTCTATGAAGCTAAAGTAAAAAAAGCCGAACAGCGTTGATTTAGTCTAGAGAATCTAACATACGTACACATAGGCGTAAGTAGAATGTTTTTTGTACGCTTAAGATTGCAAATGTTCCGAACGCACTTTTTCCAATGTTTAATGTTTTGTGACTCTCTCCATAAACTCAATGGAATCATTAGCATCATTAGCATTGATGTGTGGCTAAGAATATACAGACAAAAAGAAGACATGCACACACATGACGAGTTGTTTCTGTATCTGTCAATGTTATTCCTAAAGTTTATGTACGCCTAACAGGCTCCATTACACCAGGCCGAGCTTTTGGCATACCTCGCTACGTACCTGGCCATTGACCAACCCTAGCTTTGAACAAGTCTGTCAAAATGCACATAAAATACTCAAAACACTTGAGCCATTGCGCAAAAAACATGTACTACTTGCTAACTTTGAATACTCGTAATATATTTCATGACTACCGCCATATAGTAACTAACAATGCGTACGTGTATTTTATACACGTATATATATGTATATATGTGTATTTATGTATACATACAAGCGAATTAAACAAACAGCATTGTGTCTCCTTTCTACCGTTTTTTTATTAGCAACAATTTTATTTACAGTTTGACTTTAAGTAAATCTTTACTTAAATACTTATCTGCAAAAATGTTAAGCAACGGAAATGAAATTCCTAACTGAAATTTTCTAATGGTCTCTTGTAGTTCTTGTTTATGATTCTTCTCCATATAACTCTTTGGAAAAGCAAAAAAAAAAAAAAAAAAAAAAAAAAAAAAAATTAATCATTTGTTTTCTTTTTCAATTTTCTAAG
The DNA here is from genome assembly GCA_000688715.1 of Glossina pallidipes. Lineage (NCBI taxonomy): Eukaryota > Metazoa > Arthropoda > Insecta > Diptera > Glossinidae > Glossina > Glossina pallidipes. The sequence goes on along the minus strand of KK499764.1, from coordinate 3,830,791 downwards.
CATTCAGGACCTCCACGTTCATTATTTATAGAAAACGTGTGCAATTTGTTAAACAGATTCTTGATTAGCGATTTCAGCAAGAGGTTGTCGACAATTATCGTGTCGTTAACGCCCCACCAAGCAATTGTGTTAAACTCAAATATTTCATAATCTTAATTTTTAACGAATATCTAATAGAAGACAAATGCAACCGGTTTTCATTTTCTTTAAAAAGTCAACGATTCATCACACTCGGTGATTAGGATCGTAGCAGTATTATAGAGAAAAAAAAAAATTACTCTCCTTGTGAAATAGTGAGATTATTTAGCAGCTGTCAAGCAAACCGTTGATGATTTTTGCTTATCTATAGCGCATGAAACGTGCTTAGTCATCAAAATTGCTCGCACTACAACCTGCTAGCACTTACTTTCATTTTAAAGCAAGTCTGAACGAATTATATACGATTTTCATTTTTATATAGCAATACAGAATAGTTACTGATACTTGAATCAACACGAATTCCAATTAATTGCATATATTATGTATTACGTAAGAGTGCGGATGAACCGAGGTGCTATGCGGATGTAAAATTCAAAGGTAAACGTACAAAGGTAATATAATTTTGTTACCAATAAAAGTTTTAATTTTCAAATTAAAATTGAATTGATTGAGTTTTGATTTTTTCGTTTAAACGATTAAGCATCTTTTCTACACTTTTGCTTCCTTTGCCTTCACGGTAACGAAAAATCCACATCTTCTCATTGCTGAAACAATTTAGATCAATAAGTATTAAGCAACGCTAAGATTTAATTAATCTCTTAACGAATGAAAAACGGAAAAGATTCAGAAAGTCTTCTTCGTTCACCACACAGAAGCAGCTTGAAACAGATAGTATCCGATCGCAGGAAAGCAATATAAAGCTCACATTGATTTGCCAGCCATTCTCTTCTACATCATACTTTTACGTCTTTGCCAAGCTTCTTCTACTTCTGCTTTACTGTGCTTCCTTCTTTGCGCACTACTCTCTCTCTTCTTGCTCCATAAATATATGCCTTCATAAGCCTATCTCGCTGTCAGCTTTTCCTTGCCCTCATAGATTTGCCTTCTCCCATACAGTCCCCGTTAAACTTTTTCATTCTATCCGTTTCGATCGTCGCATCGTCCTTTCTTTGTAAAAACTAAAGTAGATCGATTGCTATAAATCATTCAGAAATTGGTTAAGTTTGCTTTCAAGTGCTGTGCCGATCGAAATTAAATTAGTTCAACTAGTCTTACAAATTGAAGTAAATTGTTGCGTTTACTAAAAGTCAATGTCTTCTATGTAGACCACCAGGTGAACTGGAAAACAATCCCTCGATTGACTATGTTCTTATTGCGGAACATAAAATATTATTCATCCTAATACGAAGCTATGATTATAAACCGATACAAGTGATAGTGATCAAATTGTCCTACAAGTCATACTAAAAGTCTTATCGTAGCAATATTTTAAAATTTATAATAAGAAAATGCATTAATAAGAGCAATTTTTTAAGTAATTAATGAGAGAATAGCTAAGCAAGCCGTGTGGTGTTGATTTTTGATGAATTTTCAATTCAATGCTGGCTCGATGGTGAATTAATATGCGGGTGAGATGGTAATAACATATCCTGCCTATGTATTTAATTATTGTAATACAGATAGATGTGTATATGTATATCGCCAATAGATTACCTGATAATGTCAAAAATGATATGAAATTTCCGATTGAACGCTGCGTTGGGATTCGACTAAACATCAATAACGTTAATTGTTGATTGTTGGACAAAGAGGGAAAGGAGGAAAGAAATAAAAAATCAACAAAAAGAAAACAAAAACAAAAAAAAATGAAGTAAACAACTGAAGAACTTATATTTAACTGTTTGATGATTTATGATGTATATGTCAAAATGAAATTTTCACTGAACGTTTAACGCGACTCATTGTGGTTAATTCTTGGCTTGTGTCGGCTTGCGAGGCTTGTGATTTGTTTTAGTTTCTTGCTGTCATCCGACCAAGCAGCCTTACAGGCAATACATGTGCAACTATTTCAGCTGGAGATTCTTGCGAAAATTGCCGTGATTGGCGATCATTAAACATTGTTAAATAGAACCATGTTGAGCTGTCATAAATGCTCACAATTTTAAGTTCCTACTTAAGCTTTTTGTAAGTGTGCGTCTGTCCTTTTTTTGTGTGCCTGAGTGTGTGTTTGTATGTCTACATTTTGTCTATAGCTTAACTTGATATCTGTCAGGCTGTCCATTGCTCGACTTAAGATTATCGTCTGTCCGCATGTCTGTCTGTCCGGTTGCAACTTGGAAAAATGAAATGGAATTATTGCTGTATTACCGCACACATACGCACAGAAACACACATGCACGATAATGGACAAATGCTATGTTTATACAAATGTAAGGATACTTGGTGAGATAAAAGAACAAAACGAAAGAAACAAGTTGGCCTGAAACTTGTTAAGTATACATGCAAAAAGTATACAAACTTATATACGCATACATATCTATATATATATATATATATATATATATATATACGTATATATATATATATATATCGATTTACAGTAAGTAAATACTCTACACATTTATAATCGCACTAGAAAATATCAGCAACTTAATGGATAGTTAAATGGAAAGATGGCTGGATGGCTGGATAGCTGGATCGCTGGATGAATGGACGGATGGACGGATGAATGGTTGAATGGTTGAATGGTTGAATGGTTGAATTGCTGGGTGTACGGCAATCGCGCATATGAATCGATCTATCCCCACCATTATCTATCTTTGTTTTATATGGACGGCCGCATGATGGATTGTTGACGTTACAGTTGAATTGCTGTTAGTTGGACAAGATTTGAAGTATTTGATAAATAGTTAGATAAAAATGTGAGTGAAGAGCAAGATGGAGGATGGACAGATAAAAGCTCAAAAATCTCTACGAATATGTCTTTAAACGGTCAAATGACAAATGCATATATATGTACCTACTAATATATAATTGATTGCTAGTGTGTGTTGCGTTAATGTGTAAAATTGGCAAATGACTTTAAATAGTTGTCAGTTATGTGCGCGATGCGAAATGATGGAAAAATATACAGATACACTTACAAGCATGTATATGAATATACATTTAAGTAAAATTGTCTTGTCGTATAGTTGCCGATGTTGTTGATATTGTCCTCTGTTGTTTTTTTTTATTATTTTTATTTTTTTTAGTAAACTTGATGTTGTAAATTTCTAGCCGAAAAGCTAATCATTGCGTTTTTAATTACTTACTCCCCCCTGAATACACCCATTTCTAACCCCGAACGTGAGGGTTTGATGGCAAAGTCGATATTTGCTGTTACTACATTTACCCAATTAAGCAACTATGACAAGGGGGCGTAACAATTGTTAAATGAATTCTTGTACACCTACATATCCATACACATAAGAATACACATTTACGTACCTACACTATACGCATATATGCATTTGTAAACACGGAAAACATCAAGAGTCAACATAAAGACAACAAACTGTTATCAGCACTTGTGTTAAAGATCATGCAGACTGGTATACTGCTGGTCTTGCAATTGTAATGTAGGCATATATGAATGTACGCATGTATCCATATATACATTTATCTATGCCTGTATTTATGCGACTGATCAGAGTTTTGTGCGTTTATAGTTGCCTGTCTCTGACCGAACGGATATGTTTGTATGTGCGACACATGCGAAACGCATCAAATAACTGAATTGCTGAGCTTTATCAATGCTGTTCCTCTTGTTGTTGTCGGCATTTTCCCTGTATATGTGCACGTTTGCCTTTGTGTATCGAACTCGTGTTGATTTATTGCTGCCGATAAGGCTCTTGCAACATCATCATCAGCAACATCATCATCAAAGATCTTCATATATCTGAGTGGATGTCATGGATAGTTACACATATTTACACATTCATATACATACACACAAGTACACACACAGCTGCATGTAAAAATAAATTCCTATTAAAAATTAAGCAGAAAATCTACTTTTTATAATTTTCTTGGTACACGCACACACACACACGCGCACACATCAAACACAGAAAGCTGTTTATTGCATATAACGAAATGTTTGCTTGCTTCTTTGTATGATGGCGATGGTGGTGTGGGTTGTGTCCCTTAACGGTATAATATATTGTCTCACAAATAAACCGCAATTGTTTCCAGTTCTTATGTACCTGTAAGCATGGCCTGCTTGAATGACCTGCCTTAGCTACCGCCTTCCACCGTTTCACGATGATAACGTTAAGATTGACTTATTTTTCTTTTTATTTTCAATTTTTTTTTTTTTTTTTTTTTATTTTGATGGCGATTTCATCGCATTTTTTGGCAACACCAAACAAATGTGCAAATGTATGCGATTTCTCCTATGAGATAAAGATCACTTATGAGCATTTATACGATAAATGAGCTTAAGCTCTTTGGTTACTAAAAAAGCACTTCTTGTTCTCTTGAATTTGAGGTAATTTTATTGGTTTCTTTTGTTGTGGTTGTTGTTGTAGTTATCATTAGCGTTGACGGTGTTACAGTTGCTTAGTTCCTTGCGAAAGAATTTAAATCAGTTTTTACCATAGTGGCTAAAAAACGAAGGATAAGAAAGAATATCCTTAAAGTGCTCTTTCAAATGATTATTCAAAACAGAGCATAGGAAAGGAAACAAAAGTTATTTTACGGGAATAATTAAAAAATTTCAAAAAAAATATTGTCTTTAATATTCGTTCAAAAAAAGTATTCATCAATATTGAGAAGATAGATTATTAAATTGTTTCCTTACAATATTTGGCTCACTTATAATGATAACAGACTATCAGTACAGAAGAGAAGAAAATCGAAATTTAAAATGTTTGTCTACTGTGTGTGATGTGTTGTTAACTTTTGGGCGACAAATATTTTAGATCTATGTAGGGCGCTGAGTTAAATTGAGCTGAAACTTTTGTGCAGATATCGTTGTAACTTTCTCACTTAATTTATTTATTTACTTTTTTCTTATTATTGTTATTATTCTTGTTAATTCTCTTTAATTTAATTATAAATAAGATAAACGATCCATGCAGATAAATAACAGGTTTTTATAAAATGACTACCATCTCTAATGATAAATACAACTAAATAAACAAACAACTGGCAGTAACGCCCACTTAAGATATGTGGATGAGCGTGAGTACATTTGTGTATGTGTGTGTGAACGATCTACGATAAAACTATTTACTGTAAATGTCTATGCGGACTATTATGGCAGGCATAAATTAAAGAATAATTTTTTACCTCTTACACAAACAGCACACATGTACATAAATTAATGAAAATGAGCAGCAAGCATCGTTGGACAGACGACAGCCTTTTTATTTCAGCAAAAAATTATTTTAAAAATTATAAAAATTTTGTTAAAACTTTAGATAAAATACTTTGTAGCAGTTCCTTATAATTGTTGGTTGACGGTGGTGCGGCGATGGTGGTGATGATGATGACGATGATAATGGTAATATATATGTATGTGTATATGCATCATACGTGCATGTCTGCTGCGTGTTTGAATTCTTTTGTTTTGTGTTGTTCGGTAAAAAGGAACCTCGTTATGATTAAAATTGATGTTATGGCGGTAATAACTACATTTTCTTATTGTTGTTGGTATTGTTACTGTTGTCGTAGCGCTGTTGCAAATAGTAAAAACGTATATAATTTGTGAGTTTGGCAGCCAACGCCGGTGTAGTCGGCAGCAGCAACGACAGAAACAGCAGTTATGGTGGTTCCGCACATTGCACATTAAACGAGAGTCACGCCCACTTAATGGTGTGCTGATACCAGTTCGCATGTATTTAGGAAAATTGCCAAGCCATTCAAAGCAATTGCTTCAAAAAATAGTATTATCCTCCCAACACAGAAACAATCATATATCCACACTAACATGCGGTTAAGTAGGTACGTGCATGTATTTAACAAAAAAGAAAAAAACCAGAGCCAAAGCAACAGTATAACAAAAAAAAAAATAAAAAAATAAAAAATAAATAAAAAAAATAACTCGAAGAAAACTTTAGTAATAGAGAATGTAACGTACTACAAGCACACGCACACACAAATTACACATATGTACCAACAAAATTGTTAAGCGAATGCTAACGCTGCATATTGTACGTATATGCATTTCTCTCTCTCTCCGTGTGTGTATGTGTGTGTGTGTGTGTGTGTGTATCTTTATGCATATATACCACTCGCTATTTGAGGTGGAAAGAGTGTACGCCAGAATACAATATAAGAATGTAATCAGTGCTGTCAGGACATAGAAATCTGAAAGGGATTAACTATTAAGTTGTTGTTTAAATTTTGAAGGTTTAATCCTAGTCTAAATTTTAGAGAAAAGCTTAAGTAAGCAAGAAAATATTGATGTTTTTGAACGGCCTATTGAACCTATTGTATTATTCTCTTACCAAACAGACGCCGCTTCATTTTGCATCAAGCAGCTCAGTTTAAACGCTTAGCATACACCTTTCGCCTAAGAGGAAGCTCCCCATCATTTTTTCGTATAGCGGCGAATGACGTCTCTGACTTGTGCGAATGTTAAACACGTAAAACTCTTGCAATATACAGCGATATGATTGCAGTATATGTTCGTTGCATTTGTTAAGTATTCTGTAAAATGCAATGCATGTTTGGCTTTTACGTGGCCTACCCTTCCTTTTCGATTTTTCATTTTCTTACTTTTTCAACAAATTCTTTCCCAGAGGGCGTACGTTTCTATTCTTTTTGTTTAGTTTTTAATTTTTTTTTTTTTTTTTATTTTCATTTCAATGTTAGCTGTGGCTGCATTTTATGACCATCATTGCGTTATCATCATCATATACATAATGTTATTTTACTTACACTTGAAAAAAAAAAAAAAAAAAATTGTATTTAAGAGAGGGTGGAGAAGGCGGACTAAATGGGCTGATTATTCATTGTCATTTATTTCGATGCTTCACGGAGCTGCACAGCACGCCAGTTAGTTAACCGGTCAAATCGAGAATCTTAACTATGCAGGATAGAGAATGTAAGGGTGTTTGCTCATTAAAAACTATTAGCAATTTTTATATTTGCATCTGCATCGGCATTCGCGCTTATATTTGCATTTATTTTCCCCGTTCTGCAAATGCTTGCATGCATTCCTTTGCCATATTATTGCTTACATAATTTTGAATATATTTTTACTTTATTTTATTTGAATTTAATCAACTCGAACGTGGCGTTAATAGTAGATCAGTTGATACGGGTACGCATACCTACATGAAAACTTTGATATTCGAAAGTTACTAGAAAAATACAAAATTTAAAAAAAATTAATTTTGCTGCACTTGTTTAGCAGAACACATTGAAGAGCTGAAGAGAACACGCTCTTTCCAAGAATGCCTCCGAAGTTCATTCAAAACTGGTAGAGTATGCACTAAATTCTAATTTTTCAATACCAAACAAAATCGTGAAATGAAACTAAAATAAGAAATTCCATTTTGTTTTGATCCAATACCTTACGACTTATCCTTCGTAACTTTTAGTAATGTGCGAATAGCCTTTAATAGGTTATAGGGTTTATATCGTGTATTTCGTTATGAGCAGAAGCTGTGACATTTAACTCCGTGACAGGCGGAGGACTATAATTAATCTATTTTACAACACACACACATATACGACAATTAAAATTATATTTGGAACAAACTTGGCAGCACATCCTTAATTGAGAATATTATCCATAATTATCGGCTCATATTACGGGTAACGGTAGACGAATCTTTGTGACTCATTGGAACGCATCCTCTGTTTAACTTTTATTTTGAAACAAGCTTTGCAGACTTTTAAGTTATGTTTTATTGTTGTTATTGTTATTATAATTTTTTTATACTAACGAAATAAACGCTTAGCCCGAAAATAAAAGAATTGAGCATTAGCAACATAGGTTATCGGGTCTGCTTTAGAAAAGCAAATTAGATATTGAGTCTATTACTTTTAATTAAGTAATATATTAAATTTATATTGCGTTCAGATTTCTCAAGGATCCACACCTGTTATGCAATTGTACTTTCAAGGTGATTTCTCGCATATGTTTAGTATGTATGTTAATTATCCTTCCAATGCCTCCACCTTTTCCATCATATCGTCTATGATCAGAGGTGCAGAAGTAGAAGAGTTCGCCGCTTCATCAGGTTGCTCATTTCCAAGCAAAATGTGATAATCAGGCACTTGAAGCATTTAAATCTTATTACGGCATGTTGCGATTGTATTCCTTATTTACTTTTTGCCTTATTTTTGAAATTAACTTGAAAAAATGTCGAGGCCAGAGATAGACAAATTATCGATGCTAATTTCGCTTCTCACGACAGATCGCAAAATACGTATATGCGTCATTAAATATATTGAAATATATATCTAGCTTTTCGGGACTTTGAACCGAAAGTAACTCAACCCAAAAACAAGTCAAACATTATAGTCGGACTAGGTTGACTGTTGAATACTCTACACTACATTCTAATTTGTGCCATAGAATACAAAAATTATTCACGATTTTTATAAGAACCTATTATTATGGGGCTGAATATTAATAATTAGACTTTGCCGGCCTAAAAACAAATTGTTGTGGAAATCCTTAAATAGGGTACGATCTAAAAATAGGCGTGTGTCGTCCAAATTTTGTGAAGTTAATTTTTATATTAGAATACTGTCGTGGACCAACTTTCATCATAACATATTAAAACTTAAATCTTTCTATCATAAAAAAAGAAAACATTCGTTAAAATCTTTATATAGAGTAGATTCCAACGATAGGCGCGGATGGTCCAAATTTGATACACTGATTTTGTTTATGTTAAATTACTATTATGGGTCAAATTTCATCATAACATATTAAAATTTAGACTTTTTTGACTTACAAAGGATCTGTTTTCTGATCTGAAAATCTATATCTAATGTATATATAGGTTAGGATTCATAAAATAGGTCAAATTTGGTACAGTTAATTTTTTTGTCTCGAATTACTATATGATCTGATTTTCACCCTGAATCATTGAAAGTTACACCATTTTGTCACATGAATATGAGTTTCCGTTATATGAGAGGACGTTCAAAATTTGCCGCAGCCGATCTAGAATGCCGATATATTATCACTTAGACACTCTTGTCGAAAAATTGTGAAAATTACAATTTTTTCCATATCACGATTTTTCAAAATAAAGCGTTATATGGGGACTGGTCGAAAAAGTGAACCAACCCAAACCATTTTCAATGCTAGTTTACCAAATTTCATCAAAATATGCGACCTGTAACTTGAACACAAATTTACATGGACAGACGGGTAGACAGGCTTAGAGATAGTAAAAGGTGGGTCTACCTTAATCGCTTCTGAGTGTTACATATGTCCGAACAAACTTAATATACCCTGTACCGCAAGTGGTGTAGGGTATATATAGTTATTAATCAAATATCTTATATAGTTATTGCTTTCATTAATAACTATGTGAGGGACAATTAAATTGCTTGCAAGTCATTTGACAGAAACTCATGTCCGCATGTAGAAAATCAAGACGTAAAAAATACTAACGGTTTCAATTGGCAGGGCAGGGATAGTGGTTGCTATTTGCTAACCGACACCTATGAAACGATTCAAAAACAGAAAAAGAAGATAAAGAAATATACTATAGTAAGTTTTTTTTCTTGTTATGCCCAACTTATTATTTTCGTAAAAAGAGGAGGTGACAAAATTAAAAATTTTACGAAAAATTGACGCCGTAAAGCATTTTAGCAAATATGCCGGCCAAAAAGGTAGTTTCAGTAAATTCACCTCAAAAAAATCGAATACATAATTTGTGGGATGCACTATCCATATTTCAGTCGATGGTGAGTAAAATAGCAAAGACCGTAAATGTATATAAAATATATACAAACAGTTCTGCATAGACTATTGTGACCGGAATTAGCAAAACTTTCAAATCGTTAAGCAACTAATGGCGGGCATCAATGTCAAGTTAACACAGAAGATTTCACATAACTTAAAAGTGTTATTTTGCTTGCTTTCTATTAAAAAGTGCGCGCGCTTGCGGATGTATATATGTGTGGGTGCACGTTAATTGTAAGGTGAAAAAAAAAAGACTTGAGAAACCAATTAAATGAAAACTTTGTGTTCCGCCCGCAAAATGTTAATAATTAATTTTACGGCTTGTATGCACACTACTTATAATGTCGTTCGTTGATTAGATAGGAAGTGAAAGCAATAATCAATATTTAAAATTAATTATTTCCTTGAACAGAGAACAAGCAGATATATATATATATATATATAATAGATAATAGCATTCATAGCAATTACATGTGTAAATTGTCTTATATGTCGCAGCACCTGCACACGATAGGTAGATAAATAAGTAACATGTAGCACTATTCGATGCCATCCAAAATGCTATGATAAAAATAATGTGAACATTAAATTCTTTGTTCTCTTTTCGTTGTTTGGAATGTTTCGTAATAAACACTAAAACCGAAGGCTGTCTAAATGTTGCTTATTATGATTGTTGTTCGTGTACATGCAATAATAATGCATATATATATATATAAGACACATATGCACGCTTGTACATATGTAAGCTTTGGGCTTCGCAAAGGTCACTGTGTCATCATAGTTTCAAGAGCTTTTATGAATTACTTTTGTTATCTCCGCAATATTTATATGTATTTTATACAAATTATGTCGATAGCATTTCAATTCGTATCACGTAGCAAAAAAGGAGGAAAAAAACCGAAAGAAACACGCATATCGGTGACCGATTTTTGACTATTAATCATTTCTCTCTCTTATATCTCTTTGACGTAAAGTAATAAAGGATGAGCCAATGCCATTGTTGGGGTTGCCCTTACTGCAGTTTGTAGTTTAAAGTACATATTATTTGGTTTATGTTTGTTTTTGACCTTTTCTTTTTTGGTTAACATTATCTTTTAAGGGTTTTGTTTGACCGATTTATTTTAAATGCGATTTTTGCGAAAGTACAACATCAACAAATTGAATCGAGGCGAATTTAAAACACATGCTGTATTAGGTAAATTGGTTAAGTCATTTAAAAACGCTTTAGCCTAATATGAAGTTTTAAGATCAATTTAGTTCGCCCCAAAAATGTAAGTATATAAGCTTGCAATGAACAAGCGGAGTAAATATATGAATTTGAACAGATCCGAAGCGTCATCATGTTTCAAATTACATACATAAACATACATTTCAAAGTTCAAAGCGAACGAAGCCTTCAATCATTCCACTTCTTTGTTTTTTTTTTTTGAGTATCTTAGTTGTGAGCATTGATGTCAAGAAGTTATAGCGGCGTCTTTAAACGGTTAACTTACGATGCCAAGTATATTCGGGGCGTAAATAAAAAACATTGCATTTGTATCATAAAACGTGTAAAGTGTATGCATTTTTTGTCTTACCGATGCTTTCAAAAATATAGGTTTTAGGTAACTCGATTATAGGACCCGCCTCCAATGCATTATATAGGGCGAATAGCTCCGTCTCCGAAACCAGAGAACGTTAGGTGTTTTTCTTGTTATTTACAAAGAAGAGCAAGCATAATGATAAACATTAGCGCATATATAAATTACACATGCATACGGGTGATTCTGCAATACCTGTACAGCAGTTGAAAGAATGGCCCGCGTCCACCCGATATTATAGTTTTAATTTTGTAATTAAAAATTTTTTTTTAATTTTGTAATTAAAAATTTCTTTATTGATTTATTTACTAATTATCTATATACTTTGGACATAAACTTACAAAGTGTGGATTTAAAGTCTGCTGGATAACTTACACAGGCTCACAGGCTTGCCTGTATTGAAAACTCTATCGCACTTGGGCTTTTAACCCGCGACCATTGAGTTGTTAATCCTTTGTCTAGTCGGCTACTCATGCGCATGAATCCTTATATATTACACTTTTATCACTGATATAAATTTTGCTCTTTAAATAAAAACTTTACATATTCTAATAACACGCCAGGAAACACTTGATTGTTGGTCATAACCAATTATGTTTGCCGTGTCTGAGTCGAATGTATTTGTCTTCGCTAAAAAATAATTAAATGAATAAAAAAAAAAGAGGCATTGGATATATGCAGAGAGGGCTAAATCAACTGTCCGTTCAGTACTTATCCCTTGGTATCGCAGATTAGGCTAAACGTTTAGGCTAAGTCTCGGCTATAAGAGGTGATTACACTACTGTAAGTTTTTCGAAAGTTTGGTTTTTTATTGGGTTCATCAACATTTTGAACCAACTGAAATATGGGCAAAAGAAGTCATTCATTTGAAGGAATTTTGGTTTTGTTGCTGAAATTTCGAATACCTTCTCAAAGGCTACGTAAACACTATGCTTGTCAAATGAATATTTGCTGCGAATTTATAGTCTAGGTCTTAATCTGGACCTAGTTAAAAGCATTTCAACTACAAACTTACATTAAGGTTGCTTTAACAACGCGACTGTTGAATGGATGGAAAAAGGGAGCCATTCTAAAGGTCTCAGCTCTTCCGGAAACAAATTGAAATTTCGGGATGAAATCTTTGTTCTCAATTATGTACTCGCCTGTAGAACTATGCAGGTTTTTCATCGTTTCTTTGTCATTTTGCAAAACTTAAAGTGCAAAACGGGAGATATCACCTTTGAGAGGTACAGGAATATTTACAAGGCTCAAGTACAAAATCTTCTAGGAAAGTTTATGAGAAAGAATATTTGACAAAATGTAATTAGTGCAAATATCAATTATTGACAAATGATGGCTAATTAGGACGTAAATTGACTAAAAATTGACGACTGCGTTTCTCTACGTAGAATAGAAACTCCTTCATATTAATAGCATAGTTTTTCTAACACATCAACCGAACGGTCTTTTGCATTGCTAAATATTAGAATGCGTTACGACTGAGTCTGAAACCCTTCGATTATTCAAGGCATACGCTTAGAAGAAAATGGATCGCACTGCTAAACTCAAAATTTATATTTCGTTACTTGTGGGAATTGATTATTATGGAGTTTATGAAGCAAGGTGATTGCATTTGTAACCATCAGGGTGACTTTTACATTCACTTAAGTTGCAATTCCGTTTTGCACATGAAATGTATGTATGTAATTAGATAATAGAAAATTGAACTTTTTCTAGTTGCAGCGGCATGGAATCAAAATGATTCACTGGCTTTAATTATGTAGAATAAGCTATTTTTTCTTTTTTTCTTTTTTTCTTTTTTTAACTTGCATTATTTATATTATGAGTCGTAGAGCACCTCATATCAAATATGTCAACCAAATGTGTTGAAAATTTTGTAATATTTTGAAAAAATAATGCTATTTTCTTAATACTCCGTAATGTGCTTTATAACTTTTTCGAGCAATGTATTTTCTTCCATATTTCCGAGTCAAAACAAAAAATGCGTTTTTTGTACGCCTCACCGTAGAATGAGAAGTATATTCATCTTGTCATAACGTTTGCAACACCCAAAAGGAAGCTTCAGAGATCAGACACAATGCATCAAATTCTGAAATGGTTTAAGCGCGTCCGTCCGTCCGTCTCTGTAATATCCGTTTTAAGCATTCTCCTGCCTGCAAAAATGAAGCTATCAACTTAGAATTTCGCAAGAATGTAGGAAATTTGTGCACATCAGTTGGTATTGAAAATGCCTATAGGCCTGCAATATTACGTAAACTGACAAGATCTCAGTAGTTTAAAAGGAATAAAAAATTAGTTTTTTTGCCTCGTAAACTATAGAAGATAAATTTACAAAAATTTAAACGCATATTCAATGGGAAAGCTGTATCACCTATACAAAAATTGACCACGCCTACTCAATATTATAGTGTATCAAAATCGAATTTTTTTTCAATACCTTTTCAACGCGCAGCGGAAATCTTTAAAAGCACAACAATGTGTATAAATTCTTGGCCAGTTTCGAATTCGGAATGCACCTAAGCATGTGCCTGTGGTAAACATTCTCTCGTTGGCAAAACTGAAGATATCGCCTAAAAAGTTGCAAAAGTGCCCAAACACCCGCACGCCTATATAACAAAAACTGTGAACACCTCTGCTTTCCGTATATTTTGCTTGTTACCTATAAAGTAAAATACCATATAAATTTCCACTTTTATTCCGAAAATAGAAAAAATCAGCCGCGCCCAACTAATAAGATAGAGCATAAAAATGTAGTTCGTTTCCTTTTTTTTAGATATACGGTGATTCGGTCATGCCCGAATGTAAAGTTCATACTTGTTTTTTTTTTTTTTTTACATTTTTCAATAAACGATTATATATAGGAGATGTTGTTGATTTTCAACGATTCTATTGTTCATGTTTTTCGTCTAAATTAAAATAATTTGAAACAAAAAAACAAAATTTAATTTTATTAAATCTAACAACTTACTTCTCTTTACTCATTCTCTTTGATAAAACCACATGCCAGTTCTTTTACGAATGTAATATTTGAAGAACTTTTTTGTAAAATAACCTTTTCGTTTTTTCTTTTTAACATTAAATTCCTTTGTTTCCTAGTTTCACTTCCAAGGAAGGACTTTAAAGATGGTTAGACTTAGGGCTTGAGCATAATATTCTGGAGTGAGGTACTACTGTGATCAAAACCTAAAACCAATTTAATTCTAACTTTTTTATATTGGTCGTCTTCAAAGTAATACCCTTCAGACACTACACTCATCGGCGATTTAATTTGTATCTCTTTAATGGCGTTCAAATATTGTCCCCGGATTGCTCTTTTGGGTTTAGAAAATAGCCAGAAGCCACATAGAGCTGAATTAGGTGAATACGATAGTTGTGGAATGATATGAGTTGAATTTTTAACAAAAGGATCCAGAAGAATCAATAAAGAAATTGAGTGCTTTTGGCAGCAATCGAGAATTGACGCGTTTCAAGCAGAAAATTTTTTTCCAAAATTTTGCTGACTGATTTATTTGAAATGCCAACGACGTCAGCAAGGTCGCGAATTGTTAATCGACGGTTTTTGAGTACCGAAGCCTTGATTTGTTTGACGTGACTTTCTTCGGTAGAGTTTGATGGTCGTCCGGGACATTTCCATTTTCAACTCATTCTCAGCTTTCTTTACACCACTCGGAAGTATTTCTTTTCGACAAAAACAAAGATTTCTGTAAAATACTAAACAGCAAACCAAACTTAAAGCAATTTCGTTGTTCACACGTTGATCACACTTCGTAATAGTCGGAAAGAATAATTTTTGCATCATAAAAAACCAAGCGTATCTGAAACACTTATGACGATTATGATGTGAAATTTGGTACAGATGTCTATCGCAGTCCCACCAATTTAAAAAAAATAAATCTGATATTCGATATATATCCGCGCAATTTGACTTGAATATTAGTCATAGCTTTCGATCATAGGGTTATATAAAAAAAGACTTCTAGTAGAACGTAATAAATTGCAAAATTTCCTGGCCGAATAACTCAGGCAAGTGTAAACGCCCATATAGTGATGAGTAAAATTGTGACTTTTATATTTAAGACTAGATTTACGGCAAGCATCAATTTGACGAGTCTGTGATGTCTGCTCCTTTTTTTTCTGGGACACGGCCGCTTGCTGTTTCTAGATGTGGTATACGCGTTTTCATTGAAACCCCGCAAATTGACGGGTAACTCATACGAATCGTTTCAGTCGTAAAAATAATGATAGAAAGCTTAAATTTGGCGCAAACATTCTCTGATCAGTTAAAAATATCTGGTTGAAAAGCGGGCGTGATTTCTTCATATAAACGCCCACAGTATCGAAAAATAAATAGACCTTGGAAAACTATAGCAATTTTTTTTTTGAAATTATCGTCTATTAATTTCGAGCCAAGAATTTGGTAGTACCACCTCCATGTTCTGTGCAATAAGAATCTTGATCGCTTTAGTAATGCGTCCACAATTAACGATTAAACAGATCGATTAGAATTTACATACCATTTTGGGCTCATTGAGTTCTTTATATTGCTATCACTTTTTGTACTTTTTTTTACTTTACCCACAATGCCGAGAAAAAAACCTATACACATTAATAAGACTCAGCGTTGGTTTATTTATATAGATTAAAATTTGTATGTAACTACCCATGAGCTATTCTTATCGATGACTACCGGAATGGTATTTGAAGCGTTATTTAATAATGCCATTTATTAGCATAATCTATAATTAACGCCTTGTGCTATAGTGCGTGAATAAAACACCCGGCAAAACTTAAGATGGACGAACTTTTTATTGTATAACCCACTTGCCCGCGCCCTCGTCTAATGTCAGTCCATGTAAATTTGTGTTGAACATATTTTGATGAAATACGTGTTTTGGCTCAAGGATGATTGCTATCGAAAATAGTTTGGATCGGAACAATGTTTCGACCATCCCCTCCTAATATCACCTTATTTTAAAAAGTCGTTTCATGAAAGCAGTTGAAATGTTAATAACTCCTCGACGAAAATCGCTGAACGATACTATCTTGGCATTTTAAATTGATGCGCCAAATTTTGATCGGAGGACGCAGTTTTTTAAATCACCTCTTATTTGAGCATACTTAAGTATACTTGATCGTCATATGACAAAAAGTTCTAATTTTCAAAGTTTTGCCATGAAAACTACTCCGTAATAGTCACCTCGCACAAAAATTCAACTTATCAAATGTGGACCATGTAGATCTGTTTTCTTGATCAGAAACCATATAAGGGTTCCCATTAAAAATGAACCTTGTGTCTAGCGAAAGTCGTATATTATGATGGAGATCGGTTCGAAAGAGTAATTCGATTTAAAACTTAGCTTTATCAAATTTGGATCATGATTTATTTTTTGGACGCCAGCGCACATATAAGAGTCGCATGAGAAGTAAATCTCCAGGTGTAAAAACAGCCTATTTTTTAATATGAAATGAATGTAAATGTGTGTGAAAATGTTTCCATATTAATTTTAATTAAAAATTGGCTGAATCAAATTTTTAACAACGTGGGTCCATTTTTTGCACCCCTCCCGTTATAAGGGTTCTCAAGAATAGTAGGGCCTTGGATAAAAAGTCTGATTTTATATATTTTATGCTGAAAATTATAGTAATTTGACATAAAAATTGAAATAATCATAGCAACTCTGCCGCAATAACAAATAAATAAATAAATAAATTGATGATAAAATTTATGCAAAATAAAAGAATTTCTTAAAAGCGTATTATCAAAATTTAACGCAAAGAGGAAATTTTACAAAATTGAAGTGTTTTGTGGAAAAACTATAAGTCAGTGAGATGCAAATAAACTAAAATGATCCGTTCACAGAGAAAGGAAGAAAGAGAGGGGAAAAAATAAAAAAAGAACAAAACAACACTCAACACTCAACACTGATAGTGATTACAGTAAAAAGTGCAGACAATGGAGCGCTACGGCTCCGCACGATGATTAGCAATAATTAGTTGATTTAATTTAAAATAGAAAAAGTGCACCTTAATAGCTAACAAATCGTGCTCTAAATACTAATCAAAATGCCGCCAAAAACAACTGCAGTGATTTTGCTGCCCAACTGCAAGTTGCAATTCATGAAATCGACAAGAGTATGGATGTCAAATTTGAAAGAAATAGGAAAAAAACGAAGGATTACATAACCAAAATCATTGAGGCAAAGTTCAGCGAACTTGTCTCTTAAATTCGTGAAGACTTTACTGGTAAAATTAAAAACATAAAATCAGAGGTGAATCAATGCCGGGAAATCGTGGAACAAATGAACAAAAAAGCAACGATAAAATTAATGATCCGGAAAACTCGCAAAGTGCTCTAATAAACCGTCTACATGAACTAGAGATTGTTATGAGTGGGCTGTGTGCCGCAGGTTGTTCCAAACATCGTATCCAAGGTTATAAAAACTGCGAAAATATATGAAGTCTTCTTGAATGAAAATGATATACGTGAGTGCACACACATACAAAAAAGGAAGCGGTGATAAGATTTACTTCGTTTCCTAGAAGAAACTCAATAAAGGAAAAATATTACGCAGCTCGCTGCCTAAAATTAAAAGATGTGATGGAAGACCGCGAAGGGACTGATATTGACAGAAGAATTTTTTTTAAGTGATCGCCTTACACTAATGGCCAGTAAACTTTCTTATCTCTGTCGCACATTAAAAAGGGCAGAGCGAATTATTGGTGACAAATGTCGCAATGGAGATTCACTTCATGCTATGGTGAAAAAAAAGAAAAATTATGGAGTCAGAACTATTTTAGATATAAGTGATATGAGGGAGAGATACCAAGAATTCTTGTAACTCCTCACCTTAAACCCTCTCACGATAATGGTGCTGTCATCAAGATACCACTCTTCAGCTTGTTGGGCTAATCTGCACAAATGTGTTGAATGTTGACCCAGAAATGACATTGACTTCTGGACTCTCTGTTATATGTATGTGACACTCTTCTTCTTTTTATAGCATCACTGGTATCTTTGGTGAATTGTTACTATAAGGAATAATTTTTGAGATTTGTATTCTTTTCTTTTAAATTTTTTCTCTTCTTCTTTATTGCAAGGCACATAATTAGCATCGAAAAATAATGTTACTTCGATTAGTTATCAACTTTGTTTTGCTGATGCGGTTTCAATCTGTAACACACAAAGAAGGTATCCGTTAACTTCAACCTCCGCGTCCGGTTGTCGACAATGGAAGACAGGATAGTATGCATCTAAGTCATGCCAATCTGCATTTGGCGTCTAACTCGAAAATTAGTCATTGTAATGTTCAAAGCATAAAACCTATAGCATACTCAGTGAAGTAAAATAAGTTTGGAAATTTGATAAAAGATTACTCCTTTGAGATTTGGCTAAAACCCGAGGTACCGGTGCGACAGTTGACATCCCTGGATATGTCTTCTGTCGAAATGATCACCCGGGGCATGTGGTGGGGGAATTGAAATCTACGTACAGAACATTCAACACAGGAGTACTTCGATAGACTCACATTATGGAGAATGCGAAATAGTTCTTGTTGAGGGGCATGTCAGTAACTTCTTAAAATGTTCTTTTGACAATTTCCCGACTATAAGATACCCTATATGTTTGTATAAAATAATCAAGAGTGACATACCGTTGTTTTTGTTTCAAAGATTCACACTTTTTACGTCGTGCAAGATATGCACAAATATTTATGCCCTTAATAAGTAGTTGAGTCTTTAGAAAATCACGTTTCTGATCACGGTTGCTCCCTGGAACCATCTACCCAATGAGCTACGATCATTCTCCCGTTCTCTATCCGTATACAAAACGAATACACTGAACATTAAAACAGAACTTTGCTCTAATTTTATTGTATCCACTGTTGACTTTGGACGTGGTACGCGTCTCTGGTTGTCAAAATTTCTAGGTACTAAATGCTACAGATAGGAGCTGCTAACAAAACAATAGTGTTATAAGTGTTATTGCATGCATTCAGAGTATACATGAAACGAAACATGAATATGCTTAGTTGTAATATGTATTTTGGCCGCAAAGATCTTTTTATATCACACAATGATAACATATATCAAAAAAAAAAAAATAAATAAATAAAAGAATAAATAAATTAACCATAGGATATTTGGAGCACATTGGTCTATTTTTTAGACCCTATGATATACAGAGGAAAGCAAGCCGGCAAAGTCTTTTTGACTAATGAAATAATTAAATCCTTATGAATAAACTAACTTTGCTAAATATGCTATGTCCGTTGACATTTTGAGCACCTTCCGATTTGAGGACTTTTATGAAATTTATACCTTTACATGAAAATAATATATAATTTTTCGCGTGTTATGGCGAAGGTGAATTATAGTTGTATTTAACAAAGGGGTTTAGGGTGTTTAATGGTCGACCTTGCCCGATCCTAATATATTTATTCGTTATATAATAACATGACTAAAAGAGGGAGAGGGAGAGAGAGAGAGAGAAGAAGACGATGGTGATATACCTTGTTGCTGTAACTTATGTAAAGGTGTTGCAATCTAATTATTGCGCGGTATCTTTCAAATATCGCATATTAGCAGTATGGTAATAATGGTTCTCTAAATACATAGCTCACTTAACTAATTGCATTTTATATTGTTGTCTAATGACATATAATCTATTGAAAAATGTATAAGGAGAATATGCTTCTTACTCAAGTCAGACTAACTTCGAAGGTAAACCCATTCGGTCTACGCTAGATACAAAATATCTCAAATCCTTGTTTCTGTGGCACTATTTGCCGACGTACTTTCACTTCGAATTTAAATACAGATTAGTGTTAATAATTTGCAAATTGCAAAAGCCTAATCTCATATATAATATAAAGTGAGGGAGAAATTTATTGTGGGAGCAAGACGGAGGATTAGTGAAAGAGATAGAAAAAAAAAAAAAAAAAAAGAGAGGGTAGGAGCGAGTTTCCATACTAAAGTGTTTCTGTTGCACAATAGATTAGAGGCTTACGGAAACGCGAATGCAACTGTTTATGATTGCAATTTATGGTTACAATTCAATAATATGCAGCATAGTATGGTATGGTATGGTATTGTATGGTATGGATATGCGATGGTGGCGGATGACAGTAGAAAGCATAAAATCCCACACATAAACATGACATGAAACAAATGCATCTAAAGTCATGCTTTAACAATCCGAGGTGACGAATATAACTACACACGAGCGTAATAACATATATACTCGTACTGCAGACATTCATTCCATCCATATAAATGGAAATATGAGATGTTAGATATTAAATGTATGGTTTGTTTACGAACGTTCGCACACGTATTTATAAGCTAACTAAATGTGAATATGAATGTGTGTCAAAATATGCCATTTTGATTGTTTCTCGTGTGTTATTTTTGTTCAGTCTGTAACTACTTGAAAATTTGTGTTTACGGCAAAAGGTATGGTTATGTGAAGGTGTTTATGATAAATGCATTCCTTGCTCGTTTTGTTTCTTGTTATTCGTTTGTTTGTTTGTTTGTTTGTTCGTTTGTTTGCTTGCCTTTCAACACTCACCTAACAGGATCGTGTTCAATCAAAACATTATAGTCGAAATTTTTGCATAAAAAACTCATAATCATGTGTGGCAAAATGGACAGACACCTAAACAAGCTACTAACGCGACAGCCAGCCAGCCCAGCAAGCAGACAGTTAGTTACCAAAAGATTTGCATTATTTGTTAGATATTGTCAGTGACTGGTTATGCTAAACAAGCACAAAGTAGGCATCATTAGCATTTAATGATTTCTCCAGAAATCCCATTTGCTAGAGACGTTATTTGGTTGTGTTTTCTTTCTAGTTATCCATATATCCATGTAAGTATACTGTGCATCTGTCTGTCTGTCTGTCTGTATGTGTGTGTGTGTGTGTGTGTTTATGTATGTATCTATGTATGTATGTATGTATGTATGTATGTATGTATGTATGTAGGTATGAAGATACGTATGGTATGTTTTCACGACGTGACAAATTTATATCTGAACACATTTCTCAACACTCTTAACGCGCTGGAAATAATTGCCATAATTTTGCACCTTTAAATGTGCAAACACGTCGCATTAAACTAACAACGAATTTACATTTCAAATTGGCAACAACAGCAGCAATAACAGCAAAGCTGCATACATACATACATTCAAACATCGATAAATAATTTGAACAGTTTCGCACACTTTCGTTAGTTAGGATTTAAGTGAACAGAAGGAAACTAAACCAATTGGCATGAAGAAAGCAACATCATCAGCATAATCATCAAGAGTAACATTTATGCCTTTTTTTACATACTTGTATACATATGTTCATTCATGAGAATGCCTACGTCTGCATGCAGGCCATATATGAATTGTTACACGGTTTGAGAAAACTAGCTGCTAATAGTATGAATTTCAAACTCACACTATCAGTTTTTATCCCCTTCGCAACCACAATTGAACCACTAATGCAGATAATGTTCTTTCTATAAGCGTTTCTATGTATATTTAACCAATTTACTATTTCCTTTTTTTGTTTTTATCTTTGTTTTTGATGTTATTGTTGTTGCTGTTGCTGTTGCTGTTGTTATTATTATTGTGGTTGTTGTTGTTTCTTTTGTTGCTGTACGCGCTTATACGTTTACATGTTTGTTTGTTTATTTGCAATATCGTTATACATTTTGCATAACATGGCATTTGTCCACTTATTTGAAATTGAACTCCTATTCTTGTTGTTGTTCTTGTTATTATTTTTATTATTGTTGGTCGTTGGTCGTTGCTGCAAACCCTGTGCCAGAAGAGTGTCCAATTTGCACTTTGATGCTTTCAGATTGTCATAGTGACACATTGTTTAGTTACGTTGCTCTGACAGTTACAATACATTGTTATATTGTATGCTGTCAATGGCTACCAAATGCACTCTATTTCTTCTTGTAAAGTCATTTCTTGATCTCGCTTCATATCTTTGCAAGAAAAAAAAAAAAACACAAACACAAACATATGTATAAATGTTTGCACACATATTCAGTTACATTTATATTCATATATATAACCATAGGTTAGTGATTCTTATTCATGTGATTTTTTTGTACAGAATTTTTTTTTTCGTACCCTAGTCCGTTTGGTCTCCGATGATGATGACCATCACTGTGCAATGTTGACGATGATGTTGATCATGAAGATTTTTAACGAGACGAAAGCTTTGATTTGTATTATTCATTGCTAAATTTGTATTGATGTGTGAATGACACGAAACGGAAAGCAAAAAAGAAAAAGTTCCAATAATGCATTTGAATCTTCCTCCAAATAGGTGTTGTTTAGTTGGCTGCTCGTTTTAGATGCAAAACAAAGTGTATCGGTAGTCAGTTGACAAACGCATGACCACATGTTAGGTTAAAATGTTTGTGGACTAAATTGGTTCAGAGTTTACTTACAAGTGCCCATTTTTCCTCTTATTATTGTCACTAGTTACTTATTCAATGTTCGTTAAGGAGATTATTAATGTATAAAGTGATCGCCCGAATATTGAATCTCTGGGTGCATTCATTTTTTTTTTTTTTTACTATGTTTTTATATATATTAATAAACACCAATTTAGGGTAAGGTGAGGTTTCCAGACATTTCTGATTCTTTCGATTACATATCGAAGCACTCATAAGGCTCACTCTATTATCGATTACCGTGTGTTTCTTACCTGTTTTGAAGTTCTTCTCGGTTGTTTTAAAATCCCAAATGAATTTGAGCGTGAATTTCGCAAACATTAATTAAGGGCTCGCAAGTCGGGAATGGAGTGCGCAATCTATCTCCAATCCTGGCTAGTTCATCGACTGATTCGTACATTTTGAACACTTTGTTCATAGTTTATGCGTTTATGTGTTTGCGTTTTCAACAATCTTGTTAAGCAAATAATATGAAAACATGAAAATTTGCTAAATCAATTGCATGAAATCAAACATTATCTCACGATCGTTTGATTTGCATGTCTGATTCGTATACCAACAGCAACAAAAACAACAGCAGAAACGTGTTAACAAAAAACACAAAAACAATCAGCGAATAAACAAAACTTTCTAATAAAGCAAAACAAGGCAAGAAAACAAATCTAAAGAAGAAAAAAAAAAGATTCGAAAATCTTAACCGAGTTTTAAAAAAGCCCTAAGAGTTGCGTGTGTAAATTTCCATCAACTATGTAGTCAACGGCCATCTGAAGCTAATGGTGTCTCCTTGCATTTGTGAATCGGTATTTTAAATGTATTTTGGAACACCAAAAAAATAGCAACAGCAACAGCAACAGAAACAGCAATAGCAATAGCAATAGCAACAGCAACAAGAACACTAAGAGCAATGACGACTAACACAACAAGAGACAAACTGTATGTAAATTTTGTCGACAACACACAGCAAACACATCGATCGTGTTTGTTAAAAGAAACAAAAAGAAAGAAAAAAAAAAAAAGCAACTAAAGAAAAACCTTAAAAAAATAAAGACAATCTGTGTATTTGTTTCAAATATTTTTCGTTATATACTTTGTTACTTTTTGTTGTTGTTTTCATTATGCTGTGGTTACAAGTTTTGGACTAATGGCAGTCAAAGATGAACACATTGATATCAGACTGAGGTGATGGGAGGCTCTGTGTTTAACCACTATTTACAAGCGAAGACAAACAGGCAGGAAAACAAGCAAGCAAATAAACAATCAGGCGGGCAAGCAAGCAGGCAGGTAAGCAGGAAGACAAGCCGCAGGTAGATATGCAAGCGCAACCAACAGTCAAATATTGCGGTTCGATGTACTGTTGTTGTTGTTGTTGTTGTTGTTATTGTTGTTGCTGTTGTTGTTATTATTTCTCTTTGTAGCCCCTCATGAAACTGCGGTAAATATCTAACAATTTCACTTGAACTATTTTTTGGGCATTAATTTGTGTTTTTACCACCACAACTGCTTCCACCAGCGCCACCATCAACAGCACCAACACCACCACCACCACCATTACCACAACCGCTACCAATACCATAACAACTGCCATCACTATCGCCATCTTCAGTAGCATCTAACACTTCTCCACCTAATGTCTTATGTGTACTTGTTTGTGCACTACTGTGCAAAGTTGCATTCGAAATTGCACAACAATTTATTCGCAAATTATCTTTTCTTTTTTTTTGTGCTGTTATGGATTTCTGACCAGGACTCTAACCGCTTCGTATATCAAATGATTGTAAGCGTTAAGGCTTTCATTTCTGTTTTTCTCTTATTTGGATTTTTTTTTTCTTTTTTTTTTTTTTTTTTGTTAATGCTTTATTTCTTATTCTAATTGTGGCCTCTTTTGGTTTTTGTGTCAATTGAAAAACCGTTTCATGAAATTTGTGTTTTTTTCCTGAGAGATTTCTGAAGAAAATCGTGACAACTTGTGTAAAACTAAACAAAAAGCTTAAGAAAAATTAAAAAATCTCTTTTGCTAGGTTCGCAAATGGTCGTTTACCACAACATAACGGCAATTTAGATGGTGTTAAATGAGTGTGAATGGCGAATATGCAGCATCAACAGCAGCAGCAATAAATAAAAGGTACAAATATACATTAGAGAACACCAAAATTCTTTTAAAGAACATAAACAATCGAAAAAAAAA
Source organism: Glossina pallidipes (assembly GCA_000688715.1). Classification (NCBI taxonomy): domain Eukaryota; kingdom Metazoa; phylum Arthropoda; class Insecta; order Diptera; family Glossinidae; genus Glossina; species Glossina pallidipes. The sequence goes on along the minus strand of KK499764.1, from coordinate 3,805,666 downwards.
AATTAATAAAAAAAACTTCGTACATTCATATATACATATATATGTATGTATAGAAACATATATAAAAATCAGTTATATATCAAGTCTTTATGGGATAATTGCTAGTGTGTTAAAATAGAAGCATTTATACCCTACAACCGCATATTAAGCTTGTTGTGTGTTGATGTATGGAGTAATCAGAAGGACTTCAGATAGACCAATAAATTCAGAATCACTTTCTCAATCGATCTAAGCGTGTTTGTTCATCTGTCCGTCTGTTCATGTATTTTTGTACTGCACCCATAGATCATAAATTTTGAGATATTTTAACGAAATTTGGTACACGAACCTTTTTTTGGCCCAAGAACGAACATTATTACAAACGGTCTGGATCGGACCATCTTTTCGGCTAATCCCCGCTGATTTTTGATAACTCGTTATATTTGAAAAAAAAAAACAGTGCAATTTTCAGAATTTCACGACGAAAATCGCTAAGTGATGGTATCTCGTCATTCTAAGTTGATGTGAAAAATTGGAGAGAGATGGGGCAAGTTTTTGAACGCCTTGACATATACCAATCTCTAGGACAATGAACTATATGTAATGTGCTAAAAAGGCCTAATTTTCAATAGTTGTGGATGCAAATTCCTTCATAATGATAATTTGACATAGAAAATTAACCTTACAGAGTTTAACTCACGTAGGCCTATTATTTGGATCCCAACTCATACAAGGATTGCAATCAAAAATAAGACTTTACATGCCAAAAAAGCCCTAGCTCTTAATATTTTATGATGCAAATTTGTTTGTTTGGATAACATAGATATATTTTTTAGACTGCACCGTATATAGAGGTTACCATGAAAGCGCGCTCTCCTATGGCGGCAAAGCCTAATTTGTATTTTGTTATGACGGGAGCAATTGGAAAATAGTAAAATCTTTGACAAGTAAATTAACTTCGCTAAATTTAGACCACGTCGACGTTGGAGTATCTTTCAATATGTGGGCTTTCATGAAAATGATGTGCTGGCGTAAAGATAGTCTACAATTTTTGACGTATTATTGAAAAAATTAATCAACTGCAACGACTGCAATAGTGACGTCGGTTTTTATCGACTATAGGATTCTTATTTGTTTTCTTTGGAATCTATATCACCAGGCAGCCTAACCAATATCAAGTACGCATGTGGACCACTCTAAATTTGTCAGAAAATTATATTCCTTTCTTGGCGGGAAGAAATTCATTACGTGAAACAAAAATATTCTCTGAAATTTCGAGCTCTTTCCCAAGCTTTCCGAAAAGTCATATAGTCCCCGCTGGTAACTTATAGCCTGATGTCGTGTGTTCGTGTAGTTGTATATTTTTAACTTCTCTAATTCGCATGCAGACATATTCAGATAGTGTTGATGTTCATTTAAAACCACTTTCAAATCAAAATACATTAGTGTGACTTCATCGAACCAATCATTACATGAATATCCGGCTGAAATCGGTTATATTCATGTTAATTATGAATTTGGCTACAGAATTGTAAATTTTGCTGCATATCTCTGCGTGATTTTGTAATATGCTGTAGACAGACACGGAAAAAGATGCAGTTTCGAACAAAAACTCTACGAGAACAAGAACCGAAGAAGAAGCATCTGTGTATGGATGAACATTTATATGACCCTGACACTGCAAGGTAACGAGTAAGGATTTCAAAAAATGTATTGTAATTAGAACCCGTGTCTAACGCATATGAAAAAATTGAGCGTTTTTTTCTCGAAACGCACGTTTTTCACAATATCTATAAGGCTATTGCCCTCTCTAGTGGAACGCTTGGGAGACTGTCGACAGGTTAACTTGAATATTTTTATTAATAAAAATAAATAGTAACAATTTTTACAAACCCTACGTGTTCTGCTGGCTGTAGGCATTAAGATTAAATGATTTCTTTTTCTTTTTTTTTTGGAATCAGATTTGCAACAGAAACCATGCCGCATGAAGAGCTCCTTAAATTTAAGGATGTCTCACGAGGGCTGCAAGTTACCACTTTTAATGTTTTTTTAAAAATAATTCTTATTTTTAAAACTTAAGTACGTGCTTTATAATCTCCTATTGCCTTTTTTTTCAAACTAAAAAAAATTTTAAAGAAGGATTTTTTTAGGCTGTAACAGCGGCTTTCTCCCCTTAAAGTAAATAATAAAGATAGCTTTCTCCAAATTAGTTCCAAATCTTAATTTCTCTCTCATTTATAATCATCTCTTCGAAATGACCTAAATATGTACCTGTAAGGATGTAGTCCTTCTAGTGTTTTGATTGTCCGTATCTCGGACGGAGGGCCGAAGTTTGATTCCTGACGTAGTAGATCGTGCATTTAAGTTAAATTATCAACTTATTTGAATTAATTTATTCGACTGTCCGACTTGCTTTTCTGTTAAATTTTAAATGCGCTTTTCTAACCAATGGACATCGACCTAAATTTCCGAAAAAGATATGTAGCGCTCACTTTCTAAAATGATAAGCAAACTGAAAGGATGTAACATTAAACGAAAGAGTTCTTGCAACATAGAATGGGGGGAGGGGTTGATCTCTTGTTTGAGATACTAACATTTACCAGCATCGCTTGCGAATTTTGTACCAAAAAACTTATGACTTTCTATATATCTTCCAAAGGTTATCTAAGATAAGTGAACAAGATTCGCCTTAAAGTGATAATAACTCTTTTATATCTTTTGATTTTTTCTACGAAAGAACGATAACTTCTCCATTTAGTAAAGGCTTTAATATTAAGGAAACCAATAAGAAATAAGAAAAACCAAAAGTTGAAATACAACGAAAGGGATAAGAAGTCAAGTCCTAATACAATTACTTTATACAAATATTATGGCGATAGGGAAAGAGGAAGGTATGAGAGAAGACGAGTTACGATTTGAAAAGCTATTCGAGTATGTAAATTTTATATTAAGTCAGATGTCAATGTTTGAATAAAAAACAAATCAAATTGCAACGCATGTCAGAAAGTATTAACACAGGGACATGTATGTACAGTCCTGATCACATAAATAGCATATATATGTAAATTAAAATTGGATTGAAAAATTGTTGACTGGAAATCCTGCCTAGCACTGCTATGTACAATATATTCAACTAGAAAATTTACCGTTATCCTTTGATCGTTAGTTCTATGGTTAATTATGGGCACAATAGAATGAAAAAAAAAAAACAAAAATTATAGATTCAATTGTTGAATAAAATATTGTTATATTGATTCATAGGTTTTTTAAAACGATTTCATTGCGCGTTAGTTGGAAGCCGGCAGAAATCAACAACGTTCTTGAAGTGCTTCAGAGAAAAGAGCTTGTAATCTCGTTAAATTAGTATTTTATTTACTTCAGAAAAAAGGCGAAAACGAAACCGCAAGTAAAATATTGGCTACTTTATCAATCTTGTAGGGAGATTTGGAAGAAAATTGTCAGATTATTTGCTCTAGGCGTAGCAGGGCGATGACCAAGCAGCCGCCTAAATTACGTACAGCTTTTAGGACAAATTAATTGAAAAGCACTTTTTAATCAAAATTACCTACGAATGATATTTTTTTCTTACAGCGGACACTGGGCTATAGAGGAACGACCTAATAATATAGAGAATTTAAGAAGATGTTGTGCACCGAGTAAAAAGGTTAAATACACACACGAAACGTGTCAGGGGTGCTTTCGCTTATCCTGCAGTAGAGCCCACCCGAAAAATAGATAGTGAAACGGATAGAACCAACTATTTCGACATTTCAAAATGCAAGAGAATCTTCCAAATTCCGTTCATTCGAGTCTATACTAATGCGATCGATTCTTTTTTATGCACGTCATCGATTTTTTGGCTTTTAGCAATAATTAGCAATGTTTGGATTTTGCATGAAAATAAAGTTTAATGGGCCGAAATTCTCATCTTTTCCGCATTGTAAACCTATGACAGCTCAAGGTGGAAAATGGTAAAAAATATTTTAAGAGAATAATCGACTTTGAGATTGTGTCAAATAAGGTAATTATCGTATGTCACAGCAGAAGTTTATTGAAAGTATGGATTTCAGATACACCATTCGGGATGCAGCAGGAAATCTTGAAAAGAAAACACAATTTACCTCAATGTTTTTTTGTCTCCATTTTTTCATTTTTTAAGTAATTTTTTTTCCAATACAGTTTCGAGTATGTTTTAAAATAATATTTTGTTGCATTTTTTTTTAGGTAAATATTTTCGTAAATTTTTGCGCTTATTTTCACTTAAAGATAGTATGATGTTTTCGTGTCAATGGCTGTACGTATGCAATCAAAGTATTGCATGTAATATATTAACAAATACGCCTTCTAACACATCGGCGACATCGACAATGAATGAATGATGACAACAAAAGCCACAAAGCTGCATACACGCTTACAAAAACATACACATAAACATACATATCCACATACACTTAAAAACAGATTCTAGATGTACACAATCGATTATTCTGACGATAGTATAGCGCTTGCATCGCACGTTGACGGTGGTAACGAAGCAGTTGGCTGGTTAAGCCGAAGAGTAATATAAAAGGCTTTAGGCATTTTTAAGTAGAATTTTATTTAAGCAAAGTTTAAGCATACATACACAACTAAGTAGTTGTGAGTCAAAGATAGCATTAGCAACAACAGTACAAATAACAACGCAACGCAACGCAACACAACACAACGAAACACCAGCCAATGTAAATAAAATATTTTATTTGCAGTTGCGAAGGAATGGCAAGAAATCGAATTCAAATGTGAATAAAATTGTATAAATATCTAAGTAGTTGAAAAGTGACAGACACTTACACACACACACACATATATATATATATATATATATATAAATTTGCGTGTGTGCATATGTAAGCATGTATGTTTTTATATATTATGTATATACATATATATATATATATATATATATATATATATATATATATATATATATATTTGTTTTTTACACATACACATGTACATTTACGCAAACAAATACCGCAGCGCGTATATGCATTAGAAAAACAAACCTAAGAAGTCTAGGTATTTTATAAGCAATAACAACAATAACAGCAACATTAGCGCAGTGTTGCCAATAAGATATAACAACAATAACGACAATATGCAACCCAGTGTTACGAGTTACGTGTTGTTTGTTACAACTTGAGCGGCTGAATTTTAATTCCAAAACAAGTTACGAATTATTCGTACTTCTGTTGTGTTTACATGTGATTTCATGTTGTTGATGTTGCTGATGATGTTCCCATTCTATTTTATACAGTGCGTACGTGTATGTAAAATACATATTCGTGTGCGTATGTGTATGTATTTATTCGTTGCATTTGGGAATCCATCCAGTCATTTCTGCCATCCATTTTTGTATAGATTTTTGTTGTATGTACGTTTGATGATGATTTCCTTTACTCTTTCTTATCATTTTGTTTTTTTATTTGTTGTTGTTTTGTTTTTGGCCAGCGTTCTATCTCTCTCTTCCCAGTCTTACTACGTAATTTGTTTTTTAAGGAATACTAAATAGATTGGTTGAATTGTTTGTATGGCTGTCAGAGTTTGGTAAAGCGCTGTACTATGCTGGGCTGTGTGTTTGATGTGTGAGACTGAGTGATGCTGTGATTTGCATAAAGCATTAAAGGCATTTGAAGACAAACACACACGCAGACAAACAATAGCCACACAGCCGCACACTTTCGCACTAGCATTGATTCGGTCATGAATAAGTGGTGGCGGCAGTATCGATGGTTACTTCTTTTCCACTAAATCTGACAGTTGTAAACGTTTTGTATGTGTATGTGTATGTGTGTGTGTGTGTATGTGAGCGATGTGTTGATGATGATGACGCTAACGATGATGATTGTTGTCGATTCTTAAAAGTGTTTCATAGCATGAGTTCCGTATTTGTGTGTAAATATATACATACACATATATTTATATATATGCATATATATATACATATGTGTGTATGTATGTATGTATGTATATATGAACTTTTTGTTTCGCGCGTTTCTACTTTTCCGTCTTCTGACTGACGGAATTGATGATGTTGGTCTGATGGCATTGTGCGCGAAATGAGTTTGCATAAAATGCAAAAAGTGTTTGCACATTTCTTACGGGCATAAAACACATACAGATATATCCACATATGTACATAACTGTATAGGCATGGTGCAGAAAACAATGCAAAACGAATATCAAATATAGCAAACCGTCGCCTCCTTAGAATTGCATTGATTTGATGTAAATCCAATTTCAATATAAAACAACACAAGTGCACCTAAACGAAGAAAACAAGAAAAAAACAAAACAAAAAAAAAATGCAGCACCAAAATTGAGAAAAAGTAAAACACCGAAGATACACACAAACATTTTATTGTAACAATAAGTAAGTAAAATGTAATATGTACATACAATCATGCAACCGAGAGAGAAGTCGTTGAGACAAGAATTCATTACTTCCGCATCTAAATGAAAAATCTTTCATTTTGTTGTGCTATCCAGAAGAAGAATCGTATAAGTCTGGAAAGCTCTTTGCAAAAGCTGTAAAATGCAATTGTAACATAGAAACAATTTGACCTCCTCGCCATCGATATGCACGCACTCGCACACATGCCATTATATATAGGAAACTCGTAACTGTTCTCTAAATGAAGCTTGCCGTCAAAAATCATAAAAATTTAGTTATTCTTTAACTGTAGCTATGTTGGTGGCAAAAACGTTTCTTTTTTTGTTCTTTACTCATAAAAAAAAAAAAGCAATAAAGCAAAAAGAAAAAAAAGAACAAAAATAAAAACATTAAAAAATCTGTAACAAAATCTACAGAAGAAACTAAATTTAACGCAAAATCGTTAAATATCCACTTCTACCCATTTATTTTACCGTTTAAATGAAAGATCGAAAAGAAATGCTTCAAAGAATAAAAGTAAAAAAGAAATCACTAAAAAAATTTGTAGTGCTTGCGAAATTAATGTTAAAGGCCGGAAGGTTTAGTGTTGAAAACTTAATGAAATTTCCATGCAGTGTAGTGTCACTGCATATATATGCTTGCGCGTTTGACTTTTGAGGAATTTTTGACTTTTATGTCGTCTAAAATTTGTAGCGCAATTTTTTCTTTCATATGAAATCAAGTGCAGCCAGGTGAGAATCGTTAAATTGAAATGAGAGAAAAATCAAGAGACGAAATAGTGCTTTAGTTGTTTACTTAGCGAAACCTCTTATTATTTGTGATAATAGCTCAACTATCAGTTGACTTGAAAATATATGTGTTTGCCTTACTCGTAGTGCACCCGATCAATATGTTTCGCGAAATTTATGGATTTCCGGTCAAATAAATTCTTTTCGTTGATTTCCTAACCTCCGAACACTCCAAAATACTGTGAACGTAAGTTCATCGTCATCACATCGTTGCAACACAAGTTATATACATTTTCTCAATATATGGAATTCTGAGACTCTCAAGCCTTGTCAGTCAGTCACCGCTATCTTAACTTCCGATAGCTTAATAAAAGCTATCATTAAACATTGCTGCTACGTTAGATTTTGCATCTGAGTCTCTTGTGGTTATTGAAAATATAATTCATTACCTATATCGTCCATGAGTAGTCCGTCTAGGTATCTAAAATGTATTCCCAATACATGCAGTAAGAACGTTACATCTAGTGCTTAAAAATGAAGGCTTTTGACACCGAGACTTAAATATCTTATTATTATTTGAACATAATTACATAGGCAGCGAATCAAAGATATTCTTGCAATGTAAGGAAAATGATGCGCAGATGTAAAGAGACGTAAAGCATGTGGTCATAAAATATTAACTTATAACATGTCTAATAACTATGCGTCGGCAAAGGATGCAGCGATTAGATATCCTCTACATAATCTTGCCTTATCTATAATATCTGTGTTAGAGATCATGTAAATTCTTATATTTGGATTCTCTTTAAAAATTGACTTTAATACAGGCAGAACCATCTCACTTCCTTCGTAGACGATTTCATGTTGAGACATCTATTAGAAATCCGTAAATTGTCGTTTTCTTCATACCCAGTTCAGTCCCTCAAAAGTTATTCGCCGTATGCTGCTCTCGTAGTTGGAACAATCTACCGCCAAAACGTGGGCTGTTAGCATGGCGTTAATCTCTTTAATCAAAGGTTAATGACCTGGAAAAGCTCATAAACACCTATTGGTGGTGATCTTTTATTCATGGCAGGCTTTTTTAAAAGCCTTGTAACAGACTTATGAGCTTTATAGCTACAAAATAAATAAATTGAATTGTAAAAGATCTTCTCATGCGATGTGATGGACTCATACTTGCAGTGAAAACGCCACTCAGCTAACCAAAAAAATAACCGACGAAAGCCAAGGTGACTAAGGACTACGGAAAGTCGATTGAGAAGATTATGGTGTCGTTATTTTGGTATGCGCATTCACCAACTACGGACCAAAAATCAAAAGCGAACATAAGATGGCGTTATAAACGGATTTGAATGATGATTTTGCAAAACAGCCGCCCCAAGTAAAGAACAACAAAATGTTCTTTCACTAAAACATTGCACTGCCTAGTTGGTCGATCAAAACAATAGAAAAATTGCACGATTTGCACTTTGAATTGCTTCCACGTCCATCGTCTGCTCCAACGAAGAAGTGATTGCCGAAACTGAGGTGTATTTTGAAAGATTAATACTAGCGCTCCATAAAAAATGCCTAGAAATTTTAGAGAAACATTGGAATGAATGTATTGCTCTTGAAGGATACGTAAGGAATAGATATTTGTATATAGAACACTTTCACTTTATTTACTGATTATACAGTTTTTCTGTAATGATGTAAATTCCTACACATTCCTCGACTCGCTTCACCTTTTTTATTATATTTCTAATAATAGTACTAATCGTCTACTATGTTAACACGACCACAAGGTTGAACTGGCCACACACTATCACATTGAAACATCCTTTGGATGCTTATAGGATATGCAGGTTCAGTTCAGTGCCGAAACGCTAGATGAAGACAAACGTTAGGTTTTAATCCACTTTATGACGTTAGCCAGCTTCCCAAGGGCATCAGGAAAAATTGAACAAATCCGCTCAACCAAGACACTCTGCTAATAAAAGCTCCGCCGTCCAGTAATATATTGCGTCAAACAAAGGAAACTTGTTTGCGTGCGATCAGCTTTTTCTTTCGTTGGTAAAAAAATCAATGCTATACCGCTTGATAGTTTATTCGAAATAAATCACGAAAGTTTCTTTATTTTTTCCATTGCTCAAAACTCCAAAGCGTTTATTTTGTGGTCCTTAATTTTTTAAAATCCAAAAAATCATTTAAATTCAATTTTCTTTATTCAATTTCTTTTCGCCCAACACCCTCCTCTGTCTTTACTCCTTCTTTCCATCCTTTTTCTTTTGCTTCTTGTTCTTACTTTTTCGTGTCTTGTCCCAAAGCATTTCAAGTTTTGTTTTAACGATAAGTCAAGAAGAAATATCTCAATATATTTTTCAGAGACGTGATAACACTTCACTACGTAAGCTTATCATTACAAAATATGACATCATAAGATTGAGACTCATATTGGCCATTATTGCATTAATGCGTCCAAAAAGGCAACAAATTTCGTTGACTTTATAATTTAAGCAAAGACATTTCAAAAGCGTTTTAATGATACGAAAGTTTACACACAGTTTGCCTTAGGAGCATCATCATTATCTAATTTTTAAGTAATTTCCTCTTTACCGTAGGTTAAGAGTTTATTTTGTTCACTTTTAGTACTTCGATAATGGAATTACTTAAGCAATTGGGTAGCTTGACAATACTGTTTAGGAAGCCGTGTGGAGCTCAACATCACAGCACACCTTCCGCCTAAGGCGTAATGCTTCAATTTATTACGAAACACTGCACCGCTATTACACGCTAACAACAATTAATATCTTCCTGATCAAGGCTTAAGCTCACGCCAAAGCGCCAAACCAATTGGAAAGTTGTTATGAAAATACATAATCGTGCCGTAGTCGTTGAGTCTGAAAAAGGAAATATATATTAGTGCGAACTGCGCAGGCATCAGTAATTCTGAAATTAACAAAAATCATTTTTAAGTTATTTTTAGTTTAATCTGAAATCTAATTATTGCAAGAAAGCTTTGAAAAAATAAATAAATAAATTGCTTTATACTCTTTGATGTGCTTGTACGACTATTTCTACAGTACAAATGAACTTTCATCGTCGAATATCAGACATGTGTTGTAATTATAATACAAAAAACTTTTCTTTAAGTTCTTTCGTCCGATGTTCTCCGATTCCGGAACATAGATATCATGCGGTGAATACAGAAGACGTTACGTCTGCATGTAGCCGAGCATTGTCGTGCAAAAGGATGATTGTGCGTATGTTTGCAGTCATTGGTGGTCTTTTTTGCAACCATACGCCGTTAAATTTATTTAATTGACGTCGGTAGTCATCTGCAGTAACAGTGATCCCAGCGTATGCACAGCAAACATTATGACCAAGAACATTCCGCTTCGGTGTCGATGTGGATGGCGCTACTGGACTAACCCATGAATTTTTCTTTTGGGATTGCTTAGTGGATCGACTTCTTATCGCCAATCGCAGTTTGTCACAAAAAATTCTTTTTTTTTGTCTGACAAATAATGAAGCCGCGATGTTGAATGGAAAATATTTCCCTAACATAGTTTACGTGAAATTTTGTATCTCACATGCTTTTGATTAGCAACTGCTTGTCGAAATGGCATTCAGGACCTTGTTATTTGTCTACTTACAACAGCGTTTATTATGCCGAGCATATATAATGAAAAAGTTATTAGGGAATGTTTATTACAAGCTTTAATCTTAACGTCTTTTCCCTAGAACACGATTAAAAAATGCTCTGATAAGTTAATAAGAAACCTAACGGTGAGTAACAGAAAAAATGTTTTCTGCTTGAAGAGAATAATTTAGACTGTGTTTGAAGCAACGTAAGTTCATACAAAAGAGCTATTTACACCTTACATCCTTTCTTGGTAAGTGTCATATATCTGTCTTCTCATCCGACTAAACAAAGGGTCGCGATTGACTACTCAATGGTCACCCTGGTTGGTTCAAATGTGAAGTGCGGTAGAGTTTTCACATACAGGCGAGCATATGCTCTAAGTTATCCCGCAGACTTCAAATCCATACTTACGTCGACAATAAATAAGTAAAAATAAATATTTCCTTTCTTTGTGTGCTTTGTTTTCGTGTTTGCAATATTCATAGTTTAAGATGAAAACTGGTACACGGTTTACTTTATAAACTTGAGTAAATTCGAACTGCTATAGTTCTACTTTACGGCCTCCTCCTCATGTAACCTTCTCTCATAAAACTTAGGCCTTTCCCGGGAACGCTTTATGAATTTCGATATTATATAACAAAGTTAATGAAGACGAATTTCGTCCTGATGTACTTTATGATCGGATTTTTCTTGGGTTAAGCAATCCCTAAATTTCTATAAGACTCAGATAATAAAAGTGTGGATATCCGTGAATGAATCGCACGCCTGAAGGCAGATAATTGTCTCATCCTATATAATTTACGAAACGAAAGTTAGTAAAACTTTTTCTGTGTTACCTGACTTTACTTTTAATACTATATACTATTATTATATACTATATATATATATATATATATATATATTAGATTATAATACTATATAATATATAGGATCAGAAATAGACCGATTTTTGAGTGGACATATAGGCAACTGCAATAAGAGTTGAAACAAACCAATGAAGAAATTAGATGGCGAGAGGACCCATCAGTGAATTTTAGTTTAAACTAAAAAAGAAGATGATAAACTTAGTGGTAATAATCATAAGCATAATTTGCTTATTACCTGCGGCAGTTAATTAAATAGCTGCGTCGTACTTAAGGCTATTTGAGTTTCCATCACAGACTATGGAAAAACGAGTTAATCAAATGATTCGTATTTGATTTTTCGATGCGCATGACAATAACGTAAGAAGGAATTACAGGTAAGAAATTGCAAAACAAGGACTCTTATCAGACGGACCGCAAACAAAAATGAATTAAAATGTTAAGAAATGTGAATCGATGTGTAAAGTTTATATGTAAAGCATGTGTATTTTTGCATAAAATAACAATAACGACAATGACAGCTTCACTACATATTTATTATATGTAATTGAAGACATATTTATTGCTAACATATTTTGTTTGCTTGTTTGTCTGCACAGTGATGTATATGTCATGTATAATGATGATGATCATCATCTTGATATTACTGCTGCTTGACACATGCCGCTTTTGCGGTAAAGTGTTAAAAATTTTATTAAAACAAACATTGAAAAATTATTTTACATTTGTATGTGAACGTAAATAATACTTGAGAAGCTCGAGTGCCATCACATGCAAGAAAACGTATCTTTAAACAATAAAAATAAAAACGAAATTAAAAGTAAACAAACAAAAAAGATTTCGGCAGTCTTTTGCTGACATTGGTTACCAAATATATCAAACTGGCCGAAACCAAAGTATACGTAATAACATATGGATGTCTGTGAACTTAGTGGTCAGGTTGTGTATTGCTGCTGGCATTGCTGAACAATCAACGCACAAGGTATACTAGTCATTGCGCTTGCTTAAGGCTTAACATTTTTTTTTCTCCTTTTTTTCTTGTTGAAGTAAAATTTCAGTAAAAGTTCTTGCGGTATTTTTATGGTTTTGTAATATAAACTTTTTTTATCGTTGTTGGTGTTATTGTTTCCCTTTATTGTTACTTTTGTTTAAACGTGCGTTGTGTGTAAGAAGACCGTACAGACGGTACAGACTGCTGGTCTTGATTATCGTAGTATACGAATTGTGCATTACTTTACGTCAGATGTTCTCAATTCAATTTCTTCGAGATGTAACGCCGTAAGACGATTCACGATTTCGTCTGCATCTCATAAATCACTTCTCGTCAAGTCTCGCTCGCCTAATCGCCTAATTAAGTTCTCTTATCTTATGCATAATTATATCGGAGGCTAATGAAGGATCGAGGTAACATAAGTTAAGCTTAAATTGTAATCGTAGGGTGTTCAAACGCTGCCTATTTATGTTTAATTCAAACTAAAAGCATATTCAGATCAAATAGAAATGCGAGTTGTTCTTTAATTTACATAGTAGTTCGTGGCATTTGTTTCCTTTTCTTTTAATGTGAGTTTACATAAATGATCGCCTCTGGACTTTTTCAAAAGTTCTAATGTCGAATAGCAAACTTTAATCGTTTCGCCGCCTAAATCAGTATTTAGTTCAAATCAGGTAAACAAAACTGGTTTTAAGGCCATGGATTTTTCGTGGTTGCTTGAAACACACCAATGACCTAACATGACACCAGAGCAAAAAGTCCATTGGGTTTACATCCCATGCTTTTGGTAATCAGTTGATTTCGGCAATTCTGGAGATAATATGGTCATTGAACTATGTTCGTGTACACAATTGAACGCGTCACGTGATATATGGCATATTGTATTAATTGGTTGAAGTCACATTTCATTCACAAATCGAAACTCATTTCTCGTGGAAAAAATAACGTTTATGCTTTTGCAGCGTTCTACGCTAACGGCAATTGCATTGCTATTTGCGTTTTCCAGACATGATTATGTTTTAAATTTTTACTAATGTAAAGCAACTGCAAGAACGGCTTCCGAGGCATTCCAAAGCTTAACGAAAAATAAACATCATCACTGAAGATGAATTTTTGATGAAATAACGCATCCGTTTCAAGTTTCGTTAAAAACTGCTCTATACGCTAAGCAACTCTGTAGTTTTCGAATTCGCCAACCGGTGGCCAATATTAACACTTCGTACACTTCGGAAAGAATCAAGAAAACAAAAAGAAACCGACGCAATGCCGTCTTTCTTAGCTTTGTTTTGTTAGACATACGAACAAAAATTTGATTACCAAATGCCTCTTAGCTCTGCATTCTTCAATCCCAGCTCAATACCTTATTATATTAGCATATCATATATTATTGTGAACAGACTTTTAATGGAAATCAAAGACCATTCTTTGTACTTAACAGCATATAATTTTCGTGTCATAATGGTGGTAATATAAACATTACGTCTCAAAAATTTTGATGGATGATGGTCCCCGAGCCTAAGGAATAATTCAGTTTTTTTTTTATATACATAGTTACACATCGGTGAAGGGTTGTTATCTTGGACTCCGTCTCTGAAAAAAAAGATATTTGAATTCATGATCGCTATGATCACAATGGTTTATTTCAAACAGTTTAAAGGGTATGAGTTGGAACGAAGCGAGGCAGACAGAATGTTCTACGCGGTATATAAAACAATGATAAAATAATTATGAAAATTAATATGAAGTTCTCTTTACAATAAATTATTATTTAATGTTTTTCCAAAAAGAAACGAAATTAAGTAAACGATGAATTTTTAATAAAATTTGAAATTCAGTCGTGAATTATCGCGAAATAGGTAAACGATTGATAAATAGCTAAAATTTTGCACATGAAGTAACTGAGCGGGACACCAATAAATACTTTTTACCTTTTACTTTTTTATATAGAAAAAATGTAATTATAACAATGTCTCTTAATAAAATGATCTCTTTACAAAAGTTACAAAATTGTTTAACTTAATTTACAAGCACTGTAGACGTTGTGGAATTCCCATAACAAATCCAGAAAAACAAAACTTTTTGTTTATTTTTTGCTTATCTATCTATGAAATTTATAAGTGTTTCAAATACAACAAATATCGTTTTTATGATAGCAAAAGCAAACTCACGTTATGCGACACTATGTGACTAAAGTGTGTGACTTAAGTTGTTCGCTTGCTTCGTCTCTTTCACATATTAACAAAACAATACACAAATTCCAAGTTCGTCTGCTTACAAGTCAAAAGAATGCGTATGTAATTATAGACCGACATATATATGCTAAGTCCGTGTAGGGCTAAAAATAGTTATTATAGTAATAGTATCTTCGTTCGTAAATCTACTGCTTAAAAATAGAATGATAAGAACTTCACTTCAAGACTTTCGTATTAATACCCAATAGATTATTTTGTATAAATATTTGCAATTGTTTCGATTTAGACAGACTTCAATTTGTTGTAGAATTCGTTGGCGTTCATAGAACGTATGCCTAAGATCCACGAACATGCAATCTGCTGGGCTATAGAAAAAATTAAGACTTGACGATCGACTTAAATAATTAGTTCATTTCTTAGGTCATTTTTGCTTATTATTGACGATTGTTGCCTTAATATGTGCATTCATTGTCTTGCAATCCTGACGTCAACAATATGGCCGCTTATAGCCAAGAGAATGCGAATCAATTCATACGCAAATTTCTGGGATCCGTCTTGTAATTGGTTGTGTAGTAAAGCCGGAGAAGAGCCAATATGCGAGCGCTGCATGACAAGTACAACTTTTGATTCTGCACAAGGAAAATACATTCCATACTATGAATGGGAATGGACGCCACCCTGTCCCCTTCCAGCACATAATTGAAAAAGTGATGAGTTTTTAATTACTTTTTAAAGTTTTTCATAAATTTGATGTTATTTTCAATGAGCTGTTCTTTAGCAATTAAAATTTGATTTAAATAGTGTGCAGTTATTAATAACAACTGTTTCCTTTTTATTAAAACCTGCCTGTGCTATATCATTATCATTAAATTCAAATGTAGTCTATAAAATAATTGAGAAAAAACAAAAGTAAAGCAAAACAATGCAAACGCTGGCTGGCAGACAAATCAAAATCAACATAACGATATATTAAACACTTTGATATGAGACACTTACTCAGTCATGCGTCTATTCTTCTCTCTTTCGCTTCTTTCATCCCATTCTCGGTGTGTGCATTTTTGAACGCGGCAACAAAAACTAACCAACGATTTGGGCAAATTTCCAAAAGTAGTCTATGGCACAGTGTGAGCCAAAAATTACATATAATATCTACGAGATATGAGGTTGTGTGTATTTTTGTGTGTAAAAAGCCAACGAACGAACTGAATGTACAAAAGTTCAAGAATGAATTCAAATAATGAAGCAAACACTACATTCACGAAAAAAAAGAACAACAACAGAAAAATTCATGAATGAATGAATGTCACGAGACAGCGACAACATATTGCAGAAAATCTTTATAGACAAAAATTACATAAAAGCATATACGTAAAAATATATATCTACAAATATTCTCATATATATATATATATATATATATTAGCACTTTTATGTTGGTGATCATGTGCTGATGCTGCAACTGTTAATGCCTTGTATATGGGATTTTAGCATAATTTAAGTAAACGAAAGCATCCGAACACATTACTTTAAGAGACCGTCAAGTTGCTTTAACACAAAAGTTTGTATTCTTCGCGGACGGAACGAACATTAGTCAAAGGTTGATTTATGCTTAATATAGCTTATCATCATAATCATAGATCAATATTTTATCTCCACCATCTCTGTAAACGTGGTGTACATTATTCCTGCTCGATTTATGAGATGAAAGTTAAATAGAGTAGATTTCGGTATTTTGTCCAAAATTAGATATGTATTAGGCACGTTTTGATAATTTGAAAGCCTTCACTTATGAAAAAAGTGATATGTCTTCTTCTTCAAGAGATCTCGTTCCTCACAAACGAGTTTAACGACAAATATATTGAAAAGTTTCAATACACATTCACCTACCGAGTCACTGCGACCTGTATAGATTTTATGATGAAATTCATTGTCATCTATCGTTCGAGCTATTTCTACAAAATCTATATTAGGGACAATGCGGTACCTGTTAAATTATCGACTTGGAGAAACCCATAGAAATTGTATATTAAAACTTTTCATTTGCTTTATAAAACAATATATCTTTTGTATGATGTGTGGCTAACTAGCGCTAAATAGTTGTAGGGTGTGTAGTCGTTTTTTAGTTTATTTGCTTTTTCTTGCTTAACGTTAGTACTAAACTTCATCATATGAATGATGTCAGTTATAATGAAAACAAATGTGAATATTAATCTGAACTCATGCATACATATGGACGTAAAACAATTAAAAATAAAAAAAAAATAAAAAATATTTGCGAGTGCTGAGTCACTTTTGTCTCTTACTTTTGACGTCCATGGTGATGATGATGACGACGATCTCCATAATGTTTATGTTTAGGAAAAGCTAAAAATGATTTCTTGGCATTTTATTGGTTGGGTTGAGTTGATGAGATCTGTTCCAGTTTTATGGTTATGTGACTTCATATTCACTTTATTTATGTATATGAAAATATATTTATTTGGTTCATTACTTCGGTTAGTTGTTGTTGTTTGTATTCAGAATTTATTTTTTATTTTTTGTTTTGATTTTGTTTTTCCGCTGAATTTCTATGTAATTACTACTGAAGTATGACAGTCATAATAATTTTAATATTTCTCTTGTTGCCTTAAGAAATCTTACATAGAAGGAGTCTATAGAAGAAGCAGATATGGACTCGCGCAGTGATGCCTTAATCGTACGCTGTCCGATAGCATACGGGATGAGAGCACACTAGTTATCGCCCCCGCGCTGGTAAAACTTTGTGTGCCACAGGGAGATATACGACATATATGGACATGTCCTCCTTTCTGTCCTACAAAGTATATAAATAAATGTTTTTGATTTTCATTATATTTTAAGTGAATTTCGAATCACATGTCTTTAGCTTCTTTCTATTTGAAGTTAAACGCGATTTGTTTTTGAAACTTCGTCAAAGGTTTTCGATCTATTGCCAAATTTGCTGCTTGTTATTACATTTGATATCAAGTTTAGAACTACATAAGATATAAATCAGAGATTCCGAATGGGTGTACCAACGTCTCTACTTTTGCGCTAAATCGAAGTGCACATAAGACTGTTTCTAAGTTCAACGTGAAAGTGATGCTGCTGATCGACCAATTGGTAGAGATTCGTGCATTATTATATCAATTTTATTCCTAGATGCCAACAGGAGGAAACGAAAAGAAGAAAACGCAAATGAAATGCGACAAGGAGAGAAAGTTTTGCGCGAATTAAACTGTGCCCCGAGAAAATATGTTCCGCCGGTAACCGTACGATTAACGTTCATCGATTCGATCGAACAAGAGCTAATCAGAAGAACTAATGTTCGATGAATGCAACGGAGCGAAGATACATTCCAGTTTAGTGCTGGGAACATTTCATTTCATTCTTTTCTTTACCCTATACTCTTCTTTATACAGGGTATATTAAGTTTGTCCGACTGCATGTACCACCCAGAAGGATTTAAGATAGACTCAGCTTTTATTATACCGAGCAATTCATATTCATTTTCCAAATCGATTAAGCTTCTCTGCCTGTCTGACGCCTGTCTATATATTTATGCTTTCAGTCTACAGATCGGTATCTATGAGATATATTGCAGAAATTTAATACGTTGACGTGTTTTCCGCTTAAGGATGACTTTATTTAGAATGGGCCGGATCGGATTGTTTTTACGACTGCCTCCCAAATAACGCTGCGTTATTTTTGGAAAGATTGTTTCATGAAAAAAATTAACAAATACGAAAATTTCTCGGCAAAAATCGTTGAGTAATTCAGCGTAATAAAGTGATGTGTAGGATTAGGATCAGATGATGCAATTCCTTGAGTGCTCTTCCATACAACCGAAAAAAAAGCCTTTATATGGCGACAGAGTCTAATTTTTATTTACTTCATGACGAAAATAGGTGGAAAACAATGATATTTTTCACAAGAAAACTAATTTCGTTAAATTAGGGCCATATCACGGTTCGCCACCCCCCCCCCCCCCCCCCCCCCCATGACCTCCAACGAAAATATGCATTTATATGGGAACAAGGTCTATTGTTTGGCGTGGCAAAGTCGCATAGGGTATTTGACAGTCGGCATCGCCTAACTATAATTTCTCCACTCGTTTTGTTTAGTTTTATTATAGTTAAAACTACATTTGACGAAGAAGTAAACAAATACCTTGTAGGAAATGCTTGACGGTGATGAGAATGAGTAGAATTGTATTTAAAACGAGAGCGATGTTAGGAAATCATTTTCACGTTTCAATATTATTGCTGAGAAGCGTTTTATTTTTCTGAATAAACTCTTACATTGGTTTGAAAAATTTCTTTAAGCTTGTTCTGGACAAGGGGGAGTCCAAACCCATTCACTCCATATTACGCAATCGCCTTTCTCAGATAAGAATAAGAAACTGTCCGGACAGCGCTTGTTCTCTGGTTCACCGCCAGCGCTAGCGCATTCCCAATAATGCGTAGGATCCCAGAAATTGCGTTGTTTGACATTCACATTTGAAGAGTTGCACTCGGGTTTGCCATCGCCATGAGGATCACAGGCCAAAACGCAACTTAAGCCAACGGCCAAGCAAACAATCAAACAAAATGCTAGAAGTTAAAATATCCTAGAAAATTAAATTTGATCTTCACTGCCTTCGAATGATATTTACCAGCTTTCATATTTTTGGTTATAGGCTTCGGTACGACTTCAGTAATGAACTTTATGAAAGTAAATCACAAACTTTCTGGTTTCGAAAATTGCAGACGGTATTTATAACGAAATACTGGACCAATCGTGAAAGTATTGCAAATAATTAGTCAGAAGCTTTTAAAAAAAGCACTTGTAATATATTTGACTTACGTTTACATTACAACATCGTTCAAGATGGGGTCCAATAGTTAGTTAATGTAACAAGGAAAATAAAAATGTTTGGTTAACAAAGATAAACGAGAAAATATATTATGATCAGCTGTGACCGAATCTTTTATACCTATCCCAATTTTATGTTAATATAAAAAAAATAAAAAAAATAAGATTCCGATGACGTATGTTATTGCCTATGTTCTTCTGCGGGTATCCTCATACCCCTTATACTTTCATACAATATATACGAACATTTCTATCGTAAATACAGTTGTTATACA
This sequence comes from Glossina pallidipes, assembly GCA_000688715.1. Lineage (NCBI taxonomy): Eukaryota > Metazoa > Arthropoda > Insecta > Diptera > Glossinidae > Glossina > Glossina pallidipes. The sequence goes on along the minus strand of KK499764.1, from coordinate 3,785,729 downwards.
TTCCAGTACGTTTCCACTTTTTTTTTTTCTTGCTTTCCAAAATCGAGGAGTTTTTAGTTAATACTGTATTGTGGACTTGGCCGTCCATTGATTTGGCCCATTTTCTATATCGATCTGTATACAAGAACTTCGAATGCTTTTGTCGGATTTCAAGTCGATATGTTTATTTTTACGGCAGACAGACTTACAAACTGGCAGACGGACAGGTATTCACAGATCAATTCCCAATTTCATAGCAATTATTAATATGTATGCATGTGTTTGACATTGTCTCTCACGCTTCGTTCTGAGTGCTGAGGGCAAACGTTTACACAAAACGAGTGTACTCCTATCCTTCGTCGATTGACAGATATAAAAATAAATTAAAGTGTGACCTTGAAGTTTACTGCATATTAGATAAGAGATGGGCAAATTAAAAAAATAATGTAAACAACACTGAAAAGATAGGAAGCGTTTTTCAAATAAAAAAATAATATTAAAATAATGTTAACCTCTTGGAGAGAATTGTGGATACCCGTCATTTTTATTGAAACAGGTTGGAACGTTTTAGTTGGCCGTGAAACAAATTTTTATATCAAGCCTGGCTTCAAAAGCATAGTTCTTAAGTTAATTAAAAACGTTCGTTTTTTTTTTTTTTTTTGGTTTCTTAGATATTAAGTCCATTTTTATATCTATAATTGTGAGATGCAAAGTGAAGTACGCCTAATAAGAAGATAAACTTTTAGACTAATGTGGCTAAAGTGACGCGAGGTCGAACGTAAGTCAAGAGCTCGCATATCATAAAACTTTTGATTCCTATTGAATGATAAAGTTAGTACGCTATTGCGGTTCTTTCTCGGTACAAAAATTAATCAGAAATTTGTACATGTTTTTACTTCCATTTAAGTACTTTAGTAAATAAAAAGTAACGCACGCAACAAATATAAAATAACCTTACTGTATATACTGTATGTACGTATGTCTGTGGTTCTTGTCGCGATAATATACTCGTACATCCAATTAGTTTCAACAAAAGAGTTCAATTTCACTTCCAATTCGATTGATTGCACACGTATCGAACGGGATCGCATACAGTTTTATAGGCTTTCGTTGACAATCGCAATCATACTTTTAATTTGCTTTTTACCGCCCAAAAAGCCCGAAAAAAGGAAGAGATTTTATTTATTTATTTATTTTTTTTATTTTTTTTTATTTTTTATTTTTTTTTTTTTTTTGTCTTCCACAATAGAGAGACATTTGCCCAGCAATGTATTTGTCGTTATTATTGTCGTTACGTGTGTGTGCTCGACTATCTTTAAATTGAAATCTATTTCAGTGATGAAGTCACATTTGAATTGCAAAAATACATAAAACGAAACAACAACAACAGCAAAAAAAAAAAAAACAAAAAAAAGGAGAAAAATTAGACAAAGAAAACAACGCTTCACGAGAAAGTATGCGGTTTATGTTGCACGTTAAATTCGCACTACGTAACGGTGAAACATTTCAATGCTGGATTCATCGGAAGGATTCAATTGACCAAATCGGTACTATATCGAATATTGAAAAGCAGTTGTATGCCATCTAATCTGATCGGTATCAAGATTTTTCGATGATCGTAAATATCTTTATTTAGATATGCAAAGGCTTGACATTTTTTTAAAAAATTTTTGCAAACAAATGTTTTAAAAATAACAAAATCATTGAGAAACATAGAATGATGACTTAAGCATAAGTCTATGTAAGCAAGTAAATCGAGTCAACCAGGAAAAGGTATTTGAAGATGTTGCAACAAGCAAACATTTGCTAATAAAAGTTGATATCTTGTCACCAAATCTTAACAACAAATTTTTTGTTGTTTCTCCGCTTATATTATGCATATAAGACAACGACATAAGCGAAAACGATGAGTATTGCGGTAGCAACACGTATTTGATATTATTGTCCAGATAATTGTTATGTTCATTTGGTATTCTTGAACTTGTTACTGGGGAGAAAAGAAAAGCAACGAAAAATATTTACGCTATGTACCATAGTAGGGTAAGAGTTTTAGTAAAATGCGTGTCAGCTGTTTTTCTTTTCTTTTTTTTTTTAAGCAGCAGGGTATACCGCGATAAATTCGGTTTATGGGCAATTTTTGAAAGAATTCTTCTTAAAACAACATTTGTCTTGCATATACGATCTTTTAGATTTAATTATTTCTGTATGTGATTCTCGTCAAGCTTAACTTTTATTATATCGATTGTGCTACACGCATCGGCTCGGACATCCAATAGGTGTCAGCGATTTTCCCTTCTAAGCCTATTATTATCTAATGAAAAAAAAAAAAAAAAAACTTCTTTCAAATTACGATAAGTTGAAAGAAAATTAAAATGAATTCTTAGATTGACCTGAAACGATACGTATTTACGTACATGTAAGCCCAGACTTTATGCATTTTTAATGAAACGCTGGATTCTGAGCCATGATTTCTCGGCAAAAAGTTTACCATAATATATGCAATTTATAGATTGGATATGCCACCAGGCACCAGGTCGCCGCAAAATATCCTAAATAACACTCAGTTAATTTTTTTGACTTAAGCCGACCAGAGCAATTACGTTGGTCCCAAAAAAAATATTGCAAAAATATTATTGAACGAACGGACTGATACATGTATGTATAATGTACTCTTATGTCATTTTTATTATAAAAAGTTGAATCGTTTTTTTAAAATGCAATTTTATTAAGCTGACCATTGAATCATAACCAAAGCAACGCTTAATATCAATGTTTCCATTGTCCTTATATGCAAGAAGAAGCAAAAACAAAAAACTAAAAATCAATTGAAGGAGTATTGAAGGACTGCAATGGAAAATAATATATTCCAGGTATACATATGCGATTGTTTAATCAACAAACAATTCATCATGGCAATTGGACAAATTGTTATAAAAGAAATCAAACAATTAAAACGGAAGATAAAAATAAACAAAAACAAATTTTTTTACTTCTTTTTCGACAGTCATGTGCATCCCTATGCAGTAATGTTTGCTTTGTGGCTAGCTACACGCATACACACTTAAAAGTAAATTAATCTAACATAAAATTTTCAATTTCAAAGAAAAAAAGAAAACAAAAAAATAAATAAATGAAAATAAAAAGGAAAAACAACAAATGCTGAGAAAGACATTTTGCTATTGTGTATTTTATTTACCTTTAAATATAACATTTCGTAAAATCACCGAAAAAAGGGCAACGTGTAAAGGAAGCCAGCTAGCTTTATAAAGAATAGCATGAAGAAGAAAGAAAGAAAAGAACGAACGAAAGAACTCAATTTCAGTAACGTATGTTCGAATATTTACCAACACTCCTTTCTATCCAATTGCTGCTCCTGTTGTCGCTTCACAAAAGGACAACACAGATGCCTACTACTCCTCATACCGTTTAAAGAACTAAGAAAAAAATAAAAATAACGCAGACCTAAAACTGAAAATTGCCTTCGCTATGCAATTTTACATTATTCGCTTTTCCTTTGTTATTTTTGTTGCTACTTTCTTTTTTTTTTTCCTTTTCGTAACAATTGAAATTTTAAAATGTATTTAACTATTGGAGTTTTTCTTTTTGCTTCTATCCCTCGTTTAGCAGTTTTTGTTAGACATTCTCAAGGCACTGAGTATACAATTTTCTATTTGGGTTTTAATTTTTTTCTTTTAACATTTTCCAGATGTATTCCTTTAAGTACTTCCTTTGGGCATTAAGAACCTTTTTATTCTTTATGCAGAACGATCTATTTACCGCTGATTCGTTTTCATTTTTTGCTCAACGTTTACCTAACAGATAAGCATTTTTTGTTGCTTTAGCTAATCGAAAGAATGAAATAGCAAATGGTATGGGTAGGCTTAATGGAGTAAATAGCTTTGATGTGACAATACCAGAGGAAGAAGAAGGATTAAAAGGACGAAAAAATTATAAATTAAATTGAATTAGTAGTCGACTGATAGTAAAATTTCAATTTCAATGGTTTTCTCTTGTTTTCTTCTTTTTTTTTTTTAAACACATTAACGTTGATAGGAATTATTTCTAAATCAATTGTATCACATACTGAACGCATCTTCTCTTATGGATAGATATAAGTTGATACGTTGCTTTCTCATTTGTATCCGATATATATCTATATATAGGAATCTTGGTGCTCCAAAGCGACGAAGAAGGAAGGACGGGATTCATAAGAAACTAGACTAAAACTGTAGGTCCGGGGGCACGAGTGAGTACAACAGATCTTTTAGTTCGCTGTAAGGATTGAATGCCCACACAATTATTAGTAATAATAGATTCCTTCAATATGTTTCGTATTCAAACATTGGCAAATTCTTTTGAGATAAAAGCAAGAAACAAAATTTTCTCAAAAATATAAAAAGTTTTCCTCTTTTGTGTAATTAGTTGAACGTCTTAAGGAATTAGTCAGTTATGATTCCGAACGTTTTATCCAATGTTTTCTAATTCCCTGCACTACTAACTAAACAAAAGTTTCGTTAAGTTGATTGCTTACACCTTTTTATTATTATTCAGATCAGAAAGCAAAGGAAATATATCAAGTTTTGCAAAGAAAAACTCTTATTAACTTGTATCTAATAGTGTATATATAATATGCAGGGATAGTATGTAACAAGTACAACAAAATTATTGCACATGTGACCAAGGATATAAAAGTCATCTGCGCTTGAATTTTCTTTTCCCCTCATAGAATAAGAAGAAGTTATCGAGTGGCAAATCAGAAGAAGATAGGCGTCTGGTTTATCCGTTCTAGTTAAAATCCCCGTTGTTTACGCCCATATTTGAAAGATATTTCTTTCAATCCCAAATAGAAGTTACTCGTAAAGTCGGCGATTGTTTATTAATTAACGATGACATAATGTTTCGAAGCACTGCTGTAATTGAATTCTTGTTAAGAAATGTTTCTCTCGAGCAATCAATCAAAGCACCCTTTTCCAATGCAAGCAATGCTCGAGAATTTATCAGGCACGCAGCTTTTTAAGGAATACGCAACTAGTTAGAGCAACGCTTATGAACTCTTGAATCTTGCAGCAAATTAAATAGCGCCTTGACTTTGTCAGTTTGTGGACCGCATCGCTGATCGTTTTCATAACAACATATGAACTGTAAACTCGAATTTGTAAACTCGACAGTATAAACTGGATCTCACCCCAACTAGGACTGCGCTCTCGAGAACGCAAAGAACTCTCTATAACTTCCATATAATTGTTTGAATATTTATCATTGAAAATAGCAAAGACATATCGCATGAAAGTGTTTAAAAGCCGATCTTATCTTTTCGATAAGAGGATTCGCATGACATAGAATTTATGTTATGAAAAATATCAAGTTTGACGATGAAGACGTGAAGGATTGTACTTAAGAGCACAGCACCTATCAATAGTCATAGAGGATTATCGACTACTTCATACATAGCTTCTCATCGTTCCATTCATTCCAGTACGTCTGCTTGTTCTTGTGTCTGTTGTCAAGTTAAGCAGCAGTAAAACATTTTCTAAAATATAAAAATTAGATTAAATTTTCTTTTTGTTTTTTGTTCGACTAAGTTCGAAAATCGATCAATCAATCAATTGAATTGAAGTCGAAGCTGCTCTATGCTTATGAGAAAGACGTGAGGTGATATGTTTTTTAAAATACTTTGTAACAATTATTCCCTTTTTAAAAAATAATGAAATTTTTCGTTTCTAGTTATTTTAAATGGCTGTGACTACGAGAAGGAAGGACGTAAATTATATAAAATTTTTCACGGAATTGTGTTCATTACTTGTACAGGGTTTTTGCATAAAAATCAATTAGAATCCAGTCACTGGTTAGATCATAAAAAGCGTTAAACTACCTGAACAAATTTATGATGAAAATATGCATAATTTATGCTGTAACTTTTTACAACACTTTAACGAGATATACCTCGTCACAGCAAGTTGAGCAACAGTAAAACAGTAACCACAGCAACAACAACATGTACAACTAATGCGACATTAATGCTGCAACACGTCCCAACACAGAACAATTGCGAAAATATTTATGGTATGGACACTAAAAAAGGACGTCATTAGAAAGCAATAATTTACGTGAATATGACAACAATGGCCACACACAGCACACGTCTATATATCTCCATCTCCATAAAAAAAGAGAAAAACAATAGAAAAGAAACAATCTTTTATTAAATTGTATCACAATTTTCCTAAAATTTTATGAGTTTTCTTATGTGTTTTGACAATGCGTGACTTTAAACCACAGACAGAAAACTACGTTTAAATGAATTGTATGGGATTCACAAACACTAAGCATTTCTCCTTGCGACACCGAAAAGCGTTAAGCCAAATTACATCAAGCAAGGCATAACCACAGAAAAGGATCTTCCTTGAATTTTTCCATCATGAAGAATTTTAAATAATTAAGCAACCGGTCTTAATGTTTATTTTTAAATGCACACAGCTATGTAAACATATATATTGCTGATGTATGTGTATGTAGGTATAGGAGAGTTTTCTAAAGTGTTTGCTCTGAACTATTGTTATATTCGATATTTTAAGAAAGAAAAGTTCAAAATAAAAAAACATATACACTTCTACAACATTTACAAGTACATACGTGGTAAATGCAAGCAAACATAAGCATACATTTGAAAAGCTATTACAAAATTTTGGAGACATTCTGGTGTAAAGTAAATAAATCGAATTTGTAAAATGTCAGAAAAGTTGAAGAAAAACGTAAAATTTTACAAATGCCATCAAATCTGCAAAAATTGTATAAAAAAAAAAAAAAAAAAAAAAAACGATGAAGAGGAAAGAGATACGAATGTTACTACAAACCAAACAGTAGTTGAAAAAGGTAAATAATTCGATTCATATATAGATGTACGCTTCCATAGACCGACTTCGTCAGACAAACAAACTCAAGACAAATGTAATAAAACAAGTTATCGAAGCAAATCCTTTGAAAACATTTTTTGTTATGGAATAAAGAAAAAAGAAGAAAAACAGAAAAAGAAAAACATATGAAAATAAAAAAGATATATAAACGAAATCCAAAACAGACCCACATTGTCACTGACAATTGAAATCCATTGTTGGTTAGGTTTGTGTGAACACGTATATACATATATATACATATATATATAAATAAATATATACGTATATATATTAGTGAGTGTGTTACAGCGTGTGTGTAAACAACACAAACGGTTTTTTTGTCTTCGTACACAAAACGTTACAATCTCTCTATTGAATCAACAGGATGTCGATGCTTAAAAAATTAATTCAACGCAATATCATAAAACAACATTTTTTACACACACGTAGCGCTAACAAAAAAAAAACAAAAAAAGAATCTATTTAAAAATAGAAAATAATCTTTTTTCATTCTCTAAATGTTACCAATAATATTCCGATCAAACATGGCATCAACTGACGCATACAATCCATATTATTAGGGGAAATTTCATAAGCAATCAAAGTATGCTGTCACAGACAATACATTCTTTTTTTTCGTTTACTCCAGTAATACCACTAACGATTAAAGAAAGTGAATAGATGGATTTAGTTATGATCGTTAGTCTGCAAAATCTAATTTTTTTCCTTAGTCCCCTGCGGTGATTGCCCTTTCCTTCTTTAAATCTAATTAAACATCGCTTGCAAGCTTTCGAGCTTTCTCGCATATTATGCTATTGTCTTAGTCTCTTCCATGTTAGGGCCTGCTTCGATTCCGTTGGATGGATATATAACCATCCTTGAGGACTATAAGAGCTTTTAACTTAATGCGGAAACCTTTCATTTGAAAATGCAACTAATGCAAGTAGTAGTCGTGAACGCAACGCGCTATTTTATAAGAAGAGTGTTTTGAAAGCTTTCTTCCAATTAATGACAATGACCTTGACTTGGTGAATACTCATTATTAGCTAATTGTTTTAAGACTAATAAATAAAGTTCAAGAATTTCGTTAATTTCGATCTGTGTACTAATATATTAAACGTAAATCATATTTTCGGATGGAAAATGTGGAATTTATTGGAAATTGTCAATCCATTTTGCCAAGTTAAGAGTAAAAGAAACGGACCAACACATGACCTTTAAACATCGTTCACCATTTCGCTGAAAAAGGCGAACGATCGATAGATGGATATAAGCGTTGAAGCAGTATAAAGTAGTGGATCGAACGAACTAATAGGGAACTTTGAATTTAACTGATTTGAAATTATACAACGAGTGTGTTTATCGGGTCGTCGGCAGTCGTTGTCGTTTATTTATTTTACTATATATAAGTTCTTTAGTTATTGCTGTTGGTAAGAAAGCAACAGCAATTGTGGCAATGGATGGTAAATCTTTAAGGATAATAGCCAGGGAAAAGTAAATCCTTAAAAAATTAGCTGCAAGCAGTAAAGATAAAAAGCAGATTTCGTTCGCTCTTGCACTACACTATCCTTATATAAGAACATATGGCTTACTTTCCTTTTGCACAAGTAATATATATAGCGATTGTGTGTAAGCAAGAAGGTCGTATTTATGTGTTCGCGTATTTGCTGAAGGTGACATTTATGCAAATTCCAAATTGACGCTTTGATTCCCGCAGATGTTTATCTATAAACAAGCATGCAACGCCAGATACAATGGGAGACGTTACGTGCATGGGGATGAAAATTAATTGATATTAATGTTGATACGTGTTTGTCTTTTTTATTCCAACAATTGATTTCTTTTTTTTCAGATTGTCTTACATTGTGTTGGTATGGTATTGTTTCTCAGTTCTCATTTTCTCATCTGGTTACTAAGTTATAAATGGTGTGAGAAAGAATATCTATTTTCTCGTACGGAGATATTGCACAAGCTAATGATTTCAAAGGAAATAATTTCTTTCCCTTCATTTACAATAAACTGCAATATATACTTGAAAATAAAAACGAGAAAGAATACCGAAGTGTATGAATATATTTCTACAGATATCGACTAAGTTAGAGACTAAAATATTGTGTATTGAATTTTACGGCCCAGATTTCAAACCTTTTTAAAAACATTGCAATGGAAAATTCTTAAAAAAGCTGAAATAAAGATGATAGAAACAATGCTCGTTACCCTACAGTCTATAACAATAGCGGGTGGGTGGACCCAATAGATGTTAAATGTTAGTCGTAAGGATTGACGCCAAATTTCTCATTAAATCAATTTGTATTTTATATCGGATCCATTGATAGAATTGCAAATTTCCTGATCATTCTCTCACTCATTTCGCAACATCTAAACTGTAACAGGTGTGATTCTATCTTAGACAGTGACAGTGGCATTGAGAGCGGAAATTTCCAGCAAAAGATTTTAGATCAAAGAGTGTGAGGAAGAATATTGGAACAGTAAAAGCAGTTTTTATAGTGCCCAAGGACAAAGGCCGTTGAAAATAATTCGGGTCGGACCATTTCTCAAATCATTGCCCATATAACGCCTTGATGTGAGAAGTGGATAAATAGTGCCCTACTAATGTAGTTGTACTTGTTAGTACTTAATTTTATGCTTAATATAATCCCTACGGATATTATTATCCTATTAGCCTTTTTTAAATATCAAAAACCTTGCGAAAAAGACATTTGGTTTGAGGCTGTCACAATTCACAACTATTTTACCTCCAACTTTGTTGTATACAAAGTATTCAGTATTTATTGCTCTGTAGCAAACCTGACAAAATAATCACAGGCTTTTCATTCCATTTACATGCTTAAAAAACTATTTCGTGGTTAAGCCTCATTGACTTGAAAATTTTGTATCATCGAAAAAATAGTACACTCGAAGAAGAAAGAACTCAGGAACATAAGTGCCCCGTCGACAGTGACAGTCGAGCCCTAACACAACCAACGTATGTCAGTGCTTTAATGACTTTGGTTGTGTCCGTAGAGGAGTGAGTGAGTTATAAACTGAAAAAAAAAAACTATTTAATTCGCTCGTTGTGTTAGCAGTCATCGATACCTTTAAGATATTATAACGCCAGATTATGCCACTTAACCTAAAATTGGAACGTTTTTAATTATCTGTGTCTAGCATGCATTCAATAATTCCGAGAATGTCTTAAAATGAAAACGACTTCAGGGACTGGTAAATGTTAATGTTTGTTTGTCAGAAGGTATTAGAGCAAATAGGAAAACAACCTATACTAGCGAGTCCAACAAGAGGAATTAGGTTGCCACGTAGGTATAAATAAAAAGAGAGAAATCTTTGCGTGAAGGAAATTCTTTTTATTCTCACAAATTCCGAGGACAACAATCACCGACAACCGAATGGTTAATGTTGTTCGAAGAACAGTACGTTAAACAAAAATTAATTAAAGCGGGCAAGTATTATAATAGTTTAGATGAATCAAAGAAATTAATCTTAGACAGAATGGCGACTGTAGCCGGTCTATGTTCGTAGCCTAAAAAAAAATTGGTGAGTTGTTCAGTTGTTTTCAGTCACTTTTTATTTTGGTAGATTGTGAAGTATTTGTTTGAAATCAAAATGTCACTGTATAATGTCGAGAAGGAGCGAAGTGTATTTAGTTGAGAGCTGTTCATGTAAAGTCAAAGAAAATTACTCATCAGACCTTTGAGGTTAAAAATTATTTTTATACCTTACACTAGTTGTTATACGGATGCCCGCAATACAATTTATTGTACCAATCGCTCTGGATTCATTTTGCGAATCGCCTTAAACGTGTTGATCAATCCGTTTACTTGTCCACCTGCTCGTTTCTATGCTTAATGCCTTTTTGCGTATGCGTGTCCACCCTACAGATCGCGATTTTTAAGATAATTTGAAGAAATTTCGTAAACTGTGTGTGTTCTGAGACCTATTAAAGATGGATTGTATCGCATAATTTTTGTGATCACGTTTCATATAACGATCTATTTTGAACAGGTCCTTATAGGAAATAACTTTCTATTGTTACTGCAAATATTTTTTTCGAAAAAAATTAATAAACAGACATTACATAAATGGACAGACGTACAGATGGATATGCTTAAATCGATTGGGAATTAAATCGTTTGAGATGCCGATCAAGAATATATACAGTTTGTGGCGTCTCTGAAGCTTTCTTCTAGGCGTTGCAAGCGTGTCGACAAAATGAATATATCCTTTCGGCGATGTGTGTAATAATTCGTTAGTGTTAGTATCTTGCTTTAAGCCTCTTACTGTTTATTAGTATCATAATTAATATGAAGTTTAGAAATTTTGGATTATATTCATAAAGTCATCAACGGCTGTAACGTAACTACATGTGGCTATTGTTGAATTTGATGGCTCGTTAAAGGTATAACAATAATAGCTGCATAACTGATTAGGAATATATCGGACCCTCGGGCAGAATCAGAATTATGAAATAAAGCAATACAAAAAGAGCGAAATTCTTCTTCTCCTTCTCACCAATCTAATAGCTGCAGTTTAAAGCATTTCGCTCGACAGTGTAGTTTGTTGTACCTTTACACCATAAATACAGACTACGGATCATTTATTTTTATTGATAGTTTTATATGTATATATGTATATATACATAAATATTTATACCCCCGTACCTGTACGTGTGTATGTAAACGGAGATTTTATAATTTTTTTTTTGTTTTTTTTGTTTGTATTTTTGGTCTGCGTCATAAAGAATAGAGACTGTTTTCCCTTTTTTTGGGACTTTTTTTCTCATTTCATTGTTATTGGTGTGTGTATTTTTTTGTGTGTGTTGTTATTATTCTGTCAACATTTCGTTAAATTAGTTTTTTACCACCAACAACAGTTAGACTAGTAAATCAACAAACTTTATTGGTATTGCATGCACTTGGTTGTCTTAAACGAACAATAAACGGTGCATGGAGAAAAGTCAGCATGAAGTGTAGTGTGGAGATTTGTACTTGGCATTGTGTATGTATCTATATGTGTCTATTTATGTATATGCATAGGTGAATGGGTGGAGACAACAATCACAACTTCAGAGTTAATAGTCTAGTACTTCGTTTCGTGTGCGCTTAGTTCGAAATGTATAGCTAAGCATATTCAAAATATTAAGTGAAGATGAGTGAGTATATATTTATTGCAGTCATTTAGGAATGTTTATGTGTATTTGTTCTTATATCTGTTTACATGCGTACATGTTTTGTGCTTTGCATGTAAACTGAAACAAAATTCTTGAACGTCGATTTGATTTGACTTTGTTTTGTATTCGAATTTTAAAGACACTTAACAATTGAAATATTGTTGAAGTGTTTTCCTTTTTCATAAAATCTGTAATCATAGGCATTATATATCGTCTTCTCTCTTCTTTTCACCTCTGTATGCACTATCACTGAATTCATTGCAGAGGCTTAATTTAAAATTATTTTAAAAAATCTTTCAAGCAAAAAGAAAAAAAAAAAATTTTCATTTGTGAAAAGAGGCGAGGAGTGAAATAATTTCGGTCAGCTGCTGATAAATAATAGCTAAGGCGTGAAATACTTGAATGATTGCATTTCTTCTATTTTTTCTTTGATTTTCGTTCTTAGTGTTAAGCCCTAATACAGTTAAAATCTATGTACGTACGTTTTGAAGGGAAACTGCTTTTGAATCGTTAGACGGTTGGTTGATTACATTGAAATTTCGTGTCAGTTTTAAATCATTGTCTTCCATCATTCCTTGTGTGTTTGCGAGTTGTGGCAAGCAACGTTTTAAAGCGTTTGCGGTTTACAGAAACAAAAAAAAAGAAAAACAGAATAAAGACAAAAATAATGTACATTCCAACAAAAGCAACAACAACCATCTATAGCAGGAAAAATATAAGAAAAAAAAAAAACACCTAAAACGTGATCTCAGAAAAATGATTTTCTTGCCATTTTTCATGTTTGAATTTTTTCAGGGATTTCATGGCCTCAAACATATTTTTATGTTGTTGTTGCTGTTACTGTTGTGGTCTGTTAATGTTATTGTTATGGTGGAGGTTGAATAAAAATCTAACGTGTGCTGGGAAATAAGGTCACGTTGAAGTAAATGTTGTTGTGTTTTACCAGCCACAGACAAACAACAGCCCAACAGCGCCACAAGTTAAGCAGATTAGAATATATATATGTATATATATATATATATATATATGCATATGTATATGTATATATAATTTACAACAAGACCGAATGTCAAACACCCGCTACTTGCACTAAATTCGAAGAAGTTTAATATATCTACCCTTACCTACCTTCAGGACGAATGTCCAATAAACGCGTCTCAGTCACCTCTAGAATGCGCAATGTGACCATATCTTCTTCATAAATTGAAACCAATAACAATTCTTTTGATACAAATATAATCAATCGTTAAAATATATTAATATCTTATGGCATTCAAGGGATAGCATACGATACGAGCCTACGATCATCAACTGTTTATTTATCTTTTTTCCTACAATTTCTAAAGCGATAGGATCACAATATCGTCAGAGCAATAGCCGAGCACTCCCATAGAAAAGATGTATTCTTAATTTTATTTTCTCAACACATTTTTTTTTTTTTTTGGTCACCTTCTAAGGGTTGGGAACACAACGTGAAATATAATATAAAAGTTTTTCTCTCAACAACATTTGGCAGTTCTTCTTATGATTTCTTAAGAGATTAACAAAAAAACACAATTTTGAATCTTGCACTGAAGTAGGAAGGACTTTTTGAGGACTGCTCTTAAGCGGCTGGAGTACAACCACTTAATAAATCGAGCGTATCGTAATTTGATGATAGTATGAACGGAATAAACTTAGGCTAGACAGTAAGCGAGTCTTACAGCTTTCGTAACATTCATATCATCAATCGTTAGCAATCGATTTTCAATAACAAAAACAACAGGATAAAGCAATAGCATAGCAATAGCAATAATAATGGCATTGCCTGGATTTGGATGTTTGGTAACAAAGCATAACAAATGCTTTATGGTACTAAATTGTAAGTATGTCTGAACCGTGGCTAGGCTAAGGTAATGTTAATGATATAACTTTATGGTTTTTGGGCACCAATTCTCCTAACACTACTTTGAAAAATGAATTTCCACAATAGCAACGCAACTACCACCACCGCCATAATCATCATCACTGCTATGTACCGTATCTATGTTTTTTGTGGCCATCTAAAGCATCATAATTCTTATGCATATTTTAGTATAGTGAAGAGTTAAAAACATGACAGCCAGTCGTGCCGCATGCATGCAATACTCACACCATCATCATCACCAATCGCCAAATCTTGCATTAGACAATCGTAGTGCACACAAGCACAAAACCATAAAGCCAAACACACACTTGATCATCAACACTCATGCAAACAAAGTCACATCATAGTCATCTTCGTAGTCAGAGGTGGATAGTTAATACAAAGAATTCTTTTCAAGTCACACTTGCATTTGAGCGAAACCTTTCATTTATGTCTCTGCGTTGGGAGCGAATAAACATTTTTTCATTGTCTGTCAATTACGTAACTTGTAAATGATATCCGTGGACACTTTTCTTATTATTTTTGAATTTTTGGTTTTTTTTTTCTTTTTGTTTTTCAAGCTGCTTTTCATTCTTTGTAATAAAACAAAAAAAAAAAAAAACGAATCTATAGTGAGTTCTTAATAAATATTTTTAATTTTTAAATATTATATTGTAATTAAATTCTTCTATTCACTTAATTGTTTGCTTTTGCACTTGTTTTAAATTTCAATTTGGTCTGTGTTTTTCTTTTCTCTTCACTGCAAACATTTCCCATTAGTGGAAATGCCAGCAAATTTCATCTGAGCCCTGTTTAATATTCAAACAAACATTTGCTGTAAGCTATACTCGCACACATACGTACTGACTCATATTCGCACTTTTCGTCGTAAAACATAAGTAATTAATATTTTACTCGGGTATGCTTTTTTTTTTGTCTCGTTTTTTGATGTAATTGAAAAATGTGGCATAGAATTTAATTTTTTAAGTAATTGTGAGGACAAAGAAAATTTAGTTATAATAGAAAAAAAAAAAAAAAAACCAAAAAGGGAATAATAAAACCCAAAATTGTATTTTACAATTTTTTATTATATGATGATCCGCAATGGACGAGATGAGCAACTTTAAGTCAGTCTTCCACTATTTTGGCAGCGAAGATTAAAGCAAACTGGCATCTGCTTATTATGAATTTTCTAAAGAATGGTACAACACATACAACAAATAGTTACTGATCCACTTTCCAAATTTACCTACAAATCTCGTTGTCTTAAAGTTTGCGAAGCAAGTTAGAAAAGCACATTTATTCAGGCAAATATTGATCACTTGATTCACTTTTTATTATCGTCTTAATTAGGTGACTGCCGGAATTCTTACACAGCATTTTTATACGATTAACACTTTCAGTAATTGTAAGATCTGTATCTGATAAAACTTGAAAATAATCAGGGAGATATTTTATTAAGTACAGTCACCAGTATCGTCAGCGGATCAATCAGTTTTCATTTCTCATTTACAACTTTTTTTTATTAACCTTTCAAGTTTTACTGTTTTTCTTAATTGAAAAATTCCATATCTGAATGTATTCCAAGCAAGCGGGATAACGGATACGCGAACAAATATCGATAAAAAATGCTACGCCGTTTAAGAGTTTCCTTACTGCATCGAATCTCTGGCGCGTAACATATACTTCGCCATTTATTTAATTGTTTGGGGTCTGTTGCGTCTCTGCATAATCTCCGTGCATTCGTGGTAAGAAATGGGAAAATTTTTGTAAGTAAAATTTAGTGAGCTTCAGAAAATATTGAAAACGCTCAACGTTTAATGAGATTATGTAGGTGTATGTTATATTATAACTATATATATATATATATATAATATTTTAATTAAAACTTTATGTATTTTATTATTTTTTTAAAACTTTATTTTTTTTTATTATTTAATTAAAACGATAATTTCAGTTTCTTTAGGCATGAGTGCTTTAGGAAATAAATGCGTTCCCCCCTTACATTGGATATTTCATTCTACGAATTTCCCGCATAGATTCACGCCTTCGGAAATACGGAAGCGATATGCATAGAAAATGTATGTTATGTTCTTTCTTTACATATTGTCAATGAAATTCAATTATGATGTTGATGCGCGTTGCTATATACTTTCCTTACACATCAAAATAAGACTTAGCGTTCTCTTGTCGGCGAATATTGGATATGTCTACAATGCAGGCATTAAGACTTTTCGAGGTCCTTCCAAAGTACTGAATAAAGCAATTGTAGGACTGCAGGAAAGCGGTAAAAACGTCACAGTCAAGCTAGTCCGACTATTGATGCTGGAGTATTTATATAACAACTTTAACAAAAAAAACAAAAAAAAAGGCGTTATGTGGACGATGGCCGAAGAAGTAGTGCGATATAATCCATTATGAATAAGGTTCTCCCCCTCGAACAGACCACGTCAGTGTACCAAATTTAATCAAAGAAAATGTAAAAATGTGCTTCGGACATAATCGGTACAATAAAAGTTGGATATATTTTAAGTCCTTCTGGGCGTTGCATATATTTGAATGAACTTAATATGGTTTGTATCATAAGTAAAGTACGATATGAAAACGATCAGAATTAGCAAATGGTGAGGTAGAATTGTGTGGCAGCATAACAATGATTACTTGTTTACAATGGCGATTTGATTCGTGAACTTGAGAAGTCGGTTTTTTAAAAACAGACCACACTGGCTGATAAACAAGTGTAACATAGTTGCAAATAAGTAAATAAGGCAGTAAGTGGAATAAGGTTTGCGAAACGCTATGGATAATGACTCTCTGATATTACACTTTATTCAATTACCTACACACTAGGCATCGGCTACCCTACGATTATAGTTTCATGAAAACTAATCGAATTTGTTAGAATAAAGAATTTCATCTTTTTTTAACGAACTAAAATCGAAAGTGTGATCTCGTAAACTGCACCGACTTAAGCGAATATAACAAATGAATATTAATAAGGGATTTTCGCTAATCTATCCGCAAATAGAGGCAATAAGTTAGCCTCTGAATTAAGTGATTTCTTATGAACCCGCAATAAATAACGCTTGTTGTTGAACGGAAATCTCACCTAAGATTGCTTAACCTAAAATATCGAAGACAGCAGGAAATTTCAGCTCATTATTTGGGTGATTTCAAGTGTAACGCACAAACATATACAAACATGTATTGGCTTTATATAATTGTATTTGGCTTTATTTCTCTTTTTCTTCTTTTAATTAAACTATTAATTAGCTTGAATTTGGTCAATGCCACAAACGTTTGTGACATTTGTGTTATATGTATACAGAGATATACGCGAATTTTTCTACTACAGACATTATTATCAAAGTGTGAAATCTTTGGTGTATATTCAAGCATGACGTCATCTGCAACAGATTAAAAAAAAAATACCAACAATAATATTATTTTATGCTTATTTGCTTAGATGTGTAAATTTGTATATAAGTACGTGTATTTGATGTGTATGTCTGTGCAGATGAATGCGCTGCGCTAACAATGAGGATTTAATAAAACAAGTTGATTAAGTGTTTATTATACCAAAAAGAAAAAAAACAAAAAATACAACAATAACGACAGAAGCAAAAAAAAAAAAAAACAACAACAACTTCAAATAATAATTCTTTTCTCTACTGCTCGTTTCTGCAGTTGCTGCTGCTGGTACCTGCTAAAGCAAAACAATTGCTACTGCAACTATGTAAGATTGCATACGAACGTATGTATATACATATACGGTATTCGGCTTCAGGTGGAAATTTGTTATTGTTGGTGGTTAGTTGGACCGCTGTTGGTGCTGTTATTGTTTGTTGTTTGTGTGTTAAACTCATGTTATGTTGTTATTTTTAAGTACGGATTTGCTTGAGTGGTTTTAAGTGCTCCAACAGTCGTCTTTATTTTCTGTTTTTCTTCTTCTTCCTCCTATTCGTCTTTTTGCTCTTCCTCATTTTCTTCTACATTTACGGATCTTGCAATCAGTTTACTGCAATACTGTTACGTCTCTCTCCATCTAGATAAATAAGTAAACTCTCGGATGGATGAATGAATAAATAGATAGGTGGATGGATGAATGTTAAGTTATTTTTTACATGTTAACATGTTTTACAATTGTTATTGTTGTTCTTTTCGTTTTCGTTTTTTGGAGCTTTTTGTTACATTTCCTTTCCAGCTTTTAAAGCGTTGTTGGCACTTGCGGTTGCTATTCTCATTGTTTTTGTTGTTGTGTTTGGTATATTCCAACATAATATTTTTACTTAGTAAATGTCTACATTTATGCGAACAGATTGAGATTTGATAACACTTAGCACATTAGGCAGACATAAACGGCATTAAATATAATCTTTCTAAGGAAGTAATGTATGGGTTGCCTTGGCTCGCTATTGTGGCTTTTACTAGAACTGGATTTTTGGTTTTTGACTTCTCTTCTCTGGCCAAATAATGCTTTCAAAGTTGTGGTTCAAAAAACAAAAAAAAAGGTGTGTTTTTTTGAGAGAGTTTTTACATTTGTTTTTACATTTTTCTTCTTCTCCTGCTTTTGCTTGTTTCTTTCCAACGGGTTGCAATTTTCAACAGACATTAACGAAATTTAATTAAATTGAATTTATTGCTTGAAAATGTTGGATATTGTTGACATACTCACGCACACATGTGTTACATTATGTTAACCAAGGAAAATAACGAGTAATGCTTAAGGTTGTTTAAAGAAAGGCCAAGATCAAGAGCAACATAGTTCCCTAATAACAGAAACAACAGAGACTACATGCACTCAATTTACAATAAGCAGAAATAACAAAAACAACTTCGAAATATACAAAAAGCAACACAGAATTTGCTGCAACTTTCTTGAATAGCACCATCACCAACATCACTGTCACCAGTACCACCACCACCACCACCACCACCACCACCAACACCACTGCAACCATAACTAAGCACTAAGAGCAACCGGTACACCAACCGTGGCATTAAACATTCATTTCGGGTAACTGCTTGTTGTTTTAAACAATGCAGAACATGTTTCGGCTTTTAGCGGTTTCTTTGACAGCAATAAACGTATAAACAACAACAACAACAACAACAACAGTAACTTCCTGAGCCACGTTCCTTATTAAAAAACAACAAAAAACAAAACACAAACTACAAGAGAAAAAATAAGGAGACAACTAAAAAGAAAACTCTAAAATAAGATAAATAAAAAAAAAAAGATATACCAACATGTGTTCGAACGACAAAAGCAACAACAAAAATAACATCAACATCATCGTCAATATCATCAACTGCAATTTTTATAACATCGAAAGTGCTACAGATCGCATCATTAAATAATTGCAATAAAAGGCTAACCACTAATATTTTATCAAACTGACGGACTGAGTGACTAACCGCTCGAGAGCGGCTGTGAATGGGATATCAAAAATAGAATAAACATGAGGTAACACTAAGCAAGAAAGCTTTACACGTTTTCAGGCCGAATCTTAAATATTTTCTATTTATGTTAACGAAAATTGTGCGGTTTTTCCCATTAGTCTGGAAATGACGACAAAGACATTATTTTGACAAATACTTTGTGCGTTTTTTTAATCAATATTTAATGCGACTAAGTAAGTAAATGAGTAAGTAAGCCTTTAGAGAATATAACTAATAAAAGTTTCGATTCCAGTTTCCTTGTGTTTTGGCTTTTGTGGGACGAAGTTGTTAGCTAATTGCAAAACTGGTTTGCGATATTGAGAATATGAAGATGAAAAAAAAAAAAATCCATTTTTCAATCGTTTCTACAGCCATATACTAAAAACTCCAACACTGATCGCTCAATAATAATAAAGCTGCTGGAGTCGTATATGATTACAACTGGGCTTAGCATAGTGCGTTGAAGAAAATAGACTCTCATGAGAGTAAAAGCAGATAGTTTTGTACTTTCTGCATTGCAACTAATTTCCGCATATATATGTATATATTAATGATGTTTTATTTATCAATGAACCGATTGAGCCAAAACTATGCCTGCCCCGACGCTGAAAATGATTTTTCCGATATTCGAGTTAAATAAATCGTGGTTTTTGTTTAATCTCAGTCTTTGAATGAATGCGAAATTTAACGAAGGAACTTAGATATATATATATATATATATATATATATATATATATGTATATCTTTGCATAAAAGTTGAATGACAATTGAATCAAACAGATGTCCTATTGTTAAGACGGGCGTATAAGTGGCAAACGAAAGTCATCATCAGTATTATAGTATAATACCGCAATATTTTTCTTATTCCTTGCATAGCCATACACTACTAACACGCTGACAGAGTTATTTAGTAACACGTTCACTTGATTGCTTATCAGAACGTTCGTAACGATTCTAAATTGATGGAAGCTTATGCTTTCACGAAAACTTTCGATAATTTTCAAATCTTGCTTAATGCAAAAAAAAAAAGAAAGGAAAGAGGATGCTTTACAATGTAGCTAATGAAACATTTTTAAAACAAGTAGAATTTAGACTTCACCACAGACTTCACGATATACCCACACAAGCACAATTCTTCACTTTGGCAAATGTAAGGTCGTTGTATTAGATATTTTCGAAATGTTGGATAGAGTATGGTATGATGCTTTTGTTTCCAAGATGATTGCCTATGGTGTCAACGGCATTTTTTCTCGATTCTTATAGAGTTTCTTAGACACCCATTCAAGACGAGTTGCAATCGACGACCATTCCTCAAACCTACCTATTCTATTTAAATGCAGGTCTACCACAAGGCAGAAAAATTAATAAGCACCCCCTTTGTTTTGGTAATGTCAATGTAGAAAAATCGGCGACACTTGATGTGCAAAATATACTCTACTACAGTCGATATTCCTATCATTTGGGCCTTCTATATTCGGGCAAAATAGAGCATAACTCAAATGTGTGGGTGGGAGCATCAAAACTTTCCTTGGAGGCTCCTAAAAGTGCATCTAAAATTCTTGATATTCTTTAGCATTGGCGTAATGTGGGCTCTGCTATGCTTCTCTGCACGTACATCCAGGGCACGTGTTATACAGAGATGAAACAGATATACCCACCAATTTAGCCTTTTAACTACACGACTTTCACAGCGTTTTCTCCTACCTGTCCTGGAGTTTCCAGTATGCCGCACATCGCATTACCGCAACTCATCGTTTTTTTAGCCTTACTGGCCGCCTTTGGAACAACCTACGAGCAATTGTCCTTCCCGCCGTATCTGATGTCCCCATTTTCACAAGCACTACTCTCTCTTTCCACCTCTTTATTCCCATAGAACTTCTTTCGCTGTGTCTGCTCTTATAGGAGATATACCTCGAGTGGCTGGTCATAGAAACAAAAAAAGGAAATGAACATTGAGTATATGAAACACCCGTTTATATGGAGTATGAAAAACGAATGTTTGATATGCAACATAGAGGTTAATGACTATAAAACGAAATATTCGACCGATTTCTTAGTACTTTGGTGGACAAAATAATATGATAATCAAAGATTCAAGTATGTTAGATAAGGGAGAGATCTTCGGCTTCGGCGTCGGAAGAAACTAATCACAGTTCGCCAATGAGTCGATTGGAAATATCTCAGAATAGGCGCACTTTTCATATTTCTACTTGTCAGATGCGAACACGGATCTAAGTTAATTTTATTAAATTAAATGATTGAAGGATTTGAGGTGAATGAATGTAAGAGCAACTGGTTTTCGTTTCTTGAAAGATGCATATTTGCCTCGCATCGAAGTTTAAAAAAACTCACTTAACTCGTATAAGTACAAATTTACTGTAGAGAGTACGTAGCTTGCTTTTCCCCTTTATAACAATCATGCATTTATGCATATAGTGGGAGTGCTTAGTTCGAAAGTCTACAAGATCTTGAGAAAATGCAATAAATTATTTTCGAATTTTTATTAATCTGACCTTATGTACGTGTTGCTGTTATTATTACAAAATATTGTACGACTTTTTCTGCTTTTGTTTCTTGTTTATTCATTTATTTATCGATTATTATTATTACTATTTATTTATGTACTTATTTATTGCTTATCTTTTTTTTTTTTTATAATTGTTTCCTTCTGCTACAGACAACACACAATCTAAAGTTCCAATTTCAAAGAAAATTGTGGCCTTGGCCTTACATGTGAGATGGCGTTTAATTTTAAAAACCGAAAGAAACAAGAAAATAACCAAAAAACACAAACACATTTATGGCACGACAATCGCTTAAACTTAAGCAATAATCATACAACGCAGGCATAGGAAACTGTTGGCCCTATGGATAAATATGATATGTAAACTGGTTACATTTTTCCATATGAGTCAATGCAAGATGCGATTTGTTAATGTGGTAACGGCATTTGACCTCTTTTGTTGTGGGGGTAATTGAGAGCTAGCGATCTCAGTTTTGTTACTAAAACTTTACTAGCAATTGTACGCTAAGCTATCGTACTTGGGATGACTGCATAACTCGGTTTGTATGCCTCTCTCACTCTGTGTGTGTATAATGTGTTTATATGTATGTGAGTGAATGTGCACTTAAAAAATCATGAATTTCAATCACCAATGAGCAAAGTGCAGCCAACTTAATTGTTTTCTAATGGCAGACAATGACAGCAATAACTGAGAAATGGTAACAACAAAAACAGTATTCATGCCAAGAGGCTGATGATGGTTTAAATATAGCACAGCGCAACATAGCACAACACAAATGGCACATTAACCAACTTTGTGTGGTGGCTACTGTTTTAATATTAAACCCAGAATACACCACATAAGTAAAGATCCGCAGACAAACATGCTGAAGATATATATATATATTTATATATATATATATATATATATATATATATATATATATGTTAAATGTTTTGCTATTAAAGTGAATGTGTTTTTGTTTTTTTTGCTTTCTTTTACCATTTCTGAATTAAATTCAATGAGTACAAATATATATACAAAACAATCTAAAACAACAACCGCAACAATAACAATAACAACAACAACAACAACAGCGATAACAGATGCCATAAATTGTAAGAGAATACATTTTTTTTTTTGCCAGATCTTCACATTTGTAGCTCGCCAAGAATTGTATGGAGTTGAAAGCATGGGAAAGTCACGTTGTCATTGCCATCGTCCTCAACATTATCATTATCATGATTTTGACCATAATCAACAACCACCACTGCTACTTCACTACGAAGGCGACATATGATCGAATTTCTTGCTTTTTTGCTATTGCTGTTGTTGTCTAATATTAAGCTACAATGGAAAATATTTGGAACAAGTGCACTCATGTGCTTCTTTGCAACAAATGCTTGAAAAAAATAAATAAATAAAAAACTTCGACCAGCTGACAAGGCCAAAAAATATAAATGTATATATATGCATATGCATATATACATATATAGATATATATATGTGAGTGTGTTCCTACTTTTTATGTGAAAGCAAATGCGAGCTTTGTAACTTTCACTTGCATTATCAACATCGATATTACGGTTGTGAGTTTAAACACTGAAAGAGAGCGAGAGAGAGAGATAGAGATAGAGAGAGAGAGAGAGATATCAAAAGAGAGAGAGAGAGAGTAAGAGAGAGAGATCGATAGAGAGAGAGAGAGAGAAAAGGAGAGATAAGAAATCGTATTAGTAGCAAGATTTAAAACCGTTTAGCGGTTTATTCATTCGCATTACAGCTGTTGTAGATAAACATGCACATATCCACATACATTCACACGTTCACAAAGAACTTTTGTAAGAAAACCTTTCGAGAAAAGACTATTAAACGTACAAAACTTTCAATTGTTTGAAAATAAAAAAAGAAAATAAGAAAACTAAATACACATTGATTTACAGTTGAAGTCAAATGACCAAGAAAAGTGTAGTTTTCAAGTTTAGAAAGTAACTGATTAGCCAGCCAGCCATGTGTATGCTATCGGTTAGCGTATAGTCAAGATTGAAAAAAAAAACGAAGGAGTAGCAAGAAACGAAAAACAACCAACCAACCCAGTAACCGAAAATTAACCAATAACTATAACTAGCAGTACATTAAAATACAATTAAATACGGTTAACGGTTAACGGTAAACGAAAAGAATAATGAAAAAGAAAAAAAAAGAAAAATGAATTCATGACATATATCTATATACACCTTTTTATATGCGCATGCATTTATGTATATATTTTTTTAGTGACACATTACCTTTCTCATAGAAGTCGATATGTGTGCATGGTATGGAAAGCATATGAAATAAACGAATACATACATACATAGCATATGAATACCATTTTATAAGATATTCAACTAATCGGCAAATATGGCACGTTTGCCGTCGTTATACGACTTTCTGTCGATCTCTGTGCACAAATGAAAGTAAATCTCTTACATTCTTTTTCTGTTTTCTTTTGCTCATTCCTTCGCTTTGTTCGATTACTAAATAAAAAACAGAAAAAGAAAAGCAGCAGAGTTAGTTTTTCCCAACACACACACACACGTGCATACAAGAACACAAAATAAGAAGTAGAAGGGTTAATTGATTGCATTGTGTTTTTTGTGCTCTGTGCTTCTGAACAAACCATGTCTGCTTGTATGTGCTTGGAGTATTTAAAGAACTCATCTCTTCTCATATCTAATTGACCTTCTTTTGCTTTACACTTGCAAATGCATGTGACTGTGTTTTATCATTTTGTTTTTTTTTTTTTTTTTTTTCGTTTATTTAAATGTCTAGCATCAGAATAATGTAAAACTTGGTCAACAGGTGTCTTTCTACTCACTACTGCCCCAGCCAGCTGAGGCTTAAACAGCAAACTCAGCGCATAACTAAAAAAATTGTTTTTTCTTATTCGGTATTTTTGTCTTTATTTTGTTTATTTATTTTTTTTGTTTTTGCAATTATTTTTTCATATATCATGCAAATCTCTGTATATTAACCTTTTTTGGTTGGTGCTCGTTATTAACCAATTTTTTGGTTTTTTTCTTTCGTGGTCATAAGATATGTTTTTCGTATATTGACTGGAAAGCCTTTCAAATTCAATGTTTTTTTCTTCTTTTAAATCAAACTTTCGTGGCTGCCAAGAAGCATCCAGCTGTGCCTATAACTGTGACGTTTTTTTTTTCTCTTTCTATTTAAACGAGGGATGGGTGGACGGGGGGAGGGGGGGGGGGGGGGGTGATTTTTAAATATAAAATATTTGGATTTCTTTCTTACTTTATTATGTTGAGATTTTTTTTTTTTATATTCTATGGGGAGTGGTAAAGCTGTTATACGGAGAGGAGTGTTTTTTATTTTTGGTTTCTATTTTTCTATTTCTAATTGATGGGCTCTTTCTTTTGCAATAAAAAAAGCATAATAGAAAAAAGAAGAAAGAGAAGAGCTATGTCAACAATTATTTTAGAGTTGACAATGTTAGGAGGTCATCATCAAGGAAACAATTGAAATTTTTTCAATTAATGCATTTAGTAGACGGAATCGATGACTTTCGCAGAAGAGCGCATGGGTTTGGTTGTTTATTACCTTTCAGTATCCCAAGTATGGATGTAATATTCTCTTTAATTTTTTTTATTAAAACTAAATATTTGACAAGAAGTGCATAAGAAAATTAATTAATTCAGCCATGATATGAAGCGGGAGTGAAAAATGCAATCGTAAGGCTCGGTGCCTTCTCTTGATCCATCAGAAAAAAGACGTTTTATTATTAAGAATATACTAAACCAGCAATAGAATGGTTTAACAACTACAGAAGATAAAGAAATGGAAAACATGATGCGATAACGCAACGGAATAATATATTTAGGATCATCGATTTTGTGGTTCCGAAAGTAAACCCAAATAAAACCCACTTTTATGTGGGCCTACATAGTTGTATAGCGTACAGAAGTCGGTGAAACTTGTTATGAAAACTTATTATGAAAACGTTACGTTTTGTGCACGTGTTGGATGAAACCCATATTTGGTTAAACGGCTTGCTCTTTTGCTCTAAACAAATTACTGTTGGTCCTTAAGGACTTTGGCGAATACAAAAATAACTTTTGGGTGCGGTTTGAGTATCGAAATGACATTGCAGTTACCGTGAATGGAGAAAGCGGGGGAAACATGATAACAGATTTTTTATGATAAAATTTAAACGATTTTGACTTGGGCGACTTGATGTGGCTCCAACAAAATAATGAAACATGCCATACGTTTCGTAAAAAAATCAATTTAAAGGGAGAAAAATTCGATGATTGTGTGATTTCCGAAAATGCTTATGTGAGTTTGCGATATAACTCTATTGGGCTTTCTATTTTAAAGTTATATGAAGGCATTGGTTTGCTTTAATTTTCTACAAGTTTTCAACGACTTCATCTTCTAAGATTGTTCATGTTATTCGGTGAAATAAGGACAGACTTATGAGGAAAAGCGGCTAAAAATTGATGTTCCAGGATTGAATTTTTCCGACGGAAAAATCCTTGCATGCGATACGTGAAAACGGACGTGAACGGATGAATTCATCACTGTACTCCTCCGTGAAATTTGCACTCAATTGTTTAGGCAGCAACAGGCAAAAGCCGTCAGAGAAAAATTCTCTCGGGAAAGAAATATACTTCCAATGAAGACGTGATTATCGTAACTAAAGTGTGTTTTGAAAGATTAATCAACGTGCGCTATGATGAGAAAGGGCTAGAAATGTTAGAGACGCATTGGGATGAACGTGTTACTCTTGAAGGAGATAATGTTAATGAATAAAGTCATATATTGCCTAAAAGTTTTCTTTTATTAGTGATGCCACGAACCTTTTCAATAAAATGGGTTGCAATGAAAATATCGAGAAATTCCTGATACAAAGCTTAGTTATATGAAGTTAAGGCCACTTCACTTCACTGCCTTTTGAAGCTTTTTCCATACAAGACTTTTTAAAAAGTTAATTTTATACGACTAGTTTTCTGATATATCTTTCGATTTTTTCATTAGGCTAAGCGAAGTGGTACAGAGTATTTAGTTGTCGATCTTGCCCGATTGCAGCGTTTTACACTTCTTTTCTTTTCTTTTCTTTTCACTTCTATCTGTTTTTGGCATTTATTATTTACTCGAACATTTTTCAGTTTGGCTTCAAGTGTAAAATAAACAATTTGAAAAATCCCATAACATTATAAAATTCTTTAAATCATCTTGATTGTCATCGTCGCCATCGAGCAATAGGTTATGATCAAGTACTTTTTCCAATGAAAGGGATCATAAAAAATTTAAAAGCATACATATAAACGTGAACAATAGAATCATAAAATTCGAAATGAAAAGATGTCAATGATTCTTTAAATCTTTAAATTTTTGTGTATATAACGGAAGGTGTGGGAGGGGCATGAGTTAATTTGAATGTAAGTAACTGAAATCATATGTAAGATCGAGTTTGAATTAAGAAGAGTTCATAAAAAAAAAAAAACAAGTAAAAACGTTATAGTCGGGCTAGGCCGGTTACCCACACACGCTGTTAAATACCCTATACCACATTTTCTAACACAATTCCCATTTTGCCATTTTATCGGAACTTGGATTGTGTGTATATTAAAAATTAGACTTGTTTGACGTTTGTGCTACTAAAAAACAAAAATATTCGTTAAAACTCTTATATAGGATAAGATATAATGATAGATGTGGGTGGCCCAAATAGGGTATAGTGAATTTTTTTATCTAAATTTACTACTATAGGTTAAGTTTCAACATAACCTATTAAAATGTAGGCTTTTTTACCCTATAAAGGGTCAATTTTTGCATAAGTCCTTATATGGGGTTGGATCCAAACAATTGCTCGAGGCGGTCCAATTTATCACTTAGTCGCTTTTGTCAAGAAATTTGGAAACTTACCATCTTTTACATATAACGATTTTTCAAAGTAGGCTATTGGATATCAATTCGACCGATCCAGACCATTTTCAATAGCGTTCAAAACGTGTCAGTGCGCTGGATCTCATTGAAATATCTTAAAAATTGTGACATCTACCTTGAACACAAATTTACATGGACAGGCATCCGACGGATAGACGGACAGATCGGCATAATAAAGGGTGGGTTTACCTTAACGCGCTTCTGCGTGTTGCATATGTCCGCACAAACTTAATATGCCTTGTACCACAATTGGTGTTGCGTATGAAAATGGAAAGAAAGAGAGATATATAGAAGAAGCTTGAAAAAATTTGATTACGTCGTTGATCATAGTGTCAGAAATTCAAATTTATATATGAAAAGTAAAAACGCAATTAAGATCAGACCAAGTTTGGCTTCCTGAAAGCTACACAGGTGCATGCAAGTGTATATGTTAACATGAAGGAAAAAAGTTAATTTTATTAAAAATAAATAATTAAGTAAATTATAATATAGCGGATGCAACGCAAGCAAATCTAATGAGAAGATATGAAAGTGTTAAGATTTTTACAGATGTTAAGCAAATCTGATATATCGGCTATAACCGTGATATTCATTTTAACCTGATAACGGTACTAATTTATTTATTTATTTCTTCATAGCGCACTATTTTACTTTGTAAATATTCCCACAGACAGACACTGACAGACAGCCAGACAGATACGAATTGCGTCAACATCTTAACTTAACAAAGTTTATAAACACAAGATATGACCTTTGATGCATACCTACATTGTGTAGGGTTCTTGATTTGCGTATTTGCAGGCATTCCCAATTGATTCACATATCACACTAGACTGCGGATACCACCTCTCTCTATCCTTTTCTTTCACGACGTCTTTCGAACCGTTACAATGTTACGCGAACAATGTACGTCTTCTTAATAATTAGTTGCGTTAAAAGAAAAATATAAAAAAAAAAAAATTAAAAGAAAAGTAGATTCACTCTACTAAACAACAAAGCCTTATCCTTATTGCCCTTCGTTGGGCACCTGACTACTGCAGGATGGGTGGATCGTTGCTTCGATTGCAATAACCTAAAATCCGCTTAAATACTTATCACGACGTACAAGCAAGTGAAGCCTATCCATTTCTGAGTAACTTCGTTTTGTATGAATTTAGCATTGTTTGCGCCTCCCTTCGTGTTTGTCTATCCGTTTGAAATTCTACAAATTCTTCAGATTCTAAGGCGAAGACTGATTGCATTCTTCACTTATGAAAATTTACATGAGAATTGAAAATTCTTTCAAGTGGTTATGTGGACATATTTTTTGGATTATCCGCAGCCAGAACGCAATCATATCGCACTTTAGTTGTTTTATTTGCAAAGTTTCTATTTTTCTCTTTCTCTTTTACATTTTTTGGGGTATGAAAGAGATAATCAAATAATTAGCTTAAAAAAAGGAATACAATCGAGGCAAACGCTTTCGTTTTACAAGCTTTGTATCTCAATTGTTTATCATTCTGCTTACGTACAACGAAATTTCATAACATAATAGAATATTAGAACAGAGTATTAGTGCCAAGTATATCAAACTTTAAATACATTGATCTATCTGTGTGTGTATGTGTGTATTATTCTCTATATATTTACTATGTATTTGAATGGTTTAATATACTATTTACATATACGTTCACCCATACACTTGGAATCAGTTATAAACACACGTTATGTATTATGCAAACATACATTAATGTTATATAAAATACATACATAGGTCTTATGTTTACATTTATACGTGCATGCACTTACGAATAATTGCCTAGATGTTGACATGTAAATATTTAAACATGCAACTATGTAGACATGTAGACAATTACGAGAATGATTTAGACTTTGCGGATTGGGGGTTCGACGTCTCAACTTAG
Organism: Glossina pallidipes; assembly: GCA_000688715.1. Taxonomy (NCBI): domain Eukaryota; kingdom Metazoa; phylum Arthropoda; class Insecta; order Diptera; family Glossinidae; genus Glossina; species Glossina pallidipes. Next base: position 3,755,991 of record KK499764.1, on the reverse strand, counting down.
GCGCATTCCCTCAATGATTGATACGACAATTACCTTAGAGAGTTTGGGCGTCTTAACTTAGACGCGGGACGGTTGACGCCGCAGCCAGCAGTGCCGGCTCGTAGAGCTAACTGCTGTAGCAAGAATATTGCATTTAGCGAATATAAAATCCTTGAATTATAATTTCGATCAAAAAGGGGATTAAAATCGTGAATGATAATTGGAAACGCATTCAATAAATTCAGTACAAAATGCACAAAGTAAAACCGTGATTAGTAAAACGGTCCACAATAACCGATAAGTCAAAATGTAGCATTAAAGTCTAAACTATTCGAAGGATACAAAGCTGCGCTAATTTCTTCTCCTTATCCTTTAAATTAGTTAAAGAACCCATCAAACGAACACAAAGAAATTTAAAGATTAAGTGGTACAAAGTATTTCTTCGAAAAGTGGTAAGCAAGAAGGGCCTAAAAGGGATTCCTTTTTCCCGGTTTCTTTCTTGCTGTTATTATACCCACACACGCTGTTAAGTGCAAATTTTTGAATTTTTTTTACACGAATTGAAAACTTGAACGCAAATTACGATTGGACTAAACAGATGTTCGCATCATTTTTTTCCCCTTTTTTGATTAATTTTGGTTTTGAAAAGACATTCGATTAGAGCAGACATTTAGAAGTAAAAATGAAAAAACTTAATAATGTGATCAAGTAAGAAGATTCAGGCGCGGCCGGCTCTTTTATCCAGAGTGCGTCACCGTTATTCTAGAATAGACAAAAAAAAAAGGACGCAACTCAATTCTCATACTTTTCGTTTTAATGTCGTGCGTCTTAGGAAGCTGGGATGTACTCAATCTGGCTCATTTTAAAATCAATCTGCATGCAATGGCTTTCAGCGTTTTAACCAAATTTGCAGCAAATATCTTAATTTTTGCGATCATGAGCACGTTTGCCACAGCAATTAAGCGACAGGTGAACAAACGAACTGACAAAACCGTATCTAGACCGATATAAATTTGATGCTAATCAATAATATGAAGACTTTATATGGTCCCCGAATCTTCTCTTTGTGTGCTGCAAGCATTTGGAGAAAAGAATTAAATTTCAATATCCTCTAATATTGAGAAGACGTGGTCGATTTTTCTGTTTTTGTCTAGTTGCTGCAGGGCCATCCCTAGCATATAAATGTCACTTTTTATCGTTATATCTATTGTGGTTCATAAGTAATTACCAACCAATCAAATTGTTTTCGTTGTTGTTGTCGAAGAAAGATCTGGTCTCAGGTTTAATCGATTTGACTCAATCTCACTACCAATTTACGCGCAAGAACTTCGAATCTTTCCACCAAATTTGAAGACGTTGCCTAATATTTGTCAACAGGATTATGCTTACCACACCGAAGGATGAGGGCTACATTCATTTGGTAGAAACATTTTCAACTTCAAAAACCCCACAAAACTATGCATGATGTCCATCTGTCCATCTGTCCGTCTGTGCAATGTCTATTGTAGACATTCTCCTGGCCCTAAATATGAAAATATCGACTTCAAATTGGACAGAAACATTGGAGGTTTTTGCACGCATTTGGTATTTAAAATGGGCCAAGGCATTCGAAGGTCGCCCACAGAACCACGTAACCTGCGCACACCTCTGTTTTTCAAAAGCACAGGAAAAAGGAAAAAAATGGTCTTTTGCTCATCGCTATAACAGATAAATCTGAAAAAATTGGAACATATATTCTACGTGCGCCGCTGTAGTGCCTGCAAGATTGACTACGCTTACCCAATATTATAGTGTGTCCGCGTTTATAAGGCGTAGAAGCAAGCTTCAAAAACACAATAAAGTATATTCATGCTTGGCTAGCTTCAAATTCGGGACGCACGTAAGCATGTCCCTCTGTTCGTCTATTTATCTGTCCGTCTCTTGATAAGTCTATTTGTCTGTTCGCCTGAAGAAGTTATCGTCTACAAATCTCCAAAAGAGTTTGAAAATGGCTCAAACAGATCAAATAACACGCCTACAATGCGCACATGTCTACACACCCAAAACTGAGAAAACCTTCGTTATCCGTATGTTTTTCACGGTCACGGTCATTGGTCATAAACTGTAACAGATACATCATATAAATTTTCACGAGATTATGCTACATAACTAGAAAAAGCCAGCCACGCCCATCCAATATGGACTATGTAAATATGGCTTACTTTTAATCTTTCATATAATAATAGTGATGGTCGTAAGAGATTCGGTCTCAACCGAATGTAATTTTTTTACTTGTTATTAATAATTATTATCTGTTCAACTGCTATATAATGCAATTCGTATGAATGTCTAACGAACATGAAAGAAGCACACCCGAGCATACATATACATATACGTATTCAGAATCAGCTAAATTGTTTCCCTTTTGTTAAATTCGTCACATACGTACTGCTACCCACGAATCTATGCAAAATTCTTAAGATTTTGAATTGCCATAAAACCGATTTTTCATTATTGTTGGATCACTTTAAGGCCATTTTCAAAATAATCCTTCTCACTTTACACATACGCTCGTATTTACGCTTTTTTATGAGTAAATTAAACTGAAAAAAAAAAAAATAGGTCTCGTTATGAAGCACATAAAAACGCATAAACGTGCGGAGGCCGCACATCCATTTATTGGTTGATTGTTAGTTAGTTGGTTCGTTGTTCGCTAGCTGGCTGGTAGGTTGGCTGGCTTGTTGACTGTGTCTGGCTCCGAATGGTTAAAGGTGATCATTGTAATTATGGCGGTGTTTTGGTTGTGAATTCTATTCTTGCATCCATAGCCACAACAATACCTATGTATCCAATGCAATAACATGGAAGCATTTTTAAAAGCAGAGAAGTTTGCCGCACAACAAGAAAAATCTTAATTGAAACTTGTGTGTCAAATATGTTCAGCTACCACTTCCTTTAAAGACTTGCCAAGTGTTCATATTACAAAAAAGTGAACGAAAACAACAAAAAAAAAAAAAATAAATAAATAAGAAATACCGAAAGCTTCCCCCGAGGTTTATTAGCATACTTCCCCCCATTTCGTTTTGCAAGATTCTCCAAACGAAAAATTCAAAATTATGAAATGTTTGGCCACAGAATGCTATAAAAGCATTCCGTGCTAAAGTAGGATTCGCTGCTTTTAATACCATCCGCCTCATAACGAATACCGTGATGATTATCATCATTATTATTATTATTTTTATTTTTGTACAAATGTATATACGTGAGTGTTGTTTTCATATTTATTGTTATGATTCTAATAATTTTATTTTTTTATGGAAGTTTGATTAAATCACACTGGTTAGCACTTAGCTTATGTGCGAGCAACTGAGCGAGTAAGTAAACGTTTGTGTGTTTTTCTTGCATAGTTGTGTTTCAATCGTTAGTTAGTAAAGTAAATCTGGCAGTCAGGCAGAACCGACAAGTAAATAGTCATTTGGGACTCGGCACATGCATTCGCAAACTCACGGATGATGCTTTGATTCTAGCGAAGAATAAACCAATCGAGGAGTGAAGGAGAGAAAGAGAAAAAATGTTACCAAGATCAGTGTGTTTAGTTTTCATGATTTTGCAGTTGTCACTCTACGGATAATATTTTCAATTTTATTTGGTGACGGTTCGTTTCGTTGTTACATACTTTTTCATTTTCTCACCATCGAAGGATATAGATGTATATTAACTTCATACGTATATACGTACATCTATGTCTCCCAGTAGTTACATTGTAATCAATATGATCATAAACTTGGTTGTGATTTCTCTTAGACACAGAAAAAAGAAAAATGAAGCACTTACCCTTTACCAATTGCTGAATCCAATTAGGTGATCATTTCCGTTCGTCCGTCCGTCTTTCTACTTATAAATTTGTATACAATATCTTAGGGATCCATCCGAAAGGTACATAGGAGTATAAAAATTAGCCTTGACAGCTCACGGACACGCCCACAGCGAACATTGTACTTTCCAATTCTTATGCATTGGTCTGAGACGGTTAGTGGTTAGTGGTTTCATTACTGTATATACGTAGGGACCATAACGAAAACGTACCGAATTTATGCAAGCGTTGCGCAAACTTCATTAAAATTTTTTTAAAAAAAAAAAAAAGGAAAAATTTTAACTGAAATGATTCGAATAACCCTACGAATCACAAATGAAATAAAAATTGTACATATTTTTAAAATTAAATTGGAAACCTTGTTATAAATAAATTTGTAACAGCATAAGAAGATAAAAATAATAAAAAAAATAAAAAGAAATGATGTCTTGAACACTTAGTGAGTAAAATTACAAATTAACTAGAAAAAGAAGAAGAAGAAGAAGAAAAAGAAATACGACGGTAAGAAAGAATTTATCTTAGGCTTGGAGTGAATCTTTCGATTCCTACCGTTCGGCCTGTGATGCCTTGCACGCATACGTCTCGAAAGTAACGAAAATATATGTAAGGGAAAATACATGACTCCACGGCAAAGTTACATTGTTTCTAAAAGTGGGGAGCGAAACTATGGGGTTCCCTTGGTTTACCCATAGACGTGCCGAAACCTTCACCTCTTCGTGGTGCTCCCTATAAAACATTTTCTGCTGCATTATGGCTCTGCGTTTCCTTTGGTTTTATGAGTCGCACAGTAAATGGCAAAGAAAGGTTTAAGGCTTACTATCTATAATCTAGCAATAGGTGTTTCTCATTGGAAGCGGAAGGGGTCTAGTCGGAAGGGGCTTCTTTTCTAAATTGAAAAGGAGCATTTCTTTCCCTATTGGTTCTCTTGGTGGAGGTCACCTAATGAAGATGGCCAGCGATATCAAGTGGGCTGGGGCACAGCTGGGTGTGTGTGCTGTGCGACGACAACCTTGGAAGCATTATTTCCTTGAGAAAAGATAGTTGGATTTGGCTATCCGGGACGTGTGGATAGTCCAAAGGCAAGAGTGGCTACGGCTGCGTACAGTATGAGATCATCCAAAGCTGTATAGCTTAGCGTAAGTTCTGGTTTGAACGATAAGCCAAGAAGTTAAAGGGTGTCCACGGGGGTCAGGTTGCCCAAAGTAGGATTGCTCCGGCAGGAAGATGCACACTACCCATCGGAATGCCGGACGAATGCCTTCTTGCCTGACTGCTGGGTACGGCCCTTCGGGGAGTATTCGTGGTGGCTGTGGTTACCTCAAAGTTTCGCAGGGAGCATTTAAAGAGGTGCTTAGAGAGGCCTCGACGCAAACCACTAAGCGAGAATTTGGTCCATACCCATTTTCTATTGCGGTACTTCAGGGTAGAGAGGCCCCCTTCAATGGGGATTCCCTTTCTCCCTGAGGGGTCGTCAATCAACTTACCTCTCGATTGCCGATAGTTGTAGGCAACCCGTTTGATTAAGACTTATGTCAGGTGCAGACGTTAACCACCCACAGGAAACTGTTTCTAAAAGTAAGCATCGTCTTACATAATTCTTACTATATATAAAAAATTAATCTTGATTCTATAAGAGGTTGAATATAACACAAATTCAGATGTTTATTTACTTAACATAGCCGATCTAAAAAGTATGCGTAATAATAAAGTGGAAACTTTATTACATGCATAATATTAATGGCAGTAACACATGCATTTATGCTTAAAGGTATTGCTCTAAAAATAATAACGAGAAAAAATTTGAGACAAACTTTTGAGATCGACATCATTATTTACAAAACGCGTCTGAGAGATCGATGAATTAAATCGACTTTATTGTCCACGTTAGGTTAGAATGTGCCGAGTTTATGAGCTTTCCGAAATCACTTCTTCTTCTTCTGCATTACATACGTTCAATATGCCTAATATACTCGGTATCGCCACGAATTCTGAGGTTGAGATGACTTATGAATAGCTAGCTCTTAACAATCCAGGCAATTAGATTATTTTGAAAAGTTTAAGTTTAAACGTAAGCGAGTTAATCGCATCGATATTTGGCATCGTTTCAAGTGAAATTTCTGTCGGCATTTTGAGATGAAAAATATTTAGGTGGTCGGTTTAGTAGGCTTGTTTAGGGAAAAATTGCACATCTATTTGATAACAGATGCACATGCTAGAGTTTATACGATGATCGATATATGATTCTTGGAGCATTACAAACGGGACAACTAAGTCAATATATTTTCGAAAAAATTTTGGTAAGGTGATGGTGGGAGATGGGCGGGAGGGGGTGGAGGTTATAAAAAACGTAGAAAACCTTTTTCGATGAGCAGTAAATCAAAAATGATTATTCTTCATTTGTGCCTTTGATTTGCGAGTATGTTTGACGAATAGACTTGTGCTGATGGAATTCTCATTCTCGCAACGACAATAGCAACAAAAACAATTACAATACCAAACAGCGCCAGTAATAAAAAAACGACAAAGACAACGACAACGACAACGACAACGACAACGACAACGACAACAGCAATAACAATGTTGCCTTTTTAATGTTTATTGTTAAAGATTTAAAAACTTGTTGATATTGATGTTGAACGAAATTGATGATCACAGCGATCTTTGTCTGCACTTTGTATAATTTATGAGTTTAAGTTGGTCTGTGTATCAGTAAATATGTGTATGATTATATACAAGTTATATATATTCAAGTACATATATGGGGGTAAAACACTTGATAATGGTGATAATGATGATGATGATAATGACGATAATGACGATAATGACGATAATGACAGTATTGGTGGTGGTAGTGGTGGTGGCATGAATTCAATCAATCAAACTGACAAAAAAAAAAGTGACACAAAAGGAAGCGCTAAAAGAGAGAAAGAGAGAGCAATTGAAAAGAATAAATAAACGAAACGCTACATATCTCTACGAAATTATTATCGTGCGTTTGTCTTAGTGCCTTCCATTCTGATTGTAATTGTATACCAAAGCAACTTAAATGCATAAAAAGATTTTATTGTTTTTTTTTTGTCTTTCTTTTTTAATATGTGAATAATAGCGTCTTCTTGAGCGGATATGTTGTCTGCGCAAGTGCGGTTGTTTTCATATTCAATTTTCTTGATTTCATTTGGTATTTGAATGGAGGCATATGCACACGCACATGCCCGCACAAAGCCGCAATAGTTATTAATTCATATGTCATTGTATAAATAAATCTAAATTGATTGATAAATTTTTTTTTTTTTTTTTTTTTTTTTTTTTTGTTATATTCTTAAGGCTACATTAAGGCTACATTTGTTATTGTTAAATTTAATTGCTACTGATGTCAGTATTTGTTTAAGAATTAATTGGAAATTTATTTGTTAGGCCCTCACACCAACGATAGTGTAAAATATTTTCATATGACGGGAATATTTGTAACGGAGGCGTAATTGAATTTTTTTTTCAAAAATACGCTTTTTCTTACCACACAAAGTGTTTACAGTATCAGTCAGTCTATGCGCATCAATTGCGTAAAGTTTAAGTTTATTAGTTACCTTCCGTCAAGTTTTCCTGATTCCGGTTTAGTATCAATGAAAGGCTCATGAAGACTGAGCATCTTAACCTGTTGGTTTTTGTTTTCTCCTGCCTCTTTTAAACTACTATACCCAGGCTTATCGAATATCTGAAGAGTAAAGAAATGCTTAAATTTGCGAATTGACTATTTTGTATAACAAAGTAAAGGGTGGCTCAAATTAGTGCCCATTAGTAACTTATGCGGATTACTTTCAAGAAACTAACAACCTATCTAGCAAGTCAGCAATCCACGCTGTTCAGCAATGTGTTGTTGTGGCATGCTAAACAAATTGCCTTCGACAGAAGGCCTTTATATCTATCTCTTACGTATTATATACGCTTCGATCTCATAGTGGAATAAAGTATAGTTAAACATTTATTAATATGTAAGTTCTCAGAGCGTGTTCTGTCACATTGGATGGTAACAGTTTTTTGTTCATTAAGTGCATAGTTGCGATGCAATACTTGCTGAATATTTTACAGAGTTCATCTTCCATAAGTCTATACAAGTAACCAACTTTTAAGAACTCAAAACTCGAGTTGATCCAAGGAATGGTAAACTTTTTAATTTCCATTTATCCGGATGAATGCAGAAGACACTACGTGTTTTCAAAACCAGCATTTATGATATAGAAAAGCGGTACATTAAATAAATCTCATTCGTTATTGACAAAATATTATAAAAACGTTCCCAGCTTGTAAATGTAAATCGATTAGCACGAATAGCTGTTTACCCAGCAATTTAAGTTGTCACTTGCGTCGCGTAAGAATTGAAAAGGTGTGATGTTTAAACTATGCAGAAAGTTAAGAACTAGAGTGGATTTTCATGCTTTTGATTTTTATTTATTAAATCGCAACTAATTCATTCTTTGCCCCTCCTAAATGATGACCATCTATACCACCATAAACTAAGCATATAACATTTTCAATGATAGGCAGTTTCGATCAAGACCATAGTTGATCTTTCCTGCAAAATGAGGAATATGTTAAGAGCATAAACTATTTGTTTTTTTCTTTTTGTGCAACCATAATAAATTTACTTGCAAAACATTTCGAGAAATGTCAGCACCGGAGCGAGTCGCTAACAATTTAAGCGGCCCTGCGGTAAGCAGCATAATTGGTCCAAGTTTGAATTAAACAAAAATAAAAAGAAAATCATTTAACCTATGTTCGTATATCTAGAGAATGGCGTAGGACTTTTTGGGAACGTTAATCTTTGTATGATTGGTGCATATTAAAATCAAAAAGTTCAATCTTCGACTAAAAAAAGGTTCTCTTATATTAATAAAAAAATTTTTAAATGAATCGAAGAAACTTTCAGTCTTCCATTAGAAAATGGTTTTAGAAGGTGCTTCGAGGAACACGCTTTCAAAGTTTCAGTTGAGCGTGTACTGCCATACGTTTACTTTGGAAAAATCATAGTGTTTGACAATTTAAAATTTTGCCGCGTCCACGATTATGTTTTTATGTCATTCTTGATCACTTAAGTCGGTTAAAAACATATAATTTTTTGGGAAATAAGTTCCCGACTGACTATCATAAGCTGTAAGTTTGGCAACATTTATACCGCGTAACAATGATAATAATAATAATAATAATAATAATAATAATAATAACAATAATAATAATAATAATAATAAGAATAATAATAATAACAATAATAATAATAATAAAAATAATAATAAAAATAATAATAAAAATAATAATAAAAATAATAACAGTAAATACTAAAAATGACGGTAAATGAAGCGGATGCGATAACTGCAACGTCCAACTTAACAATGACAATTGATTTAACGGCTGTGACTTATCCCGATTTTTGCTTAAAAACGTACTTGAGATTTCCATGGATCGAATGTTTCAATTTTTAATTATAATTGCTCTACGTTTTGTAAACGATGCTTGTAAACTACAGCCGGTATGTATGTAAATGATATTGTCGGTTACTACCGAGGTAACCCATTGAATTTAGTTTATCTTTTTTTACCTTTTATTTATTTACATAAAATATTAACTAATATAAAGTCAATACCAAGTAACATTATAAGGAGGTAAAATCAGATAAGTTATACAAAGTTAGACCGATAGATTATATTGCCAGTACAATGAATGATATTTAAATTCATTAGAATATTTAGTTTCATGTGAAATGCGGCTTCCAATTCAGTAGCGTTTCCCACTATTATCTATTGTCTATTCCCACTAATATATTATTATTAGAATTAGCCTAATAACGTAATAACCCTACGTTTGCAGTAAGATGCAGTAATACACCTTAAATCCGATAAATAATAAACAGTTTAATTAACAGCTCTTCCATTATGATAGCCACTTAATAAGCAATGAAAAATGATGAAAAACGTATTAACAATATGTGAAAATGTATCGTATAAACGACTCAAATGCCATCCTGATTTATATCCTGAATATCGAAAATTCGCCCTAAGACAAATGAAACCCTATTGAGTGGCAGTCTGACTTGCGTACCTAATTATTTCGATCATCTATTATAATAACAACCGTTATAAACTGTTTACATAAAACACGGAAGGGAGAAAAGAGTTCGCACCTTAAGACAATCGAAGTGGAAGAAAACTCCTTGAAGTTCTTGGTGGAAAATTAAAAACTGGCTTACCAACCAAAAGTGATGACGAAATGTCGCCTTGAATAAGTCTTCTACGTTCGAGCCTAAGTAAATTGATCACTAACTAATCGTCTACGCTCATACGGTGGTAATGTGCTGCTACGAAGCCCTACTAATCCACGCAAGACAAATAGGAGAAGTTGTTTTTGAATTGATTCAATCGTATCGCACAATATAATAACGGTAATTGGAAGACACACAATAGACAAACAATAGACTACTAAACAACTAAGGGCATTAGCAACGAAGTGTACATTTCGTTACATAAGGGTCGGGTAACTCTTTCGAACACCTTTTGCATAAAACCCACTATCCCACTGCCTAAGCCTCAAAAGAATTTTTTTCGAATACGATTTTCTTATTCTGTTCAGCTTTGCTATTTATCTCTTGCCATTTAGTAGCGAAATAGTGGTGAAATTCGTTTCGATGTCTAAGCTTACATTTCATATCATTATTTAATGCTAATGTGATGAATTTAAATACTGGTTTAATGCTAACAGAATTCGTCGAATTCAGTTTACAAACAGAAAAATATTTCCCGCATAAGTGAAGATTTATAAGATTGCGTGTCAAGTGTTTGGCTCGGGCCGAACATAATCTCTCCCCCTCGCCCCGTGTTTGTAAAATTTTTATTAAATTATAATTTACTTTAGTTTATGTTATTTGCTTATCTTTTCTTATATCGAAATCTATTCTCACTAACCTTATTCTTAATTTTAAATGCAGCTTTTTGTTCCTCTGGTAATTGATACTTGACTTTAGTTTTTCTTTTATATTGTTGTTGTTGCTTCTCTTAATTCCTGAAATTGTGTTTAAAGCAATTAAATTGTTTCGTCTCTCGTCTAAATTACAATGTTCGTAAAACAACTTGACAGTTAATGATCATTTTCAATTGAGTTGAGGCGCAGTCATGTGAAAGATGAAATAATAAATAATGATCTCAGAATACGTGATCACATAATTGAAAGCAATTTAGGTCTCCTAACACTGACTATATAAAAAATTCCATACTAGCAGCCCTTTTTATGTCAAATTTTGACTAAAGAAAAAAACAATTTTTGTTTTTTATTTTTGCATCGAAGAAAGTTAAACCTGTAACAAGAACAAAAAAAAAAAACAAAACAAAAAGATATAAACAAATGTTCGTGAACGTGCTTATAACTGTTACGTTTTTTTTTTTTTGTTTTTTTTTTGCTTTCGGAAAAAAATCCAAATTTTAACACCTTACTTGTTTTCGTGTAATTGTTGATTATAATATAAAATTATTGAGTGTTATTTATTAAGAACTTGTGCCTGTTGTTAAAAATTTTCGCAAATATTATAAGATGACTTTTTATATCCACTACCGTGAAATAGAATCATATTTGTTTTATCATTCCGTTTATAATGCCCAGATATGTAGGTTGGGAAGTGTGCATACCTCAGGTATACATTTATTTATATATATGTGTGTATGTGTGTGTGTGTGTGCAGTGATTGAGAACTACACATATAGGTATAAACGTATACGGGGTGTCCCCAAAAGACACAGTTGACTTTTCAAGTCCCGCGGGCTACGAACATTCGATTTACGATTTTGTAATTTTTTTTTTTTTTTTTTTGTTATGCTGGTACATATGTCAGCAGCACATGTTGACATTATCAAAGAGTCTGTATTAAATTTGTTGTGAAAAATAATATTAAGTGCTCCAACTGACTGAAAATTTTGACAAAGGCATTTAGCGACTCGATATTGAGCAAAAAGCTGACAAGGCGCTAATGACGATGCCCGTCCAGAACGCCCCACCGCGTCAGAAGTGATTAAATTTGTTAAGGAGAACCATCAAATCACTACTGGAGAAGTTGCTGAGAATGTGGGCATATCGGTCGACTTAAGCCATGTATTTTTTTCGGATTTTTTTGGTATGGAACGTCATCGCGTATTGCACCACGATAATGAGCCGGCATACAATTCATTGCTTGTTCGTACATTTTTGACCAAACACAACACCGTAATCACGTCTCGTATATATTATGTGCTCAAATAAATTACATCGATTGGAATTGGTTCGTTTCATAAAACGTATCGGACGCGTTCAATTTTCGCGAAATCGTGGGTGCTGGTAAGTTGAACGTTGATTTTTGCCAGTTGCCATCCATCAAAGTGTGAACAGATGAATGTTATTTACGGTGCTATATTTTTTGTGTTTTCAACTGGATTGAAGTGGGGAAAAATGTAACTGAAGGTATGGAAACGTTTAAGTTGCTTTGGGAGTAAAAAATGCAGTAAGCTATTAAATGGATAGAAAGCGATTTGCAACAGTTTTTAGTCTTGAGAGCGATTAAAATTTGCATAGGTCCGTCCGTCTCCAGTAGAAGCTGATCTCCAACGTGCTCTTGAAAACATCTCCCAATTGCAGCGTATTCTCCATAGTTGCCTTTTTCTGATTGGCACTGGTCCAGATCGATGCATTTATATTCAGCCGATCAGCGGTTCTATAAAGGTAAAGATGTGCGAAAATGGTTCGCTGACTATTTCATCTGGTGACAATGGATTTTCTACCATAAGGGCATCCACAAGCTACCTGATAAGTGGCTAAGGACCATAGATAACGATAGCGAATATTTTAATTATCAACCTTTACAGCAAGTGTTTTTCAAACAAAATTGAATTTTATCAATATATGAAAGTACAGAATGTATTTGCCCACTTATTATATATCATTTGTAAGACTTAGTATTCCCGTTAATTCAAACTTTAAAAGTCACGTAAAATAATGGCAAAATATTGTCTTTATATTCCTATATGGTAAACAAGGTTCCAGTTTGAAAAAATGCTGATAGCTTCGACATAAACTGAGCGAGTTGAGCGAATTTTTACTTCAAGAAAATTTTTATGCCCAATTTCTTTCTGCCTTTTATGCGATCAACTTTAAATCTATTTCGAAAGAAAGCAAATACTTTTTGCTACAAAAAAAAATTTGCTGCAAAAGCACGTGGGTCGATTAGCATCGAAGGGACAGATCTGCATTATTTGACTACGAAAAAGGACTTTGATGCATTCACTTCCTTTTCCAGCAAAATTCGATCAATTCAACTATGGGAGGAGGCAAAAACCCTCGCTGCTATATTACACGAAATCACAAAATCAACATATTTTCCAATAGTGGGTGTAAAAAGAAAAAAAAACCAAAACAAAATATGAAAATGAATAGAAATTCTTTTCTCTGAAGCGAGGGATAAAATATTAAACAACAATTTACTATGAACGTTTTTGTAATAGAAAGAGCAGCGCCGCTGAAAACGTATCAAATTTACTAGAAGTCTTTAACTTATAATGGAGAAGGAAAATACATTAAGTGTATAAATACACAAGAACACCCAAATACACTTAGCTAACGTATATGTTGCTTTGAAAAAACGAAAGAGTTGTCAATGAATCAATTAAGTGCAGACATGTGTAAAGTGTTTGTTTTAGAAGGCGCTTGCTCAAGCAGCATTCGTGGAAAAAAATTGGTTTTAATAATTATGGCATCGTATAACCGTCACTTTACGAATCATGAGTTTCTACTTTGTCGTTACTTTATGACAATTTTAACAACATCCACTTTACGTTAGATTCGAAGGCGTAAATATGAAATTTGACTAAAATGCTATGGTCTTAAATATCATCGACAGCGGTCGTGTCATTGCATGAACAATATTCTCGCAGCCGTGTTGATGATTGGCATAAATTTGTAGAGGAAATAGCGGCAACTAAAATGAGATTAAAGTTCAGTTTGGGGCCCTTCGTACAAACCCGTGATACATAATAATCAAGTAAAACAAAATAAATAAATGATTGATGATAATTTAAGCCTGGGATAAAACCTTTCTTGAGAATCACTTACTCATTAAATTATCTATAATATAAAATTAAAAGAAGACCCTGCAAGGACATCGTAAATCGTGATATTATGGACAATGGTTTTCTCAACTTGAAACAGATAAGTGCTACCTAACCATCTTTTCGCTTTAACTCTTTTCCGTCAAAGTGCATTTGCTGTGCTTCTCTGCGTTAGCCCTGTCTGCAATTATAATTTTTTTTTCAAGAAGCGGGTTGAACTCGACGTTGCGACAAGTTGCCGAAAAACCCAATTATTCAAAAAGAAATTCGATAAGAAATGCTGTACTTCTGCTGGAGTGATTTTAAACCAAAACAAGGAAAAATATTAAATTTGGTCATGGGCGGTCTCTAAGCACCCATCATTTCTTTGATTAAGAGAGCTATTCGTAATGCCTTTTCATATAACGATTTTTCAAAATCAGGCGCTATAGGGCAAATGTTCAGATCCTAACCATTTTTAATACCGTTCCTTCTTGTAGTTCTATAGATGGATTGCAGACAGACAGACAGACAGATAGAGAAGTGAGTGATTCTGATTCGATGGGTTATATCAAAAATTTAATAAATTAATTTTTTTAAAGTTTTATTTCCCCCTACCCCTACCCGCACCCAATTTCCCATCCCACTTATTATTACCATCGCATCCCATCCCATCCCATCTCATCGGCATCATCCTGTTCAACAACAAAATGAGTAGAAAACTTTAATGTTTTTCTTCATTTGCTTCATTTTAAGTATCATTTAAAGCTAAGACATTACTTCACTTCGTATACAATCAATCGCACGCATACTTTTTATTTTGTTTATTTAACGAAGGCATTTTTGGGTGAAAAGCGGAATGATATATGTATGGATTTTGTTTTTGAAATTTATAACAAAGCGTTTTGACTTGTTGTCACCCTTTCTTCACTTTTCTTTTGTTTGTTTATTTTTAGAAGAAAATCTACCTATCTGTGCAGATTTATGTTACGCTTTCGAATCTTACAAAAGACTTTTAATTAATTAAAAATTTTCCGATTTTATCACTTGTTTGATTGTTTGCGAGAAAACAGAAAAAGTGTTAGAACATCAGATCTTGTTCCATAGATAGGTTTTGTATCTCTCTTTGTGCAACTGTAGCAGATACCGCCTTAAGATAATCAACAATATCTTTTCGGTTGAGCTGAAGATTTTTCCCTTAGCTCTCTGTTAGCGATTTGTTTAGTTTTCGTATCACATTTTGTTTTTCTCTGTGCAATCTATTGTTAAAATCTATGTTCAATTTAACGAGCATTTGTTGTTATTGCTGATACTGTTGCTGTTTTTATTTTTATTTTTATTTTTATTATTATTATTATTTCTTTTCATTTCTTCTTCTTTTACTCATTCTTGTATTTCTACGAGTTTGAACATGAACTTTGCATTCATTACATTTCGCTTTCATTGTTGTGGCTCATAAATTTTACTTTGGCTTCTTAAGCTTATTTACAGATATTCTGGTTTGTTGTTGCAGTTGTTGCATTCGCATTTTCTTACCGGGTTAATGCGATTTTGTGCACATAAATGTATTACGCATAAGCAAGGAAAAGAATGCGTTTGCCCGTGTGTGCACTTCTGCGTTCATGTGTATGTACGCAATCAAATTTACATTTCCGTATACATGGCAATGGCAATGAAATGCATTAATCTTGGCTTTTGCTTCTTCGCCGATTGCTTTTCGGTTTTAGACTTCTCGTTGAAACTCTCGTTATAATATCTTAATTTATATTTTCTTTGATTTATCCCTACATATACATACACATCATCCATACTATATACTATATTAAGATATATATAAGTAGGTTATATGAAGCGTTTCCAATATGAGCATGAGGATGCCAGCGTTTATTCGCGAACTTTGGCGACTATGTTTGTGCATGCGTCGACAAGTACCCAACAAGGTTTCAGCCGTTTAAGACGCGTCGGTTGACAATCATTTTAATGAGTCGATATGAGTGTTTTTGTGGAAATAAAAAAAAAAATTGTATATCGCGCCAATACAGCTACGCAAATTATAGGCAAGTTGGGCGTTGTGTACGGGAGCTTTGCGCTATCGCACGATGAAATTTTCGAAAGTTGTGTAAACACGTGGCTGGACCAGTCTGGGCAACGATGAATGCTCGAGGCGACCAAAAGCCACTGACGACAACTTCACTCAAGTTCACCGAATGATATTTTGCAATCATCGAATTAATATTAGCGAGACGCCAGAAGCTACAAGCACATGTCTAAAGAACGTGCCTCTCACATAATTAGTTAGGCATGAGAAGACTGTTCGCGCGTTGAATACCGCCTTTGTTCGCAGTTGAGAAAAGACACTAAATCACAAGTTGGCGCCTGTAGTAGTAATGTACCGTGAATGCAAAATCCATTTGTTATCCCCATTTGTCACCCACCCATCTACATATCCTCCAGTTGTAACCTTGAGCGACTATTGTTTGTTAAAAAATCTCAAAACAATGCCATAGGGAAACAATACAAACCGAATAATGAAATCTTTGCGGAACGAAAAATATATTTTGAGGATCTTGGAAAATTCGTCTATAAAAAGGCAGTCATTGGACTGATTGTATCTTTCTTGAAAGATACTCATTATGAAATTATTTTGTTTTTCGTTATGATCGGTGGGTTTTCACACACATAATTCTCGTTTAGGTACCAGAGCTTTCCTAAATAACCATAAAAACTAATTTCGATTTTACTACGATTCCGGGCACATGGGAGAGGGAACTCTGACGTTTATTGAAAATAGTGAGTGATTCGTCATATCCGGAAAAGAAAAAGTGTATATACAATAATTTCAGACTGAAATAAGGTCTTGTAATGACAATGCAGGGAAACGTGATTTGGAAATGATAAAAAAGCTTCGCCTTTCCCTTTTCAATATTCAGTAATTACGTAAGCTTCGTCCAAGCAAAATATTTCAACTTGTTGCTGATTATCAAAGCTATTGTGTGTGTTATTATGGCGAGGAAGCTAGTTATCAAGATGAGGCCGTTTAACGCGTTATGTTTATTTAAATTAACGTTTGAGCAGTCATCATATAGTATTACGTCATCTTTAATTTGTGTACATTGTTTTTAAATGTATTTAGATTTTTCCAGCTTCTTCGATACAAATAAATCACAGCTACATCGAAGCATAAGCAATTTATTAAAGATTTTACATATTAAAAGTGTTTTAGACGTTAAGAAACAAAGATAAAAGACATAAGACATATATTTTGATATTTTGATACAAGCAAAAAGAGAAAATCATGATTTCCGTCATCAACTACAACACCAACATATTTAAGCGGCTAATTAATCATCTTGTGCTTTCTTTCATTTAACGTTGAGCACAACCTTAAAATAGTTTTTAGATTGCCTTACGTTAAAGAGGAACCTAAGCATCATCATTATCATCTTCATTGCTTTTGTTATTGTTGTTTTCTTTTGTCATTCTAGAGTAGATTGATTCATCTTTCTTGGAATCGCTATCATTACATGCCGCATAAGACAAGTGAGTTAGTTTTGTATTTTAAAATACATCAGGTTTTTTTACTTTTGTTCATAAACTTTTTTATATCAGTTCACACATACCTAACTTCACATAACAAAACATATCTATTTTTTATTTATTTATTTATTTATTTTTTTTCATATTAAAAACGAGTGCAGCTTGAAAAGTTTCCGAAATTAGTAATATAATGTGTTTATCATATATAAAAATGCTTTGTATTAAAAATGAAGAAGAATATCATTTTATTCATGTTACATACAACAACTATGAAGCTTCTAAGGAGAGTGGAAGATTTTCATTTCTATTTGCAATTATTTTCTTATTTTACGCATTTCTCTCAATATTTCTGCTTTTGTTACCTTGTAAAGTTCAAATTAACATACGCTTCAGAAATGAATTGTGAATGATTCGTTTTTCCTTTTTGTTTTTCTGCTTTAACAATGATTGTTAGCCATATATACCTGGCCTTGAACGGAAGGAAAGGAAAATAAGGCGTAATAATTTAATCCAAAAGACCATCGTAAGAAATTTTATGAAGTGAGAAAAGTTGTTCTCAGCTCCTCTCTCGTACGTTCGTTTAGACGCGGTAGCTCAATGAACGAGAGAGATTTCCTTGCTTTTCACTTCTTCAGCCGTAGAAACAAATGTCTGCCAAACCGCTTTGAATGACAAACGGATAAATGCTATGCCTTTAAAGGCTGAGCCCTTATTATAGCTATGATCAAAGTAAACTCTACTGCACGGAGATTTGAGCCCACGAACCCTGGCTTGGCAGTCGTGATGCTTACATTCTCGGCTATCGATGCTGGTAGCACAAATCGCGCGGGAGCATAAAGTTTACTCGTATTAAAGTAATTAAGTTTATCGATAATGTCGGTTGAGATAAAAAATTTCGCATCTAACCTTTGTGGTTGAAAAGATATTACTGTAAGGTGTTCGAAGCCATCATACACATCTTAAGCGAGTCCTAATTCTACATGTGCTTTATCGTTTGAGTACCGCATGGCTTAGTAGAGAAGAACAGCGGCTACGGCAATAATGCAATAACACAGATCTATAAGCACATATTTGGCACACATGGTTGCATTTACAATATTTTACATGTAAACAAAATTTTTTTTTTATATTTTAATTGAGAGGCGTGTTTCTTGAAAATATGCAGACTCTGACCGAGAGGATTCAAAGTAATGAATAATGCTTTGAACGGTGAGAATATCAACACTTTGATCAGCTTGAGATTATGAAAGAGTTTGCGCGGTGTTTGTATGTCGTGGCATCTCGAAGTAGAAGAACTTAGCTTCAATTTAGCATAAATATCATTCAAGTCGATTACATTGATCAAACTAGAAAGTACAAGTAATCCGCTTACAATCTAATAATTAGGAGCAAGTGTCGGTCATTAAAATTGAGAAATGAAATGATCCCTTATCCCGTCGGTGTCTCGTCCAAATACCACTTGTCTTAACAAAACGTAAAAGTGCTCCATGACTTGATAGGTGTTGTTGTTGCCAAAGTTTTCTCACTCCTTCTTCCTCTTCACATTCCAAAATATTCAAATAGCCCTCGCACATTTGTTTTCGAAAAGAATTACGCATATTGAACGTTTTTATAGTTGCCAGTTATGTTATAAAAAGAAATTTATTTCCAAATGTTGCTATCGGTTCGTCTTTCTTTTGAACTTTCTTTAAATGTGAAAAGATTGATTATATTGCGTGAGTAGGTTTATGAAGCGGCCATGGGAGATCATGTTTTACATAAAATAATATAATAGCAATTTTCCATAGACGTAAACACACAACAACGCCATAACATTTTTCCTTTTATTATAACAATTACAACGGTTTTATTTCCTTCTCTTTTCGCCTTTGTTTTTGAAATAAATACTTTATTAACCTATAAAAGCCTAAATGAAGCAATGAGCATCTTCTTTGGTTCAATAAAAAAAATTAAATTTGAATGTATCTTCCAAGAATTCCAAGGTGCTAATTGCAAATGACGGTTATGTTCACCTAATATAAGAAGATACCATGGTACCTGCTGGATAATAAAATAATAATAACAGGGAAAGAAAGCCGTACAAAAGAGACCAAATAGTAAGAAATAAAAGAAAAAAAAAAAATGGCGCCATTCTTCAAAATTTTTAAACAGCGTAGGGGTTCTCGTGGGGGCTGCAGTGTCGCAGAAAATTTCACGAATATTTTTTTTTTTTAGGGAAATTTATTTAGTTTGGAACGATAAGGTTCTTACAGTTGTGTATGTATTCTCGATAACAATTTTGGAGTAAAACACAGCGACTAGTTTATGAAATTTACAAACTGAAGTCTCGTTCATAGTTTTCAGATCCCAACATCGCAGAGGAAATAATTACTATCTACACACTTCTGATAGGACCCGTGAACAAAAAAGCATAATATTAAACAAAAACTATATTCTAATGCATAAATAAAAAAAAATATATTTTTTTAAGAAAATTACACCCTAAAGGATTTTCATACAATTCACAATCTTTTTCTAACACTTCATAGCTACGGCTCCGAGAGTCATTCTTGTCCCGCAGTTTATTAAATTTTATTTATAAGTAAATAAAAAAATAAAGCTTTTACATACACATACCTTTCTTTACTCAGTTTTCATAAAATCACATGAAAACGTTGCAATTATTTTTCTTCCGTTATTTTTTTTTATTTACTTCTCCCATAGATTTTACTTTAATTTTCTAAAATTTTCTTCTCAAATTTTTCCCTATACCCTGTTATAATAATAATGAAAATTCTTAGTGATTTAGTGCCGAGGACGTCGGCACGAATATCTGCCCTTCTTGTCAAGTCCTCTCGTCTATGATTCAAGATGTCGCAAAAAGTCACAATAGCAGTTTGATATTTACTTGTGCCTATCAGATGGTGCAAGACGTCCCAACGTTGCAACAGACGTGGCAACATCAGGCCTTCTGTTCATCAAAACCATTAAACCTTAGACTATGTCGGCTATGATTAGTCGATTAGAAAATTGATTGATTTTTCTATGATTTCGTTGTTGAACGTTTATATGTTATAGAGATATATTCAGCTCTGGTGAGTATATAAGTTTTTTTTTTTTTAGCAGTTTCTAGTGTGTTGAGATGAATACCTGTCTTGAAGCTTAATCTCACCATATCCGCTAAGGCAGCTATTTTAGCGTTAACCGCCGCCGCAAAGAGGGGGAGACAATCCCTGTAAGCCATGGATCTCACTACAACTGGCGTACCAGATCGCACGGGTTATTTTAGCGTGAACCGCCGTCGCAAAGAGGGGGAGACAATCACTATAAGCTAGGGACCCCACGAAATACCAGATCGACTGAAGTGTATGGGCAATAAACTTGCGCTGGGGAATGTTGACACCTGTCATCACCTCCAATTATTCGCTTTTTCGCGATGCTTGAAGACCATAACCAACGCAATACTCCCCGAAGGACGGCACCCAGCATTCAGGACTCACTACCACAGCTACAAGATTCCGTCCTATGCAGAGATAGATAATGAGTGGGCCGGTGACCCCCGTAGAGCTTAAATTTAAGCTATAAATCCTTTGCCAATATTTTACGCGACCGTAGTCGGACTTGCCTTCTCGGATCTATCACATAATCCCGGATAACCAAATCCAAATTATCCTCTCTCAAGATATATGTGCGTCGACAGATACAACTGACTTGTCCTGCTCCATGCTCTCAACTATTAAAACTTCACAATAGTCTAAAATCTAAATGTGTCCCGCTGTAGCTAGCTTGCATTTCTTCCATAGTAGTAGGCTAAGAGAGAAGGGGAGCGCTGTTCTTTAAAAAAAAAACAAAACTTCTTCCACGCCATCCCTGAACTATCTATGAGAAAAACCTTTTGCCAAATTATAGATAGTCAGGCCTCAAACTTGTCTTTGTCTATCCAAAACCATTGCCTATGCCCTTATATGTTTTTTTGTTTATAATTAAGCCGAATGCTCCGGCAGAGGAAGATAATGGAGAGGAGTGACAAACCTTATGGCTAGACGGCGCAATTTCAGTTGAGTCCAAATGGCTTTTAGAGCCAAGTTTTCTACTCTAATATTAAAAAACTAATTCTTTCAAAATAACTCAACTCTCGCTTAGAACAAAACAAAGACGAACTTTTCGTACAATTTTTCGGTATGAGATATTTTAACTCGGGTTTGTTCTAAGCAATCGCAGTAACAAACAGTTTCATAAGGGAAGGAATTTACTAAAACTAATAAAACTTAAATTCGCCCGAGTCTTCACTACATCAGGTAATGGGGATGTGGGAGTAAATACAAATACAGACCATCGATTGAGTCGAGTATAAACGTTGAAGGATATGAAAAGAGTAATTATTGAAGTAACAACCGCACTTGACTGACTGAAAAGTTTTACAATATTTGACTATTTGCAAGAACCGGTTCTAATTAACCATTCGGTAATGAGATCTGTTATTTAATCAGAGAGAAGATTTATTTTAAAACTAAAAATTGTAAAAAAAAAAAAAAATGTCAAGTGAAAGTCCATCTTAGATACTAAAAGGGAATCTAAGGGTAACTTTCAACTCAATCTACTCTTTATGATATACACAGCAAAGGCTATATCTTTTCTTTTTTCATCGTTACTAGCGACGTAATCGTGTTAGTTGATTTCTAACTTTGTTGTCAAATGTTAGTATAAAGTTTTTTTATTTTTTTAAAATTATCTACATAAATTTATTATAAAGTTATAAGTGGAAAACAACATTACTTAACGTAAATTTAATTATATGTCTGCCGTCAACAGTGGCTACGTGTAGAATGCTGTTGTAGAGCAGCTAGCGTTAGAGGCCATCATCATGCAATGATTCATCATAGTTTAGAAAGTTTTCCTTTAGAATCAGATAAAAGAAAGTTTGAGAGTAGAAAACGTTTTTAAAAAAATTGACCACGAATTTAAAATATTATACATATCTTATGCGTATAATATAACGAAAAGAGAAGTTAAGGGAACAAAATGTTCAAAACACATCTCTGTATGCTTTAAAGCGAATTTTGGATGCTCACCATTTAAGCTAATACAAGATATTTTCTTAATTTTATTAATGGCGTGAAAAAATCAGTCCCATCGATCCATACACACATGCTAGTGAACGCCATACTCATTACCAGAAAGATTGCCATATTAATCTTTTTTTATTCGTAATATAATGGTGTACGCCTCAAAGAGTGCATATATATATATATCTTATTGCTGACCGGTGTAATATCCTAACTCGATTAGTTACATACGTATTTATTTATTTATTTATTTGTTTATTCCACTTATACACGAATCTTAAATTGATTAATATTAAAACTTAGTATAAGTACAATAAAACAAATAAGAAGGAAAAAAGAAAAAAGCATGTACACAACTAGCATGTGTCTCTATAGCGTATGTCTCTCGTCTTAGCCATGTCCAGGTATACAGTGCTTCGTTCGTCTACAAACCATGGAAACGTCGAAACAATCATTTAATTAGACAACTGAAATGTGCCCGACTTGAGTAATCCTCGTTAATGGTCGTAGAACTAGTTCCGAAAAACTACATTCCCTGCACATAGATAACAAAAACAACAACCGTAAGTAGTAAGACATATATTATAGCAAAATATTCATCAAAAATTTACTACGAACATTTACCAGAATCCAGTGGGAAAATGGGTGTGATTAGGGCATCAGAAAATATGCAATAAACAAAGGATTTTGTAGCGCATATACATTCAAAACCTTTTCCAAATTAATTCCCACAAATAAAAAGGAACAGAAAAAAAAAAAAAATCTTTTACATCAACGATTTTTCCTTAAGTGCTATGAAAATATTCCATAATTTTTATATGTAAACTAAGGGCGATGTGTACGCATTGTTTGCTTTCATCTGAATTTCGTTAATATTCGCAAATTTCTTAACTTGATATCGATAACGATTATAATGCTCGCTCGAAAAATGTTTTGTATTTTTTGGGTTTTTTTTTTTTTAAACTATTATCTCTTCCCTATTGATCGATTGAGGAAATTAAAGCTGATTGATCGTAGTAGGATCATAATATTTTCAAGCTCTTTCCAGTGCTAGCATTTGATGGTAATTCCTATGCGTTTAATGAATCTAACGGCAGACAGGAGAGAAGTCATCAGGTTGACGCAGACACAATTAATTTAATCATCCCAAGAATTTTTCATTCCGCATAAGATCGCTGCGCATGGTCTGCGAGCGGTGCACGCAACTCTGAAGGCACTCATCTCTCGAAGGTATTCCATCACGTAACATTGTACTGTTTTAATACCAAGCTTAAGAATACTACAATGTACCCAAATGAAAATTGAAATATATCTCTTTACATGGAATGAAAACTTGTGTAAAGCAACAAATAGACAGACAGACAGACGAAGAGATAGACCGACATATAAATAATACATCCCGATGAGTATTTCTTGTTTTTGATTTGTTGTAACAACTGCGCCGACAAGCATACTAAAATGCAATACCGAAGTGTGTTTTTATTGGGTGGGCGACGACCCACGAAAACAAAGCCAGAAACTATATGCCGTTAAAACGCACGCAGCAAAACACCAACACAAAAAGAAATATCACAACAATAATAATAATAATAGAAAAGGAAAAACGAACTCCCCACACGATTATAAGGCAATATTCTCGATATGAACACACGCTTGCACATATGGGTGCCTGAAATACCTTCTAATTGCATGTACGCATATTTGTATGTATGTTTTTATGGTGGAGCTTTAGTCGATGTCTCGTCAATTCCCCGTCAAGCTCTGGTCGGGCTCTCATATTAATTTTATTAAAATTAAATTTATTTAAAAATTTTAATGCCTCGCCCAACTTAAATGAAGTGCTTAGATAATGAGAGTTAGTTGTCGTAATTAAAATTTAATTATTCACAGAAAATGTTTACAGAATTAGTACAATCAGCGAAATAATGAATAGCACTGACGGAACGAACAATGAATACCACAGACTATAAGCATAGGGCAAGTGAAGCGCTTAGTCGAAAGTCGTGGACCTAAAATCTAAGTTGAGATATATAATAGTAGTGTTGAACGACAACAACTAAGAAAATTATATTCACTCGTGACCGAATCCATTTTCAGAATAAAAGCGCAAATATTATGTGGTGTATATGTTGTACTTTATGAGTAACAAGCAAAAAGCCCAGAGAGCAAAGGTGTTCACACTTCTTGTAGGTGTGCCGTGTGCCGTTTGACCGTTTTGAGCCATTTTCAAATTGTTTTAACAATTTGTAGGCGTTATCTCGGACCGATGGATAGACGAACAGGCAGACTTGCTTAGGTGCATTCGCGCGTTGTAAAATTATTAGGCATCGAGGTTTGTTCAAGGATGTCTATGTAAGTATGTAATATGGTTGTGTTACGTAAAGCAAACGACAACAGAAATGACAACCACAACATCACCAGCAGCAGCAACAACACCATTTAAAATGTGAAAATATCTGTGTTTCAAATATTTCGTATTTTCACGTTTGTGTGAAAATTTTTTGTTTTACGAGCTCACACTTGTAAAAACCCCCCACCGCCCGCCTTACCCCTTTTGACAATTACAGCGTCTTCTTCGTCGTCCATATAGCGACATATGTTGACATCTATGTAGGTTATTGTTCATGTGAATGTGTTACACATAAAAGATGATGAATGGGTAGCAATAAAAAATATTGTCAAAATTATTTGTTAAACATGAATAAAGTATGAATTTTGAATCTGTACATTTACGCATATTACATATATTTTCATATACTTAAAGTGTTTTTCTTTTCTTCTTTCTTTGCATTTTTAAAAACATGAGCTAGCAAAAGATTTTGTTTAGATTGTTCTATGAAAATCAAGTCTGCTTAACGCAGCGTCCTTTAAAATCTGAAAACTATTTCCCAAACTATTTTCATATTTATTTTTTTATTTTTAAGTATTTGCAAGCATACGTAGGCATAATTGATATTTGAATCGTTCGTATTAAATCATTTGTTGTTCTTATGATGGACTTTCTATTTACCGCATTTTCCCTACTTAGCATTATTCTCAGTACGTGCCATTCGATAATATTCTGCTCAGTTCTGTTTAGTGTATGCCTTTGATCTGTTTCGCAGCTAAGATGAGATGAGAAAAGAAGAAGGAACTAAAAAAAGAAAAAAAAGAAGAAGAGAATTTCTTGAGAGAGTTGCTGTAATAAGAAACCGAGTAAACGCTACTGCTAAGAGTGCTGAGCTCATTAGCATTTAATCTTGACGGAAGCATATCATAAACTTAACTGACAACTTTATTCCGGGCCTTTAGCTTTTTAAGACCACAGATTTGAAACACAAAACAAAAGTATTAAAGGCAACCACAATTGCATCACTGCGCTGTGAGCCAAGAACATATGTATATGTTTTTATTTATTTAATTTCTTCTTTTTTTTTTTTTCTTTATTTTTTATACACTAACCACTTAATCCCTGTGGAGGAATGTAGACTAAATGTCATTGTGGTGTGTTTTTGATTTTCGTTTTCATCCAAGCACATCCATCGAGACAAGCGAAACAAAACTCAGAAACCAGCTGTGTATCTAGATGCAGTAAAAAACTCTAGTTTATGAATTTAAAATGCAACAAAGAAACACACACACACACACGCTCGTATACTTGAACAGCGAAACATTCTTATAGAAAAGGTTTTCATATATGTGTATGCATACATGCATGCATAAAAGCGCGCTTCCCTTTCCTATTGTCTACCAAACCGCTGTCATCTGTTTTAGCGACACTCACATCATAAGTTAAATGTTTGTGGCTAAAGTCGTTCTTTGTACTTGTGTGTGTCTGTCTCTGTGTCTGTGGCTGTGTCTGTGTCTGTGTCTGCAAGTTTATGTGCAGTTGCTTTATGTAACTATAGGAACAACAGCACTGCATATCATCTTCTCGGTATCGCATGATCGTCATTCAGTCGCATTGTTGCCTATTGATGCGTATCTCTTTCATTAGAGATAACAAAGCATCTGAGTTACTACAGAAGAAATTAAGGGAAAAAATCGATCAAACATTTTACGATTACTGTCACTTTAACGGCTGCTGTGCTTTAAATTATCAAAATAGAAAAAAGAGTCAAAAAGAATTTCTGTTTCAGATTAAAGGGTTTACAACAAAAACACACACAAAAAAAAAAGAAAAAAGAAAAGTGATTTAAAACGACATAAATTCCCCTCTGGACTGAAGTAAACAGCCGCAGGAAGTTATTATATATTTATCACACGATTTTATATACTCCCGGGTATATAAATTCTTTTTATTAAAAACCAAAGAATTTTTGATTTTAATACGAATACTTGCGGAAAATAGTAAATACTGAAAAGTAAACAACTTATTATATATACATAACAGACATTATGAAGTAAATAAATGCAACGAAAACAAACAAAAGAAAAAACAAAATGCAAAAATTGCTTAAATCAGACTGAACTGAAGCAGTCAATACTTTTTTTCTCGCTTAAACAAAAAGCAACTTTTTTCTTCTTATTTGTCCTTTCATTACCATTGTAGAGCTAATTGGACTTTGAATTTTGAAGATTATTTCGCTGTTTTATAAACGCAATGTTTCGGAAATCAAAAGATTCTTCCTTTCTTTGTTATTTTGCTCTCTTCTTTTCTTTCTTCATTAGCCTAATAGCTAACTATGGTATAAAGTATTTATTGTGTCGTTGCGAAAACGGAGAGATCAATAAGCCACAGAAAAGTTGGCTAATCTTGTTAAAGTTATTCATTTGATTTACGCGAACAAATCTACAGGTGAAAGAAAGCTTAAATTATTGAATAAAATTCATATCTTCTTGGCATTTGTGTGTGTGTAGGTAGTAATAAATGGTGGAAAATGATGGAAATTATGAATGAAAGAAAAGAAAGAATTATTGTTCACACCACTTCAACACAATTAACTACCAATTTGCTTAGAAAGGAAACATTATTCATTCAGTTGATTTACATGCATTCAAATAAAAACAAAAAATGAGCAAAAAAAGAAAACCAAATTATAAAAAGTGAAAATGTATATATCATTGCTTCGACCGTTTATGTATATGTAGTACGTATGAGTTTTTGTAGTTTATACAGTTATTAATCATGGCAACACAATGGGAAGAAGGAAAACTTAACGTAGCATATCGAGCACTGAGATGTATTGTTTACTAACAAGACGTCGGTTGGAGATGTTGTTTTGAATTATTATCATTATTGTTGTTATTATTATTATTATTATTATTATTATTATTGTTATTGTTGCTATTCTTCTTCTTCTTCTTCTTTGTTACTTTTGTAAAGTTTTTCGCACTACTAATTAAAGTCATAAAACCCTTAATGGTGCTTAAGCCACATTTTCGTAAACACACAAACGGATAGATGTCGACAAAATTTTATTTCATTTATTTATTCGTTTTTTACTCATTTGTTTCTTTAATATGAAATAAAACTTAGTTAAGCTTTTTTTTTACTGCTATTCCCGAAGTTTTTAATAGCTTTACGTAAATTGAATAAAGACCTCAGACTCTGACCAGCATAAACGATATAAGGAAAAAAAGTTGAAAATCATTTTTTATTTTCACATGAAATGCAATCGAGAATCAAAGCAAATGTGTGTCGGTACGTTGATAATTTACTTTTTAATTAATTATAAAAAGAAATTAAAAAAAATACATACATATATATATATATATATATATATATATATATATACATTACCAAAATCCCGGTTTAATTACATTTGCATTCTTCTCCAGAATTTCAAAGTAATTTAATGAATCTAAGAAAAAATCCTCTATTAAATTTTAAGTGGTTTTATTCTATAATATGTAATCGGTCGTATACGATTTTGCAATAATACGGTACGGAAAGTTTTGAATCTCATCTCATAGATGCTTTGCTGTCATCTATCGCCAAAAAGCTTAATCTTAGTACACAAGCCACCCGATAAGTGGAAAAAAAGGGCATATACACTAATGTTGAAGACTTCAATTATTAAACTTTACGATAAGTATTTTTGATAAAAAAAAAGAAAAAAAAGAAAACGGGCAGTGTACATGTGTATACCTATTATTATTACTCTCAACTTTTTACAGCATTTTTGTTCAAAAAATTCATTAAGAAATAGGCAAGAACATGGAAGTTCCCTTCTTCTAAAAACAATTAATTTGTTGGGCCGCCCACGGGGCTCGGGCAAATTAAGTATTTGATCATTTATGCAAACTTAGTTCTAGATAAATATGCTTATATTACACTTATGCTTGCATAAGTGTCTGTAAATAATGCCGAACTGCACTGGTTAACCCGTCATAGTACTAAAGTTTAATACCTTCCGAGACCGAAGGGTGTTAACTTGGATAATGTCTGTGTTTGACAAGACTAGAAATCGAATTAAACCAACATTCAAACTAAACTAGACAAACAGCACGCACGTTGCAGGTAACATAGATAGCTGCCGTAAAGGAAATGCTAAGTATTTAGTACCGCTCCAATCAATTCAAAAATAATTTACAGCACCATTCTAACTCCGATATCCGATGATTTATCAAAGCGTGAGATGATAATGTTAATAGTCGCAGTCAATCAGTTAAAGTTTCTTTGGTCGAACAAGTCAAGCCGATCGGGCCTCAAATATGAAACGTTAATTATTAGGGTTTGAGTAAATCCCGTAATCGTCTCCATGCGTCTCCATTTACCAGACGTAGTAGTTACATTAGTCTTTTTGCGCGATGATCGTTTATGCGGAAGTCGGCATTTATTCATTCCTCTTATGGCATAGGGGAATGTGTAAAAATAAACTAAGATTTATAATTTATAAAATTTTATTACTAACACTCTGTCGTCATTATTATTGCGCTTATTTGCTGTATGCTGTTTATTTATTGTTATTTTTTTTATTGCATTAAAAACAAAAATTTTTTTTTGACAAATAACATAGTTTTTCAATAAAAATTTCATTTTACCAAAAATTGCATGTTCTTCAATTTACAACGAAAAAGGAAAAAAAAAAAAAAAAAAAAGAAGAAAAACAAGAGAAAAGAAATGAGAAAAAACAGGCAAATAAAAACGAAAGAAAACAGGCTTCACCGCAATCAACAGCACATAAAAACAATCAAATTTTAATATATTTGCCACACAGTTATTGTATGGGTGCGTGCATTTGTCGCGCAAGAGTGTATTACATCCTGGGAGTGTGTCATCTGGAGCTTGTGAATTGAACGCGTGAGTATTTGCGTTTGTACCGAGTGAATGGATGGGCTGGTTGACTGGCTGGCAGGCTGGTTAGCTGGTTGGTTGCTAACTGACTTGGTTGTTGCCTCCCGTGAAATTGCATGCAAATTATGCGAAATTGTCAACGAACATGAATTTGCACTTTTCGAATTGGCATCCACGGCAGCGCAGCATTCGCTCGTTTTGATTATAAATTGTTAGCGTATTGCTATAGTCATGTATACACACACACAACCGTCAGACAACAGCCATCATATTGCCACTCAGTGCCAGCCAGTAATTTTTAACAGGCATTGTGCGGTTAAATTCCCTTTTTTTGGCTTTTGACTTTTACCGCGACGAGGTCGACGTGCGTTCGGATTCGTTACTTCCATCTTCTTTTTCTTCGTTTAGCTCGTAAGCACAAACCAAAAATAAGGGAATTGTAGCTTAATTTCATTTCAAGTGTTTGCCAATAAATTGAAATTAATATAATGCGAGCGGACCCATAGACATCCGTATATCTTATAGACATATGTATCCTATATATGTATACAGAAATATATGCTCATAATATATGATTATGTATGTAAATGGTTTATCGGTTTTATGACTATCGACAGACTATTCGAACACAGCGAACACAAAAAGTGATTATAAAAGTCAGTCTTAATCAGCCGGTCTTGTTATGTAGTTTAACGAAGTTCTTTTATATGCATAGGCATATGCAACGTACGTCTATAAATACATTTGTACAATATGTTGAAAAAACTGCTCTCCTTCTATCCCTACGATTACCATAATTATAAACAGAGGGAGCGGTTTTTTTTTAAAAACGGGTTAAAAAAATTTCAAATTATACCATTAATTACAGCTTAAGATGATTTCGTTCCTCATATCGAAACTGATTAATTAAGAGAAAGATACTCAGAATGTTTTATTCATCTTAGAGGGAGAATCTTGGACGCTCACCGCTTTACGTGAAAGTAAAAGGCTTATGCTTGAAGAGGCCGCTGTTCAAACTTTTTTCTTGCAAATTCAGTCCATCGTTAGTCGTTAATCTTTCGTTTAGTATTGAAAATTCTACGTTCGCTTAAAATAGTTGTTACGAACAGCAACTTTTGACGAGTAAAAGAAAAGTACCGTTCTCTATAAATTGCTTCGAACGTCAACAATTTACATTCGATTAGGTTTTTGTCTTACAACTCACCTACAAGTAATTACTACTTCCCTTTCGTCTCGTGGAAATAAAATCAACAGACGGTTTCGAAAACATCACGACCGCATTTCTCGAAAAATCCTTTTATTAAATCATCTCATTGTGGAGATGTTAAGGTACACTTAGATCGTTAAAAAGTTAGTCAGCTTGCAGGATGTTGGCAAACTTAAAATTGATTAATAAATTTGTAAAGTAAAAATTCGAGTTTCTTACTGAAAATAAATTGCGGTCTCTTACGTCTTTCTTTCTGTCACTATCTTTGATAAACAACAAAATAACAACACCACACTATCATTGTTTTCATAGTTCGCCAAATACCGTCTGCATGTTAGTTCTATCGATTGACATGAATACCTGAAGCTAATGTTTGTGCATACAGAGGCTTCACTTTGTCAGTTCAAGTGGAATATCCACGCTTACTATTACAATAAGCGAAATTTAATTAATATGCGATGCCTTCATGTGTGTCTTGATAGTCAAAAATGTAGACACATTTCGTACACATTTGTTGGCTTAATGCCTCGTCGAAAGCCGCAAACATCTTCCCAAAGAGGTTTACGAAATGTTCAACACAATGAAAGTGAAATGCATCATGTTCACAACAAAAAAAATTCTCCTGCAAACACTAGGAATTGTCATAAAACATTGTGTGCAAAGAAGAAGTGAAATTTCTCTCTCTTCTCTTCTCTTCTCTTCTCTTCTCTTCTCTTCTCTTCTCTTCTCTTCTCTTCTCTTCTCTTCTCTTCTCTTCTCTTCTCTTCTCTTCTCTTCT